>OZ024802.1:6766052-7966052 GCA_964017045.1 Omphiscola glabra
GGGGTAATACTTTGAGGCTTATTTCACTCATTCCATTCAGTAGCTGACATTCATCATGCTCATAAATACTCTGAGGCTTATTTAACTCCATTCCATTCATTAGCTGACATTCATCACTCATAAATACTCTGAGGCTTATTTAACTCATTCCATTCATTAGCTGACATTCATCATGCTCATAAATACTCTGAGGCTTATTTAACTCATTCCATTCATTAGCTGACATTCATCATGCTCATAAATACTCTGAGGCTTATTTAACTCATTCCATTCATTAGCTGACATTCATCATGCTCATAAATACTCTGAGGCTTATTTAACTCATTCCATTCAGTAGCTGACATTCATCATGCTCATAAATACTCTGAGGCTTATTTAACTCATTCCATTCATTAGCTGACATTCATCATGCTCATAAATACTCTGAGGCTTATTTAACTCATTCCATTCATTAGCTGACATTCATCATGCTCATAAATACTCTGAGGCTTATTTAACTCATTCCATTCATTAGCTGACATTCATCATGCTCATAAATACTCTGAGGCTTATTTAACTCATTCCATTCATTAGCTGACATTCATCATGCTCATAAATACTCTGAGGCTTATTTAACTCATTCCATTCATTAGCTGACATTCATCATGCTCATAAATACTCTGAGGCTTATTTAACTCATTCCATTCATTAGCTGACATTCATCATGCTCATAAATACTCTGAGGCTTATTTAACTCATTCCATTCATTAGCTGACATTCATCATGCTCATAAATACTCTGAGGCTTATTTAACTCATTCCATTCATTAGCTGACATTCATCATGCTCATAAATACTCTGAGGCTTATTTAACTCATTCCATTCATTAGCTGACATTCATCATGCTCATAAATACTCTGAGGCTTATTTAACTCATTCCATTCAGTAGCTGACATTCATCATGCTCATAAATACTCTGAGGCTTATTTAACTCATTCCATTCAGTAGCTGACATTCATCATGCTCATAAATACTCTGAGGCTTATTTAACTCATTCCATTCATTAGCTGACATTCATCATGCTCATAAATACTCTGAGGCTTATTTAACTCATTCCATTCATTAGCTGACATTCATCATGCTCATAAATACTCTGAGGCTTATTTAACTCATTCCATTCATTAGCTGACATTCATCATGCTCATAAATACTCTGAGGCTTATTTAACTCATTCCATTCATTAGCTGACATTCATCATGCTCATAAATACTCTGAGGCTTATTTAACTCATTCCATTCATTAGCTGACATTCATCATGCTCATAAATACTCTGAGGCTTATTTAACTCATTCCATTCATTAGCTGACATTCATCATGCTCATAAATACTCTGAGGCTTATTTAACTCATTCCATTCATTAGCTGACATTCATCATGCTCATAAATACTCTGAGGCTTATTTAACTCATTCCATTCATTAGCTGACATTCATCATGCTCATAAATACTCTGAGGCTTATTTAACTCATTCCATTCATTAGCTGACATTCATCATGCTCATAAATACTCTGAGGCTTATTTAACTCATTCCATTCATTAGCTGACATTCATCATGCTCATAAATACTCTGAGGCTTATTTAACTCATTCCATTCATTAGCTGACATTCATCATGCTCATAAATACTCTGAGGCTTATTTAACTCATTCCATTCAGTAGCTGACATTCATCATGCTCATAAATACTCTGAGGCTTATTTAACTCATTCCATTCAGTAGCTGACATTCATCATGCTCATAAATACTCTGAGGCTTATTTAACTCATTCCATTCATTAGCTGACATTCATCATGCTCATAAATACTCTGAGGCTTATTTAACTCATTCCATTCATTAGCTGACATTCATCATGCTCATAAATACTCTGAGGCTTATTTAACTCATTCCATTCATTAGCTGACATTCATCATGCTCATAAATACTCTGAGGCTTATTTAACTCATTCCATTCATTAGCTGACATTCATCATGCTCATAAATACTCTGAGGCTTATTTAACTCATTCCATTCATTAGCTGACATTCATCATGCTCATAAATACTCTGAGGCTTATTTAACTCATTCCATTCATTAGCTGACATTCATCATGCTCATAAATACTCTGAGGCTTATTTAACTCATTCCATTCATTAGCTGACATTCATCATGCTCATAAATACTCTGAGGCTTATTTAACTCATTCCATTCATTAGCTGACATTCATCATGCTCATAAATACTCTGAGGCTTATTTAACTCATTCCATTCAGTAGCTGACATTCATCATGCTCATAAATACTCTGAGGCTTATTTAACTCATTCCATTCATTAGCTGACATTCATCATGCTCATAAATACTCTGAGGCTTATTTAACTCATTCCATTCATTAGCTGACATTCATCATGCTCATAAATACTCTGAGGCTTATTTAACTCATTCCATTCATTAGCTGACATTCATCATGCTCATAAATACTCTGAGGCTTATTTAACTCATTCCATTCATTAGCTGACATTCATCATGCTCATAAATACTCTGAGGCTTATTTAACTCATTCCATTCATTAGCTGACATTCATCATGCTCATAAATACTCTGAGGCTTATTTAACTCATTCCATTCAGTAGCTGACATTCATCATGCTCATAAATACTCTGAGGCTTATTTAACTCATTCCATTCATTAGCTGACATTCATCATGCTCATAAATACTCTGAGGCTTATTTAACTCATTCCATTCATTAGCTGACATTCATCATGCTCATAAATACTCTGAGGCTTATTTAACTCATTCCATTCATTAGCTGACATTCATCATGCTCATAAATACTCTGAGGCTTATTTAACTCATTCCATTCATTAGCTGACATTCATCATGCTCATAAATACTCTGAGGCTTATTTAACTCATTCCATTCATTAGCTGACATTCATCATGCTCATAAATACTCTGAGGCTTATTTAACTCATTCCATTCATTAGCTGACATTCATCATGCTCATAAATACTCTGAGGCTTATTTAACTCATTCCATTCATTAGCTGACATTCATCATGCTCATAAATACTCTGAGGCTTATTTAACTCATTCCATTCATTAGCTGACATTCATCATGCTCATAAATACTCTGAGGCTTATTTAACTCATTCCATTCATTAGCTGACATTCATCATGCTCATAAATACTCTGAGGCTTATTTAACTCATTCCATTCAGTAGCTGACATTCATCATGCTCATAAATACTCTGAGGCTTATTTAACTCATTCCATTCAGTAGCTGACATTCATCATGCTCATAAATACTCTGAGGCTTATTTAACTCATTCCATTCAGTAGCTGACATTCATCATGCTCATAAATACTCTGAGGCTTATTTAACTCATTCCATTCATTAGCTGACATTCATCATGCTCATAAATACTCTGAGGCTTATTTAACTCATTCCATTCATTAGCTGACATTCATCATGCTCATAAATACTCTGAGGCTTATTTAACTCATTCCATTCATTAGCTGACATTCATCATGCTCATAAATACTCTGAGGCTTATTTAACTCATTCCATTCATTAGCTGACATTCATCATGCTCATAAATACTCTGAGGCTTATTTAACTCATTCCATTCATTAGCTGACATTCATCATGCTCATAAATACTCTGAGGCTTATTTAACTCATTCCATTCATTAGCTGACATTCATCATGCTCATAAATACTCTGAGGCTTATTTAACTCATTCCATTCATTAGCTGACATTCATCATGCTCATAAATACTCTGAGGCTTATTTAACTCATTCCATTCATTAGCTGACATTCATCATGCTCATAAATACTCTGAGGCTTATTTAACTCATTCCATTCATTAGCTGACATTCATCATGCTCATAAATACTCTGAGGCTTATTTAACTCATTCCATTCATTAGCTGACATTCATCATGCTCATAAATACTCTGAGGCTTATTTAACTCATTCCATTCAGTAGCTGACATTCATCATGCTCATAAATACTCTGAGGCTTATTTAACTCATTCCATTCAGTAGCTGACATTCATCATGCTCATAAATACTCTGAGGCTTATTTAACTCATTCCATTCAGTAGCTGACATTCATCATGCTCATAAAATACTCTGAGGCTTATTTAACTCATTCCATTCATTAGCTGACATTCATCATGCTCATAAATACTCTGAGGCTTATTTAACTCATTCCATTCATTAGCTGACATTCATCATGCTCATAAATACTCTGAGGCTTATTTAACTCATTCCATTCATTAGCTGACATTCATCATGCTCATAAATACTCTGAGGCTTATTTAACTCATTCCATTCATTAGCTGACATTCATCATGCTCATAAATACTCTGAGGCTTATTTAACTCATTCCATTCATTAGCTGACATTCATCATGCTCATAAATACTCTGAGGCTTATTTAACTCATTCCATTCATTAGCTGACATTCATCATGCTCATAAATACTCTGAGGCTTATTTAACTCATTCCATTCATTAGCTGACATTCATCATGCTCATAAATACTCTGAGGCTTATTTAACTCATTCCATTCAGTAGCTGACATTCATCATGCTCATAAATACTCTGAGGCTTATTTAACTCATTCCATTCAGTAGCTGACATTCATCATGCTCATAAATACTCTGAGGCTTATTTAACTCATTCCATTCAGTAGCTGACATTCATCATGCTCATAAATTACTCTGAGGCTTATTTAACTCATTCCATTCATTAGCTGACATTCATCATGCTCATAAATACTCTGAGGCTTATTTAACTCATTCCATTCATTAGCTGACATTCATCATGCTCATAAATACTCTGAGGCTTATTTAACTCATTCCATTCATTAGCTGACATTCATCATGCTCATAAATACTCTGAGGCTTATTTAACTCATTCCATTCATTAGCTGACATTCATCATGCTCATAAATACTCTGAGGCTTATTTAACTCATTCCATTCATTAGCTGACATTCATCATGCTCATAAATACTCTGAGGCTTATTTAACTCATTCCATTCATTAGCTGACATTCATCATGCTCATAAATACTCTGAGGCTTATTTAACTCATTCCATTCATTAGCTGACATTCATCATGCTCATAAATACTCTGAGGCTTATTTAACTCATTCCATTCATTAGCTGACATTCATCATGCTCATAAATACTCTGAGGCTTATTTAACTCATTCCATTCATTAGCTGACATTCATCATGCTCATAAATACTCTGAGGCTTATTTAACTCATTCCATTCATTAGCTGACATTCATCATGCTCATAAATACTCTGAGGCTTATTTAACTCATTCCATTCATTAGCTGACATTCATCATGCTCATAAATACTCTGAGGCTTATTTAACTCATTCCATTCATTAGCTGACATTCATCATGCTCATAAATACTCTGAGGCTTATTTAACTCATTCCATTCAGTAGCTGACATTCATCATGCTCATAAATACTCTGAGGCTTATTTAACTCATTCCATTCATTAGCTGACATTCATCATGCTCATAAATTACTCTGAGGCTTATTTAACTCATTCCATTCAGTAGCTGACATTCATCATGCTCATAAATACTCTGAGGCTTATTTAACTCATTCCATTCAGTAGCTGACATTCATCATGCTCATAAATACTCTGAGGCTTATTTAACTCATTCCATTCATTAGCTGACATTCATCATGCTCATAAATACTCTGAGGCTTATTTAACTCATTCCATTCATTAGCTGACATTCATCATGCTCATAAATACTCTGAGGCTTATTTAACTCATTCCATTCAGTAGCTGACATTCATCATGCTCATAAATACTCTGAGGCTTATTTAACTCATTCCATTCATTAGCTGACATTCATCATGCTCATAAATTACTCTGAGGCTTATTTAACTCATTCCATTCAGTAGCTGACATTCATCATGCTCATAAATACTCTGAGGCTTATTTAACTCATTCCATTCAGTAGCTGACATTCATCATGCTCATAAATACTCTGAGGCTTATTTAACTCATTCCATTCATTAGCTGACATTCATCATGCTCATAAATTACTCTGAGGCTTATTTAACTCATTCCATTCAGTAGCTGACATTCATCATGCTCATAAATACTCTGAGGCTTATTTAACTCATTCCATTCAGTAGCTGACATTCATCATGCTCATAAATACTCTGAGGCTTATTTAACTCATTCCATTCAGTAGCTGACATTCATCATGCTCATAAATACTCTGAGGCTTATTTAACTCATTCCATTCAGTAGCTGACATTCATCATGCTCATAAATTACTCTGAGGCTTATTTAACTCATTCCATTCATTAGCTGACATTCATCATGCTCATAAATACTCTGAGGCTTATTTAACTCATTCCATTCAGTAGCTGACATTCATCATGCTCATAAATACTCTGAGGCTTATTTAACTCATTCCATTCAGTAGCTGACATTCATCATGCTCATAAATACTCTGAGGCTTATTTAACTCATTCCATTCAGTAGCTGACATTCATCATGCTCATAAATTACTCTGAGGCTTATTTAACTCATTCCATTCATTAGCTGACATTCATCATGCTCATAAATACTCTGAGGCTTATTTAACTCATTCCATTCAGTAGCTGACATTCATCATGCTCATAAATACTCTGAGGCTTATTTAACTCATTCCATTCAGTAGCTGACATTCATCATGCTCATAAATTACTCTGAGGCTTATTTAACTCATTCCATTCATTAGCTGACATTCATCATGCTCATAAATTACTCTGAGGCTTATTTAACTCATTCCATTCAGTAGCTGACATTCATCATGCTCATAAATTACTCTGAGGCTTATTTAACTCATTCCATTCATTAGCTGACATTCATCATGCTCATAAATACTCTGAGGCTTATTTAACTCATTCCATTCATTAGCTGACATTCATCATGCTCATAAATTACTCTGAGGCTTATTTAACTCATTCCATTCAGTAGCTGACATTCATCATGCTCATAAATACTCTGAGGCTTATTTAACTCATTCCATTCAGTAGCTGACATTCATCATGCTCATAAATACTCTGAGGCTTATTTAACTCATTCCATTCAGTAGCTGACATTCATCATGCTCATAAATACTCTGAGGCTTATTTAACTCATTCCATTCAGTAGCTGACATTCATCATGCTCATAAATACTCTGAGGCTTATTTAACTCATTCCATTCAGTAGCTGACATTCATCATGCTCATAAATACTCTGAGGCTTATTTAACTCATTCCATTCATTAGCTGACATTCATCATGCTCATAAATACTCTGAGGCTTATTTAACTCATTCCATTCATTAGCTGACATTCATCATGCTCATAAATACTCTGAGGCTTATTTAACTCATTCCATTCATTAGCTGACATTCATCATGCTCATAAATACTCTGAGGCTTATTTAACTCATTCCATTCATTAGCTGACATTCATCATGCTCATAAATACTCTGAGGCTTATTTAACTCATTCCATTCATTAGCTGACATTCATCATGCTCATAAATACTCTGAGGCTTATTTAACTCATTCCATTCATTAGCTGACATTCATCATGCTCATAAATACTCTGAGGCTTATTTAACTCATTCCATTCATTAGCTGACATTCATCATGCTCATAAATACTCTGAGGCTTATTTAACTCATTCCATTCATTAGCTGACATTCATCATGCTCATAAATACTCTGAGGCTTATTTAACTCATTCCATTCAGTAGCTGACATTCATCATGCTCATAAATACTCTGAGGCTTATTTAACTCATTCCATTCATTAGCTGACATTCATCATGCTCATAAATACTCTGAGGCTTATTTAACTCATTCCATTCAGTAGCTGACATTCATCATGCTCATAAATACTCTGAGGCTTATTTAACTCATTCCATTCAGTAGCTGACATTCATCATGCTCATAAATACTCTGAGGCTTATTTAACTCATTCCATTCAGTAGCTGACATTCATCATGCTCATAAATACTCTGAGGCTTATTTAACTCATTCCATTCAGTAGCTGACATTCATCATGCTCATAAATACTCTGAGGCTTATTTAACTCATTCCATTCATTAGCTGACATTCATCATGCTCATAAATACTCTGAGGCTTATTTAACTCATTCCATTCAGTAGCTGACATTCATCATGCTCATAAATACTCTGAGGCTTATTTAACTCATTCCATTCAGTAGCTGACATTCATCATGCTCATAAATACTCTGAGGCTTATTTAACTCATTCCATTCAGTAGCTGACATTCATCATGCTCATAAATACTCTGAGGCTTATTTAACTCATTCCATTCAGTAGCTGACATTCATCATGCTCATAAATACTCTGAGGCTTATTTAACTCATTCCATTCAGTAGCTGACATTCATCATGCTCATAAATACTCTGAGGCTTATTTAACTCATTCCATTCAGTAGCTGACATTCATCATGCTCATAAATACTCTGAGGCTTATTTAACTCATTCCATTCAGTAGCTGACATTCATCATGCTCATAAATACTCTGAGGCTTATTTAACTCATTCCATTCAGTAGCTGACATTCATCATGCTCATAAATACTCTGAGGCTTATTTAACTCATTCCATTCAGTAGCTGACATTCATCATGCTCATAAATACTCTGAGGCTTATTTAACTCATTCCATTCAGTAGCTGACATTCATCATGCTCATAAATACTCTGAGGCTTATTTAACTCATTCCATTCAGTAGCTGACATTCATCATGCTCATAAATTACTTACTAATCATTTAAGTATTGATGATGTTGGATTTTTATTCTCCTTCTTCTTCTATATATTAAGTGCCCACCATCAATTTATTGATCATTACGGCTCCTATGAATGTAGATGGGATTTGCAATGTCTCTGTGCCTGGTGTTGATGAGGATATTTCACTGGTTACAAGAGTAACTGTTTGAGGGTATCATGCACTGGGGGTTGGAAGGCCTGAGGCAATAGACGCAAATGAGTAAAGTGTTGTCGCCTCAACTGTTCCTTTTGGAAGCTTGTTCCAGTCCCTGATTGTCTTTGGTAGGAATGAGCAGTTCCTGTACTGGCTTCTCGCTGGTATGAGCCGGAACTGCCAGTCATGGCCTCGTCGCTGTCCATGGGGGAGAGGGACGAGTTTCTGTTTAATGCCAGAGCAGTGGACTAGCCCATTATTTATCTTGTAAATCATGGAGAGCCTGGACTGTCGTCGTCGTTCCTCCAATAGTGACCAGCCCAGTGTTTCCAGCATGCTGCCAACACTAGAGGTATTCCTGTAGCGGTTCAGGACAAAGCGTGCTGCCCGTCACTGTACTGCCTCCAACCGGTCGATGCTCTTCTGAGTGAATGGGTCCCAGACCGAAGATTCATAATCTAAAAGCGGCCGGACAAAGGCTTTATAGGCTCTTTCTTTCACACTGGAGTTGCTGATCTTTAGATTACGCCTTAAGAACCCCAGGGTCTTGTTTGCCTGGTTGCACACATTGTTAATATGCTCGTCCCAGCGGACCTCTCTCTGAATGGTAACACCCAGGTACCTTACGGAGGAAACTGACTCAAGCAAATGACCATGCAATTCATAGTGGTAGCGTAGAGGAGTACAACTTCTAGAGACTGACAGTGTATTGCATCAGTGTTTCAGTTTCACCAACATAGTTTTTAAATCTTGTGCTTGGTTATATATCATTAGGTTAGGGTGGCGGCCGATAGTCATTTTTAACTTTCGGTTTGTTTTCGGTTTTGGCCCAAAACCAGAAAATCACGATTGGTCGATCTCTAATGATACCGGTAATTAAGGTTAGACTTGTGTCCAATGGATAGTTTTCTCTGACTGTATAAATAATAGCTAATCATTTCCTCATAATCCCATCTTAAGATATTCACAAAGTGGCCATTTGAAAAACACGTCCATGACAAAACAAAATCAATACCCAGTATTTCCATTGATCAATATCAATAAGTGGTCACCATAGCCCATGAGGATATTTTTCTTAGTGATCATTAAATATTATAACATCATGTAGACACCTCCCATCAAGATATTTTGCATATTAACCATTGAACCATTCATATCTCCATGCAACAAAACAATCCTGAAAGTGGATTTAACATGAAGCAACCCTATTTTCAAGAATAGCAACTGTTGCCAATTAGGTATGACAAAGTAGAACAATAGATTGGAAGTGGAAGCTACAACTACAACATTAATGCACATGACAAATCAAAATGTGATACACATTTGAATGAAATCATTAATATGTTATCACTTCATTTATTTAGGACACACCTCAACTGCTATCATACTAGATGCTGTGTGCATATATCTAACAGAGGGCCATCCATAAATGACATCACACACCTAGGTGGAGGGAACACAAGTGTGATGAGACTTTCTAGCCTTTTAACAATTTGTGATTGGGGGGAGTTTTTTTTCCAAAATCTGCACAAAAGCATGTCATTTATGGGTGGCCCGTAAATGTACGAGACACTTTTAAGTAAGATTATGTCAATGTCTAACATAGAAGACACAACACTAACCAAGATTTATGCAAACAAAATGAACACCAGACATTTTCATAGCAGCAGATGAATGCTTAGTTTTATTCATTTTGTTCATTTTCTTTAAAATAAAAAATAATTAACTTATCTTCAGCTACAACGCCTGAAATAATAGACTGTTAAACCCATTCATGTAGACCATAGACTGAGACACTCTGACAAACTAATCCAACACAACTCATGCTTCAGGCTAGACAAGCACAGCGTCAAGTAAAACCAACTAAGTTACAATAGGCTGCCTGCGCCAGATGACAAAGTGAGGTGGCGGCCTTGCCGTGATCTATCCTTTTACCCCGGTCAGCAGTAAAACACCACGTTTAGCTGATGGCCCCATATAAAAATGATGTGCAGGAGAGGATCACGATGCACTTCTACTGTACATATTTTTGTCTATCATGCTAAATGCAAAATAATAAGATCCACTCGAAATTAAAATGTATCTAACAAATAGCACATGGACACAGTTGAATTAAATAGCTTGACAGTAAGAAGAATATTATAGAAATAGAATGTTAAAATGAATGGTAGAGAGAGAGAAGACAGCACCTGGCCATATACAAGATTAAGCCAACACACCAAGTACCCGTATTGGCTTAGTGTTGATGCTATTTAAGTAGAGGCTGCAAAAACAAAATCACAAGAATAGCACACAATTTTAAGGTGAGAAAAACATTTGTCATAAAATGGTAGACTGGGTACTGCTAGAAAAAGGTAAGCTTGCTCCTTGAGCTGAACTTTGGCACACTGATCATCACAGGAGCCAGTGACCAACATTCTGTTGGACATGTTTTATAAAAGTTGGAGGTAAAATTGCCACTAAAACTGTTAACAGTTCTGAAAGAAATGATCACGTGTAAAATTAAATAGATTGATAAACAGGATTGATGTCCCTTAGAGTGACTTAACTTATGATACATTTGAAATTAAATTGATTAACACTTTTGGGAAGGAGTGTCTGTGCCAAGAAGATGGAGACACTCCTTACAGCTTGGCACTCATTTTGCAAAAAAAAAAAAAACAATAATCCTAAAACTTAAACTATTTCCTTGACATGTATAAAAGAATATATTATAATTATATTCTTGTAGAAAATTGAATGAACTATTACAATCTTTATGAATCAAAATGAAATTTCTACATTTATTCAAATGATCTATCCTGATTTGCATAATTTATGCATGTAAATATTTTGTTACAATTAGAATAAACATGACTTACTAGTACCATTTGTGTGAATGTTTTGATGAATGAAGCCTGAATAAGTCCTAACTCTTGTGTTTTGGGAAACAAGGTCCATGTAGGCCTCTGGCATATAGTTTTACTCCTATTCCTACTCCCTGCTATTTTTTGGTTGCTACAGGCACTCACTGTAACAGGCGCCCATTTATGACCAAGGGACCTTCTCTTGAGCTGGGTGTTGCTGAGAAAGTTGTCTACATACCTACTGATCTCTCTCACACACATTTGAATGAAATTTAGTGTTAAAAATAGCATCAGTTCTCAACTGGGGTGCTTATGCCTTGAGGCATATTTATAGGTCCAATACATTCTAAAAATTCATAGGGGTCATCTCTATCCAGTCATCAATATAATCATTTTGATCATCCTCATTACTTTCCTGGTTGTATTCTTCAGTGTCTAATTCACTGCTACACTGCTAGGCAGTAAGAAATAGAATAACTAATAACAGTTTCACTATCAGACATTTTGGAACTTTACAATACCATTAAAAAGCCAGGATGTGAAGATGTAAGATGCAATCTGATCAGCTGATATGAATACCAGCCGCCAGCCAATCTAGAGGCTTGAATTATCGGGCCTATGGATCGGCCCGGCCATCCCAAAAGGGTTAAAAATCTAATGTTTTCAAAATTAAAATTACCGGTATTATAAAATTGTCTAATAATAGCAGATCTGCAACAGGTAAATAAATGCATTGCCATTAAGATGGCTTCCCCAATAATCACAAACAGACTGATCAGACACAATTATATTAGCTGAGGTAATTAAACTACCAACAGCCAAACAAAAGTAGAGGTACCAGGGATTGAATAGTGTTGGCCATGATACTTACCAGTTACGTCACAACTATAATACACACTTAAGAATGATTCACCTTTTTAGATATCAGTTTTCAAAGCCAGATTTAATCAGGAACATCATTATAGAAAATGTAAAAATTGGTTCAATAAAACCGAGGAAAAGCTCTATAACTTATAACTATCACAAACTTGAGAAAAATGGTCTTCATCAAACCTTACCAACTAAACTTTACTTTCAATCTATTATTTGTTAAGTTGTTGACGATTTGATGAGGCCAAAAGATGATTGTTGTGGTAGATTTATCTCATTTTGCTATTAATTTATGCCACCAAAATAAAGAAGCCTATATAATGATCATCACAGTCACAGTTCAAATATAAAGACTTAAACTTAAAGAGTAGACTAAATTTGTCTGTCATATCGAGTAGACTAAATTTGTCTGTCATATAGAGTAGACTATATTTGTCTGTCTTATAGAGTAGACGAAATTTGTCTGTCTTATAGAGTAGACTATATTTGTCTGTCTTATAGAGTAGACTATATTTGTCTGTCTTATAGAGTAGACTATATTTGTCTCTCATATAGAATAGACTAAATTTGTCTCATATAGAATAGACTAAATTTGTCTGTCACATAGAGCAGAGGTGCAACTAGAGTGTTTGACGCCCGGGGACAAGATTCATTTTAAAGCGCCTCCCTTTCTTTTTTAAGCTCTCAAACTCATTATTTTCATCAATAAAATAATATCAAATCACATTTTAGTGTCCCTAACTGGTCTGGCTCCCTGGGACTTCTGTCCCCCCTTAGCTATGCCTCTGATATAGAGTAGACAAATTAGTCAATATACCATGTAGAGTAGACCATGTTTGCCTACCATGTAGAGAACATTTGCAGATCTATCAGCAATCCTTACAATAGATAAAACAAAAAAGGTTCATTGAAACTCATTTCTTTAACTGCCAAGGTCAACAAAACTCCTGTGGTTTTACAGCTGTAGCTTAGTTTTGTTTTTGCATGTGTTTTAAAATATTTATAATACATATACTACAATGATGACATGTATTGAATTGAACAGTTGATGAACACATAAGAGAGAGACTTGTATTTTTACTATGTACACATCTGCACTTTTGATACAAACTTTCACTTGGTCACAGAAATTCTTTGGAAATGACTCAATACATAACACAAAATAGATTGAATGGAGTCTAATCATGATTGAATGGAGTCTAATCATGATTGAATGGAGTCTAATCATGATGCATCTGATGCTAATTACATTTTTTTTAAATTAAAAAATAGTTTTTAAATTAAAAATGGTACTTCATTGTTCATTTAAAAAAAAATAACATTCATTCAATTAATAAAATCATCATTTGAATCATACAAGTATAAATAACCAGGGGCGAGAAATTCTATGCTAATAACTGTATTTGAAAGTTTCAAAAGACAAAAGGAAAACCACACAACCTCAGTAGAAAATAGGCAGTAGGTGCTATTGCACATTCCCTTCACACTGTGCTCAGTCCACTTGTCTCAACCAGTACAAGGAAAACTGCACTATTTGTTATATGGTAATGGTATTGTCATACTCAGACATCAATCATTTATTCAGACTGTGTTTTAAAAAAACATGTCATTTACCTCATTGTTAATTGCATGCAGAATTTTTTAAAATATCAACATTTAAAGCATAGGTGCTGGTGCAATACTGTGTGTTAGGCTGGTGACAGCCCTCAAGTTTGTCCGGTGCCCTAATGTACTTCCTATATTACCAATGTAAAACTCTTGCACTTGGCAAAATAATTACAAATATTTACAAGATTATCTATTGAAACTACTATTTGGTTCAATTTAGACAAAATAAAGCCTAGAATTAAATCAGTCTGAACTAAAAAAAAAATTTTTAAATGTCAAGATTTCTTTTCATAATTTAGAAATAATTATTCTAATGGAGCAAATGCGTTTGTGTGAATAATGTATTATTTAAAAGAACTACTTACATGTTTTAAAATAAATGCCTCAATTTATAAATGAGATGGGCTGGGTGGTTGTGGTCCACCTTTCTTGATCAATAATTAAAAGTGACTTGGATATATTATAAGATCCGGCTTACTTGGGTAACATGAGCGACCAAACCAGCACTCATTCTGAGACCTGGAATAAGTTCTCAAAAAAATCCAAGTCGTGCATCAACAAATCAATCCACTGAAAGTAAAATGAATCTAGTTCTGCCATAGCCAGTACCCGGGTGGTATATGTACATAAATACAGCACTACATTATCTTCTAGTTTATCCAAACTTTACACACAAAAAGAATCCATTACAAATCCCTAAACTACCATGGATATAATATATGATTTTTTTCATCTCAGGATTTTTTGATCAGACAATTTGATAACTGCATCTTTGATAGATTCAGGATACAAGTGAGAAATGAAGAGCAAGTCCAATGAACTTGGAGTGGGTTGGAGGGGGGGGGGGGGGTCAACGGGTCTATTGTAGTCTCCACTTGTATGAACAAGGGGTGAGTAGTGTCAGTTTTATTTGCACAAAAAGTATAGTTTAAGTAAGTATGACGAATGATAAGAACCAACTAATGACTAATACATTGTCTAGAAGAATACACTGCAAAATAAGCTGATACATTATTCAAAATGTCAGGCAGCTTTTTGAATGCGCAAGTAAACAGTAGTCAAGTAAACAGTAGTCCCGGTGGGTAGCACAAAACATGATTTGACTCTTGTGGGCCACCTACCCTTAATTATCCCATTCATCTTTATTGCTAATACTCGTCTATAAACTTACTTAAAATAACCCAGGTCTTGCAGTTTCTGGTTAACTCTTGTGGTTGTCTAAATACTGGCATTATAATTAACAGCTGAGTGACAACTTCAGTATAGGCAACTGGAAAAACCTTTTTTAAAATTAGATACCGGTACACTCATCAAATAATAGTTAGCTGAAGCCCAGCATTGGATGGAGTCTCTTTGATTGTATTGTCAATAATGACCCTCTCAAGCCCAGCATTGGATGGGGTCTCTTTCTTTGTATTGTCAATAATGACCCTCTCAAGCCCAGCATTGGATGGAGTCTCTTTGATTGTATTGTCAATAATGACCCTCTCAAGCCCAGCATTGGATGGAGTCTCTTTGATTGTATTGTCAATAATGACCCTCTCAAGCCCAGCATTGGATGGGGTCTCTTTCATTGTATTGTCAATAATGACCCTTGGACTAAGTGCTCCTGATGTCCCATCTCACAGAAATATTATTTGAGAAAAAACTAATCAATAATCCCACTTATTGAACATATTCACTTGGGCTTGGAACTTTTCTATGGCAAAATCAATTATAATAATGTAGTTGCATGTGAAAGGAAAGTTGATTTTTTTTTTTTTGGGGGGGGGGGGGGGGGGGATTGATTTAAATTAAAACTATTCAAAGTATTATGTACAAATGAGTTATACAACCATCAAATTTAAAATGCCTTTTTAAAAAAGATCCACCCTTGTGTTTTCAGTAGATGTATTATCTCAGTGCAAAGTTAAAATAACAAGATGCCCAAATCACCACCTGCCACTGTCTAGTTTCTGGTTGCAGCCGGGTCTATGGCTAGATGCACAATGAATTAAGAACACAAAATACCACAGCTACAGTGCAGAGCCAAAGCTTAAAACATAGGTGCAAGTTAACACAGCTACAGTGCAGAGCCAAAGCTTAAAACATAGGTGCAAGTTAACAAACGCACTGCTCTAAAGGGACACAGTCATTTTGCTGGTTTGTACACATCACATGTTTGCCTCGGGTTTACAAAATAATCAAAACAACAAATCCAACATATCTGGCCTAGTGACTTTGCCAGAGTGAAAGGATGCCAACTGTACACAATTTAAATAGTACAAATAAAATCCTTTGCACCCTGATCATCAGAGCAAAGTTCTCTGTACTGTAAAAATTTTATGTTTCCTTTAATATACACAGATAAATACAAACCTCCAGCACATTGTTAGAATCAGAACTTTTAGACCTTCCATCCTCCATCATCTAACTCTTACAGTCACTGACCAAACAAGACGTCTGCTAACATATTATTACAACAAACCCACACATTTTTCTTTCCACTGATTCAAATTAAAAGAAATAATGAATGACTCTACTGTGATCTATCACACAAAGATATGTGAACGAAGCACTGCCAGCCATAACTTCCAGAGGTATTCACTGATAAAATGGAGTCTAACAGAAAGTAATCACTAGATCTTTGGTTGTGATGAAATATTAGGGTGGTGCTGATTTGCTGCATGTAGACTTTTATTATATTAATCAGGCCTGGGGATTTACAGCTATCACAATTTCATGGCTTGAACATCTCAGTATAGGTAGGCTGGTTTACTGCTACCACCATTTCATGGCTTGAAAATTTCAGAATAGGCTGGTTTACTGCTATCACAATTTCATGGCTTGAACATTTCAGTATAGCTAGGCTGGTGTGTTGATTTTAAAGTACGTAAATGCCACTAACACAAGTAGATTAGCCTTTGGTCTAACTATTTATGTGCCATTTTGACAGGTTCATATATATATATATGCTTTAATTATTGTAAATAATACCTCATGACAGCATTAAACTGTCATTCTGAGGTGGGGCTGGGGGCACAACACAGAGGAAGAAGAAATGAATGATGATTATAATGACAAGAAAATTCAGATGATATTGATAAAAATGGTCTAAGATCTGACACACACAGCTACAGTAAGAACAGCCCAGTATCATGTTACACAATCACTTGATCCCTTATTATCATTAGTCTGTCCATGCAGAGACACAGAACATCATAAGTTCAATTGGAAATTCTTTCAACAGTGCCTTTCATTAGGCGCTGGCTTCCGGTTGTCCATCAAAGCTGGCCCAATAGGCGGGGTGTTGACTGATGTAGCGGGACTAGATCCTGATGGAGATGATGTCGCAGCAGTGGCGGTCACTGTGGCGGCCACTGCTGCCGCCGCCGCTGCATTGGCCATCGCTGTGTGGCGGCGCAGGTGCTGAGGGGATGACTGGGCGTATGTGTCCGGTGGACTCGGCACGGCTCCGGCAGCAGTAGCCTCCCCTTCTTCACCACTCTTGCTGTCCTTGTTACGGAATTTTTTACGCCAGGACGGAGCACGACGAAATTTACCTCCCTCTCCCTGAAAAAAGACAACAAAGGAACAAATTGTAATATTTGATCCGAAAAATATTTTTACCAAACTGACTAATCATGTAAGCTACATACCCGGTACTCACTAAAGTTAAATCTCTTAAACAAAACTGTCAAGCCGCTCAATAAGTTCATAATTAACAACATAATAATATGAAAATGTGCTCTACTAGCCGTTGACCAGTACAGCAATGCAAGACTGAGAACTTCCTCATTGAATGTCCTCAGCCTGGTCAAAAATAAGGAGACAAGTCTCTTTACATGGGACTCTTGTCTCTTTACATGGGACTTAGAGACAAGTGTCTTTACATGGGACTTAGAGACAAGTGTCTTTACATGGGACTTAGAGACAAGTGTCTTTACATGGGACTTAGAGACAAGTCTCTTTACATGGGACTTAGAGACAAGTCTCTTTACATGGGACTTGGAGACAAGTGTCTTTACATGGGACTTAGAGAAAAGTCTCTTTACATGGGACTTAGAGAAAAGTCTCTTTACATGGGACTTGGAGACAAGTGTCTTTACATGGGACTTAGAGAAAAGTCTCTTTACATGGGACTTAGAGAAAAGTCTCTTTACATGGGACTTAGAGACAAGTCTCTTTACATGGGACTTAGAGACAAGTCTCTTTACATGGGACTTAGAGACAAGTGTCTTTACATGGGACTTAGAGACAAGTGTCTTTACATGGGACTTAGAGAAAAGTCTCTTTACATGGGACTTAGAGACAAGTCTCTTTACATGGGACTTAGAGACAAGTGTCTTTACATGGGACTTAGAGACAAGTGTCTTTACATGGGACTTACAGCCAAAGTTGTCATCTGTATTTACCATAGATTATTTTTAAAATAATCCGCCTAGGCCATGATTTGAAGCCACCTAATTAATCATTCTATAATTCTATTCTCTGCTAAATAAGCATCTCTCATTTGGTTATTATAATATTGATTATATCACAGATCACAGCATAACATACTGGAAGTACCCTCCTTTGTACACAGTGAGATGTCATTGTGGATACATATTTAGAGACATCAGTATTTAAATAGGCATAGCAAACATATTAATTTGACCGGCATCATCCTGGTTTAGCAATATCATCCCTAGGCACCAATACTGATTGGTTTGATTATCTGTCCTGGTTTCAATCACAACTTTTAAAATAAAAATTAATTAGTCCTGTCCATGTGTAAGTTAGCCTTAATATCAGAACTTGTTTGCTATCTAATACCATGGTTAATGTAACTGTTAAGATTCGATGCATTAGGACTGTCAAGTTCCAAGCTTCTATTTTGCAATATGTGTTGGTTTCTGAATAAGTCCATTTGAAAATTGAGGTCTCTTTGAAAATGAGGCCAATTGTTTCCCTGATCCCCAACCAGCTGCCTATAAGAAAAAAGAAGCAATATGCTAGAGTTTACATTCAATAATTCTTTCAAGACTATAATAAAATCCCCTTTGCTAAGCTGTTTAGATATTTAGGAGCAAAGAATAAATCATACCACATTTCTTTTAGAAAGTTTATTTAACATAGAAATATGTAAGTATGAAGAGTCTTTCTCTCCTAAATATTCGACACACGATGTTGCTTTTCAGAACTTTTGTGATACCCAGTGGCATACCTTGACAAAATTCAGCACTGACCATACTCCCAGTTTAAAATTATGAGACTATAGATCTATGTATACACAGGGCTGACCCTAACAATTGCGGGGCCCTATGCGAAACGGATTGTGCGGGGCCCAGTCTGGGTAGGAATAAGGATAATAAGTGAAAATTAAGATTTAGTATTAGAAAATAAATTCGAGGCGGGGCCTATGAAAGTGCGGGGCCCATTGCGGCCGCATAGGTTGCAGTGGCCCAAGGCCGGCCCTGTGTATACATACACATATTAAAACACATAGACTAAGTAAAATGGTTTCCCTTACTTGTATTGATGGAAATGAGTTTCCTTTAAGAAGAAATTTGCATATTTCTTTTTTCAGTTATAAATAATACATTCATTAGATGTTTAAAATCCAAAGTTAGTTATGCTGCACATAAGGCTTTTTTTATTATTATTTGTTAGTAATGTAAGGAAAAAGCCTTTGATTGGTCAGTTAGAACAGAAGAGATTCTCATTGGCTGCTATCTAAGTGGTTCCAACAGCTTAGCAAACAAACAAAACACAGATACTTCATGCAAAAACAACATAAAAGGAAATAAAAGAATCAGCAGGAGAGATTAAAAACTCCAACACAAAGAAAGAAGCCATGGAGTCTCCCAAACGATAAGAGTGATTATTTTAATACAACAGACTATTCATGCAACAAAGACTGGAGTCCCGGGCATTTTGATAAGAAATACTATCAATACTAAAAGTTTACACTAACAAAGTGCATGTGAAAACTAGGAGGAGACGCCCACTTGTTGCTTAAATGAGTTTAGTTTAAGGTGATCAATACTTGCTGGCAGGTAATGTACGTGTCATCAAAACATTAACCACCACCAAGACCAGTGTTCTAATGACACTCACAATCAAGCATTATTTGGATAAGTCCATATATTCTCAAATTTGTTTACAGTGTGGTGGGATGTTACAGAGCAAGTTAAATCAGTTCTTTCTGACCTGTTTCTAGATACCAATGACACATTTGTGAACTATTACTAACTGGCAGTAGAAATGATGTTTAAATGAACTCTGTGTGAGCGGAGCAGTAGTGTTATCAAGGGGTTTAGTCACTGAGAAATCTTTCCATTACTTGGAGCAGTAGTGTTATCAAGGGGTTTAGTCACGGAGAAATCTTTCCATTACTTGGAGCAGTAGTGTTATCAAGGGGTTTAGTCTCTGAGAAATCTTTCCATTACTTGGAGCAGTAGTGTTATCAGGGGTTTAGTCTCTGAGAAATCTTTCCATTACTTGGAGCAGTAGTGTTATCAAGGGGTTTAGTCACTGAGAAATCTTTCCATTACTTGGAGCAGTAGTGTTATCAAGGGGTTTAGTCACTGAGAAATCTTTCCATTACTTGGAGCAGTAGTGTTATCAAGGAGTTTAGTCACTGAGAAATCTTTCCATTACTTGGAGCAGTAGTGTTATCAAGGGGTTTAGTCACTGAGAAATCTTTCCATTACTTGGAGCAGTAGTGTTATCAAGGGGTTTAGTCACGGAGAAATCTTTCCATTACTTGGAGCAGTAGTGTTATCAAGGATTTAGTCTCTGAGAAATCTTTCCATTACTTGGAGCAGTAGTGTTATCAGGGGTTTAGTCTCTGAGAAATCTTTCCATTACTTGGAGCAGTAGTGTTATCAAGGGGTTTAGTCACGGAGAAATCTTTCCATTACTTGGAGCAGTAGTGTTATCAAGGGGTTTAGTCACGGAGAAATCTTTCCATTACTTGGAGCAGTAGTGTTATCAAGGGTTTAGTCTCTGAGAAATCTTTCCATTACTTGGAGCAGTAGTGTTATCAAGGGTTTAGTCTCTGAGAAATCTTTCCATTACTTGGAGCAGTAGTGTTATCAGGGGTTTAGTCTCTGAGAAATCTTTCCATTACTTGGAGCAGTAGTGTTATCAAGGGTTTAGTCTCTCGGAAATCTTTCCATTACTTGGAGCAGTAGCGTTATCAAGGGTTTAGTCTCTGAGAAATCTTTCCATTACTTGGAGCAGTAGTGTTATCAAGGGGTTTAGTCACGGAGAAATCTTTCCATTACTTGGAGCAGTAGTGTTATCAAGGGGTTTAGTCTCTGAGAAATCTTTCCATTACTTGGAGCAGTAATGTTATCAAGGGTTTAGTCACTGAGAAATCTTTCCATTACTTGGAGCAGTAGTGTTATCAAGGGGTTTAGTCGCTGAGAAATCTTTCCATTACTTGGAGCATTAGTGTTATCAAGGGTTTAATCTCTTGAGAAATCTTTCCATTACTTGGAGCAGTAATGTTATCAAGGGTTTAGTCTCTGAGAAATCTTTCCATTACTTGGAGCAGTAGTGTTATCAAGGGGTTTAGTCACTAAGAAATCTTTCCATTACTTGAAAATGAAAAGCCAACAAGATTAGTCATTTTATAAATGGTTTTAAAGATTTATATAATGGGCATGGGAGCTGTTTCCTTAATACAAGACATAAAAGCATCATAAAAATGTGTAAACCATAGCTCTGAACCAGTAACTTCTTTATATTGTTAAGTGGTTGGGAAATAAAGCCCCCCCCCCCCCTCCCAACATCTTGTTTTTTTGTTGCTACAGACTGCACCCACCCTTTGCCTTGTTCATAACACTGACAAAGTTTGGACACCACGAAGAGATATCTAAAGCAAACATAAAAAAGGTTTTAACTGCAACTCAAAAAAAGTTTAAAACATGCAGCTCAGGCCATACAGGATAGAGTTGGACAAATGTTCTTGTAATGTTTGGATGCCAATTAATTGAACTTGGTTCTCTTAAAAAAACAAAGTAACAAGTAACTTGTTTAAAAGCCAGCTTTATTAATATTAACTGAACCATTAAAAATTATTGATAGGAAAGCCAGTTGCAGTTTAACAGGAGGGAGAGTTTTAAAAAAAAAAATCATAAAACTATCTTGCACTAACAAGGGATGAGTGCACGGATAACTGCTGGACAGGTGGTGGGTGGAACTTTAGGAGTGGATAGGTTTACTAACAAATAGGAACAGGGGTGTGTATCAAGAAATACGATGGGTGGGGGAGGATGGCTTGGAAACAAAAGGACTTGATAAAATAATTTTGCAAGCTAAGTTTTAAAAAAAAATGTATTTAAGCCTGTATCTGATCTATGCCACCAGAAAACCTTGTAAGTACCCTCCTATAACTGACTCTCTTCTTATAAAAGAAAAGCAATGTATCTCCTGTTAATGTTATACCAAGTACAGCCCCTGCTTTTATCAGTGCTCTACAATTGATATTCAGAGCTGTCAGCAGACACTTAGTATTCCATTCCTGATTGACTTTGTAACTATTCAACTCAGTTAAAGAGATAAATAAAAATAACTAAAAACTTATTTGCTTTCCTGAACCCCATCAGTTTTACAAATGAAATACGGTAGCCTGAACAACAAAACTAATTATTTCTTATAGTTTCTATTTCTTTGGGTTAATACCTTAATATTTAAGTAAGGTAACAGACTGGGTTTGAGGAAAGATAACAGAGAATGAAGGGGCTGGAGGGGCATTGCTTAGAGAGATGAGATTATGAGAATGTCAAGGTCAGAAGGTCAAATTACCTTTAGCTCTTCTCATCTGCGTTTGTTTTTTGCCTGGAGTGCAAAACAAATGTTACATAAATAAAACATAAGTATGGCTGAGCACAGAGGAGAGTTGGGGATACAAGCTAGAACTGTGCATCACAGGAAAATTGTCTAATGCCAGAACTATCTCCAACCACAAATTTAGCACAGTAAAGAATTGAGTTTTAGTTTTAATTTAAACAGTGCCGTCTATTTAATATTATGAAAGCATGTTACAAAATAAAAATCCAAATATTGTTTATTACACAATTTAAGTATCTTCAGCTATGAATATCTACATTTCAAACTAAGATTATCTACATTTTAAACTGTGAACATCAACATTTTAAAATATGACTATCTAAATTTGAAATTATGACTATCTAAATTTGAAATTATGACTATCTAAATTTGAAATTATGACTATCTAAATTTGAAATTATGACTATCTAAATTTGAAATTATGACTATCTAAATTTGAAATTATGACTATCTAAATTTGAAATTATGACTATCTAAATTTGAAATTATGACTATCTACATTTGAAAGACCAAGCTTTCGATCGTGTTGCCCTAACTTTCACCTGTGCCATGTTTAAACAAATTCATCTCATAACTAAATCAGCTAAATGAGTGGATGTAGAACAATGAAAAGTTTAAACTGTTTCTAAATCCATAAAAACAAAAAGAATGTTTAAAAGTGAAGAAAACAAAGGTGAACGTTCTAAGGTAATGAAATAAAAGCTTGAGACTGAAGTTGAATGGAAGGACAACATCACTTGATGAAGGCTTAGGCACAACACAAACAGGCGACACACTTCTTCCACACAAAGATAAACAACAATGAGACAACCATTAAATATCCTAGTTTATGATGTGTATAAAATATCTTGAGTTGAATGCACAGACTTGTTTTCCACACTAAGCTTTGTCCATTAATGTATGCTGTTACACAAAAACACAAGGACATCTGGGTATAGGGTTACAGAGTGCTGGGTGGACAGGTATAGAGTATCAAATATCTTCATAATGTCACTTAAAAGAAGATTAATTAGTTTTTCAGGAAATGAAGCTTTTTTAAGACTGCCATTTTGTTTCCTGCAAAGTCACTAACATTCAACTGGGAAGTTTGTACACTGCAGTAACATCATAAATATGATGAGACATTTGAACTTCAATGAACTCCTAATTATGAAACACCTAACAATAATGAACTGTTTCTTAAAACAGCAATGCTTGAAAAAATCCAATAGCTACACAGGTTGAGAACACTTTAACATCACACAAAAATCTCCTTCTTGTCACCATAGCTATAACTGGCAGGGTTCACAATGTCTGGGATTTATCCATTTATTTGAAAATCAGTTTGGTTAAATCGTACCAATGCATCACAATAGTAATTCCACTTTTATAAAATAATTTTTTCATTGTCATATTAAAATACTTGAAATCACCAAAAATTTGTTTCATACCAAAATTAATTAAAATAATTTAATAATAGACTTTCCTTCCACATGTGAGAGACCCTTAAGTTGAAGTCAATGGACAAATAATATCTCATTGTTAAATTTAAAAACAAGCCCAGACAGTATGGTCGACTGTCCATTTTAAGTCCTAAATTTGAACATCCCCCCACCACACCCTGTTGAAAATATACAATTGATAAAAGATTATTGCTAAATTTCCCGAGGAAAAAGATGACCTGTGTCATCACTATTTATATGTCCCTTACATCAGTGGAACCTATGGCCTAATTACATCAACTTTGTGTTGCAGTTGGGCCAGACACAAAAAATCTGAACCTTCCATAAGAGATTGTAATTTTTTTAAACATTCTGAAGATGATTAATAAAAAAATTCCACAACACTGTAAGTGAGAGTATTGACAGCCAGTCCAAATTTCCAAATAACGGATTTATGATATATGGCCAAGCCTGCTAGTACATAACCAAAATATTAGTATTATTACCTTTCCCCTATTTGGGGAAGAAAACTAGCTTATAAAATTATCCCTCAGTAGTAGAGCCGGTAAGAGTTGGGATTATACAGCACACATGACTACATCAGCCCACATCGTTAAAGAATAAGTACTGACAGGGGATAACACTCATGCATAATATGCACATACAACATATTGAAAATAAGCATATGATGGAATATAAATCTTTACCATTAAAAGCTCACAACTTGACTTCATAAAAAAGCCAGACGAAAAAGATGATATTTTTAAAATTTCTTTTCTAGAAACAAAATGAGCAAAACAACACGTTTGGTCAAACACAATACTAACATTTCCTAGCGCATCTCTGAATCAATACAAACCAGATCTAACTGGCAATTTTTCTTTCCTTCCAATAAACCAGAACATCCGGTTATAGTTAAGACAATCATTCCTATACATCAAGACCGCGCATGTTGGTTGCTATGGTGACGACACAACAGAGAAACCATAAAAACATCACATAGCTTACCTCTTCTAATCTTCTATCTGTTCCTTTAGCTAAGAGATTGTTGAATTCCCGTTCTAGAATTTGACGTGCCTAAAACAAATATTTTTTTAAGAACACTTTAAGTTGACACAGCATTTGTTATGTTTTTGATTTCTTGAGCAGACAAGTCTTAATACAAAGTAGTCCTTCTAATTATTATTTTTTTTCATCTTATAAAAATGGATTAAAAAAATAAACTTTCATAACACCTGACATGAGCTCTGATTTTTAAATAAAATTGTTTTTGACATCTTTGAGCTGAAGTATTTCTGGCTCCCCTTATCCTAGAGAGCTGAAATCTGGCCACACACTTTATTCCATCAAAGTTTGTTAGATGATTTATCAATTTCTAAATAATCTAGTTTAAATATTTTTCTATACATTCCATAGGTTTAAGTTAGAAAAAGGTTTTGATCTAGGGAAGCAAATTTATTGCATTTCATCTCCAATTACATCCCTTGAAACAATATTGTCCAATTGATGATGATCAAAATGTTGTGTTTTTTTTTTCCATTTTCTTGTTAAACAGAGGCATATTTCAAAATTTAGTTTTTAGCAATATTTTGTTGAAGCTGACATAAAAATGTTCAAACTAAATTTTAGGTAATATATGATCTCACTCTTAAGGTCTCTCCTTATGTTTGTGACACATCTTTAACCAGGTGGCTATCTGGCTATCCTACTTACCTGCTGATTCTGAGTGGGTATCTGCAGGGCCAGTGCCATGCTACAGTGGTCGAAACTTTCATCTAGTGCTATCAGGGCACCATGTACTCCAGACTCCTGGAGGTTGTTTGCATATTCTCTCAGATTAATTGATTGCACCCATTTAATGACTCGCTCATTTGACCACACTAATACATCTGTGGAAACAAAGCAAGCCACAAATATAACAAAACCTGGCTTAAAAAACATCCCATTATATCCACTAATCAAGGTTACACTGAACTTTAACTCATAAACCAATTGTTTTATTATGTCTATATACTAAAACAACTACACTGAACTCATAAACCAATTGTTTTATTATGTCTATATACTAAAACAACTACACTGAACTCATAAACCAATTGTTTTATTATGTCTGTATACTAAAACAACTACACTGAACTCATAAACCAATTGTTTTATTATGTCTGTATACTAAAATAACTACACTGAACTCATAAACCAGAGGACATCTATTTGTCTGGTACTTATCCCCTAAAACAATTATAACTATAAGATTATCAACTTGCACACACAAACACAAAAACCATATGCTAGCTTTTGCCCTTTAGGATAAAAGTATCATACCTTTCTTATTTAAAAAAAGATTATTTTTTTTTGGACACACTCTAGATAGACGGGAATAAATATTTGTCTCAGAAATGTCACACCCTACTTCCATTGATTACTTTCTGTTTTTTGTGATACTTTCAATTATAATTCAGTACATCCAACTATCATATGCATTTTCTTCTGGTTAGTCTCTTAAGGAGAGCCTCTTTCTAGACTTTAAACTTTGGCTTTCATATATTATAATGTAGGGGTTTGCGTCTTCAGGCTTCAATCTTCCCTAATGAGCTGCTCAGCACACACAGCATTACCCTTGGCCAAGACTTGAAAAGTTTGTAGACATTTTTGTCTTACTGTATCTGCCACTAACTGAATATTAAGAGCCAAACTATTGACGTGAATACTCTCAACAAACCTTTCACATCTGTTTGGCTCTCCTCTCTTCGTCTCTCCAGCTCTTTTTTATCATAGTTAATTTTCTTTAAACAGTTGATGCCATACTGCAAACTGGTTCTGTAAAATTAAATATATTTAAATTAGCTTTCCTTAACAAGAAACTAGTCAACATAATAGATACTAGGGGGTCGCAAAACCAGTACCTTTTACCAAAACCGGTATTTTTGATTTTGATATTGAAGTTTACAAATACCGGAATCCCGATATTTTCGTTATTGTCAATATTTGGAGAATTTTTTGTCGAGATTAGATTTGATGATTTATTAATGAAATAAAAATATTTTAAAAATAGCAATTTGATTTTTAATAATCTTTTAACAATGACACAAATGTCTAACTTCATACATTGTCAAATATTAAAATAATTTGTGTAGTTCTAATCTTTGGCCAAATTCAAATAATTTGATTGTAAAAATGACAATGTGTCTAATGTTTGATTGCTTAATTTTGAAATGGTAACAAAAGTAACCTGATGACAAGAACACCCGCTCAGACTTAACACCTTTCTGGGAAATAGACCTTATACTAGCATACATAATTTCTTATTTCTAGATTTTATCTTCCTCAGACAGATACATCTAAAGCATTTTAGATCAGAGATTATCCGTAGCTTTCAAGAAATAATACCAAACTGATATCTTTGTTTCCGATAGTTACATATGATTTTCTTATTTAGGTTTATTTTTTTCAGTGTCTTCCATTTTTTTCTATCAACATGAAGGGAAAATAAATTATAAACAAAATTTTATTTATTTAAGGGGGTCAACTACCCTCATTTTCATTTTCTAAATTATTAACATTTTAACATGTTTTAAAGTTTTTATATTATGTATATGTGCTTAGATAAGCAAAATATGGTGGAGAAATTTAATTATTTTCAAGAATTTTACTCCAGCGGAGCATAATGGGGGTCAAGATGGTAAAATCATGGGAATCATTGGAAGTGTTTTATATAAAAGTCACAGCAGCTACAGGTCTCAAATTTAGCATTTAATTAGCCATAAGCCTACTAAACATGATAACATTGAAACTTTGGGTCAAAATATAGCCGATTATTTTTTCTTCCTGTCCTTTTGGTGCTGTTAAGTTTTTTTTTGGCCGCACAATTTTTTCTTTAAAAATACCACTTTTAGTAAAAATCTATTTTTTCCATGATCATTTTTAAGCTAACCTGCTCTGTCACCAAACTCTGTCACCAAACTCTGTCACCATACTCTGTCACCATATTGAAACAAGTATTCACAATTTTAAAACAATTGAACATGTAGATTTTGAGAAAAATGAATCATAACACTCAGTATCCTTTAAAAAAATTTATTTTGAGAAAAATAGAAAATAAACTCTTTTTTGAAGAAAAGAAAATCTTTTTCATAATATAAGCAAATAAACTACATCTTATTCAACATACAAATCAATTGGCATATTAATAAGCAAAAATTTGATGTAAATTTATGGTAAATAAATTTTCAGGGTCTAATAAGCAACATCCACCCTGATCATAAAAAAAAAAAAAAAAAAAATTTTAAATCTGACTTTGCATACCCAAAACAATATTTCAATAATATTATTATGACTTAATTTCAAAAGAGCAAAATACATTAACAATAAAATTAGAAGATATACATTTAAAATTTAGAAAAATACAGGTACAACTAAAAATCAGCCCCTCCTGGTATATACTGCGGCCCTCCTTCCTCTAACTCGACTCTCTCCATTTCTTTTTCAGCAGCTTTTTTTCTTAACCTCCTCCTCAATACTTCGTTATTTTCTAAAGACTTCTGGGCTTTACAAATACGAATGCTGTCTCTTTTTTTCCCAAGTAGATGGGTTTGTACACCTGCCTTTAGATTTATAATGGTTAAAAAATCTTGTGAGGCCTTCGATCCCATGTTGAATTCACCAACACCAATGCATACAGAAATTTCCAGCCGCTGCCTACCAATAAAAAGGTGTTTAGGGCAACGACTCCAAATGACAGAATGTATAGACTCATTAACATTCTGCGTCTGGCCCTCAATGCACCGCTGCAACAAGTCATCCTGCGTCATCCTTTCAAATACCTGTTTGATGTGCTATGCTACTAAAGGGCATAGATAAGTGGAAGACATCTTCTCATGCATCCCTAGAGGGAGTCCTTTTGATGCAGCCCTTTGGTAGAAGCACCATGAAGCTGCACCAGTTGGACAGTCACCGTGAATGGGTTTCTCATCAGTGGAAATGCAGTGATTGTATGTGGCCCATATTGCTTTTCGCATTTGAGGAACAGTGGAGTTGGAGCGTATGGCCTTAGTGAAATATTTCTGAAGCTTACCAATCTTAGATTGAGTAAGCTTTCCTTTCCCATTACCACCAAGAGTGATTTTTTGCTTTTTTTTAACCTCCACTACATTCCTCAAAGCTGTGCCCAATCTTTTTGCAACATGGTTGACACATTCTCGCTTTTCCACAGTGAGACCCTCATATGGGTCAAGTTCATGGATGGCTTTTATAGTGTTTGTATCGCCATCTGAAACAACACTCCTATACCTGAAGCCATGCCTCTCCAATGAACGTGCCCACATTTTCACGGCAGCCTGCTGCTCCATGCTCCCACTTGAGCCATAATGGTTGATGTCGCAGGATGACTTGTGGTCTTGGTACCAAGCATCGTACCTGGCTTGATTTATTTTCATCAACCTGCCTCCCATATTGCAGCAGGTATGGCAATATTTTGACATGACATGGAAGTCAACCACAAGTCCAGTTCTATTTTCTATGATGCAGCCTACACCATATTTTGACTTGTGGCCCCTTGTCTGCCATGTACCATCATATGATACATCAATATCTATTATTGAGTTTGCGTTATCCACCTGCTCTGGGTAAGCCTTCCGCACAATTTGAGCACTTTCAGTCAGTAGCTTAGCTGAAAATGAAGCTGTCTGTTCAAAAATGACTTTTGTGTGTTGACTATAGGTTTTTGAATGAATGACTGGTACATTCATTAGTTCAGAAAAATTTTTCAGACCAGCGTAGCCCATTCCAGTAGCTAATGATGCAGCCACGGCCTGTCTGTTCAGAGTGTGGACCCTGTCAGATTTTGGAGAGGTAAATGTCTATGCCTTTACCTCTTCCCAGGTTGAGCAAAATACCTGCAGGTACACTGCTAGTCCACAGTTTTTTTATCATCATGCTGAAGGCGAAGAGACTGAGAACAGCAAGAAGCACATTGCAGCCCTGTGAATAAAGTCTGCAAAGTTTCAATTGCAACATATGTTGTGGGCAAAGGTGAATCAATGGGGCTGTTGTTGGTAGCAAAAAATGCAAGTTTGCGTTTGGATGCAGACTGTCCCTGTTGAAGAGACTCAGGTTGGATATCCTGAATATCTGATACAGGTATAGTGGTTGTAGAACTGGCAGGGGACAAATCATCGGTTGAGATTTCTCGCTTCTGCAACTTTGCCGCTCTTGCCGTAGCTGTCTGTCGCTTTCTCTTCAGTTTAGATCTTGGGGCAGTAGATTTAGTGTATTCTTTAGTTGGAGGCATGACACTGAAGTAATAGAGAAATAATAAAAATTGTTAGTATAAGAATAAGAAAAAATATAAACAATGCAACCGGTATATCACATGTAATTGAAAATAACCAACTATAAACTATACAATAATTGATGTAACACTAATTTTAATAATTTAGTAGGACCAACAAGAACTATTAGTAATAATAGTATAAATTATATTTCAATTTCAAATGTTTCACATGTGGTGTAAGTGTAGACTATATTATAATTAAAGTTGCCACATGAAAATGAAACCTACCAGAAATAAATCGTTATACTATAAATTAAAAATAGAAAAATTTATAACATTATTCGTTTATTCTTATTATATAAAGTACAAGTATAGGCAATATAGTAGTCTACCCCGTGTAAGTTTACTTCTAATTCCAAATGCCAAATCTAAGGCGTTTCTGACGCTAACGCACTAAGCTTAGTCAACATTACCAATGAACAAAAATATAATACCAAAATCTATTATAAAAATATCATATATAAATTAATCTTACCGTAAGTGATGAAATCAATTGCAAAATAATCAAATTCTTAAACAGTAAAGTAAATTGTCACTGTGAATAGGCGAAAGAAGCTTTCTCTTTGTTTACACGTAGCGAAGCAAAAATGTCCTAAGGTCACGCTTCGGCAAAGGAAAATGGCGGACATGGACCAATCAAAATGCAAAGAATTGTTTATAACTATGAATTAGCCAATCATCTACCTCGGTGTACACGTGATACACAGCGTGTTTACGCGAATAGTTATTTTTAGATAAATTAGTCATCGGAATGGCATTCTTTGTGTGATGGTTAGCTTTCCAACGATACCAAATATGATAAAATCGAACGGAGGGTTTCCGCGCAAACGAGTGTTGAAAAACAGCTAATTATCTGTCAGTTGTAAACAAAAACATAGACCCCCTACCCCTTCAAATCACAATTGTTATGTTAAAATTATATAATTTTATAATTTTAATTTTACCAAATGATACTAAAGATATTAATCTAACAGAAAATCTAAGTTTTCAAAAATCGATATTTTTGTCAAATTTCGATTATTTTGTGACCCGTGGATCCGCTTAATTGATTTGGTTCGACATGTGCAACTTAAAAAAACATTTTTTAAATTTTCATGTAAATGCTTGGCTAGGTACGGTACAGACTAGCTGGGACATTCAGTCTGGGACAAAATAGCTCAAAAATCAATTATGAGGTGAATGTGAATTATTAATATTGTTTTCACTAAAATAGAAGTAACATACTTTTTCTGTCTTAAACTTAATTGAGGTATTTGATTATCAAAATACGGATTCAGTCTTGGTTTTAAATACGCAAGTACTCTGGCATAATTAAAGGAAATCAAACAAAACATTTTGTTATTAAAAGTTTATGCCGTGATTCTAGACGTGTTATTATTTCCATATATTTCATGTTACAAACAAATTGTTAACGTAAATCAACATTCTATTTTCATTCGACTACACCAATTACTTACTTGTCAATAATATGAAACATTTACTTTCCAATCCTGTACCTTAACATCGTGACTCACGTCTCCACTTACACACGCACGTTGTAAAAACAAAACTAATCACAACGCAATGATTTTTGACAAATTAACAGTACACACATCTAGCCCGTCTGTCGGCTCTCTTTGAACTTGAAAAACTTGGTGTGAGGGGTTCGCACTTTGCATATCACATAAATTATTGATATGGCTTGCTTTAACTACGATATGGAAACTAAGAAAAGAGATAAATATTTTTTGAAAATGAAATCCCGGGAATTTCAAAAATCACGTTTTTCATAAATGAAATCCCGTTTTTTTCGAGCGTCGGTTATGGTCCGGCATTCTGGTATTTTTGAGAGTCGGGATCCCGGATTGCGACCCCTATATTTTCTGAGAGCTCTTCTTGGGATAGTCTGTTTGAATAATTCCTGTCTATTTAAATAGTTCTTGGCCGTTTGAGTAATTCTTGGCTGTTTAAATAAGTAGCTTGGAGAAAGTTGACAAGTCACCTGTGAAAACTGTCCACCATCTTGAGTTGGCCCCTGAGGTCTTTCTTGGTCAAATGGTCCAGCATACGAGCATCTACCAGGCATTCCATGAAGTGGCTTCTATACTGAGGTAAACCTAGGCTAGGTAGCCAGTCTTTGCCAATCCATTCGTGGTTCATGTCACCAAAAGCCAAAGTCTGAAACATTCAAGACATCAAAGTCATAAACAAACACATTAAAGTCATACACACATCAAAGTCATATACACATCAAAGTCATACACACACAAAGTCATATACACATCAAAGTCATATACACATCAAAGTCATACACACACAAAGTCATACACACATCAAAGTCATACACACATCAAAGTCATATACACATCAAAGTCATACACACATCAAAGTCATACACACATCAAAGTCATACACACACAAAGTCATACACACACAAAGTCATACACACACAAAGTCATATACACATCAAAGTCATACACACATCAAAGTCATACACACATCAAAGTCATATACACATCAAAGTCATACACACATCAAAGTCATACACACACAAAGTCATACACACATCAAAGTCATATATACATCAAAGTCATACACACATTAAAGTCATACACACATCAAAGTCATACACACATCAAAGTCATACACACATCAAAGTCATACACACACAAAGTCATACACACATCAAAGTCATACACACAAAGTCATACACACACAAAGTCATACACACACAAAGTCATACACACACAAAGTTATACACACATCAAAGTCATACACACATCAAAGTCATACACACACAAAGTCATACACACACAAAGTCATACACACACAAAGTCATACACACATCAAAGTCATAAACAAACACATCAAAGTCATACACACACAAAGTCATACACACACAAAGTCATACACACATCAAAGTCATACACACATCAAAGTCATACACACACAAAGTCATACACACATCAAAGTCATTCACACACACAAAGTCATACACACATTAAAGTCATACACACACAAAGTCATACACACACAAAGTCATACACACATCAAAGTCATACACACACAAAGTCATACACACATTAAAGTCATACACCCACAAAGACATACACACATCAAAGTCATACACACACAAAGTCATACACACACAAAGTCATACACACACAAAGTCATACACACATTAAAGTCATACACACACAAAGTCATACACACATCAAAGTCATACACACACAAAGTCATACACACACAAAGTCATACACACACAAAGTCATACACACATCAAAGTCATACACACACAAAGTCATATACACATCAAAGTCATTCACACACATCAAAGTCATACACACTCATCAAAGTCATAAACAAACACATCAAAGTCATAAACAAACCCATAAAGTCTATAGGGGGTGAATTCCATTATTATGCAATGAAATATGTAAATAAGTATATCATGATGTCTGTCTGTAATTAATTTCCCGATATATTACCGAACATATCTTTACAACTATATGATTGTACATATTTTAACTATTTGATTATACATTGCCATACAACTATATTATTGTACAGATTCATGTTACTGTACACATTCATAGTTACATCAATGGACACACTGTAATCACTGTACATATTCAGGTATCCATATATGAAGGGCCGAGTAGAAAAGTACTTAAGTTACAATTTTTCAAACATGAGTTAAGACAGGTATTATATTTGATTACTTCCCCTGAATCATTCCTTAAATATCATTCATGAAAATTGTACAAAACTGTTTGATACAGAGTTACCTGGAGCAGTTTTTAAGGTATTTAAATAAGAATTTAAAACTTTAAACTCATTTTTCTCAAAACTTCACAAATACACTTAAGTACTTTTTCTACTCTGCTCTTCAAATATTCCTAGACCTATGTCCCAGTACATATCAATGGTTAAGTCAATGTGAACACCATGCACTTATGCCACAGTACATATTCATGTAGCTACATATCTATCCAACTGATCTGGAGATTGTGAGACATAGAACAACTAAGCCACAGTACATATTCATGTAGCTACATATCTATCCAACTGATATGGAGATAGTGAGACATAGAACAACTAAGCCACAGTACATATTCATGTAGCTACATATCTATCCAACTGATATGGAGATTGTGAGACATAGAACAACTAAGCGTCAGCCCAAGTCTAGATCTTACAAATGAACTTACTGTTCTGGAGGTTTTTGGTGCTGAGGGACTGGTCAGTGATACCATCTCCTGTATGGCTAGCCGTAATTTGAGTCGATGGAGGGGGTTACTAATTCCTATTTCTCTCTGGATTTCTGTGTCAGACAATGCGGACATAATGGCTCCACTTTTGACATTTGCTCGACATGCTGCCACATACCAGGCTGGCATGCCTACCCACAACTGGAACACAAGTTAAATACAGAGTCAAAAAGGTAGGTGCATTGAACAAAATTTTGCATCATATCCGACAAGGTCTGAAAAAACCCTTTTTGTTAAAAAAGACAAAATAGAAGAAGAAAAAAACTCAGGTTAAACATACCCATCATGTCCAGGACAGATTCAATATTGTTCATTTGGCAACACATGGAACCTCCAGTATATTTACCACTGAGTCCAAGGGACAACGACCTACACTATGTCTTGCAGTAGCCAAACCTAAGATGTATTCATCACTTACTTCTAGCCAGGCTACAACTGTAGGTCCATTCCATAATGCAAAAGGTGTGCTGGCTTTCATAGCTTCTTCTAGAAGTTCGTGTCTGAAACGTTCACTGACGAAAATTAGATGATGGTATAACAAACCAATATTTCACAGATGAAAATTAGATGAAGGTAGACCTAATTTCACTGGTTGGAAGTTAGATGTTGGCAGAATTTTTCTTATTTGGAAATAAAATTGGATTTAATCAAGAAGGGGTAGCTGTTATTCTATTATAAGGGGATTGATTACCTCAAGTATTGACAGTAACACTTTTAATGTTGTATTGTGTGTGAAGACACAATTTCTAAAATGAAATAAGATAATCAGATTACCACTTTAAGCTCTTAGGACCAATTTTCTTACACCACAAACAAATTAATTCTTTTGATCAATATCTTACAGTGAGTTTTTTAAATTTTTATTTCCAAAGAAAGAGTTTGATATCAGATATCACTTCATCTATTTTAAGACTCACTTCTTCTTTTTCCGTCTATCAAAATCTGATTGTCCGAGTCCAATACCCATCTCAGACCCACTGTTATCACCACTGTCAATATAGTTACCTGAAACATATTTTGTTTAGATTTGTTTTTTAAAATTCATGATATAATAGGATGAAAATGTAAGAAACACTAACCTCAATGACAATCAACACTTTCCTTTCTTAGCTCTCTCACTTCCACTCTCCCTAAAGTTTCAACATATCCCTTCAACAAACCATCCAAAACACATATTCTTACACATAACAGATATGCCATAACCCAGAGATTTATTTATTTCCATTTTATATCTGCAAGAAAAGTCATTTGTAGCCACATACACTCAATAAAATTGATTTACCTCACAAAGGCACTTTCATATGGCAACACTTAAGAATCTTTTTCCTCAATCAATTACTTCAATGTAACCCCCACTCTTTTTCTCAATAAAAAAAAAAAAAAAACAACTTACCGGCCGCCATTTCCCTAGCTAACAATTCCTTTGGTTTATGTTTCTCTTTCTTAGAAAAAAATCTACCCAAGGAACTCTTCAGTCCTTTTTTCTTTGGATTAACATGCTGGTGCTGTTTATGCAGAGAGTCTTGACTGCTGGTCAAGCTACCCAGAGGGCTGTTAGATGATCCGATGCTCATCTCCGGCAACCGGCTGCTGCTGGTAGACGAGATAAGGTCAACAAAGTTTACATGAGTTGGAGGAAATATTTCATCCAAAGTGATATTAGTAGAGCAAGCTACTTAAGTACATGTTATATCAACAAAAATATATTGATAAACCAATTGCTGATGATGATCTAATGCAGGGGTCTGCAACCTTTTGATAATGTTGTGTCAAAGTAGGTGTACAATTTGTTCAGGGTGCCAGCTACCTATTAGTCCAACTTATAAGAAACATTTTTTGGTATTTTTAATTTTTTTGTGTCTTCTGCGCTGTACATTTACGGACAGTCCACAAAAAATTTGACCAAAAATGACTTGTCCGTACAATTCCGCAGGAAAATTGAAATGTCCTTAAAAAAATGAGACTGAACAAAATGTTTTCATGTGAAACAAAATGTGAAATCTAGGCATTTGTGATTTCTTTTCTTGCTTTCTTTGGAGTTGCTTACTTTTAATACTAAATACCACATCTGACACATTTAAATATACCAAGTTATAAGGGTGGGTGAACCAACAGGAGACACAATCAGGCCAAGCACACTCACCTCACACTCTCTTCTGGGCTCTTTGCTAGTGCCGCTGCCACCCGTTCTAACCGAAGTGCGCGTGGGGTCGGGGGACTGGACTCACATTTAATCTGACGTGCTTCTTCTTTAGAGTTGATTGTGCTGTCATCTCGACTGTATTGCTGGTGATTTGTCCAGTTGATAAAATTAGTCCAATCACTTTTCCCAACAATAAATAACTTAATTCTAATCTTGATAACTTTAGGTTATATGGATGTTAGGGAACTTTTCCCTCAGACTCCAAGTAAGTCAATTATTATCTTGTGTTATTGGTTCCCAGTAAGTGTGACCAACCTGTTGACCAGAAGGACTAGTATCAGCTGCTGTAGCCAACTGTGGACTGGAGGAAGAATAAGTGTACATCTGTGCTGTCATGCCAGCTGGGGCCTGCAACAAGTCACTCTATTAGAAAGTCTTATAATACTAGTTTTGTGGGCCTGCAAAAAATCATTAAATTACCCAAGCTAACAACTGCTTTTATTTATTTAGTATTATCAAGATTTAAATATTGATTTTTTTTAAAATTCTTATATGAAACAATTTTTTAGAAGCAATTTAGGACTGAAGGGACAAATTTCATTTTGCTTTATAAATTACTTTTTACAATTATCCCTTCATACCCTAAAGTGCATTAAAAAAATGCTTCACAAAATGTTACAATATGTTTTAGGCATTCGTATATTTGAGAAAAATATGAATTACAATAAAATAAATATAATCGTACACACTAGGAAACAACTGGGTAGATATTTTCGTCGGGTACCGAATTAGTTTTTTTAGATGCTACTATTTACCAAATCTGGGTAAGAATCTGAGAACTATTTGTATATTATTTATGATTAAATGTACCTTATATTACTGCGTTATAATGCAATTCACATATAATTCCATGTCTAAATATTATGCAATATGTTGATCTAATAATAATAGACTACAAATAAAATAAATAAATATTTACTTTTAAATATTAATATCAAAATCCAATAAATTATTTTAATATTTAAAATGAACTGCGGGCATACCGATACAACTATGGTAATATCCCTTCAAAAGGGGGGCCACTAAGATTGCTCGTGTTATTATGCGCCGATACTATGCGTGCTCAATTGTTGAATTTTCACATAGGCATTAGTGGGCATACAGTAATGTATAATTGAAAATTTGATGAAAATTTAAAAGTTGTGATTTATCTATTGGGGAAGGATGTAAAAATGTTATAATGTGTGCTCAGCTTAAGTATATCATGTGGATATAAAGTTAGTGTTAAGTAAGTAGCTGATGATTTTTCCTTCTTTCTGGGTTTTGGTGGGAAATGAACTCCAATCCACCTATTTTATAACATAAATTTATTTAACATCTCTAACACTTTGTTTTTCAAATAAATATTAAAATCTGCCCATGGTACTAATTGTAGTATTTGCAGAGGTGAAAACTTTTTTTTAAAAAGGGATATTCAGCCGGGGCGAATGTGCATGGCAATTTCTGGTTCTTTCCTAGTACACGCTGATAATACTGAACAAAACCAACAAACTTTTTAAAAATTAGAAATGACTTATAAAAAGTGTGCCCATCCATTTGTTGAATTAACATAAAGAAATTTTATTTTTGTATGGTAAAACATATTTTGGTGTCTTAATTATTCAGTTAGCTTTACTTTGGATAATCCCGTAAAGGTCACATTATTCCCATTAATTAAATGGTTTTTGCTCTACAATTGGTGGATGCACTTTTAAAGTCAAAGTTGGTGTTAGTAATAAATAAAAATAAAAATACATGCTAAGCAATTGTTTAAAAGTTACCAAAGAAAAAAGTGCTTACAAGGGTTCTTAATTTAGAAATGAGATGAAATCATATCAAATATGTTTACAACATACAACTAAGAACTTTGAAGTTAAAAGTTTTATTAGGTTTATCTTGATTAGCCTTGAACAATCTCATTAAATTACTCTTTTTTGAATAAATCCCCGAAGATTCCCAGAATAAAGATCAAACATAAAATAACACATACATAAACCATTGAGAGAAATGAAATAACTTAAAAGATTATGCGTGTAACAAAACAAAAACCACACAAAAATAACCCCGTACTCCAACAACATGCTATAAATTTAAAAAAAATTAAAATTAATAAAAACTCCATCAAATGCAGTTTAACAACATGATGCAGGCAGGCAGCTAGTGACAACATCAATAAACTTCTGATGGAGAGGAGGCGTGGTCCAGCCACTTGTGGAGATATGTCAGAACAAGAAAAGGGCATCAGCTGATCAAATATCATCTATAATACTAATATGGGCTTACTGTGGCCTCATTTAGCATGTATGAATCCATTAGTGTACAATTTCAATAACTTTGCAATAAAGAAATTACAACTGTAGATGTTCTTAATATCAAATAGCAGGAAAATCATTTAACATTTGCTGACATTAAACTGCTCTGCAATAATAAAATAATTTTAAAATAATCTGGTGTTCATTTTTTAAATAGAAAGTTTGCATGATAAAGGGGAAAAATATATTATGTGTTTCTCTAAGATAATAGATGATTTTTTTTCTCTATGAATATCTCCACAAATGACTAGGACGATGAGAACCATCTCCTCCCCATCAGAGTTTAAGCCTGCACTTACAGTATGGTACTTCTGTAAGGAATCTCTCGATTGATACGAGGAGCGTGGGTGGGTGGGGGTAGAGCGGCAGCTTGCAGGCGGAGATGCTGAACGCTCATAGCCCCGCCACCTCCCTTGTAAAGTATCCAAACTAGCGCTGCCTACCCTGATTTCCAGCTCATCCGCTCGCTGCTCCGTGCTTTCTTTCTCTTCTTGTATCAACCTAGAAAGCAAAACCAAAATTTATAAGAATATCAGGAGAACCTGAGACGAACCAATTTGACATATTTGAGTGTCATCTAAAAGTTTTCAAACAAAATAGTCTAACCAATCATGTTACTTTCAAAGTTACAGGGTTAAAGATGAAAATTTTATAACAAAGTTGTCGACCTTTCGCTAAGAGAACATTAAAAAAAGATGAAAATGTTCAAAAGAGTTGGAACATACCGGATTTCATTGTTAATTGCATCTAGTTGCTCTTGGAGCATAATGGCCAGCGTCTGTGCGCCCGTGTGGCCTGATGGTGACAGCAGATCAACCCCTCCAAACAATGACTCGCTGTCATCTGTGCCCTCTGTGTCGCTGGTGTCAAATGCATGTGCTACATTTGCCAACACATGTGCCTGTTGAAGCTTTTCCCATTCTTGTTCATTGAGTGTGTTCACCTGAAAAGAAAACCACAAGAAATTCTCAAAGGTTCAGCCTGGTAGCGTATCATAACAGAAATAGCTGAAAATCTGCATTAATCAACCTGTTGAATTCTCCAATTTAAGCTATGACAAAAGACCTGGTTAACCTGGAACTCCCAAGACAGTACAATATCATGTCAGAATAGTTCTTTACCCCTTTAAAATCATTCAGTATTGTAAAAGTAAAGAAGAATCATACATTATAATGTCTACAATATCTATTGGCCTTGCATGTCTAAAACAGGTCACTTACCAAAAGTCTTTGCCACTTTGATAGACAAAGATAGCGAGCCCCTTCCCCATAATTTTTTTTATAACTTCAAAATGAAGGTATACACTTCCACATATACCTGAATATAATTTTGCATCATGCTAGACTCAATCGTAATGCTTGAGAAAAGTTTGGTTCCCTTTACCTGACAGATCACGTCATATAATAATTAAAAAAGCATCTCAAAAACATACATTGTACACCACAATTGTAAGAGTATCCGGGTCTGTGACAAGATTAACATAGCTTAAAAAATGTAAAAATGAACAGGTGAAGACCTAACCTAAACTCAAAGAAAAAATCTGAATTGGAATTATAGAGGTAAAAGGCCCACAGAAAATTAATGGTAATGGTATGAATTTAGTCATTTGCAGCAAGAACTGAAATCAAATTTTTTTGAGTGCCTATTCTTGTGCCAGAATGTCAGTATGATGAAATAGGCATTCTATACATTACAAAAACACTTAAATTATAGTAATGTGGGGGTATGGAATACATGTGGGGTATTTTTATGGAATTCATGTGGGGTATGGAATTCACTCAGTAAATTTGTTGCCTTCAACAAAATATACATCTTTAAATTATTTTTATGGGTGAAAATGACTCATTTTGAAATTCAAATGTAGCACATTGGGGCTCCAGTGAAAAATTACATGTCTATTTATGAATTATCAGGGTGTTCTGAAATAACATGGCTGCCATGACATGAGCTAACCTTTGAGGGGTCCTCATTGAGTGCTTGCTCTCTTCCTCTGTGATGGCGACGTGACACATTATCTTCAAATGCATAACCAGCTCTAGGTAATTAGATTGAAAAAACTTTAATTATGCTACTAACTCAAAATAAGCTCTTTTGTTTATCATAATAAGTAATTTAATAGAAATCCTAACAATTTAATATCTATTAAATTTAGTGATTTTTGTCAAAATTCGGAAAAGAGTGTCATAACTTTGTAAGTATCTATCTAGAGAACAATCCTGCTAGAAGAATACAGTAGTTTTACTTTGACTGAAGCACCAGTTGGTCTATACATTAAAACTGAGTTTGAACTTCATTAACTGCACTAGCTAGCCCAGCATAAAAACCCTCCTAAATAAAGTCCTTATGCTGGGTGGTAGTTGTACACTTTTATGTTGGAAACACGATGAGCCCTGTCACTACCTCATTAGCTGTTCCATCTGCATGCGTAATGTCTCCACCTCTTTACGATACCTCAACAGGTCATCATTGATGCGTTCCTGAAAGTTGGCAAAAAATTAATTATATCTGCAAAAAAAGAAACCGCAAAGTTTTCCCATGGAAATAACACAAATGAGGACATCAGATGGAATAAATGTTCAAGCCTGATATGATTTGTGCTGATATATATTTTCCCTTATCTAAAACAGAATCTGTATAAATTGCCTCCAAAATTGCAACAATAAAGAAAGTAAAAGTCCCCCATCATTAAAGACGAACTGGTAATATAATAAAAATCTATACTATGTTGGGGGGACATTTAACCTCAGACTAAACATTAAGCACTAACAAACCTTTTCTTGCTGAGTATCATCTAAGATTTTGGTGATCCTCTGCAGATCTGCTGTCAGCTGATTCTTGTCTTCTAACGCAGACATCCTCTCTTTCAGATGCAGCTGCAATCGCTCATTAGACTCTGTAAGCAGTCGGTCAACAGTCGCAGACAAGCGAACGTTGTGTTCTTCTGTCATCTTCTCCCGCTGCCGTGACTGAAAGCAAATGAAAATTGGATTCCTCAATTAGCACGCATTGAGTAAATCCCTATAGATGGGTATACAACGCCAATATCAAGACTGATTGTAGAAAACAACACTAAATTATCCACGTTAAAAAATCATGTTGTCATTAGAAAGGTTGAACATGTACGGCATCAAATGTTCAGAAATATACCTCACGTCCAGTTATTCATTTAGTCACACTGTTATTCAGTCAGATCGTTTAGTAATAACATTACTAGCAGATGAGGCAGGCCTGTACCCTACTTGCCGGGGCCATTAAAGAGCAATAGCTCGGTCCCATACAGTGGTAATAATGGGGGAGACTGCAATCAGGTTAGCACAATAGGAAATTAGTAAAACACAGTAAGGTTAAACCTGATAAAAGGAATCCAACAAAACAACAAAAATCTTTGTAGCACAAATCTTTTGCTGCCCTCTTGGACACTACTTCTAAGCTAGGTGCTACATTTTAATTTTTTTATACATTTTTTATTTTATTCGTTTTTCTGTTTTGTTCGCAGATGAAGGCTTCCTGCCGACACATTCGTTGTTTTGTTGCGTTCCTTTTATCAGGTTTAACCTTACTGTGTTTTACTAATCTCCCATACAGTGAATGTAATATTTCAGTAATGAGATTGCGGAGGGCATAAAGAGTTAATGTACTAGCCCGACAGCTCGCTGACGCCATTTCCTAATGTAAATTTTCAGTGATGAAATTGCATAGGTCTAGAAAGACTCACTCTCAACAGTTCAGATTCCTTGTCATGCAAAGACTGCTCCAAGTTCAGTATCCTCTCTGCTGTTGAGCCATGCTGTTCTTCAGCCTGAAAACAGAAAGCTTTCATTATTAGGAAACATTTCATCAAAACAAAACAACAAATATTTGATTTTTTCTTCAAGAATTGACATCAATGTTTACAATAAATCTATTGACTAGCTCTGATGGCTCTTTCTGTTCCATGCATCTCATTTCTGGTCCTCTGTTTACTTTGATTATGATTAAATTAAATTACAAATATTTAGTTTCAAACTTGTTATTTATTAGGAAACGGTAATGAAGACCAAATAAACAGTTAAATATTGTCCACTACTGTCCATCTCCAAGTTCTCCCTACCTGGCTGAGGGCCTCCAATCTCTGCTGCAACTCTGCCTCGATGGAAGGCATGGCCTCTACTTTTTTCAGAGACTGAGCCAACTTCTGCTCCAGATGATCCACTTTTTCTTGCAGGCTTCTCATCTTCTCCTCTGCCTGCAATAAACAATCAAACCTGGTCAACATGACATTTTCATTAATGTAACAAAAATTATTTCAAGCCTGATTATTTCTGTTATTTTGTTTTATTTTCATATCAATGAGTGCAGCATTTGATATTCAGTTTGTCTAGACAGGATCATGTTACGGAATGTAATCTACCAGGAATCTTCAATGGGCATATAGTGTGAATATCTTCATGATACATGATATTTCATTTGGAATATCTTGAAAAGGATATTAATCATTTATATTTGGCTAGCCAGAATTTTTTAACACCCAAGACAAATTTAAATTTAAAAAAAATCCAATTGTGTGGTAGTTTTGAATATTTTATTGGATACAAATCTTTCAATCTATCAAGGCATATTAGTTTACATCAATTCTAACATGAAAATAAATGTTTGACTTGTCATTTTGAAACTGCAATGCAGAACTTACACTGCGTAAACTAGCCTCCTTTGATTGAACTTCAGCCTCCAGCTTGTCGTTGAGGTCATGAACAGATGTTGATTCTCGCTGAGCATTGAGGTAGCGTTTCTCTAAAGTAGCTATTCTCTCTTCCTGATCCTCTTTCTGGGCCTGAGACTGAATTGTATACAATTTTTGTAGTGAAAATTACATAAATGCCTGAAAAAGTACTCAGAGAAATGTAAAAATTTAATAAAAAGTATAAATGAGATATTAGCTTCATGGACTGTCAAATAGCAGACACTGCATGGTGTCGGTTTCTATGACAAACCTTGTTGACAGGTATCATCTAAAAAAAGTAGCTTCAAATCATTGTTTTAATTACATGAACTTTCAACTATTATTTTATTTTAAAATATCCTCCACTTACTAATTGAGAGAACAGATGAAAAACAAAATTAGGTAATGTATAATAAAAATTAATCTGTTTAGAATTGGATTTCTATAATCAATATTTGGTTTGTTTAAAAAAAAATATGTTCAAGTTTTATTTTAGAAGTCCTAATATTATAAATGAACATCTTCTATTTCAAATGTTCGTCATTAATCGTGCTTAAATTTATGTTATCTTATTCACTGCATATTAGCACAAAATGGACTGTGAGATAAAACAAGGTTGAGAAATGCAGCTTTACACAGTTGTTAAAATACAAAAAATGTCTGATTGTTTTAATAAAAAATTCAACCCTCAATATATTAGATAAATCCTTCAAAATGATGACTAGGACAAGACCAAATGAATTAACAGGCTTAACTCTAGGCAAAATAAAAATGCATTTGGTCCCGCTAAAATATTGGGTTGCTATGAAGCCAGAGAATAAAAGCTAAACATCAATTCCAAACACAACTAGATGGCAGCATTAAGTTTTTTCATGTTGACCTTTCAGAGTTAATTAAACTGCTGTGTTGCCATGCAAAGGACAAATAAAGGAGAAAATCAATGACCCTATAAACTGGTTGCACCAATCTTTACACAAAATGATGTCTTTTGCTTAGAATCATTTGGCTTTTGTGACCTGTCAAATAAACACATTTTGTCAGCTCATCATTCATTTACTTGTTAGTTTCAGACTAATTTTGTTACATTGGCTCATGGTTGTATTGCATCAAGAATAATTGACATAGATGTAACGATGAATATATTTATCAGAATCATGTTAAGAAAAAGCGCGATAGTCTAACTCAAGGACTACTATTCCAATGGATCATTTAACCGAAGCAGTCATAAATTCTTTCTTAAGACGTTACCTCTCTGAGATCCCTCTGCAGCTTGTTGACGGCATCCTGAGCCTTGACCAGCTCCTTCTGAGTGGTAGTGTAGTTCTCATCCAGCTCAGTCAGCTTGTTGTTAAGCTCCAGGATCCTCGTCCTGGCTGACGTCAGCTCTGAGTTTTGTTTCTCAACTGTCTCTTGGAGGTCCATGACTCGACCCATCTCCGAGTCGGGTTCTATAGAACCATTAGACAACCTCTGCAATCATATAATTCATAATGATCAAGATTGTCTTCATTTGAGAGCCTCTCTCACAGCTTACATAGTAAATGTTTTCATTTATTTGTAATTTGAAAATGATGCATTTTTTAATATCATGCCTATTATCACACTGTTAAGTGTTCATTATTATTATTGTCATCATGTTAATTAAAAGCCAAAATGAAACAAGGAAATACCTAAATTGTAAATATTTCAAAACTTATTTCCATTCAAAGCAATTCTCACTGCAAATATCCTGAAGCCATGTGACCTCTTGCATTTCTTTAAGGAAAAAATAGGCTAATGTAAGAGTGAACAGTAGCAGGCAGCTTACCTTAGGAAGGCCTGATGTGGTTATGGAAGACTCGCGGGAGTCAGCATCTCCCTGACCCGTGGAGTCAGTGCGGTTAGACTTGATGTCCTCCGCGCTGCCGCTTGAATGGCGAGATTTAGTCGCCTGTTCTCGGAATGTGAACAACTGGAACAATGAGGACAAAACTATTGCAGGAATGTGAACAACTGTAACAATGGGGACAAAACTATTGCAGGAATGTGAACAACTGTAACAATGAGGGCAAAACTATTGCAGGAATGTGAACAACTGTAACAATGAGGACAAAACTATTGCAGGAATGTGAACAACTGTAACAATGAGGACAAAACTATTGCAGGAATGTGAACAACTGTAACAATGAGGGCAAAACTATTGCAGGAATGTGAACAACTGTAACAATGAGGGCAAAACTATTGCAGGAATGTAAAGTGAAGCGACCAGCAGAATGACATCAACATAAAGAATGATCTAGAAATCATCACCAAGTCTTTTTTTAAAAAACAAGGCAAAAAACCCAATTGCAATCTAACTAATGCAAACCCAAACAAAAAGTAGATCATCAAAGATGCATGACAAGTTTCTTGGCCTTCTATGCCCGCTAGCAGCACTGCAGACAATTGTATTATTACAACTTATCATGTAAAGACAAGCAAAATTAAAATATTGTGTCCAAACACTTCTAAGAAATAGCCTGTCGAAACTCAAGTTTAAAATCTTGCTCTTTGTCAGTGCTCAATTGTAACTTATCGACCATAGATTTGTTCAACTCTGTACACAATTTGTTTGAAAGAAAACCACTGACAAAATACAATTTCTGGCCTGCTTTTTTTAAAAATTTAAATAAAAAAAAGCACATACTTCTTGATTGGCACTAGCTAGGTCCTCTTCCAGCTGGGCTACTCGTTCTAAGGCAACGCGCAGTCGCTCCCGCACTTTCTCATCAAGGGCCTTGTGGTGCTCAAACAGGGATTTCAGGGCCTTTAGGACCTCCACCTCACTTGACACACCAGCAGGGGATGAGGCTTGACGCTTGACCACGGTCATTCTGAGGGACCGTTCGTGGCGTGAAACTAGGCACTCTAGGTGTTCTAGTAGCAACTGTGATTTGAAAATTCAAATAAAACTAATGTTGGGATATTTCTTTAAAAAAACCTGGACAGTAAGTGTGCCATCTATCTGCAATTACCGTATGACTAATGAAACTGAGTTACATAAGATGAAAAAGTTTTGATATAATGAGACTGTGGATTAATTGCAATTCTAAGAAGTGACTTAAAAAATGTCAGGAGCAAATGATCAAATCTGTAATTTATTATTTGAATCATAGATTAAGCAAAACTAGTGAGATAAAAACACTGACAATCAAATCTTACTCTGACAATATCAAGAAAAACAAAATATTTCTTTTCATTTTCATTATTGGTTCTTAAATTATACCCTGGTTATACACAATAATTAGGTAATGCACAATACTTAGATATTGGTTTACTTACCCTGGTATTGTTTCTCTCTGCCTTAAGTTCTGCTATCTCCTCCTCCCTCTCCAACAGCTGCTCTCTGACCTGGTTGAGTTCTTTGGTTACAGTAGCTAATTCCTGGAAAATACAAGTTAATCATCATAAGATCACAAGTAGTATAATCATGATCTTGTCTTTGTTTAATCCTGTCTTGAGTTCAGTGGTAAGTTCCTGAGTTATAGAACCTACACAAGTGCATTATTTAAAATAAAAAGCTGACTAGTGCGCAGGTTAGGGACAAATACTGAGGTTTTTTTTAAATTACTGTACAAAATAGTTCAAATATAGCAGTTCAAATTTTATTTTTAGTACCCACTTGACCACCAACTTTAAACTATAAGAAAAAGTGCAAAAATGTTCAAGTCACTGTTTGCGGACTGTTGAAACAGGATATCAAAAGATATTGCTTCCATGCTTAGCCTAAATAGCCAACATTCAAGATGTTAGCCCAAGTTTATAGAGAAATAAAACTACAATTTCAATACATGGCATTATAGAAAACTATTGAAAAGCTTTTTATTGCAAAGGCTAAATTAAAAATAATGTCAGTAATTAGAAAAAAAAATTTAATATCTCTATTTTGGTTGTCTATCTGGCTGCTGTAACAGGATTTTGTTTTGTACAATATTTCCTATATGAGGAAATCAAAAGCTAGATCATTTTTGTTGAACATGTGTACATTCAACTTAGCATGCATTTTTTGTGTGCCATGTTTATTACAGATTCAGTTTAGCATGCAATTTTGTTGTAAAATGATTTGTATATCCAAATTTAGCATACATTTTTTGTGTGCCATGTTTATCACAGATTCAGTTTAGCATGCAATTTTGTTGTAAAATGATTTGTATATCCAAATTTAGCATACATTTGTTGTGTGCCATGTTTATTACAGATTCAGTTTAGCATGCAATTTTGTTGTAAAATGATTTGTATATCCAAATTTAGCATACATTTTTTGTGTGCCATGTTTATTACAGATTCAGTTTAGCATGCAATTTTGTTGTAAAATGATTTGTATATCCAAATTTAGCATACATTTGTTGTGTGCCATGTTTATCACAGATTCAGTTTAGCATGCAATTTTGTTGTAAAATGATTTGTATATCCAAATTTAGCATACATTTTGTGTGTGCCATGTTTATCACAGATTCAGTTTAGCATGCAATTTTGTTGTAAAATGATTTGTATATCCAAATTTAGCATACATTTTTTGTGTGCCATGTTTATCACAGATTCAGTTTAGCATGCAATTTTGTTGTAAAATGATTTGTATATCCAAATTTAGCATACATTTTGTGTGTGCCATGTTTATCACAGATTCAGTTTAGCATGCAATTTTGTTGTAAAATGATTTGTATATCCAAATTTAGCATACATTTTGTGTGTGCCATGTTTATCACAGATTCAGTTTAGCATGCAATTTTGTTGTAAAATGATTTGTATATCCAAATTTAGCATACATTTTGTGTGTGCCATGTTTATCACAGATTCAGTTTAGCATGCAATTTTGTTGTAAAATGATTTGTATATCCAAATTTAGCATACATTTTGTGTGTGCCATGTTTATCACAGATTCAGTTTAGCATGCAATTTTGTTGTAAAATGATTTGTATATCCAAATTTAGCATACATTTTGTGTGTGCCATGTTTATCACAGATTCAGTTTAGCATGCAATTTTGTTGTAAAATGATTTGTATATCCAAATTTAGCATACATTTTGTGTGTGCCATGTTTATCACAGATTCAGTTTAGCATGCAATTTTGTTGTAAAATGATTTGTATATCCAAATTTAGCATACATTTTGTGTGTGCCATGTTTATCACAGATTCAGTTTAGCATGCAATTTTGTTGTAAAATGATTTGTATATCCAAATTTAGCATACATTTTGTGTGTGCCATGTTTATCACAGATTCAGTTTAGCATGCAATTTTGTTGTAAAATGATTTGTATATCCAAATTTAGCATACATTTTGTGTGTGCCATGTTTATCACAGATTCAGTTTAGCATGCAATTTTGTTGTAAAATGATTTGTATATCCAAATTTAGCATACATTTTGTGTGTGCCATGTTTATCACAGATTCAGTTTAGCATGCAATTTTGTTGTAAAATGATTTGTATATCCAAATTTAGCATACATTTTGTGTGTGCCATGTTTATCACAGATTCAGTTTAGCATGCAATTTTGTTGTAAAATGATTTGTATATCCAAATTTAGCATACATTTTTAAGTTAGACAAAGTTTAGAACATTAAATTAACCCATCATTTTTATTATTCATTTTTTTTTTTTTGGAACAAAGACCTGTCTTTTCTGACTTTTGTTTCCTTGTAGGATTTTATGTTCCTACATCTTACTGACTAAGCCAGACATTTGTCCTATCAAATATGCATGTAAGAAATTCAATGACGTGTGGACATATATCTTCAATCATCAAAGGCAACAATTATTATTTTTCTTGATATTTGAATACCAGGCAGAATGCCATTCAGTGTGTCAAGTGGCATGATGACAGTCCTACACAGTCAAATAAAGAAAACCGCCAGGCAGGATCCCCTCCCTCGGCAGGATCCCCTCCCTCGGCAGGATCCCCTCCCTCGTAGTCTCATAAATGCGTAATGAACATGGAAAAAAAGCCAAGGGGAGGAAACAATGAAGGAGCTTAACTAGGGATCAGTCTTGCCCTTTGATGTCACTTCCAGCATGTGGTGAGCAGGCATGATTAATTACATAGACCTAGACATAAGGTGGGACAAAAACAATGATCTGGTTTTATTTATGGTAGAATGGATGGTCTAAAAGGGTCAGTGCCCAATCCTATTCTGTGGAGCTTTGCTAGTGCCCATCTTATGTCTTACTTACACTTACAACAGGGGTCCTCAAACTTGCAGACCTGTTTACCCACAAACACTTAAAATCATAAATATCATCACAAAATCGTTCAATAGTACTTAATAGTAAAAATAAATAAACATACTGTATATATGACGTATACACCTCAAAATCGTACATTGTACGCCAAAATCGTAAGAGTAAACAGGTCTGAACTTGTTCAAAGGTGCACCATTTTAATCAATGACAATGAGAGTATGTTCCATTATATGGACTGTGTACTCCTAGTAACAAAACTAGTGATACATATTCCAAATATAATTTTCACATCACTTTTAATAGCTGCTGACATGCAGAGTTTATTTGTTACAATAATCTTCCAGTGTTTCTAGTCTATAATTTGACAAATTTGTCAATTTTGGAGTTGATGAAGTTATTTGAAAAGTACTGAGCGATCTAGGATTGATAAAAAAAACATGATTCTATTCAAAATGCTGGAATTTACTATGAGCCATAACTGTAATTGTACATTTAAATTTTATTTTTTTTAAATCTGCTTAAATTTTTCTATCACCAGCCAGTATGCAATAATTTCAATTAATTGCCACCATGCTAAATTGGCATTTAAAAAGTCATTTAAAAAATCTCCCACGACCAGGCAATTAGCTCATCCCATGACCAGGCAATTAGCTTCTCCCAGAAAGTTGGCATTGGATTTCTGCTATTAGATGTCACCAAATCTGAGTTGAGAGTTAGATTAATGTTATTGCATGAGTATCCTCTATGCTAGCACAGTTGGTACTTTCAGGTAAACAATATTATGGAGCTGTCGTCATTCTTTAAAACCAATACTAAACTACATTTAGATGTAATTCTGTTAATCTACCCCTCCCCAACCACAACACACACACAATTCATTTCTCAGCAGTTTTTTTCCCCCAGTTTATGAAGATCTCATCAATAATACAACTTTACATTTCATCTTAGTGCCTAGATTTAGCTGGCCACATTTGGCTTCTCCTTGACTGTTTGCTCTGGCTCTTAAAGCTAGGAAATCTGGAGTGTGAACATAGCTCTAATGGTTCTCAACCTGCTCCGGTCTATGATGGCTCCACGTGGGAACATACTTGATTATATCCAGATCAGTGGTTCTAAACTTGTTCCAAACCATAGAAAAACTTTATATTTTGGTTGCATTGTTCTGTCATACATATTCCCTTTGTAAAAATAACATTATTCACTCATGATTGGAAAATATGAAACTAAAAAGGGAGGGGGGGGATCACTGCATAAGTAAACGTTTTCGCTGCCCAATTGATAAAACTAGGACCGCTGAATTAAGATGATGCTGATGAGCATACCATGAGCGGTGTACTCAGCTGGCTGAACAGATCAATGAGACAGCTTAACTTCATAACAATGTTAATCATTAGAATAATGAGTTGATAAGACGGCAGGAATTAAACGGTTCAAACTCGATGTGACCACAACGTAATACGCTCAAGGTGGGAAGCCATTGTGCGCACGAGTGGAAGGCAATTGGAGCGTGAGCTTTGGGTTTAATGGTAGACAACTCAGATCTATTGGGGAAGGGGGGTCCGACAACTCAATTTGGGAGTGGGGGTAGACAACTCATATCAATTTGGGGGTGGGGATAGACAACTCATATCAATTTGGGGGGGATAGACAACTCATATCAATGGGGGGTGGGGGGTAGACAACTCATATCAATGGGGGGGGGGGTAGACAACTCATATCAACTGGGGGGAGGTGTGGGGGGGGGGGTAGACAACTTATTTCAATAATAATAATAAATGGGGTGTTCCAAAGTAGAAACTGTGAAAATTCACTCTACATTGACATTTTAACTTCTAATTTAACATATAAAAAAGAGTTGCCATTCAGTTCGATACTATACCATAGCATTTCACAATACCCAAGAATAAGTTTGATACCACAGGGCTGACCACTGACCCGTTTAAATTAATTGACAAATATAATAATTCGCATAATTTGAGTGCATTTTACAAACAGAAATATGGAGATTTATTTTATTCTTCATCAATACCTACAATAGTTAAGGCCACATTGGTCAAATGAAAAGGGAAAAAAAATCATACAAAAAAACAACTCATTTAATGAACCTTGATTCTTACAACAACGGACGGGCTTAGTAAGGCGCATCATAGTGTTATCAATACGGGCCTGGCGGTCATTATAGTAGGCTACTGTTAACACTGGGCAGAAATGACATGACGGAGATTGTTATTTGCTGAACACGGGACCACGCAATTACCACGCAAACATAAGCGATGTAGACAGGCATTGCACACACACAAAACGATGATATCAAACGCGAGACCGATGACGTAATACCGCTGTAATCTTTTTCTCCACCACGTCATTTGATGCTTTAAAAATATGTTTACTCAATGACGTGATTGCGTGACTGCTGAGAACGGGCCGAGCAGACGCCCCGGGGGGGGGGGACGACGGGTGGGGGGGGGGGGGGCTAGAAGCCCTGGGAGAATAATTGAACCATGATATTGGTCCAGCACAAAAAATATTCTTTTTTTTTTGTTAGTAGTAAAGACAATTAGCGAATAAGGTGTGTTCTTCAAGTGACATATTCTATATATTGTGTGTTCAAAAGCATTGCTTTCAATTCACTGAAAATAAAGTATAAAGTTTTCCATTTTAAATAAATAATAAATCAGTGGTTGAATGATCTGACTCCCTGACTGCAGCAGAGAAAAAAAAAGCTGAGAATTTTAAATAGTAACTTATAGCACTATTTTGTATTTTGTCAGTAGTCATTACTGGACAGAAGTTTTGAAGTATACACATTTTCCCAAATTTGATTTTCGTGGGCATCATTTTGTGAATTTACAAACATTTTACGATTGGGTGTAATTGGCGACGTAATTCTTAAGTCAGTCGTAATTAGGCAGATGTTAGTATCAGATGACATAATGGGCGGGGCATTCAGAGGATCAAAATGTTGACATATAAGAAGACGACCCACAAACATAGGGGGAGCGGCTGTAATAAAGTACAAATGAATACGACAGCAAAGGTGTACTGCTTAAAGGGCGGGACGTGTACATCTGAGAGGACGGAAGATGTTTAGATTTGACAGAACGGGAGATGAGTACATGTGAGAGGACGGGAGGTATGTACACGTGAGAGGACGGGAGGTGTGTACATGTGAGAGGACGGGAGGTGTGTACATGTGAGAGGACGGGGGTGTGCACATGTGAGAGGACGGGAGGTATGTACACGTGAGAGGACGGGAGGTGTGTACATGTGAGAGGACGGGAGGTATGTACACGTGAGAGGACGGGAGGTGTGTACATGTGAGAGGACGGGAGGTGTGTACATGTGAGAGGACGGGAGGTATGTACACGTGAGAGGACGGGAGGTGAGTACATGTGAGAGGACGTGAGGTGTGTACATGTGAGAGGACGGGAGGTATGTACACGTGAGAGGACGGGAGGTGAGTACATGTGAGAGGACGGGAGGTGAGTACATGTGAGAGGACGGGAGGTGTGTACATGTGAGAGGACGGGAGGTGTATACATGTGAGAGGACGGGAGGTGTGTACATGTGAGAGGACGGGAGGTGTGTACATATGAGAGGACGGGAGGTGTGTAGATTTCACAGAGCTGGAGATGCGTACGTATGAGCGGACGGGAGGTGTGTAAATTTGACAGAATGGGGGTGTGTACATGTGAGAGGGCGGGATGTGTGTACACGTGAGAGGACGGGAGGTGAGTACATGTGAGAGGACGGGAGGTGAGTACATGTGAGAGGACGGGAGGTGTGTACATGTGAGAGGACGGGAGGTGTATACATGTGAGAGGACGGGAGGTGTGTACATGTGAGAGGACGGGAGGTGTGTACATATGAGAGGACGGGAGGTGTGTAGATTTCACAGAGCGGGAGATGCGTACGTATGAGCGGACGGGAGGTGTGTAAATTTGACAGAATGGGGGTGTGTACATGTGAGAGGGCGGGATGTGTGTACAACTGAGAGGACGGAGGTGTGTAAATTTGACAGAACGGGAGATGTGTACTTGTGAGAGGACCTGGGTGGCACGAAGCATCGACATGAACACTATTATTCAGACAAGTAAAATTTATATCATATGTGTTATGTAGGTCAACATAATCACCTACCTCTACAGTCTTTATATGAGTACTATTCCACCAGTCCTGCTCAATGGCTATGCATAGTGACCAATATATTTGACACACATCTTGTAGCAATGGCTAATTTCTTAGCACCATTTAACTATCAAAACAGCACAACATACAGTATTATAACAATAAACCCTTACATTTACAAAACAGCGCAAATAACGGTCTTCCTTCTTCCTCAAACAACCGACCACGTAATCCAAGCCGCGCAACTTAAGATCCACATGGATGTTAAGACCGTTGGCCATCGAGTATGGACCGCCAAGTTGCTGGTCATCAACAGCCTTCGTCATGAGTGATCATGGACGTCAGGGTGCACACAAGCTGTTGCAGGTTATATGGTCTCCTTCAGATGAAACTAACCCACAATGTCTCAGTCACCATCACACAAGCTGTTGCAGGTTATATGGTCTCCTTAAGATGAAACTAACCCACACTTTCTCAGTCACTACCACACAAGCGGCAACACTGGCTTTAACCTAAGAGTCTGGTTGACCATGTGCACGATTGAAATATAACATGAGAAGTGATAATTTTTTTAAAGTTAGCCCAGGAAGGTGCATCAGTAATACAAACGTGGAGAAATGACTGTGGGCGGGGCTGTCACACATGAAATCATCCCAATGAGCCCGAGGAATGGGCCAACTGTTGAGTAGTTCTCGTCATACTCTACATAGACGATGTATGTTTTCAATGTGTTCATGTACTGGCTGGACCCCACGGCTCCACCACACAACTATTTTTTAATTACATTTTAAAACCATGGACGGTAGCTAAGAGGATTCACACGTCACACACAACGCATGTCTCATTTTAAGTCATGGTCCTAAGGGCCCTTATAGGTCTGTCCTAAGGGTCCTTATATATATGTCTGTCCGAAAACTCAGAAATGCGGTGGCGTTTCAGACGACTCTTCAATATAATTAAATAATAATTTCAAATGTTGAGGCATTGACGTCTATTTTATAACGGCATATCCTATTACCAACACGCTAGTTGTAACAAACTTAAGATGACCACCATCCAACTACTTTCTGCTATCTTTAAACTATAGATGTCACGTGTCTGTATCACAGCAATATCGCACTGCTCACTTGTCAAGAATAACGCAGCAGCACCGGTCACAACATGCCATAGTTTCATCTCTAGAGTTGGCACAAGGACGCACATTCGGACACTGACAATAAGTTGAGATCGAGTCAGAACGCGACACTGCCTGAACAACCTCACGGTAACAAAGCGACCTCGGCCATAAGCTCACACAGTGGAGACAGTTCGTCAACGTGGATGGCAGGTGATTGCTGGCTTGTAGCAACATCTAGATTGGTGCCAACATCTCGGGGTCTTTAGGTGATCCCAGAAATTGATCGGTGCCGCGGTGAGAGAGGTGGAGACAACCGGTGAGCGACCAACGACTTCAATGTACCACTGACGAGTTCATGTACAGCACACGCATATTTATTTATTATATATACCGAGAGTAATGTGGCGTTAACGAATTGATTGCAAGGGTCTGTGTTGTTACTTGGGGGGGGGGGAGGAGGAGGAGGGGGGGGTGTCTTTCTTGAAGTCACAACTAACTGTATATAGAATTATTGTTGCAGTCTTGGACAGTGCCTTTTCTAAAAGGTAACAACACAGATATCAAATCAGTTCTAACACAACTGGTAGACTCTGTTATCAGTAATCTGACCAATTGTTCTCCAGAACATTGACCGATTCTCAGAACACTGACCGACTGTGCTCTCAGAACTACAAAGACTACTTTAAAAAAACGATTATTTGGTCCAGTGTATTGTTGAATACAAAGTGATTATTAATTAATTTTAACAAGGGTGCAGTTCAGCTAACACGCCCGCATGCACCCTCACTGCATCCAAACATGGTGGAACTACCATCATTGCCATGCCCCCTCACTGCATCCAAACATGGTGGAACTACCATCATTGCCATGCCCCCTCACTGCATCCAAACATGGTGGAACTACCATCATTGCCATGCCCCCTCACTGCATCCAAACATGGTGGAACTACCATCATTGCCATGCCCCCTCACTGCATCTAAACATGGTGGAACTACCATCATTGCCATGCCCCCTCACTGCATCCAAACATTAAATAGGCGAAACGGGAAGAAGATTATCAGATAGGTGCAATGAACATCTGCGTGATATCGACTATGGCAAACTTTCCCCGGTCTCATACTCAAACCATTTCAAAGAAGATAAACACAAAGGCACATTAGATGTTTCCATCACGGCACTGATTTCCTGCACTAACGCACCAGCGACAGTTGGAAAGGAAAATAAATTAATTCAGATTTTCGGCACATTATCAGCACATGGAATCAATCAAATACTCTCCTATTAGGGATCCTTAATTTCTCTGTATTTGTTTCTATTTTTTCTTATATTTTACATATTCCCAAAATATTTGTGTCAGCTAAAATCTTATTCCGTAATGATACATACATTCTTTTACTTCCTGCAATCTTTGGATAAACACATATTTTTGTTAAGGAAAACCCAACTTCCGGTAATAACAAAACATTCACGGCGAACTCCAAACATTTGGGTTTTGAACTGTTTGCTATTTCTTGTTCTTTCTTCATTTGTCCCGTCTGCTGAAGAAGGCTCTTAGCCAAAACGTTATCTTTTTATTGTCCTTTCTTTAGATTTCAATCTTCCACAAACGTTGTTTCACTATTTCTTTCACTTATCATTACTATGTCACGATCTTATGGTAGCAGATAATTACGACATCCTATCACTTATCATGACCATGTCAACATCTTACGGTAGAAGGTAACTGCGACATCCTAGCACTTATCATGACCATGTCACCATCTTACGGTAGAAGGTAACTGCGTCATCCTAGCACTTATCACTCTCATTGCATATACCAGCGGCTGCCTCCCCAGATACTTTTTGAGGATAAGATGTTGTTATTGCTAAAAGGCGCCCCTTTGTAAAAAGGCGCCCCTTTGTAAAAACCTACTATTGAACTGACTTGTAAAAACCTACGATTGAACTGACTGGAATAGGGTTTGTTTGTTTGTGGTAATCATATGCGTTTGTTGTGAGGCTTGACTAGCCATGCACGCAGCACCAGTAGCGTTTTGTCAGCGAGTCGATCTGGGGATTTAGAAAGGGAGAGCAAGGTTATACTTAGCAGCTGTTCAGTCTTTTAAAGATGCAGTCAGTGTCGCACAGTAGAGATATATTTGTATTAATAAATTTATTCGGAACAAAGAAAAAAGTCATTAAATTAGATTTAGATCTATTAGAAATCTAAAGGTATTACTATTACCAATGTACATGTCTATACAAAATAAAAGCTTCTACTAATGTTGTATAGTTTTAGCCTATTGACTTGTTTCCTTCAAATTCTTGCTAAGTTGATTCCTACCTAACAGTGCCACTGTATTCATGTCATAGTTACGTGACCAAGGTGTTATAAGACGCGGTGACAGCGTGCACCAGCAATCATAGGGTTTGAATGACAGGTCACGAACTCTGACAAAGAACATCGGTAACAAGAGTGAGCCGAGTGGACCTGTGACCTATTCGTCTCTACCAGAGGTGCACGGACGCACAGTAATGCGAGTAGTTCATCGACAATACAGCTAAGGTGGATCTTTTATCTAGGAATTCAGATCTCTCTATACAACTAAGACGCCGGTATGACCACAAACAGAAGTACTCATCTAGTGGGAATAAAACATTATTGGAAGAAAGATGTCTTCCATCTGTCAATAATTTAAATCGTAACAGCTAATAAACAGCGTTAAAGAGACGATTAAAAATAACGCGATGTGATCTTGGCATCTCGGGTCCCGACCGTACTTTCCAGACATTCTCAATTCTCAATGCTTTCTAATGTCTAGAGTCCAAGTGACCCGTACATTAAAACACCCCATACCGCGCTGGACTCACGGGCAATAGTCAGCTCTATTAGACGCTTCTCGTGCACATAATGGTGGCGAGGAGCTGACAATGGCACTGCAATGGGCTGGCCACTCATACCCCGCTGGTCTCACGGGCAACAGTCAGCTCTATTAGACGCTTCTCGTGCACATAATGGTGACGACGAGCTGACAATGGCACTGCAATGGGCTGGCCACTTACAAGTTACAGAAATAGCCGCACTCAAAGTGGCAGGGTTGCCTGGACTCTGCAGCAGATGAAAAATAGGGGGGGGGGGGGGGAGAGGAATAGAAGTGACCGTTTCTAGAAGTGCTGGGTCAGTATGACCTAGTCATTTTTATCCCCCGCACTTGCAGCCACTCGCCTAAGTCTGATAAGTCGTAATGATGTATAAATAGGATTGGACAGTTGAAAAGTCTGATAAGTTGAAATGATGTATAAATAGTAAATAGGATTGGACAGACGCAAAGAACGCATCCGAGTGGATAAACGTTACTTACATAATAAGTATTTATTTTCTTCATTTAGATCTACGAGTAGTTAAGACTTAAGGGAAACAAATCACCGTCACTGGGGCTTTCTACAGATTACCTCTGTATTAAGTATGGCGACAGATATTTCATTTCTGTGCCGCGTCCATAAATTCTCCACTACTTCCTTAATACGTAAACCAATAAATGGGTGACTACTTTAAGAGGACCTTTGAGTAGAATTTAGTATTCGGTATCGTAAAAAAAGGTTGTCTCCCCCACTTACTGCACACAAATGTCAGTGCTTTGGGAGTCAGACGTGTTCAGAAAAGTTACTTAGGTGAGTCATATCTTCCTCATTAGAATCAAAACTCAGCGAGCCATCTAAGGATGTTCAATTAATCGGATCACATCAGTTTTGAACCGATTTTTTAAAAAATTGTTATAATTATTATTATTATTACAAAATTATAATCCTGTTCAAATATTTCGTTCGCAAATCACAGAGTAGACTTTTTTTTAAAATACAAAAAGCTCCACAAAACTGTTCTATATAGATATTTAAGTGGCTTGTGTCACAATCACCTTGAGGTTTAGTGCTGTTTGCAAATGGATGTGTTAAGTTCTTTGAATCTATAGCTCTTGTTCCAGAGCAAGGTTGCCAACGGTCTGTAAATGTACAGTCCGAAAATGTGTTACAAGATGACTTGTTTAGGAGAAATTGTTCTTAAGACTTTTAAAGCGGAATGAAACAGGCATTCTCTGCATTTGTGATGTTTTCTTGCGTGCTTTCAAGTTGTATGACCATCAGCAGGATACATGTAAAACGCTTCAGAATGCCATACCACAAACTAACACCACATAAATATACATAGAAAAATGCGTCTTGTGACACATATTTAAACGCGAGATGGAGATATAGTCATTCGCCAAGGATAATTTCATTGTTTGAACTCCATAGTTTCAGTAAGTGTATATTAAAAATGTATCCATACAAAAACATTGAAGCTTTAAAAATTGTGTCTTTAAATTTTATTGTTATTGAGTCGGTAACTGTATTCCAGATGGTCTAGCTCGAAGATAAATGGTAGAAATATAGACACATACATGAGTGTCCTATTTTGACTACAAATATCATGACGTCTGACACAGCCATAAACTCTAGTAAATATGTCATGGAGGTAAATGTGACAAAATTAACAATGTACGTGGTCATATCTTCTAACCCAGTGGTTATCAACCTTCCTAATACCGTGATCCTTTAATACAGTTCCTTATGTTGTGGCGACCCCCCCCCCACACACCCACAAAATTATTTCCGTTTCCACTTCATAACTGTAGAGTGTATATGTTTTCCGATGGTCTGACCGTCTTAGGCGACCCCTGTGAAAGGGTTGTTCGACCCCCCAAATGGGTCACGACCCACAGGCTGAGAACCGCTGTTCTAACCGAAGGCACATAGCTTTTAAGGTAAATAAAGGTCCCCTATGAAAATGAGGAGTTGCAGACAGAGACATCAGCCTCTCATATGGCGAGTATCTCATTCATTTTTCTATAAATTATAAAGGCCAATCAACAAGATACAAACATCCTAAGAGATATCACAGTGGGGCATTTGTCTGACTCGGCACACGTGGGGTGCATATCTACCAAATTCCCCAAAATGTTCATAAAAAAAAATACTTTCTTTTTGTTTTAGTTGTCTTTCTTTTTATTCAAATCCCCCTCCCCTTTTATGTAGGCGTTCAATCTGACATAAAGCTTGGTGTCATGTTTGCATGACGCTACAAGCCGGAGCTGGAGTGTTTTTACCAGATAATGAATATAAAAGGGAAAAACTATCCCAGAGTTGCCTTTATTTCCGCGGTGTTTGAGTCCTACAATTCTTACTGCTTTTAAAGAATTGTGTTATCGCACGACGAGCTAAGTTAGACCATTTGTCCAATGTTATATTCATACCGCGACATTCCTCGCCATTCTCCCAACACTAACATTTTTACTTCTGGCCATTCTCCCAACATTAACCTTTTTACTTCTGGCCATTCTCCCAGCACTAACCTTTTTACTTCTGGCCATTCTCCCAACATTAACCTTTTTACTTCTGGCCATTCTCCCAGCACTAACCTTTTTACTTCTGGCCATTCTCCCAACACTAACCTTTTTACTTCTGGCCATTCTCCCAACATTAACCTTTTTACTTCTGGCCATTCTCCCAGCACTAACCTTTTTACTTCTGGCCATTCTCCCAACACTAACCTTTTTACTTCTGGCCATTCTCCCAACACTAACCTTTTTACTTCTGGCCATTCTCCCAACACTAACCTTTTTACTTCTGGCCATACTCCCAACACTAACCTTTTTACTTCTGGCCATACTCCCAACACTAACCTTTTTAGTTCTGGCCATACTCCCAACACTAAACTTTTTACTTCTGGCCATACTCCCAACACTAACCTTTTTACTTCTGGCCATACTCCCAACACTAACCTTTCATTTCTCGCCATTCTCCCAACACTAACCTTTTCATTACACCGGTACATGTGAAATATGACAGAGTGGTTCTCAAACACCGGTACATGTGAAACATCGCGACACCACCGAGTAAATTACAATGTATTCCCCACCCTAAACAGCGTTAAATCATCTCCGACTGTAGACAAATGTAAGGCAAAACAGTTTGTCTTCAAAGTATATGTTACCTTTCAGTTTATCCCGTACCCACCCCACACACCCACAGTATTAACAAGTTAACGTCTCCATATCTTTGTGTTAAAATGTCAAGTAAGGATATTTCTTGTACAGCTTCTCAGCCCCGAGTTTCCTATTATCTAATAACTCATTTCATAAAAAGTTTGTAAACACTTTCCCTATAAACCTTATCCTTATCACAGTGGCTCAGATGGAGCGCCTCTCACTCCCTCCCCCTCTCTAACATTCCAATAAATGCTCGGAGTTGTCTTTGACCAAGCTCAATCTCTTAATGATAGTCCGTCCGAATAAATGAAAGAAATACATTACCAGGTAGTCAGTTTATGGAACGGGCTGGTGATTGGGGGGGTTATTCGGGGAGGGGGGGCATGGCCCCCCACGTTTGAAACTGTAGAGTTCATTTTTCTTTTTAAATATAAACCGTATGACGGGTGCTACCATAGACATTTTTTGTTTGTTTGATTAACCGTGACTGAAATGTTTCTATCTTTACAACAAAGAAACGAGCACTGTCTGTAACGTATCACATAGAAACGGTACGTGCGTATATCTACAGGCGGACCAGCAGGGCGAGCACGGTAACTGTCGAGCAGCCCTTTTGGTGGGTGGGCATGGTGTACCGGGAGGGTGGGATCCATGCATTACACACTGACCTTTCTACTCCTCTCATGAGTATCAATCAGCTCAGGTTTGGATCGAACGCGGCTTTGGTAGCGTCAGGTGACCATGGACCGAACTTCGATTACAAATAACAGCGATTGGTCGGTCAATAGTATACAGGGGTTTGCTGGCGGATGCCAAATATGGTGTCGGGCGAGGAAGTGGCCCCCCGGGTGGGGGGGGGGGAGGGGGTTACATTATAATGCACGGTTAATCCACACCCATTCACAGATAATATGGACTTTCGGACCTGACAAACTGGGTCACGGTGACATAATTTAAGTAACCATGATGTCAAAAACATTGAATTCTCATTGGAATATTGTCTGGGATTGGTTTTCCATAGGAATAGCGACTAAGACGAAAGTTAAAAATGTCACGAGAAACACAAATGTCATGAGAAACACAAATGTCATGAGAAAGACAAATGTCACGAAAAACACAAATGTCATGAGAAACGCAAATGTCATGAGAAACGCAAATGTCATGAGAAACACAGATGTCATGAAAAACACAAAAGTCACGAGAAACATAAATGTCATGAAAAACACAAATATCATGAGAAATATTCACATATATGAGTAACACATATGTAATGAGAAAACCTCACATCCTTACAAGGAGAGTCTCACCCCCCTTTTTTGTCCACACCCAAATCTGACCACACGTAATTCCTTACCAACTAGACACGGACATTGTCTAGCAAAAATAGATGTCTCAGAGGTAAGTGTTGTGTTACAGTGCAAACAACCAGTGATTCGTTACCAACTAGACACGGACATTGTCTAGCAAAAATAGATGTCTCGAGGTAAGTATTGTGTTACAGTGCAAACAACCAGAAGCTGCAACTTTCCGTTCACTTATTACAGAATTACATTTTTTGTTATCATCTTGTCTGTGGGAGTCAAATCTTTTCATTCAGTTTTGGCCCAAATCTCCCGAAAGAATTTTATTACACTACACTCTTGCAAACGTGTGTTTTTGGTGAGATCACCATATCTTGTGAGGTTTGGACCGGCGTGTGACTTCAGTAGTACCCTCAAAACTACTCTACAATACCGTTATAAGGGCCGCACGCCGACTCAACCTACCATAAAGTCCGGTAGATCATTCTGAAGTTCACAAAAGGTTGACAGTTGTGTCTAACGAAAGGTCGCAGCACGTTCCACCGACAAGCTCATTTCTTAAAACGATTAATACTTGTACGCGTATTTAAAAAAAAAAAAAAAAAACCCTCATCATTCACATGGTTTATGGTATTGTGTAAGTACACATGAAATCGGTGGACGCCCCTAAGTACATTGCTTTCATGGATCAGGCACAAACATTGAGTTGAACTTGTTAATGAAACTGTATGGCATGCTAACTAAATTAATACTAAATCTGTTTGATATCTTAAGTTATCCAACAATACTCAACCAAATCATGTGCACGTTTCATAGATCGGACGCCATAATGTTTAGTGCCGGGTGTCCAAAGAATGTTGATATAGATGAACTTAAAATAATATTATTATTTATTACTATTGTTCGTCCTTGGACTTGAGTGGTAGCCTTGACTTGAGCTGCATTTTGCTTAAAGTGAAGGAGAGTTGCTCAATTCGTCAGCCTCACGCTCTCGTCGTCGCCTGTTTGATTCAATGTCAGGACTGAGTCAAGCCGACTGGAAATAGACCAGGTTGCTGTAGATGACCAGCAGTGTGTCTTGTGTGTTTTACTGTGCTCGTTGTTCGTTCCAGGTCGCAGGAGTTGCCGGAATAATTTTCAGTGTGTCGATGTCAAACCGCCGTACGGGACTCCATCTCCGGATTTGATTTCAGAGTTCACCGCCTTCTCTTAGACAGGTGCCATCCAAAGTTAACGAGTCCCATCCACCCGGGGCGCTGGTGATGTCTTTGCTATTGCTGGGGATTGAACCCACTAGCTTGGGATTGAATCGGTTAAGACCATTACGCCACCCAGCACACCGAACTTAAAATACAAACATTTTAACCCATTTTATGAATTCGTGGAACTGAATAATTAAAAAATAATAATTTAAAGACATATTTATGAATGTTACGGTAAGGTGACTCCTTCGTGTAGAAAGTTGGCCTAGATCAGATTAAACAAAGAGCATGTACTCGGGGAGCCAAAGGTGAACCAGATGTCTAAACACATGGACTTGGGTACTATCCTGGCAAGCAACAAGGAAAGACAACCAACCACAAAAATAGCAATGGCTGACCCTAAAACAATGACAAGGTTGGGGAGAAGAGGGGGTGCAGTCTAGAAATGGCTATCGTGTACCACTTATCAAACGATATAATTGCATGTGTATATATTGTGGGTTGCGTATGTCAAGTAAGAAGTATAAGTATTAATGATGTTATACGTTTAAATGTATGAAATCTCTTATTTATCAACAATGTTTCATTTCAGCCAGGGGAGTATTTCAAACAACTAACTAAATCTTTCCCATCACTTATCACTGGACACAGGCGCTGTATAAGTAATCAATCGTCATCACATTACTTGATCACCAATTACAAACTAAGAAGTAGATTTATTTTTAATGTTCTTTAACAGACATGAAATGGTGATGACTTTGTCATTAAAGTCAACAGTTAGAATGTCCACAAAAGCCTATTCATGACGTATGTTTTATAATCTGGTGTTAAAATATACAAATGTCAACGCTTTGGAGACCAATGGGGCGTGGCACAACATCAAATGGTTGTATGTAACACACGGTGGTGGAGGGAGCCACTAGTCCAAGTCTGCATCCGGTGGCAATCCCGGTCTGTGTGATCTACCAGCACACACACACACAGAGAGAGAGAGAGAGAGAGAGGGAGGGAGGGAGATCTACCCAAACCATAGCAACAATTGCAGGTGCCCTCGGGAGAGGGGCATTGATTATAAACCTGGCCTGATAGAGGTCGATGGATAACAAAGCTTGTGTGCCTTATTGGCTCACACTTATTGACAGGTCGTGGTTCTGGGGGGAACAAGGCAGCTAACTGGTTATACATGGACGGACCGTTAGTCCAAGAGAACAACAATTAGGGCAGATAACTGGTTATATATGGACAGACTTTTAGTCCCGTAAAACACGACTAGGGCAGTTAATTAGTCAGATTATTGGATACGTCTTAGTTGTTAGAAGAGTGCACTTATCACGGGGGTATACTAGAACTTTATGTTAGAAGAGTGCACTTATCAAGGGGGTATACTAGAACTCTATGTTAGAAGAGTGCACTTATCAAGGGGGTATACTAGACCTTTATGTTAGAAGAGTGCACTTATCAAGGGGGTATACTAGAACTTTATGTTAGAAGAGTGCATTTATCAAGGGGGTATACTAGAACTTTATGTTAGAAAAGTGCATTTATCAAGGGGGTATACTAGAACTTTATGTTAGAAGAGTGCACTTATCAAGGGGGTATACTAGAAATTTATGTTAGAAGAGTGCACTTATCAAGGGGGTATACTAGAACGTTATGTTAGAAGAGTGCACTTATCAAGGGGGTATACTAGAACTTTATGTTAGAAGAGTGCATTTATCAAGGGGGTATACTAGAACTTTATGTTAGAAGAGTGCATTTATCAAGGGGGTATACTAGAACTTTATGTTAGAAAAGTGCATTTATCAAGGGGGTATCCTAGAACTTTATGTTAGAAGAGTGCACTTATCAAGGGGGTATACTAGAAATTTATGTTAGAAGAGTGCACTTATCAAGGGGGTATACTAGAACGTTATGTTAGAAGAGTGCACTTATCAAGGGGGTATACTAGAACTTTATGTTAGAAGAGTGCATTTATCAAGGGGGTATACTAGAACTTTATGTTAGAAGAGTGCATTTATCAAGGGGGTATACTAGAACTTTATGTTAGAAAAGTGCATATATCAAGGGGGTATACTAGAACTTTATGTTAGAAGAGTGCACTTATCAAGGGGGTATACTAGAACTTTATGTTAGAAGAGTGCAATTATCAAGGGGGTATACTAGAAGCTTATTACAATCTACAATACTCTATACCAGGTGCGTGCTAGACTCGACACGTTGCACGATTTTTAATGACGCACAAAAGACACACACACCCCAATACTGTTAAAATGCACCTTAGAAGGTAAAATTATATTTTGTTAGCATGCTGAATGAATTAGAAATCTTGCCTTTGCACACTACTACCAAAAAGCTCGCCCAACACTGTTTTTTTTTGTCAGGGCACTCAGAGACCTCTCTAGGAGTCCGCGAGGCAAATCGTCCCGCCATCTCAACCTAGAACCCCAGTATTCCGGTTAAATGACAATGTTAGCCCTGTGGGTTCTGGGTTGCAGTCCGGACACTTGGCCTCTAAAAGTTTCGCCATCACTGCTCTATACAATATCCTACATTACGATTAAGTCTCTATATAGCTTTTTTAAGTATTTGAAAATCTGGTGCATAGCATTTGATCCCATAGTAAATATTCCTATACAACTATACACTCGGAACGTTTCTGTATTAAGAAAGTCGTAGCTACATTGTTGGATATCTGTGAAGATGGGATGAAATCTACATCGAAACTTGACTTAAGTGGAGTCACATTTAATCAGGGTGCTCAAAGGGACTATCGACCTATACCTGTACTTGAAAAGTGGCTTCTTTGGCAGATGTTTGATGATTTAGAGTTTAGAGAAACCATGTAAATTAGTTAAATATATATCTCCGGGCTTACAAAGCCGGATATCTTCTGGAAGATCAAAAATCTGGGTGGGTGCATTTCACACCATCTATCAGTTATAATTATTTGGACCAACTCAGCACAAAAAGGCTTCAGAACTATATTAATGGTGAGAATAATGGATTATAAGGAAAACACACATCCACAGCGATAAGGCCTGAAAAGTCACAGTGCACACAGGGCACAAGATCAATGGCAAATACACGTGTTTGATGGAGCATCAAAACGAGCTGTAGAACAGTTTGAATCAACAAGAAGCAGATGGCGCTGTTTATCGTAATTAGCTGCGCCCGGCGCCCCCGCGGCTGAACCGGGTCAAACGTTATTGACAAAAAGATCCTAACTGTCGTAGGGGCGACACTAACGGGTTCTTCCTGGTCTACCGTTAGCTTGTGAAGATGAGCACAAGAAATCCACCGAGAGGCCCTTTTTGTTAGCAATGCACATAGAAGATAGCACGGTCGTAGAATACTTATTCATACAAGTGTGTCCTACATTACGAATAACACACGTGTGGCACCGTCCACCAAAATCATTTATGATGTGTGTACAGGTGAGAGTCATTTCTATTTTTAAAAAAAATTGTTCCATAATCTGCAGACACACGGTGGACAGCAGCCATTGTGTGAGAAATGGTGACCAGGACATGATGGCTAGATCTCTGGACAGTAGCCATTGTGTGAGAAATGGTGCCCAGGACGTGACTGCTAGACCTATGGACATTAGCCATTGTGTGAGAAACAGTGCCCAGAATATGATTGCCAGATTTCTGGACATTAGCCATTGTGTGAGAAATCGTGACCAGGACATGATTGCAAGATCTCTGGACAGTAGCCATTGTGTGAGAAATGGTGACCAGAGCATGATGGCTAGATTGTGTGGGGAAAGTATAGGCCGGGGTGGATTATGATAACCGACGTAGACAAAGTTAAGCATTCAACGCATTCTAATATAGGAATAAATCAAAGATACTTACAAGGCCCCATAACAGGGAGCCGTTAAATCTTTTGAACGAACTGTGTACGATTATTGATTAAAAAGATTCCCCAAAATAACACAACAACCCTTGGCCTATCATAGCTGTTAAGCAATGTTTAAATAAGTGATCACTTTATAGTAAGAAAAGTCAGGGTTAGATGTCAAATGGTAAGTAGAGGGTCAGTTAAAAGCATTCAAACAGCAATTGAAACTCTTAAGGGCGGGGAACGCTGTTGTATAATATCCTTGTTTGCTAAATCTCACAAGCAACTTGGTGAAGGTCATACTCATACATCTCGTGGGAAGGTGGGGAAGGGCCGAGTTTAACCAACCAACAAACACCTGAACAACCATTGAAACAACGCGCGTGTTCCAACTGACCTAATGACCTTAACCAATAAAAAAGGAGCGGAGTCCGGCACTTCGGTCACCATTGTTCAAGTTTTCTCACTTTTGAAAAGCATTGACAAGCGGACCGCAAACAAATAAAAACAACAATTTTTTTATGTCGTTTAGATTGATACAATAAAAAAACATAAATAAAACTGCAGCCCACATGTGTGGGCGTCACTAGACACAGTCGTCCACATGTGTGGGCGTCACTAGACACTGTCGTCCACATGTGTGGGGGTCACTAGACACAGTCGTCCACATTTGGCAGATATTCTTCATGCCGCAGTAAAGCATATTTTATGTGTGGCGCAGCATCAAAGGGACGTAACACCTGTAGGGAAGAAGATAGCCCTGATTATATCGCTTGCCTCAAGTCCCTGAGGCGAGGCTTGAAGTCATTGATTTTTTCAAAGTGATGCATTGAGCAAAGAATCAACAAATATAGCGGATTTCATGGCAAGTAACGAGCTGACTATTACGGCAGTTAAAATAACATTGATAAACAAAGAGAGGAAAACAACAGCCATGTTTAGGGTTTTATATGGGTCTCCAACCCACCTCTTTACATTGTGTTATCTAAAGTTCATACTCTTTTGATAGATAGTATCTGGCTGGGCATCAAGAAAATCCAAACTTCAAAGGGAGTTGTAATCTCTGGGCATGTTTTTTTCCCAGAAGGAATCGTAAAAAGTTCACTCTGACTTAGGGTAAAATGTTTACTCTGACTTAGGGTAAAATGTTTACTCTGACTTAGGGTAAAATGTTTACTCTGACTTAGGGTAAAAGACATATTTTATAAGAAAAATGACAATCTGGCACCCCCCCTCCAAAGATGGTGCCTGCGGCAAGGGCCCCCCACTCCAAAGATGGTGCCTGTGACAAGGGCCCCCTCACAAAGATGGTGCCTGTGACAAGGGCCCCCAACTCCAAAGAGGGTGCCTGCGTCAAGGGCCCCCCGCTCCAAAGAGGGTGCCTGCGACAAAGGGCCCCCCACAAAGATGGTGCCTGCGACAAGGGCCCCCCACAAAGATGGTGCCTGCAACAAGGGCCCCCCTACTCCAAAGAGGGGGCCTGCGGCAAGGGCCCCCTTTGAACAAACCTGCTTTGAAGTAGGTGTTATAATTTAAACAAACAATTTAAAATAATCACTGGTGAACAAGGGACAAATCATGCATCTAATACTTAATAAAGGCCAAAAACAACATCTGTCATAATCAAGTTAACTAACAATGAAAACTGCACGTTATCATTAACACAGTCACATGGGATAACAACTGTGTCTTAGGTTCCCATCTATCATTAATTAACACAGTCAAATGGGATAACAACTGTGTCTTAGGTTCCCATCTATCATTAATTAACACAGTCAAATGGGATAACAACTGTGTCTTAGGTTCCCATCCATCATTAACACAGTCACATGGGATAACAACTGTGTCTTAGTTTCCCATCTATCATTAACACAGTCACATGGGATAACAACTGTGTCTTAGGTTCCCATCTATCATTAATTAACACAGTCAAATGGGATAACAACTGTGTCTTAGGTTCCCATCTATCATTAACACAGTCACATGGGATAACATTGTGTCTTAGGTTCCCATCTATCATTAATTAACACAGTCAAATGGGATAACAACTGTGTCTTAGGTTCCCATCTATCATTAACAGTCACATGGGATAACAACTGTGTCTTAGGTTCCCATCTATCATTAATTAACACAGTCAAATGGGATAACAACTGTGTCTTAGGTTCCCATCTATCATTAATTAACACAGTCAAATGGGATAACAACTGTGTCTTAGGTTCCCATCTATCATTAACACAGTCACATGGGATAACAACTGTGTCTTAGGTTCCCATCTATCATTAACACAGTCAAATGGGATAACATTGTGTCTTAGGTTCCCATCTATCATTAATTAACACAGTCACATGGGATAACAACTGTGTCTTAGGTTCCCATCTATCATTAACACAGTCAAATGGGATAACATTGTGTCTTAGGTTCCCATCTATCATTAACACAGTCACATGGGATAACAACTGTGTCTTAGGTTCCCATCTATCATTAACACAGTCAAATGGGATAACATTGTGTCTTAGGTTCCCATCTATCATTAATTAACACAGTCACATGGGATAACAACTGTGTCTTAGGTTCCCATCTATCATTAACACAGTCAAATGGGATAACATTGTGTCTTAGGTTCCCATCTATCATTAACACAGTCACATGGTATAACAACTGTGTCTTAGGTTCCCATCTATTATTAATTAACACAGTCAAATGGGATAACAACTGTGTCTTAGGTTCCCATCTATCATTAATTAACACAGTTACATGGGATAACAACTATGACTTGGGTTCCTTATTTGTTTTATTATTTTAATCTTCATGTAACTTTCATCATTTTTCACCGTCTGTGGACAGAAGGGCTAACTGACAACTCATAGAATACCTTTTTAAGTGATACACCTTTGCTAAATTAGAGCAAAATCTTGATTCTGGCCTTATAATATCCAAGTGACATAGCTACGAAACCAGTGCTAGCTTGTATCAAGAGTTCTTCAAAGTAATCTAATATCAGTGTAACTCACAAATCTAACCTGAGGAATCTCTTATACAGATATATTTTAGTAAAAGTAGTGATATTGGCTGAGTGTGTCTGGGAATGGATCTTGGAGAGCCATGGCAACGGTTGCTTAAAATTAGGATTTCCTAACCTACATTACAAGGTGGCATTTTAAGGGGTGCAAGAAAAAAAGGATTATAAGAGCAAAGGAGACATTAACTTTAAAGTTATGATATAAATGTTTATATATTTTTTTTTTAATGCATGCATTAACATTAACCTTTATGTAATAAGTCTCAAGTTTTTTTCCTAAGTTCTACAGAACTCTTTGCTATTCAATAAATAAATAAGATATACCTTATTATAATATACATTGTTAGTTTTGCAGGTGGTGCGGTACTTGGGAAATCAATTTAGAGTGTGTGTAGGATTTGAAATTTTTTTTTGTAGTGGTAGAGAGTATACAAAGGATTGGAACACACTGATGTTAAGTATTAGAAAACTGCTAGATTAAATCCTTACTATTTGTTTCCAAAGGCAATATCATATATTTCAAATAGTAAGTTTGGCACATTCATCAATGATTTTTTAATGGCAGAATGCTGCATTTTCATTAATCTCTTGGTATGTTCAACCAAACAAGAATGGAAATCATGATATATTATATAAAAAGGCATTTATTTCTTTTAATGAATGAGTTATCTAGTATCTTTTTGGTTTGCTTCTGATGACTGAAGAGAAAATATAGTATGTGCATTTTCAGTGATAGTTATACTGTGTTCAAAAAATGTTAAAAGAGATACAAACTATTAATGATTGGGGAAAAAAGAACATTTAAGAGAAGTCAAGATTAAGAACCTAATTATTTCCTGAAAATTGAAAACAAACTTCTAAAAAAACTAATTACTACCTAGAGTCCGCTGATTTTAATTACCTTGATACAACAAACAGATAAGATATTATGTTTGTCAAATCAGAAAAGAATTCTTAAAGTGGTTAAGTATCACAGAGTAAAAACAGTTAATTGTGAGCACTTAAATTAATCATGCAGGAAGTAATCACTTGAAAGAAGGAGATGAAGCAGGCTGGACAACATTAGTTCACATCATTAACACATCTACATATAAGTACAGTAATGTCAGTGCTTTTCTTTAGCATCAAAATAAAAAATGAAGTGAAAATGTGTACATTTGAGCATGTTTACCTCAATATTTGAAACCTAGGAGTAGTAGGAAGTACTATATTACAATACTTATTTTTGTATTAAATATAAGATGTATTTATGTAATTTAAACATCCACTTTTTGGCATAAAACAATTATTCCGTCCTGGATTCCCCACTACTCATTATCTAATACCCAATATTTTTTCTCTAAAGAAATTAACTAAAGGCACAAAACTTACTCAACTTATTTTTATAAATAAATGCTTTTTGGCAAAATTTTGCATTCAACAAGGCATATATAATTAGTTAATTCTTTAAAGTGAATTATTTTGTTTATCTGCATTAGGTAAAATATGCTTTTATTGTAAGTAATATATGCTAATAATCATTATGAGTTTTATTTTTGTTGCTCTCTAACATAAGACTGTAAGCATGTAAATGTAAGCTACAAATCTTTACAATTTTTTGTTGCTCCCAAGCCCTAACATAAGAAGGTGATCAATTCACACCTTCTTATCTTGAATTTCTTTGCCACTGTCATTGGGCAACATAATAAATTTATTTCTTTGACTTTTTAAAACAAAAATAAAATTTTTATAAAAAAAAGAATAATTATGGGTAGGCTAATTAATTTGATCAGATGCATATTTCTTGTTCTATTGTTGGGGTTTTGTTGGCTGGGAAATCTATTTAAATATTACTGATTATTTAAGAATTATTCCCCTTCCACCTTGTTCAGCTTGAGAGACAACTGCTGAATGAGTGGAGTGAGTGGATCAATACTACAGCATTCCAGAACCAGGATGCAATGACATCATTCAAGGGAGCTAGTCCAACATTATTAGCCATCACAAATCAGTCACATGTATGTAGAAGACTAAAAATATTCAACCCACTAACTCCTTCACTTGTGCATTTACAATAAGACTAGGAATATTTGGTAGAAACATTAAACTTAAATAAGATTAGCCTACTGATCACACATCCACCTATGCCTATATTATAATGAATAATAATAAATAAAGGATATGTAATATATTATATTATATAATTTAATAATTAGAGAAATTGGATGCTAATTCAAATGTCAGTATTTGAAATCATATTGGTACAGAATAGAGATAATAATTTACCTGTGGTGTAGTTTGCTGCAGTTGTTTTTGCATAATTTCTCTGTCTTTATTTGATTCCAATAACTTGGCTTCTGTTAGATCTAATGCTTCCTGTTTCTCTCGCAGACTCTCCATCAACTTATCTCTTTCATCCAACATATTCACCATCAATTGCTCGAAATTCGAATCATCCCCCGAGCCCTGGGACTCGCGGTCATTCGAACCATCTTCTGAGATGGTAGGCATAACGTCGCACATCATTTTTGCAGGTTTTCAGATCGACTGTGTAGATGCAAAATAAATTTCCAACGAATCGCACAAAAATTACGAATTATAACACAGAATCATTGCACTTAAACACCGGCAATTAAGTGGGCTGACCTGGAGCAAACAAGGGTCAAAATGGGCCCAATTAAAATTTGTGTGGTTATATTTTCATAATTCCATTTCATCCGAGTCCTTTTCTGATCCATTGTGTTTCAAATAAATAATATCAAGGGCATCTTGTAATGCAGTGTTTCACCCTCCCGAACCAAAAAGGGAGGCCATTTTACTTCGAGATAAGTGTGTCATACCCATAATCCACTAGAATGGTGAGATAACTCCAGCGGACTTTCCATAAGGGGGCGTCGGCCATCTCAAGCACAAATATACGACTGAAACCGAAAAATTACCGTAAAGTTAAATTTTATTGAATATTGTAATTCAAGTTAAATATTACTTCAATTCAAAATAGTATGTTTTAAAAAAAATATTTAAAAAATCTTCTGCTACAGCGTGTATCACTTAAAATCACAGTTTAAAATATAGTTGGCCAAATATATTTCCGAATATTTAGCTATGGTAACATGGAAAGTTGATACTGATGCAATTTACTCGTGCTTTTATTATGTAAATTATGTGATTTTCCTGTCTTTCCATTTCAAGCCTTAACATATCTTGATCCACCAGTACCTTGTATGTGTGTTATTCTCAATAGTACCTTGTATGTGTGTTATTCTCAATAGTACCTTGTATGTGTGTTATTCTCAATAGTACCTTGTATGTGTGTTATTCTCAATAGTACCTTGTATGTGTGTTATTCTCAATAGTACCTTGTATGTGTGTTATTCTCAATAGTACCTTGTATGTGTGTTATTCTCAATAGTACCTTGTATGTGTGTTATTCTCAATAGTACCTTGTATGTGTGTTATTCTCAATAGTACCTTGTATGTGTGTTATTCTCAATAGTACCTTGTATGTGTGTTATTCTCAATAGTACCTTGTATGTGTGTTATTCTCAATAGTACCTTGTATGTGTTTTATTCTTTGTTCTTATTTATTTGTATGGTGTTTTTTTTTTGTTTGTTAGTCTTTTTTTTGCTTTATTTTATTATTTTTTTTGTTGGGGGGGGGGGGTGAGGAGTAGGGGTAATTTTGTTGAATTTTGCATCACGGTCGGTCCTTGGTACAGGGAATGCATGCAACTGTCTGTGGCGTCATTTCGATCCCAAACAAAAATTAGAAATGCTAAATTCACGGATAATTTTTTTTTTATTTATATACAAATGAGGTACATAATGCCGTTGAGCGACTCTTCCGTGAGATTTCCCTTTACAGCCAATGTAGTTGAAGGGTAAAACAGCTATTTAAATAAAAATAATTGAATATGGCAAACAGTTAATTATTATTATTTTTAAATTTTTGACTGTTTGAAAAAAAGGACGTCATTTGTAGTAATTTATTTTAGTTAAAATGAAGAATTAAATTTACAAAAATATAGTACATTCAATTATCTTTCATTTGATACCTCATTTGGTCTTACAAACCCAACAATAATATTTTAAATCGTTTTTTAATCACAACCTCTCAATTCTGGTACCCGTGCCGTGTACCTATATGTGCAGCCTTTATTTAGATTAAGTCCACTCTGCTACTGTGCGTGATGGGGGGCGTCATTGTATTTTTTACCACATCATATCTTGTGACGTCATTGTAAGTCAAAATTAACAATATCAATAAAAAATTTAATTAAATAAACTTAAGAGACCAGGTTTTTAATTATTAAATGTAAAAACATGCTTTACAAAATATAATCTTTGGTGAACGACACGTGAGAATCTGAACATTTCCAAGGGGCAATAATAGTTACAAAGTATACATAATCAAGAAAAGGCGATAGCCTGCGCAAACCCCCCCCCCCCCCCCCCAAGCCCATTCAATTCAATCTTACTATTATTTCCCTATCACTAACAGGAGAAAAGTCTTTGGAATAGAAACCTGGCCATGCACACTGATCCAACGTCACATAGGAGATGGCGTCGGTGGGCCGTCGAGCGCGAGCTCTTTATGCCCCCCCTCCTTATGCTCTTTAAGCCGACGGACCGTGCGGCGGTGCACCGGGAACCTCCCCCCTGGCCTGGGGGACGTCCGGTCGACCGAGAATGCTGCGTTTAATGCGTTCGCTATCAACTCTCCGGGAGTCAGGACGGCTTTGCTTCCAGTCCGGGGGGATGGTGTTGTGTTACCGCCCCCGCCACCCAGGGAGCCTTTCGGTCGGGACGTTAAGGTGGGACGAAACGGTTGCCTAGGAGCGGCTTTCTCTCGGCCGCGTAGCTAAAATAATCGGTATAGGCTAATTCGCCACCCCTACCTCATATCCATCAAAGGCAACAAGTAATCATTTTAGACACTGCTACTCCCGTTGCGTTGGGAGTCATGCGGTCGGCCGGGGTTTTTTGGCTTCGGGTGGAAAATCCCCCCTACTAGTCCGCCACGCCACGAAGAGGCAAACCCAATGTGGACGCTCCCAAGTTGTCCCATGGACGCGGACGCACGGCACGGGCACTGATCCAACAGAATGGACGTTCCTTAACCGTTGCTTCATTCACCATTTAGGACACGTGAACTCAATGAGTAGATGACTTAATAAATATTCACCCTGTCACAGATCGTCTTGTTTGTTTATCCTGTCACAGATCGTCCTGTTCGCTTATCCTGTCACAGATCGTTTTCGCATTTAGTGAAAAGTTTCCCCTGCGGCCCCGGGGCCGGGGTTTAAGCTGTCCGTCCACTAGCCAAACCACACTTTTATTTCTATAGATTGAGTTTTCTAGACGGCAACTTCACACATAGCTTACACTTACTTGTAGGTCATACAGAATAAAAAGCTCAAAATCAATTAAAAGTGTATTTAATAAATTAGATCAATTAGTGTGTTCAGCTCAATATGATGATTACAGTACGGTGACAGTTTCCGAAAAAAATAAATAAATCAAAATGGCGTTTGGTGTGTATTGCATCTTCGCCACTTTCGATTTCAATAATTATGGTGTTTTAGCTAAAGCGGTGGTTAGATGACGATTCGGAAGAGAAAGAGGCAAAGGAAATATTCTAAAAATGCCTAAAGGCGGAAAAAAAGGGAAAAGACGACAGGACTTAGTTAGCAGTTCAGGTTAGGCTAAATTATTACTCAAACTAAAAGAAGTGTAGTGTAGTAATTAACAAAATACTAAATACCCCAAAAACATTATTAATTACTATCACTATCAGTCAGACTATCACTATGACTACAATATACTATACTATATTAATATACTATATCATTAATAATATAATAATTAATGTTAGTAGCAAGTAGACTTTACATTTTTAATTAGTAATTAGGCATAACTCAACCTAACATATGATTAAGTTAACATTTTCATTTATCATTTAACATTAACATACTAACACTAACATACTGCACTTAGACTTAGACTTAAGTCTTAAGTACAGTCAGTGCAGTAGTGATTAGACCAGCTAGTAGCTAGGATTAGGGCCAAGATCAATAGTCAATAGGGCCAAGCATGACAATATTATATTTATATAGTATAGTCTAAGTATAGGCCTAAATCTAATAATTCCTAATAAAAGGTTAGGGAGAAGTGGGGGGTGCAGACCGCACTGGGTGACACCATCTCAGTCTCAGGGGTGACACCTAATTGTAAAATTACATATTTATAGAGAACACAACCGAATTTCATAAAAGGATAACCGAATACATGTAAATTTTCCACACATGTAACCAATCAAAATGCTTGCTTTATTAAAAGTTCAAAGTTGATGCATTAGAAATGAGGTGACCCTAAAATTAGGTCAGAAAACACCATTTTGACAATAATTCAACACTGATTGAAGTGTTCTGTAACTTTTGTAAGTGACAGAAAGCTATGTTTATCTAAATTCTGAGAAATAAAGCTTTCCATTGATACCAAATGCAATGCGGTTGGGCGATTCTAAGTACATGAATCGAATCTGTAAAATTTAAAAACATTAAAAAATGATTTTTACCCATTTATTTATATTTATAGGGTTAAAAAATAATATTTTAAAACAAAATTCTAATATCTTTTAATAATTAATTTAAATGTATTATTTTTTTTTAACAGGGTTTTAAAACAAAATATATTAAACGTAGAAATGCTCAAAAATTATTTTTTTCGCCGATTCTTCAGTAGCACTGCCCCTTAACATTTGAGCATGATTGTCATACAGCACAAAGTCTTTTACATGCTGTCTGTGATTTCACACTTATCTGTTACCTTTATTTTTGGGATGATCTACTTGGGGAAGTTTATCTTACACAGCTGTATCTGCAGACTAAAGGCTTACTCTTGACAAAGTGGTGACCAACCTAGAGGCCTTAAGATTGTTTAAGAATCTACTATCAGCAAGTAAAGAAGAGTTATTGGTGCCCGTTCCAAAATTAATATCATTCTATGATGAGTTTCAGAAGATAAACTTTTAAAAGAAATACAATGGCTTAGAAGACACGTGACAGCTGATATTAAATTTCACAGTCATGGACTGGTCAGTATTTGATGTTTTGAAATTCATAGCTGAATGGGACTTCCTAGAATTTCTACCAATACTCTTACTACGCCTTAAATTGTTTTTTACGATCTGCATCTGTGGCATCATGTGAGCGGAGCTTTTCAAAACTAAGGCTTATCAAGCACTATTTACTATCCACCATGGGACAATCAGGGCTTTCTAATGTGGTTCTACAATCAATTGAAAGTGGCACATTGAAGGATATTGATTTTGATAAAGCCATTGACAGGTTTGCAGCTTTCAAGACCAGGAAAGGAAAATTTTAATTACATTATATTTAATGTAAAAATAACTATAACTTAACGTTGTTACAGTTCTTAATCTTAAATACATTTACCTCCTGACCTTCAATTAATTTGTTTTTGTTCTTGTCATTGTTATACTGTGGACTTATTTTTACAAGAAGAATTCCATCGTGGAAGTCAGGGGGAAGAGGGTGACACCATGAGTTTACTGCACCGGGTGACACCAACCCTAGCTACACCATGACCTAACACTACTAACTTTACTAAGAGAGCAACTGAGCTGCAAAGTAAATTTCCAGGAAGTAGCCCCACTAAGACCAATGATTAAAACTAGTTTGCTAGTGGTAGTGTAGTGTATAAGATTAATAATTTCAAATAGTATAAGTTAATTAAGTATAGGCCTTAATGAGGCCCTAATAAATTGGATTAGAATATTTGCTAGCTAGGCCTTTAATAGTTATTAGTTATATTGCCTAAGCCTAGACCTAGACTGCTTAGAGTGCTGTGGGCTAGAGATGAGAATACAAACAAACACGAACCCTGATGACAATTGAACAAAACTTCCAAATAGTTTATGTGCTTTTAGAAGCAGCCAGAGGTGGGGTGCACCCTTAGACAGTGTATTGAGTGCTAGAATTGAACCAAAATTTGTGCAGCTTGTAAATAGAGAATGAATGTCAAATTCTGCTTTAAATTTAACTTTTGGTTAAAATATAAAAAAATAAGAATATTAATAATATTACTAAACAGCTTATTTCTTTGCATAATTTTACTTAGTATACCATGATTTATTTAAAGTATTGGAAATTTTACTTTCCTTTGCAACAACTAAATATAATCATAAATTAAAAATAAAATAATGATTCAATAGAGCATAGGCCCTAAGGCAGGCATAGCCTAAGCTGCTTGCCAAATGTGGCCTGGCCCGTTTAAACTATGCAGCATGCCAGATTAGTGATGCATCACAAATAAACTTTATCATACTTAATGCAATTTACATAACAATTATTTTTTTAGAGTTAAGTGAGAGAGAAGTAAAGATAATATTAGTACTTTTATTAATTTATTTTATGATTTAATTAGTTAGGTTTTTACAAATTATTTCATTTTGATTTCCAATTTATTATGACTATGTAGATTAAAACTAAAAGTAATAATATGATGTGTTGAATTATTAATTATATACATCTTTTATTAAGGGTACTTTTTTATTTATTTCACTATCAAAGTGGACAGTCAAGCTATTTGGTTTAATCACCCCTGCCCTGTTGCTACCCTAGAAATACTAACTAAGTATTTAATAGTTTGGGGCCATCCATAAAGTATGTCTCCCCCCCCTCCCCCATCAACCTGGTCACAAATTTTGGACCCCCCTTTATGGATTGCCCCTTTACTATTTGTAGTGTTGAGTAGTAGTATATTAGTATAGTATTAAGTTTAGTCACAGAGTCAGAGTCTACAACTTCTTATGTTTAGTAATTGCCAAATAATATGACTTATTTCAGACATTAGTCTTCTTGACTTTGCAAATGCTCGAATACCCCAGTCATGTGGTCGCTTAAAGAAATCTGTTGTCAATCCTTCTGGAGCTGGAGGTAAATTTTTAAAATTCTAATATGTCCCAAAGTTGAAAAACAACAACACTGATGGATTTATGTTTTAATTTAAAACAGATAAACATATTTCACTTTGGTGATACTTACACACCATAACCAATTCAAATTAATATAATTATAATTTTTTTCTTCTTTTTGCAGCAATGCCTAAATCTGTCAGTGCCCAAAAGTTAGTAGATAAAGAGGATGAGGAAGTTTTAAGCTGGCTTGACAGAGATCTTGAAGATTTTGTTATAGAAGATATACCTGAAGAGGATGAAGAAGATACAACACTCACTGCAGGTGTACATATATTTACATTTGATTTTTTAAAACTATTCTCCTTGTTAAGCTTTAAAAAAGATACTTGTTAACATTATAATGCAATTTGAAATCAATAAAAAAAAAAAAAAAGGAATCCAAGTGATTTCACTAAAATGGCATATGCTGTTAACTTTTCAACTGTTTTAAAAAATTTTAATTTTTAAAAAAAAATTCCTTTAAAGGGGAGATAATGGCATTTTTGTATAGAAACCTATTACCGGATTATCAACTAACTTAAAAATTTAAACATTGTTACCCGGTAAAAAATTGTATCATATAAAATCTTAAACAAATATTAAAAAATAATATTTCATCAGCTGCACATACACAAATAAAGGATATAAATAAGAAAAAGAAAGAGAAAGGCCTTGGAGGGGGAATATCATATCCAACAGACTTGTGGTTCTTGATAGGCAACTATGTACATCCAGAAGATGTTGGCAGGTTTGCAGGTATATGCAAGGGATCTTATATGGTTACCAACACGGCTGCTTTCTGGAGGAAAATCTACAAAAGGTGAATGAAACCTAATAATCATGATTTTTTATAAATATTTTTTTTTTAATGTTTGTGTAGAAATATGTTAAACTGTTCATGTGCTCATATTAGACAGGGAATAAGAATCTCTGAACAATATCAAGTGATAGTTTAGGCTAGATTTAACATTATTTATATTTAGAATCATTGATATATTGTCTTTAAAGGGATCTTTAGTTAGTAAATTTAGGTAAATAAAAACAGTTTTAAAGTGACTTAGTCAAAGCTAATAATACACATAGGAGTATATTACTAGCATTTGTTGCTGTGAGGTCTCAGAATTTTACAAAAGCAAGGAAGAACTTAACTACTGCTAGTTTTTTTTGGTAAAGGCTTTTACAAAAAAATATTTTACATAATGTGTTGTGTCTTTGGCACAGACACCTGCTTGATTCTCTTATTTATTCATAAAATTGTAGAGATCAAAGATGATTTTTGGAACTTAAATTTAAATACAATCCTGTGGTTTGAGATCTGAGAAATTTTTACTTACATTTCAGGTATACATTCTGACTCCCAATATCTGACATCACAAATGTATATTTTCTCTTTTGGTTTTCTATTTTAATTCAATAATAATAGACTCACCACTTCGACTCTTTGGCTAAGTAGACCCACCACTTCGACTCTTTGGCTAAGCAGCACAGCTTCCTGAGACTGGTTGATTATTTTATTAATGAGTTTTTGAATAAGGCAAAATTTTTGATATATTCCAGATATTATTACAAGGGTAAGGAAGGACTGCCTGAACATGTCAAACCTCATAGCATGGAAAAACTACATGGGCTACGTGCACGTGTTATACGTTCTATGTTTTTCCTGTATCAACCACTTGTGTCCAGGGTACAGAGCAGAGGTCCAATGGAAGATGAACCTCATGTTCTCAAAGGTAAGGTGCACAGAAAATAGAAAGTAATTAATTTCATATATTGGGACAGGAATTTTTATTAAAACTACCTCATAATACATAAATAAGACAGCCCCAAAATTTGTGCTTTCAATTTAAAAAGGATGCACATTTATGTTATGTTTCTTGTAAAAAAAACACCATATTATGAATGGTCCTTTATTTCTTCTTTTGCCTACTTTTCAGGGCATAGGTGTCTTTTGGCATGGCATCAACCAGCAACCAAAGGTTGGCTCTTTTGCTTCAAGTTCCAGAAACCATCTTTTCAGTCTTTGACTAGCAGACCTTCTAATAAACTGGACATCTATCACGGTAAGCAGCTTGTTGCAGCAAATTGGGAGTAATAGCATATCTTTCTTGAAGTATAATTAAACTAAGCAGGCTGCGCGATCTTATTTGTTATCTTCTTTGCTGGCATCCGTCCGTCACAAGGTGACGATGGTGTGGAATTCGCAGGATGAAATCCTCAAGGCCTGGGATTCTCCTTCTAGGATTACAAGCTGGTTCCCAACAGCAAATCGCCTCTCTCCACACCACTGGATAACCCCAAGGGAACATCATGTGGATGATACAGCAGGAGTTGTCAGAATGTTTCATTATATCAATGTTATCCGCCTTTCGGGACTCCGTCTCCGGGTATGAATTCAGAGTTTCCTTCTCTTAGATGAGTTGCCGTCCAAGGTTAACGAGTCCCATCCACCTGGGTTGCTGGTGATGTTTTTGCTTGACTGGGCTTTGGTGTGGATTGAACTCCAGACCATCAACTTGAGATTCATTTTAGACCACTTCGTTATCTTCTTATGACAGTGCATATGTCCTTGTTCAATAAATTATCTTCATAATTTTCTAATTCTGCAGGTTACAATGACTTGTTCTACAACCCTGAAGGGGGATGTTCTGTGCTTCAAGTGACGTGCTGTCACTTTGCTTCAGTGGCTTCTGTCATGGGATTACTACTGAGCCAGGTCAGAGTTTTGATTTATTTAAAGTTATAATGAACCAGGTCAGAGTTTTGATTTATTTAAAGTTATAATGAACCAGGTCAGAGTTTTGATTTATTTAATGTTATAATGAACCAGGTCAGAGTTTTGATTTATTTAAAGTTATACTGAACCAGGTCAGAGTTTTGATTTATTTAAAGTTATACTGAACCAGGTCAGAGTTTTGATTTATTTAATGTTATAATGAACCAGGTCAGAGTTTTGATTTATTTAAAGTTATACTGAACCAGGTCAGAGTTTTGATTTATTTAATGTTATAATGAACCAGGTCAGAGTTTTGATTTATTTAAAGTTATAATGAACCAGGTCAGAGTTTTGATTTATTTAAAGTTATAATGAACCAGGTCAGAGTTTTGATTTATTTAAAGTTATAATGAACCAGGTCAGAGTTTTGATTTATTTAAAGTTATAATGAACCAGGTCAGAGTTTTGATTTATTTAAAGTTATAATGAACCAGGTCAGAGTTTTGATTTATTTAAAGTTATAATGAACCAGGTCAGAGTTTTGATTTATTTAAAGTTATACTGAACCAGGTCAGAGTTTTTATTTATTTAAAGTTATAATTAAATAATTTTATATATACCCTCCCCCTGCAGCTCTTCTGTAAATATATTAATATTTGTGTTTTCTTTGGCATGTGTCTTGTAGCAGATGCTCTCTGCTGAAATATTGGTGGATTTTTTTCTATCCTTATCCTACTTTATACAACATTGCATCTTTTAACGTTAAAGAATTGAGCAGCTGAATGATAGCATTTCAAATAACTTAAAAAACAACTTAGATTTTCTCTCCTTTTCCAAAAGGATAACATGAGATATATTAAAATTTACATTTATTGTATTACATCCTTCTTTTGTTACATTAATCCATATATATTTACAGATTTATGTTACACTTAGTGCAGGATTCCGTCATCATCGACTGCGGCTTCACTTTGATTCCCGAATCATCTCCTCAAACCAGTCATCTTCAGAGATGGTAGTAGTGCTTGATGATGTCATCTCTATTAGACTTTTACAGTGGTGGTACCCTGGTTACCCCTTTACATCCTGACAAATAAGAGAACATACTATACATCCATAATTAACTTAATTCTATTTAGTCACATTTTTTTAGTAAATATCGTCTACTTTCTCTCTGTCTCCCTGCTATAATAGATGATGTCACTACAAAACATAAGAACATATCCTAACCACACTTTTACACTTGGACTGCTCAGTACTGGTTGTGTTTTGGCTATGTTTTGAAGACAATATATTTTAAATTGGACTTCTATCATAAAGATAGAATTAAAGGAATTTTAGATACATCCTTATTATGTTAAATACTGTTAATTAATTAAATAAACGTTCAAAATTAGCCTTGTCAAATATTATTAGTATGCTATACTAAGTTGTTCTTTTAGCATTTTAAATCCTATTTTTTATTCATGGTTTAAGTTTAAATTGTGTGAAGTATTTGTTCAAATAATAAATAAGTGAAAGATTTTACAGTGAACATGTTGGGATTTATGCTGTTGTATATTTATTTTCAATGCAATATTTATAGAAACATTAAAAATTTTATTACTGCCTTAAAACTAACAGGTTGTAAAGTAAAAAGTTTATTGTTTAGCAAGAAATACATACATCGTGTATTAAGAATATGAGCCATTTGATACTGATAGTCTGTTAATACTAATGTTGACATATTTCATCATGCATTACATCATTTAAAGTACATCGCATTATTTATATAAGAGCTTGTGATAAATGTTTACATATCTCCGATCTGATAAATTAAAGCTAGAGAAAAAAATCTCATATAACGAGGACCATATGTATTTGTGATGGGTTGGATTTTAAAATATTACATTGTATAAACTACAATATTGCACGTATTGTTTTGATTATTCTGGGATGTGTTATTTGTTTCGGCTTAATTAAATGTTTATGCGATAAGAATTTTTAACAGGCATTGGTAAATTTTTTCATTTCGTCAATAAATTTTAAGACTATGAGCACTTTATACTTCTTTGTTTCAATTGGGTACCAAAATCAAACCTTCTCAAAAAAAGAAGCCATAAAATATACCCCCCCCCCCCCCCAAAACTCAATGATCCTAGTTACAATAATTATTAGTTCTTATTCATCTTGTAGAGAGTCAGTCACTAGTTTTTGTTACTAACTGCCTTGCCATTTTAAACAATTTATCTTTTATAATACTACACTTTCTTACCACAGTTAGTTATGACAAAATGTACTGACCAATTTTGAAAAGTGCAACTCAGGACCACTTAATCTAGACATTCCAATTATTAAAAAGAACTGCACAATCTATACACATCCTATCTTTTCTTTCCGATGATACTGGCCTATTCAAAGATATTACAGATTAAATAGCAAAATTATTTAAATAATGATAACTAATTACAGCTATCCAGGTTCCATTGTACAATTACAATTTTATTTTCTTCTCATTATTTTTAATTGTTTAGGTAGTTCTGTCATTATACTTATTGTTTTGAATATGGTATATTATTTTTAAATTGTTCTCGTACTCATATTATTTTAGCTTAATTTACATAAAATTTAAAATGAATTAATCAAATGTTTTATTGACTCTCTTAAGCCTTGACAATATCAAGTACCCATCACTTTTTAAATGTCAACTAAATTAAGAAAGTTTTAATTTTAACAGGCTTGCTAATATACCTTGACTATTTGCTCTATGAACTCTGTGTCATATTCAAACAATGGTCACATAGAAGTCCTACATATAAATATTGCAGTTGTCTCTGAGACAAAAATCTGAGCCCTATTTTTGCTTTTAAAGAAGTTAATTTTTGTTTCTTCTCTTCCTCAATATTGTTGAATAACAAAATGCTTGTAAAAAATATGTATATTAGTTGAAAATTCTACATTGTTACTAGATTAGCACTTGAAGAGTAGCCAAGTTCAGAAACCAGCTTGTTTTATGTACTCTGCTGAAACCAACATTGTGATAATACTTCAATAAAATTATTAAAATATGTTTTTGCTTTCAGTGTGTTAATTACCTTACCAGAACTATTCAAAGCCTCAGAACTTTAAGTATTTTTTTTACACCGAATAATAAATGACAGCCAGATGACAACCATAAAATTCTATTAGCAAGACCGCACCTCACATATTTCGGTGTGTGACAAAGAAGTGCACATATGTTTTAAGATAAATGGTTTGACATTAAATTTAGTTTCTGATATCAACACAATCATTTTTATAAAAACTAAAAGAGATATACATTCGTTCAAAATAATAATTTATTGTAAAATTTTGTACACTGTAATTATATATGAAAATGAAGTACACATTAACTAACACTCAAGATGGGTGATGCTCTAAATATAACTTTAGGGGACCGCTGGTCTTCACCATAACTACATGTATAACAACGGACAGAGGCGTTTCACAGTAGAAGAAGAGTTTATCGTTGGAGCAATCAGGTTACTGCAGGTGTGATGATAGCTATATTTACAGTTTTATAAACCAGACAGATAGTTGCACCCTTTACAATGTAGATATTACATTATTTACATAGTCTGAAATCCTAGTGTCAACTGACTTCAATACCCCAAGTGTTAAAATTCATCTCTCACAAAAAAATACTTAACATCAGCGTACAAGAAGCTCATTATATTATAAGAAGAAACAGCATTTTATGTTCCTGAATATTCAAAAGTTTTTTTTAACATTTTTTGACCTGTGTGAGATTTATTTTCTGAAATCTTCAAATGTTTTGAGATTAATTTATAAAATAATTTATGAGTATGACTGTGTTTAATTGTAGATAATAATAAAACATAGTAGTGACTGACATGTTAGTGATATAAAAATGGCAGTACATGATTTAAATCTGTTATCCCCCTTAGAATAAACTCATTGACAATAAGGGGGGAAAAAAAAAAGGGGGGGGGAGAGAATACACTGATCAGGTTTAGGTAAAAGGAAATTTGTGAAACAAGGTATGGGAAAAGCTGAAACAATGTTGTTTTGTTGCATCCTTTTTTCAGCTTTTCCCATACCTTGTTTCATACATTTCCTTTTAGACTTAATTCCCCAATGAGCATTAAAAACAAAAACTTTGTAAATGAAATAATTATAAACCAAGGATGAATGAAATATCAACTTACTGGCTGTAGCAAAGCACCATTGGCCTTATGCCAGATGTTTAGGACTTTAATTGTCTTTGTGAACATAGCCATATTTGTATTGAAATAAACATTATATTGGCACATTATATTTCAAATGAGTCTGTTTTTTCCCTTCTGCACTTCAAGTCAAACCTACGGTATAGACGTTTGTTTTGACATCTTAGGTTTGATGACAGCTTCTCAAGGAACAAATCCTCCTACTGTTTTATTAAGACAGTAAGCCGAGTGAGAATGTGTGGCACAGTGGTTTAGGATACTGAAACTCATATACCGTAATTAAAAACCATAAGATAAATATGTGGTAAGAAGTGTGCTTTAGGATACAGGATTCAGTAGGAAAAATTATTAATGATTTCTCAATGCTTTCAAAATGGTGACCATTTCATTCATTCTGTTATTTTAAGCCTTCATGCAAATGTACTTTATAAGCCTTCACCTGAATGTACTTTATAAGCTTTCACCCAAATGTACTTTGTAAGCCTTCATGCAGACAGAATTTTACTTTCACACACTTAAACTTTGTTTTATGGCAGCCCATCAATTTTATGTGCTGAAAGCGTGTTCCTTTAAAGAGTATATCTGTGGCTATTTAATATTAGCAAATACAAGGTTCTCACACCTGTTAACAAATCTTCTGTGAAACACACTTTGAACACAAATTATTGAATAGACCATCACACCCATTCGGTTCAGGCCTTGTTTGCTCTGTCTAGTAATAATAATCCTAACTAAAAAGAGTAGTAAAAATGGCTGGCATCAAATGCAGAATCACTGCCCAAGGCGAGCATTTTAAACTTTATCAGGTTTTGTTGTAACAAGAGCAGTTCCAGAATGGCACAATTTGGATTGTTAGCCGTTTCCTCTCTGCACAAGACCATAATATACTACGTAGTCAGGTCAGGATGACTACCAAAGAAATATCTGTAAGTCTGTCAACATCGAGTTCATTATAATTCTAAAGCTTTGATTAGAGCTTCTCTGTCTTTCAGTGCTTTAGAAATGGCCTCCTTTTCTTTTTTTGTTGGTGATTTCTTTCTCTGTCTGGCCAGCTGTATTTTCCTAAAGGCTTCCATCACCTGATGAAATAAAGAAATTAATTAATTAAACCCGACTCATCACAAATTAATTAACCTGACTCATCACAAATTAATTAATCCTGACTCATAACAAATTAATTACACATGACTCATCACAAATTTATTGAACCTGACTCATCACAAATTCAGCTGTGACATTAAAATGCATAGGAGCCCAAATTATTTTTAAAAAGTAACAGAACCTAATAAAACAAAATTACAACATGTAACAATGAACGGTTGGTCCATTATTATCTTTAAATGTAATCGCATAATGACATTAGAAAAGAACAAACTAAAAGAACCTCTGAGTCTGCCGCCTGCAGTTTCTTTTTCAGTTCCTGTCGAGCCATATCCTCCTGGCCCTGCCTGTACAAACTCTTCAGTATATTCACATTCTGCTGGCTTATGGCCCTCAGCTCTTGCTGTTTCTTTCTCAGCTCGGCCAGCACCTCATCATTGGGGTCATCCTCTTCCTCTTCCTCTTTTTCTAGGATACCTAAAATCATCAAATAAACTTAATCCACTGCTGGTTATTATGGAAACAGAGGTTCTTGAAATGGGCTCCCTACACATGCACGCATTGATTTCAAGATGTCTGTTCTCTGTCACAACTTTTTCTCTGGTTCCTGTCCTTTCTATCTTACTGTTCACCTATCTATTTCACCTATCTATTCACCTATTCGAAAGCTTCATTCCTCCGCAGACTCCTGTATTCTTTCTGTTCACAGAACACGCACTACAACAATGGAATTCTCTCCCATTACACATCCGCAATTTAAGGACCATCCCAGCCTTCAAAACTACCCTCATGACCCATCTCTTAAAACTGTACTTTAACGACTCATTCTCACCCCCCTCTGACTGATAAACAATGCTCGATTCTGCTGGGTGCTGTCCATGGCTGGACAGGGGTAGATAGTACTTGGCTGGTGAGGTCAAGCTTTTCACCAATTGTTGTTTTTAAATGTATACATTTCTGTAATTGCTCATTTTTATGTCAAGCGCAGTGAGCCTAACCCTGGGCTGGGCTACTGCGCTATATAAAACCACCTAATAATAATATAATAGATACTTAGTGGGTTTTTGCACAAGCTTTTATTGACTTAGAATTATAACAGACACTGAAATAGACAGACCATTGTACTAGACAGTAGAGAGCCATTTCTGTCGTTTTACTTCAATTAAAAATCAATGTTTTTCTAATCTTAGTTTATTTTTCTTTCTGACATTGACACAAATTAACAACTATCAAACAGACGGATAATAACAAAATCAAGCTTAATTCAATTTTCAATTTTTAAAAAATAGTTTTTTGAAAAAATTTTGAAATGAAAAATAAAACAAAAATAATTTTGCAACTTGCCTTGATCTTCCAACTCTTTACGTATTCTCCTTTCTAGAGTAGCTGGGTTGCCAATGTTTAGTTGCTTTGCTAACATGCGTGGGGAGATAGCAGGAGCCTCATCACCACATTCTGACAATGTGAAGAAAATGAACATTTAAAAAAGTAACAGATGAAATTGTTGAAATATTTTAGGTATATTCGCATTAGGACAGTGTGATTTTGCCAAATAATAAATGAACTGGTCTCCCTTACCAGCAGTATCAGCCATTGCATCATCCATTGTTGTCATCAAGTTGTCTTCTATCAGAGCAGATACGAGTCTTTGTGTTAGGGGCCCAAATGGAGAATCATCCATACTGAAAAAAAACATTAGCTAAAAATTGAAAAATAAAAAACTAACAAAGCACCATCTTATTCACAAGAATGTTTGTTGAGAAAGTAATTCGATCATCTAAGATACATCACTTAAAATTTTTAATTCAACTCACAAGTAATCATTTTTTTTATATTCAGCCTTCTTCAATAAGGCAGATGCTTCTGAATTGGTGGTCCCATTATTGGCATAGGAAGTTTTCTTCTTTTCTGCTATCTTGGACCCTTTAGTAAGAAGAAATAGAATTGCGAAATGTTTAAATGACATTATATACTAATTATGGTTAAGCAAATGCTTGACAATATTAGCTGAAAATTTGATTGGTTCTTTGAATGTGTCAATATTAGCTTAAAATTTGATTGGTTCTTTGAATTGGTCAATGTTAGCTGAAAATTTGATTGGTTCTTTGAATTGGTCAATGTCAGCTGAAAATTTGATTGGTTCTTTGAATTGGTCAATGTCAGCTGAAAATTTGATTGGTTCTTTGAATTGGTCAATGTCAGCTGAAAATTTGATTGGTTCTTTAAGTTTGTTAAGAGTAAGTACCATATTATTTGGGCTATTGCAATATTATCTGATAAAATTAAAACTTTCACTAAAAATTTAATGTATATTATCACATAACCCAATCTGTGTATAATGCAATCTTGTTCCATAATAATACAACAAGAATTAATAAAATAAATATTTGTTTATAATAAACATGTCAAAATCCTTCAAATTGTTAAAATTTAAACAATAAACTTGTGGTCTTTATTAGTATGTATAGTTTGCCAGTAATGAAAAATTTCTTACACACACATATATTGCCAATCCCTATTGTCAAGGGTATGAGAATAACTGTTGTTACTGTGAACACTTTTTGGTTCGGGAGTGGTGTCATGAGTTGTATTATTGTGACTAGATGTTCATTGGATGACAGAACAAGTATAATGAACAAGTGTGTGAATATAATGTGTGAGATTGAGCAAGCTCACGGCAGTTGAGTACAGAGAGAGTTCATGAGAAAAGTTATGAGATATAAATGATGTTTTGTGAACAGTGTTTTTCTGCTGATGATATTTTGAAACCAGGTGGATCTGTGTAACAGATACACAGAACAAAGATGAACCATTTTATTTCATGAAGTGTTGGTGTACTGTCATTCAACTTGCCTGGTTCTTAGTGCATAGGGTGACAGTTTTACAGTAGACCCTAGACAACATTGCGAGAAATAATCGCAGAGTCTTGAGTAGAGAAACCAGAGTATTTTGACATCTATTTTTAAGTGCCATCTTATATATGGTAATATACAGTATTTTTATAAATGTTCCGGTTTTAAAAATTGGTGTAGAAATTATATATGGTAGGAGATGATTTTTAAAAAAATGGATTATCTTCAAGATAAGCAGACTGCACAGTTTAATTTCTAAGGAAGAATTTATTTTCAACATTGTATCCACATTTCTTTTGCTTTAAATATTTTTTTTTACAAAATTACTTGACTGATCAAATTAAATGTTTACCAATTTACAATGAATATATAATTCTGTTATTTCATAACTTTGTTTATATTTGTTACTGGGTTATATTTCTGGACTCGTGTGTCTATGTGGTCCACACGTTTGGCCTTACTTGTCTTTTGATGTTTTCAAATTTTATCCAATTGGTCTTCCTCATAATTTCCTGCATCAGAAAAAACTTAAATTGGAGAATGAGGGTTGTGTGAGGTTGATCTTTAGTGAACTTCAGTGCTTCATCTTATGGAAGTAGTTCTTTGGCCACCAAATTACCAGTGATTCCTTCTCAGTTTTTCATTGTGGTAGTCATAAACTGATAGGTTTTGAGCATTTTGATCACTGTATCACAATTTTACCTGGTGGGAATTTTTTCATGCTTTCTTTGAGTTACTGTATCAGGACCAGTGCATGGAGAATTACAAATTTTATTTGAGGGGGAAAATGTCTGAAATCTGAGACTTTTCCATTTTTACTGGGCATTTAGATACATTTTTTTTAACAATTAATTTATTTACAACGGAAATGAACCAATAAATACGGTTTTAATTCAGTCTCTACATTCTGTCTTACCATCGTTTTGTTCCTCCATCAAATCTTCCTCTGCCCACCTCTGTGTATAGTGTATTCCTAAAGGTGGAATCTTCATATATTCTGTCTCCTCCTCATGAACTTTCAGCATTTCCTCAATGACACGTAGATCTTCGGAGGTGATTGGGGCACAGTATGGCTCCACTGAAGCCCAGAAACGGTTGACAGCATCATTCTTTGGTACTTTAGGTGTCTCAGAAGCTGATGGAGTATCAGAAGTTGGGTCCTCGGATTGCCCCTTGGACTACGACAAATTTGGAAATTATATGGGTGCACAATGAAAACCATTCATAAAATGTTTATTTTTAAAAAAAAACAACTAGTAAAAATATAGAAATAGACAACTTAATCTTTTTACAAATCTTTTTTAGAATTAAGCTACTGCAAAAACAAAACAAAATCTGTATCAATTTCTCATCAGTGTCATTATCATCTTAATAACTTATAAAGCTTATAAGTATTCAGATATTGTACTTGTGAGTTTTTTCCCTTGCTTCTCTGTCCAGAATTTGGAGTAGATGGCTGTGATGGCCGACCACTCGAGTCTTTAAACTTTTTACTAGATTGTCTTTCTTTGTCTTTTTCATCAGTGGGAGTTCCCTTGCGTTTGGTAGGTGTGGAAGATCTACTTGGCGTATCAGACTGTTAATAAAGAGAACTGATCAAATATTTTTTTTAAAGGAACAAGGGATCAAAGAAATGCTTAACAAAAGTACTAAGTCACATTGGTTAGAAAAATTGACAATAAAGTGGAAATAACAAATATTATTTAACAAAAAAATAAAATAAAAGCTGTATGAAATGCTGACTGATATAAAAGCCAACTTAATTAATGGGAACATTCTAAAATATAAAACTATTAATTCATACCCCTTTCCCTAATGACTTCTTGCCATCTTTTTTCTCTGGCCAACTGGCTAATATGTGGTTCTCTGATCCCAGCTGTTTTAACCTCTTTCCAACTGAAGCTAATAACATTTCAATATCTCCCTGCAGCTGGTCCAGCTCCTCCAAACTGATATGGCCACCTTCATCTCTTGCAACAACTGAAATATAATTTAGATGTTTATATTACAAGTGAATCTCCCTTTATATGAATAAAAATAAAATATAAACTATACTAGAAACTTTTAGCAAATGTTGTGGAACAATTCTTGTTCTTACCTTGGGCATATTTAGTGCAATCTTTAGTGATGTCTACAGTACATAAATCTGGAAACTGAAGTGGGCAGTCTTTAATATCTCTGTCCTTATCTTTTTCCTGTGGGGCTTTACCTTTGCCCTTCATGTTAATATCCTAGATAATCTGGAAACCAAATTTAATATAAAAAAACTATTAGAAAAGTAATGACTGTAATTGTAATGTGATGTAAAACAAAACTTTCAATAGAAATTATCAAATTTCTGATTTAGGTATGAAACATAATATACAAATGAATTATGTAATTATAGAATTCTTTTTTTTTTCTTCTCTTTTATTCTTTTATTGATCCAAACAAATGGAAATGTTTTTTATTACATTGTACATATACATTTTTATTTAGCACATAAATAAAGACATATTTTAATAACGTCACATTTTCAAAATAAAAAACAATTTAAACACAAGACATCTACATTAATTTCTTTCTCTCTTGTAAAAAAAAAACAGCGATTTAGTGAATCCCCTTAGTCATAATAGGGACTTAATTAGTGATCATTTAGATTTTATGACCTCTGGGGGGAGAATGCTGGTAAATTTGTACAGATTGGGGAACTAATGAAATGTTACTACTAAATAGGTAAGTAAAATTTTATGAAATAATACTTGGCCTAATTTAACAGGCCTATTGGGTGCTACTAACTTACTTAAGCTATCTCCTCTGACGACCGTTGATGCTCACGTATAGGTATCTCACATATATTTTTTTACAAAAAATTTCAATAAAAATCAGGGGTGTGACCTATCCGCCAATCATAAAAAGGACCTTAATTTCCCATGAGGCATATCAATGATATCAGTAGACCAGGCATGTACCATGAGCTTAATCTAGAGCAAGTGAGAAAACTAATTTTCCCCAACATTTTGATTTCATACAACTGCCTCTTCCAACCGTATCACATAACATATTAAAATAAAGTACTAGATCTGCACTGCTCACATTTACCATTTATTATCTAATTCATGACAAAATTTTTGAAGTGATTTGAAGAAATCTGGTATCCGAGTTTTCATCTAAAAAGTGCAGCCTTTCACTCAAAATACCACACCATCACAATTTCCCTTACAATTATTCAATGGTGTATTCCATTGTAACTGATGTAACTTTCAGAAAAATAAGTTCAATAAGCATCCAGTGTAAATAGAAAAAACTCCATTAAGGGGCCATCCATAAATGACGTCACACATCTAGAGGGGGGTCAGATTTTTGTGATGATGTGTGACGAGGGGGAGGCTCAAGCCATGTGACGTCACATGAAAAGTGGATTATTGTAGTAAAGAATTGAACTTAATAACCCTAAATTACAGACATTTTTAACATTATTTTTTTAAACAACAATTATAATAATTTTATTTTTAAACTACTATCACTGAGAGAATCAGTACAGGTAAGCCAGGCCCGAAAAATGGCCTCTGATCAAGTTACAGGACGCCAAGTAGGAGGAGAATCAGAAAGTGGTTACAATGACAGTCACGAGAATGTATGGCTAAATGTGGACAAGGGAAGTGGGATGGAACATTAAAAAAATGGTTGACCGCGGGATGGTATCTTAGTAAATGCTCTAGGGCCGGGATTCTTAACCTTTTTTGCAGCGATGCAGGCCCACTCTGTTTTAAACATCCCTCCCTCAACCGTATAAGTTATATTTTAATAAAACTTAAAATAATTAAATAATTTATTTATCATAGTTTTATTTCTTTAATTAGCTTTTTATAAACGAGGGAAAAAATTACCAATACAAGCTATGCAACAACAAAATTCACCCGAAAAATATTTTATAATTTTCTGCTGCTAATCAAAATACACAAAACCATTTTTATTTAAAGCAGCAACAACTAGCTGATTTTTGTCTCTTTTGACTTTTGAATTTGCCGACCACTGGTATAAGACAAGAGCCTCATTTTTCTATACCTATACCGGTACTAAAATAGACTATCATTTAGTACCGGTATAGATTTATTATTAGTTGTATCCTAGCACTAGAATGCAAGCTCATTAGTAAGGATTTAGGCTAATGTGCTTCTGTGGTCCCCTTATTGGGAGTCACTTCCCTTTGTTTATGATAGATTTAGGGTTCGGGTTAGGGTGAGCGATAGAGGGACCAGTAGCGTGCAATTACCAGGATTTATTACCCATTATGCCTTCTTACTTATTTAACTTATTACCGTCCATTCATTGATCATTGGCATTATCATTATGATATTCAACAACTAGTTAAGTTAGTCTAGTAAAGTTAGTAGTACCGGTATTAGTAGTCAGTACTAGTCCTGTGTCTGTAGTAGTAGTCGTAGTATTCTTAGTCGGACTTACTTAAGTAACTATTGGCAATAGATTAAATATTAAATAGTTGAACATTGGCCAAGTATTGGCTTAATTAATAACAATATAATTAGCACTCAAGACCGCATTAAATATTATTTTTTAGTTTCGTCGGCCATTTAGTTATAAGTTTAAACTATAGTGATAGTAAAAATTACAATTAATTACATTTACTGAAAGTCCTTTCATTGTTAGTTCATACAAATTACCGAAATAAGGAAAAAAGTAATATAGTTGCGATAAAGGTTATTTTGGTGATATTGGATACTATTTTAATAGCTAAAATTTGCCTATTTTATGTTCTAAATTATTCCTGCATGTCTGTATTTTTACTCTTAAATAATCAATTTATTTTGCGTTTTTAAATTAAGTGAAATTATTAAATATACCAATCTATTATTGATCTCGAATTATCTCACTCGGTTAAAATTTTGTCTCTTGGTTTTCAGAGGTTATTTTTACTCATAACTATTTGTTATTGATACAAAATGGATGCCCGTGAGTCACGTCTCTGTACTTTCGCTTTCCACTCGAGATTGTTTATTATTTTATTTCAGGTAATCATTTATTATAGATTTGGGCTTTGTGCAAAAAAAAAAAAAACCCACGAAAAACCAATTGCAAAACAATAGATACATGTTGTAGTAACCATTCTATGCGTTTTAATGAAAATTAATTATAATATAATGACTTAATGTAGTAACTAAGTATGTAATGTAAGTCAATGTAGTTCCAGGCTTTTTCATTTATTTCCATACAAATTCATGCATTCATTTTTTAAAAGAATTTACATCTACTAAAACTAACCAATATTAGTATTGGTTTATGCATTTTATAATCAATGAAAATACATTTAACACAAGCCTTTTTGGTAAATGTTGAGAGATATCACTAATGACTAATGATTTAATGACCATGGTCGCCAACTTGATTGCCATGAACCGTAAAATTAAGAATAAAATGTTTAAAAATAATGAAAAAGTCTCCTAAATGTATCCCTAAACCTGACCTGAACCCTAAATATATCCCTTAATCTAACATGAACCCTAAATGAATGTATCCCCAACGAAGTCATGGTGATATCTCTCAACATTAGCCAAATAAAAATATGAATATAAGTTTGAATTAAAATTCAGTGCATATAATTACTTTAAACTCCAATAATTATACAATTCTTTTTAACTTTAACTTAACAAATATATCACTATTTTTATTTACATTTTCCAATCTTCATTTTACACATTTTTCAATTTTCCATCTAAAATCATAAAAAAACATGGCTTTAAATTTAATGTATATAAAACATTTGTTATTCAATGTTGAATCTCTCCTGTTTGGTTCAATTAAACCTTACAAATAAAAAAGTTGTGGGGAAAATGATGCAGAAATTTGAAATGTGGATCACAAGTTTTTGTGTTAAAATAGTTTATATAACGAGCTTACAAAATTAAAAATTAAATAAAATGATAACTCCTCATCTATAACAGTATAGGAAGATGAAATTGGTATTTGTAAAAAGCTTATAGCCAGCCCTTTAAATGATATGTCTTTTCTCTCAATCATACAATATTTAAGCTCTGTTGACCTATGTATTCTTCTATGTAATTCAATATCATCTATTCTAAAGTGTTAAAATTAAAATAGGTGAAAGTTGTTTGGAATTCATATTTAAAAATAATTAATATCTATGCTAGCCAGACATCATACAATTTTGAAAGGATTGCTTGTAATTTAACACAATTGTATAATTATCTATGAAGAACTCCCATTTTGCATAGTCTTCTTATTTCTAAAGTCCAAGAAATCTGTTTTGGCAGATTTTGGACCCCCCTCCCACTATTGTCTCAATTTATCATACATTTTAGACACCTTCATAATAGGTTGTTTTTCTAAAAAAAACTCTACACGAAACACATTTTTGAATCCTATTTTTAAATATACTCTGTTTAAGATGTTAAAAAATATTATATATTTTGAATGTATTACCTACTTAGTTATTGTGATAGCAATTGTGTTTAAATACCTACGCTTTTATTCAAGTTAAAAAAATATATTTTACAATCTATTCAACTCTATACTTTCAGTGCTTTGCTAATAATGTTTTGCCTGATCATGATGCTGGAGTCTTCAAACCCCCCAAAGACTACGATGGCTTTACCTGGATGGACTACTTAATTCAATTTTTATTCAGCGGGCTTCAGCGATGGGATGCTGTCTACTTTACACACATCATGCTTTACGGCTACACCTATGAAAATTGCGTTGCATTTTTTCCTTGTTATCCTTTGTCTGTTTCAAGTTTGGCAAGAATAACGTCAACAATAGGGATCTTGCATTTTAGCTCATGGGTGCTGCTTATAGGGATGACATTGAACATAGTTTTGTTCTTAATGACTTCTTTGGTGTTGTTCAGGCTAGGTAAAGCGATTGTAGGCGACGAGGACGTCGCATTTTATGGAAGTATCTTGTTTTGCATTAACCCGGCCAGTATCTTTATGTCGGCGTTATATTCAGAGACTATGTTCAGTTTCTTTTTGTTTTATGCTTTACTCATGTTAAATAGAGAATCAACATTTCTGGCATCTATTCTCATTGGTTTAAGTGTATTTACAAGGTCCAATGGCATTGTGGGGATTGGTTTTATCATTCATAAAATAGTAAAAATATTTGTGAACACATTTTCTCATCAAAATTATTCCACAAAAATCAACAGTTCAAATGTCTTTCAAAGCCTACTTTTAGTACTAAAAACTGTATTTAAAATAGTTATTTATTTGTTAACTAGTTTAATTCCATTTGGTCTCTATCAATATTATATTTACCAAAAGTTTTGTTTACCATCATCAACAGCCTCTGACTTACCAAAACATATAGTTTCTTACGGTAGGTCTCAAGGCTACAAAATTGTGGGTGACGAGCCATCTTCATGGTGTAATCAAAGTATAGCAATATCCTACTCCTTTATACAGCAACATCATTGGGGAGTTGGGTTCTTGGCTTACTATGAACTCAAACAGCTCCCTAATTTTTTGTTGGCTTTTCCTGTAATTTTACTGAGCTTTCGATCATGTTGGTATTATTTCACGCTAGACAAAAATAGTTTTTTTACATTAGGACTTAATGTGAAACAGAAAGTGAAAGATGACATTATTAAGTCAGGGCCAGAGATTTTCACTCATGATGTTAGAACTAAAAGTAGAACTGTTTCAAGTTATGACTCATTCAAAGATGAGGCTGAAGACAACAGGGTTAAGACCAGCATCAAATGGAATAGTTTTACCGATAGTGACAATCTTGGTGCACATTCAAAATTTGTTGTTTATGTTTTTCACCTGGCTGCTCTCACAGTGTTTGGATGCTTATTTATGCACATACAGGTAATTCATATCATATAAGAATCTGTTATTTCTTTCTGTTGAAGTCATATAGAAAGGAAGTGGTCACACATGATTTACTTTTGCAATATATTCAGCAAATTCTTATCTTAGCATCTGCCCATCTATAAGAGATATGCTGGAGTATCCTCTCTTGCTAACTACGAAGCTCGAACAATGTGTTTTAATTAGAACCAACTTTTATGATGCGCAGCAGATTATAAGTACTTTAAATTTAAAACATTTCCACATTTCAACATTCTTACAATAAATATACTTTTTACTAAGCCAGAAATGTGAAATTTTTAAAAAGTAAATAAAATAAATAAACACTAAAATGATAATGATAGGCAGATTGAACTGTACTTTACCAATACACTACAAATCACATTAATAACTGATCAGAAATCAAACATCCACTTAGCAAAGGGAAACCATTGCTAAATTAGAATTATTTCCCCTTGCTGATACACCTTTAATCTTGTTATTATTTAGCCTTTGTAATTAAGACTATGTTTGACGGCTGTGCTGGAAATGTGTGGAGAAAATACTTTTTTCTTTCTTTCCAAAGGTCTTAACTCGGCTCTTGTTCTCATCAAGCCCGTTGCTTTACTGGTACGTTGCCACTGTATTCATTCAAGGATACAAACCTCCCACGACACAAGCTGGAAATACACGCAGACCAGATATCTTGGTACCATCTTTTATTCAGAAACTATTAACAACTTTGAGGCTGAATTTCATCAACAAGGTGTTTACAAACTGGCCTTACTTAAGCTTTGAGTTCCGTATGTGCTTTTTGTATTTTTTAACCTACTGTGTCATAGGCACCTTGATGTTTGCTAATTTTCTGCCATGGACATAGTATTTTGGCTTATTTGCACCAGAGGTCCCAAATTTTGTGCATTGACACTGAAGGTTGCCAACATGTTTGTTAAGTACCCTAATACACCGGTGTGCTGCAATTAATTTATTGCAAAATTGTATTATTGTCCCAGGACATCATTCTATCAGTCTACCCACAATTTACCAGACCCAGGAGAAATAAAAAAAGCCACCGATCGGATTTATTTACCCGTTAACACAGCTTTTTTAATCGTAATATTTATTGTTATTTTAAAATTTCATGAAAATTCTCCATCATTCTGGTGTTATTTGCCATTGTTGTTGAAAGTCTTTGTGTTTTTGTTGTTCCATATGAAATTGGTCTGTAGCAAGGCGTTATGGGAATCATTATGTTGTCAGATCAACTGTGATGTGTGTAACGGTCTTGACATTAAGTGTGACGTGTGTAGGGGTCTTGAGTGTAATTTGGGATTTGAAGCAGAGTCTTGGCTTTTGTTTGAAATATTCGTACCCGGGTACCAGAAGTGAGAGTTTGAGATTTATTCAAAATATTATTGTTGGGTTTGTAAGACAAAATTTGGTATCAAATGAAAGATAACTGAATAGACTATACATGGACTGTATGTGCTCAAATGGTGAGTCTGTATATGCTCCAATGGTGAGTCTGTATGTGCTCCAACAGTAAGTCTGCTTGTGATCCAACAGTGAGTCTGCCTGTGATCCAACAGTGAGTCTGTATGTGCTCCAATGGTGAGTCTGTATGTGCTCCAATGGTGAGTCTGAATATGCTCCAATGGTGAGTCTGCCTGTGATCCAACAGTGAGTCTGCCTGTGATCCAACGATGAGTCTGCCTGTGATCCAACAGTGAGTCTGACTGTGCTCCAAGAGTGAGTTTACCTGTGATGCAACAGTGAGTCTGCATGTGCTCGAACAGTGAGTCTGCATGTGCTCGAACAGTGAGTCTGCCTGTGCCCCAACAGTGAGTCTGCATGTGCCCCAATAGTGAGTCTGTATGTGTACCAATGTTAAGTCTTCCTGTGATCCACTGGTGAGTCTGCCTGTGCTCCAAAGGTGAGTATGCAGTGTTATCCAGCAGTGAGTCTGCCTGTGATCCAACAGTGAGTCTGCCTGTGCCCCAACAGTGAGTCTGCCGGTGATTCAACAATGAATCTGCATCTCCAGCTTGTGTGATCCAGAGCAAGTGTTTCCATGACTACAGATCGATGTCCATGGATTTGAGGGATACTTTAAGCCAATCTTTAAAATGTTTTTACTGCCCACCTTCTAAGCTTTTCCTTGTGGGTGGTTCACCTTACATTAGTGGTTGAGGCCGTCTTCTGTCTGCCATTCTGGTGACATGTCCAGCCCACTGGGTTTGCCTTTTCTGTAAGAACGCCAGGCGCTGAGACAGACAACCTGCTGTACGTCTTCTGGTTCGAATAGGTCGAGATTGTTTAGCTGTCTATAGTAGTATATCTGTTATTATTATTACCCGGTATACGAAGTTTTTTAAAGCGTAGTACCCCAACCTTGGGCTGGGCTCACCACGCTGTACAAATCCGTAAGTTCATTTTTCCTGCTAGGGCAGATGCGATAAATGCACACAAAATGAACGCTCTGCTGGAGCACTGACAGGGTAAGTTGAACAGCTTCAAACGATGTGTGAGCAAATGTCCATGGCAAAGGCTAGATAACGGCACAACGTGTCCTTATACTACTTATAGTATAGATGACAGCAATGCCACCACCACCAGATGGACGAGGAAATGACTGGGCAGAATAACCAGTCGGAGCGAGATGTGCGCACTTCCCTTCATCACCTGTCTGTCGAAACCAGGTCTCCTGGATAAACATAATGTCAATCTGCCTATATGTGATAAATTCGGAGACCGCGATATGATTCTCATAAGAGCCAAGTGACTGAGCATTAAATGTGGCGATGCGAAGCTGTCTGTCGCTGGAATGTGGAGGGGTGTTAATGCGAATGAGGTTGGCTGGGTTAGAAAAGCGTATAGTAAGCCTTGACGACGAAGGAGTGCCAAGTTGTTTTATTTTTATTTTCCCTCTGCCACCACGATGGGTACGCTTCCGGGGCAGGCCTCGACCAATAGACAGTTCCTTCACTTGACGAGGTCAAGTGCGTATGCTGGGCATTATAATAAGCGATAACGTGTGCATATCATCGTCCGGTCAACAAAGATGGTGGCAATTTTCACAGAGCTTCACCACGAAGGAAAGCCGAAATAAGTTTGAAAATGAGAGGGACAAAAAACGTAGCTCGATCAAAGGAGCACAGATATAGCAAAATATGGAAAAGAAACAATTGCCTTATATTATACGATTTTTTTTCTTAATTACAATGATATCACACTATAATGAAACATATATCTTCATCTGTTTTCATTTTCAATGTATCCCGGTCGTGTGTCACATTAATTCTAAATATATTTGGTCATGACTTGAAAATGCCTGACAACCTTTGTAACAATCAGTGTGAGCCCAATAAGTCAGCACAATGAGCCAGAATTCGACAAATCGTGACAGTCAGCGATATGTTAAAAAAATAAATTTGTATTCTGAAAATTTGTAAACGGGTATCCCCGGATGGAAGGATTTCCCTGAATTTTTTAAATTTAAATTAAATTTTAATATAAATAAATGTATCGGTATCCCGCTTAAGAAATAGTAATATTTGAAGGACTGCGTTCAAGCTGTGTGAAGGAAATAGTAGAACAACAATAGCAAATCAAAAGACAGGACAATAAGAGTAGAACGTTTCGACTAAGAGTCTTCCTCAGCAGACGGGGCAGATGAAAATATTACAAGAAATATTGTCCCGTCTTTCGATTCAAGTATCCACATACCTTGTTCTACAACTTCCTTTAGAAACAGTAACATCAAACAAATGAAGTAGGAGTAAGTGCTCCAGCACACGGACTGCATGTTTGCTGTGCAAGTTGATATCTATCTTGGCGATATGTGTGTTGTAGACCCTTCTTAACGTAGCACTCTGAAATATTTGCAGCGTTGACATACGTCACTGGCCTCTTAAACAGATTTGACATCCCCTCCCTCAAGAACAGACGAGAAAAGATCCACCTAATATTCTTATATAAAGTGGTCATAGGGCTAGTGCAGGGGTGGGCAAACTTTTTGTGTGGAGGGCCACATTGACAAAGTTAAAGCTATTGGGGGGCAGCATGTATATTATTATTATGTCCAATTTTTAAATATCGATAAACATTTCCCTGTATTAAAATCGGTAGTTTCGCATTTTAGCATTACATGACAAAGGTCAAGGACTGTTTTAAAAAATAGAAAATTAGAAAGAAATTTGATCAAAAATGTTTTAAAAATCATAAAGGTGCATGAAATTCTGTAATATTCAACAAAATAACTTAAAAACATAGTAATTTTTTTTAATTTCTAAATGCCTTCGAGGGCCACATAATATCAGTTGCCGGGCCGCATGCGGGCCGTAGTTTGCCCACCCCTGGGCTAGTGCCTTCCATCTCAGCAAACAATTATCTCACCTCCTCAGAAGCCAGGTCGATTAATCCATCAGAGCCAAACACTCACTAACTCACTCTGCCACTCGATCAACCGACGTCCCACTATATCTAAAAAGTACAGTCAGTTCGTCAATGTGAGGTACTGGTATGTCCCATGGCGTCGAATCAACGCGTTTATTATATAATTCTCAGGCCTCCTATTTTAAGTCATTTACTTTAAATTTAAACGAACATTTCAAGTTCCCATTGCGTGATGTCTTCGTGGTGTATTATGTTCAATCCGTTGATCTTCGTGGTGTATTATGTTCAATCCTTTGATCTTCGTGGTGTATTATGTTCAATCCGTTGATCTTCGTGGTGTATTATGTTCAATCCTTTGATCTTCGTGGTGTATTATGTTCAATCCTTTGATCATCCGAAAACGTTCGTGGCACAAATGTCGCCCTGGAGAATTTTTACGGCTTTGAGTTGTCTCCCTTCCTTCTTGTGTTTTCTCCCCTTAATTCCAAAGCTGTTGTATGGAGATACCGGTCTCCGAGATGCACATGAATACCGTTCTTAATGTCTCAACACGTACGGTCTACATCAAATCAATTATTTTTCAAAAATTGAAAATGTTGCCCTCAGATTGATCCGACACTGCAAACAAATTGTTAACAACGAAATACAAACATTAACATACTATAATTTTTATTATAAAATTAATAAATGTGTACATTTAAAACAGTATTATTTCCAGGTGGTGCGGACGCACCGAGTGACAACCTCACAAAAAAGTGTGTGGGTAATGGAGGGGGGGGGGCGATGACACTAAAAGGAAAGTAGATAATTACGTTCATAGCAGATCGAAGTTAAATACAAGATCAGGATGCCACAAAAAGAGGGTGTCACCAAACAGATCAGCATGTTTCCAAATAGAGCAGGGTGTCACCAAACAGATCAGCGTGTTACCAAATAGAGCAGGGTGTCACCAAACAGATCAGCGTGTTACCAAATAGAGCAGGGTGTCACCAAAACAGAGCAAGGTGTTACAAAACAGAGCAGGGTGTCACAAAAGCAGACTCCCACCAGTTCAGTTATCAATCAGAGCAGGGTGTTAACAGAGCAGGTAGACTCGGATGAGATAATCGGTGGCAAACTGGAGCTGGTGGCACCCTGGGTTTACCGCAGTGGGTGAAACAAAACCCCAGGGGCGCCACTAATTAAACAAAATATTCATCTCGATTCTGCTACTTCGAAGTTCTTATTAAACATAATGTATTAAGTCTGCTCCGAACCATGGAATAGCTTTATTTCTGATGATATTTGACTACAAATCTATGTTTTAGTACCAAACAATCTCAGTAAAAACTTTGACTTGTTTAAATAAGATGTATATTTTATTTACTATTGATTTAGCGCATTTTCATATTGATTATAGTGATTTCAACCAATTGGAAAGATTATAAATGAGTTTCTCGATTCTTGTATCAACGACCTCCAGTCAATGCATTGAACATCAAATTCCCCAGTATAATTGAAATCGGCATCTTCAAAACTTCTACATAATTTTCGTAATCAAATTGCTTTCGCGTCTTTTCTTATCATTTTCCTTTTAAAAAATAGAGAATCTACGCATGAAATTGATTTTCTCAGTAGTGTTACGCCAATGAGGCTATTATGGTGAAGTTTGAAGGCTTCCAGAAGCTAACATATCCGAGGGTGTCAGAACAGGACGTGTGCACCTGAACCTGACATAAATAAAGCTGATGGCGCATGACGCCTTCCCCAGTGGTGGTCAGCCCGTGTGACGCCACTTGATCTAGTAAGCAACGGGGTGAGGGTCATGACACGCTTCTAATTTCAGGCCAAGGTACTACTGTGCCACCTACAAGTGTTGTAATCTCTTCATACTGACATGACCTGATTAAGATGTCATGGTACTACTGCGCCAACCACCAGTGTTGAGTTATCTTGATAGTGCCAGAAAGCAGTGCGTTTTGAAATAGATGAAATAACTTAAGTAATATGAGACATTGGAAACAAAACAAAATAGAATTATATCAACACCACGTGCACCCCCCCCCCTTTTTTTACAGGGTAGCATCAGCAAACATAACACTCCCCCTCCCCCACCTTATAGCACACAATCAAAATTATTTATAGAACAACGCTTGAATTTAAAGTGTCAAATTTTGGTTAAATATATATTTGTTTAAAAAGTTTAAAAAATGTAGACCTTGTTTCTTTATAGTTTATTGTCAGTTCCATTGCTATGTAGGCGTGTTTCTTTATTGTCAGTTCCATTGCTATGTAGACTTGTTTCTTTATTGTCAGTTGCATTGCTATGTAGGCTTGTTTCTTTATTGTCAGTTGCATTGCTATGTAGGCTTGTTTCTTTATTGTCAGTTCCATTGCTATGTAGGCTTGTTTCTTTATTGTCAGTTCCATTGCTATTTTCCCTCAAAATATTATTGTGTATTCACTCATTATACTTTTTGAGAAGAGGGTGCCATAACTTCAGACTTTGCCCCCATGCGCAGCTCATGCTGGCCATGGCTCTTGCTGGCCATGGCTCTTGCTGGCCATGGCTGTTGCTGGCCATGGCTGTTGCTGGCCATGGCTCTTGCTGGCCTTGGCTCTTGCTGGCCATGGCTCTTGCTGGCCATGGCTCTTGCTGGCCTGGCTCTTGCGATTTTGCCCTTATGTCAGTGGCAGCACCAGGACCCTCTGCGAGCTCTGGTGACACCCTGGTCTGGTGGCACCATGGTCTGGTGGTACCCTGCTCTGGTGGCATCCGGGTCTGGGGATACCCAACTCTGGTGAAATCCGGATCTAGTAGCAGCACAGTCTGATGGCACTCTGTTCTTGTATTTACCCTGATGTGTTTTGAAACGGACTTTAAAGAGTTCAGTTAATTTGCAATTTTCCATTTGGTGTCATCACCCCCCCCCCCCCCCGTGAGGGTGTCACAAGGTGAGATCCACACCCTCGCTACTATTTTATATTGTCAACTTTAAATCTCTTGCCTTTGGTGAATCAGCACTGAAACAAGAGTTTTCACCTCGGACGGCACTTAGTGAAAGCAAGCCTCTGAGGTATGTAACGTAAAATGAATGTCTCCCTAGAGGCTTTCTCGGTCTCATTGAGTGTGATTCAACACAATAGTTATGATCAAGAAGAGTTAAACAATCAAATGTTTTAAATAGTTTGACACACTTTATTTCTAGGTGTACTTTCTACAACACACCACAAAGCACGAAGTGATCTTGTATCAATAAAAGATGGGCAAAAAAGCAGTTACTGATCAACCTGGCAGCCAAGGTGAGTATAAACCAGAACTGTTTACCTAAGCGTCAGTTCACACGATCAAATTTCGAGTCAAATTGTTGTATGAACGCACTATTTTGTGGTTAACGGAAATTTGATCGAAAGAAATTTCGTCGATAGAAAATTGATCGACGGAAATTTGATCGAACGGAAATTTGGTCGAATCTTTTTTTCAGTTCACACGTGAAATTTTTCGTCAAATTACTTTTTGAACGCACTAAACTATATATTAATACACATATTTTGCATGAAAAATTACAGTTTTGGTGCCGTCTGAAGATGGCGCCTGGGGCAGATGCCCGATTCCACCCCACTTTCCTTTTTTTATCAAACAGCCCTGATGACGATTCTATTTTGTTAATAAATTTTGTTCCAAATAAATATAGTGTTAGTTTTCCATCTTTAAGATGTATTTTCTAGTTCAGCTGATGCCCCACCCAGGTGGCTTCCAAAACTGTCCCCCAGGATTAGAGTACATGGGGGCAGTGGATCAGCTTGTCTGTAAACAGGAAGTCAGCATCTTTGAATGTAAGTTCTCACAGTTTTTCTTCAATTTGAATGTAAGTTCTGACTATTTCTTAATTTTAGAATGTAAGTTCTAACTGTTTTCTTATCTTTAATAAAATGAAATATTAAATGGGAGCAGTCACAATAAATTTTTATGAACCCTTTTAACAGTTTTTATTCTAAACGACTTTCCCTCAGTACTCACTGGATTTGAAGCGAAAAATAAATACAGAGTCTTCAACAGCCTTAACCAACAAGCTTATTGGGCACTGGAAGGTCAGTTGGTGTTGTCCATTAGGACTGTACTTTAAGCCTACTGGGCACTGGAAGGTCAGTCGGTGTTGTCCATTAGGACTGTACTTTAAGCCTACTGGGCACTGGAAGGTCAGTTGGTCTTGTCAGTTAGGACTGTACTTTAAGCCTACTGGGCACTGGAAGGTCAGTCGGTTTGTCCGTTAGGACTGTACTTTAAGCCTACTGGGCACTGGAAGGTCAGTCGGTTTGTCCGTTAGGACTGTACTTTAAGCCTACTGGGCACTGGAAGGTCAGTCGGTTTGTCCGTTAGGACTGTACTTTAAGCCTACTGGGCACTGGAAGGTCAGTCGGTTTGTCCGTTAGGACTGTACTTTAAGCCTACTGGGCACTGGAAGGTCAGTCGGTTTGTCCGTTAGGACTGTACTTTAAGCCTACTGGGCACTGGAAGGTCAGTCGGTCTTGTCAATTAGGACTGTACTTTATATTATTTTTTTTATATCATGCAAATATGACGAGCATGTGAAAATCATAGATCACAATACAGGTAGGATATACCACGCAATAGGTACGATAGACTATGTGTGGCAGGGGCGTAATTTCAGTTTTTTTCTGGAGGGGGGGGGGGGGGCGAAACCAAAACTTGTTCGGCTTGTTAAGTTGTTTATTACTAGAGGCGCCACAGCACATAGCAATTTAAATAAAAACCTGAAAATTTAGGGGGGGGGGGGACAAATGCCACACCTTGCCCTATTTAATGACGTCCCTGCTATATGGCATTATATGTGAGTATTGAAGGGCTTCGAGCTGGAGGTAAACAATTTTATCTTGAAATGTTTTTTTTAAAGAACCTACGACTTTTGTTTTAAAAACATTTGTAAAATGATGTAATGTACAATATTTTTTTCACAATTCAATATTTTGAAATTATCCAATTCAATTGTGCGTTGTTTCTGAACAGAATCAGAACTGTGCAACAGACTTTTCTGTGGGCCGCAGAGAGGATTTGTGTTCCACTTGGTTGATAACAACCAGCAGGTAGTGTTTGGATTAGAGGCTATCAAAATCATATTGTACGTTAGTGAGCCAACAATAATGCTTTCACTAATCTCTTATATATAAATTACGCTTCTGGTGTGACTCGTGGACTGCATCCATTTCCGGCGGCTGCTTCCTAATAACCAAATTTGGTGTTGAGATTATATTACAAATAATTCTATATGTTTGAAAAAAGCATGGTTTATTAATGAATTTAATAGCACGTAAAATATAATTCCCGATAACTACGCAAAATGATATATTATTATTGTAAGAAGTTTTTATAGCGTAGTACCCCAACCTAGGGCTGGGCTCACCACGCTGTACATACAATTGAACAAACATAATCATGAATAAAACAAAACAAATGTTTATTCGCTCCAATCATTCCATAACCTTTTTTAAATGTGAAGCCATGGACGGCACACAGCAGTATCGTCTATCGGTCAGAAAAGGGGGGGGGGAATCAGTCAGGAAAGTAGAGTTTAAAGAGATGTGTTTTGAGTGCAGGTTTGAAGGCTGTGATGGTTGGTATATTGCGGATGAGTAGGGGAAGATAATTCCATTGTTTGGGGGCACAGAAGAGAAAGATCTTTCACTGTATGTTTTTGTGCCAGTCTTGGGGGGCAGAAAGAATACGCGCGTCTGCGGAGGAGGTAGTAGAGGATGTTATTTGTGGTAGGAGAGGATGTTATTTGTGGTAGAAGGGGATGTGTATACTTCAATACTCATATATTTTTTTAGTAACTCAACTGCGTTTGGCGCGTAATATTTTCGTTTTCGAAAATTAACTCGTCTCAATTTAAGTATTCGGTTTAAAAGTGGTTGGTACATCAGAATACTTAATATAGTTCATGGGCGTGGAATAAAAAGTGTGCAAGCGTTACTGGAGTTCATGTTTTGTCAAGTAATTTTAAAAGATGGGTACTTCATGCATTGCTGCCGCCAATGTTTGGCGGGCTATATCTAGTATATATATAATGTAATAAAATATACAATAGAGGTATAATGTAATAAAACTATCTAACATTCTCCCTTGTTTTTTTCAAAGATGACTAGATATCAATGGAATGCGAACATTTTGAGTCAAATTATGATGGGTACTTATGGTATAAAATGTAGATTTGCCTGACATTCTAACGTTTAAAAGAAATGGCAGCAAGCGTTATAGAATTATAAAGTTCTATTTAATATTTTTGCACGTTAGAACACGGAAATAAATAAACCAAAGTACACAGGTCACAAATGTATGAATACATGATATATAATCTAAATACCAGATACAATAATATTGGGAATGTAACTAGGAACTCTTTGACAACTTTTAAAAGTTTTGAAAAAAAAAATTGGGAAATTTCCTCTATTGCCAAGTTTCTTGATTCTTTTGTTTTGATACTATGATAAAGCCAATTTATTTTAACTTTATGTTAGTGAACTCTGTGTTATTTTGCTGTTGAGGAGCAGGCCGTAATTTCCTAGGTCCCAAACCGTATCGTCGGCCTTGTTGTGACCATTTGAAAGTATTAGATTATTTTTAATCATTAAAATTAACAAACTAACACACATTTTGCAATGGCTGCACCTATTGGTACACGTGTACCAGAATAAACTACTACAAATGACATCCGAATAGCATTAGTCAAGTGGACCCGGACACGCAGCGCCGCCATTCGCACCCGCGTACCATTATGCTCAATGTTATTCGGATGTCTTAGTAAAACTGAAGAATTAAGATTTCAAACGTATACTACATTCAATCATCTTTCATTTGATACCTCATTTGGTCTTACAAACCCAACAAAAATATTTTTAATCGTTTTTTAATCTCAACCTGTCAAATCTGGTACCCGTGTACCAATAGCCACTTCGTTTTGCAATTAATTATCTAATCATGATTTTAATTTTATTTTCATATCAAAGAAAAAGTAGTATTGGTGACGTCAATTTTCTCCCCCCCCCCCTCCCCTTTTTACACTTTTCTTTTCTTGGTCAACAATTGTCAAATATGTTCCAAACCTCCCCCTATTATTGAGGTAATTTATGGAAGTCCCCATGTATCAAATTATACCACCGTTGAGTGTTGAGTCATGTATAGCCTTGAAAAACTTTTTGACGCCGCTAGGACGTGTTGACGATAGAGCGACCATTTCTCCACTGCAAGGGATGCTGTTGGTGTGCTGATGGCTGCTGCAAGTATCCTATCTACGTCAGAGATAAAACTGGACGTAAACTGGGCATGATCAGAATGATGTAAGTCTTTAATTAGTTTAGAACTATGATAAGAATGATATACCAGGCCTGCACAACATACGGCCCGCCAGCACCCACTTTGCGGTCAACGAAGTAACGAAATAATCTTTATTATTATTATTTTCTTAATAGCTCCCCCCGTCCTATTATCTTTCGGCCCGCACTAGTTTTTCATAAAGTATTACGGCCCGCCTTACATTTGAGTTGTGCAGGTCTGATGTACGCGTTTAATTGTAGTTGATTACAATGAATAGATAAAATTTTAGAACTACTTCGTGTATTACAATGACAGAAATGATTAGGTTTAGCTATTGTGAGCATGCACTTTAATGTGATGTTTGTTAACTTACCAAAAAAAAGCCCATGTAAATGTTTGTTGCCCTCCATCAAACATCGTGAGAATCATAAGGTTTTATGTGTACTTCTGTGAGCAGGGTTGCCTAATCAATCAAATGCAATTTACGTCCAAATAGATAAAAATCTCCAAACATTTTATGGCCACGTATTGTTTTTTACGGAAAGACTTTTTCTACGTTAATGTGTTGTAATAATATATTGATGCCGTTTTTAAAAGAGCCAATATCCGTATAACTATGTCGCTTATGTCTCCATATAACTACGTCGCTTATGTCTCCGTATAACTATGTCGCTTATGTCTCCATATAACTATGTCGCTTATGTCTCCGTATAACAATGTCGCTTATGTCTCCATATAACTACGTCGCTTATGTCTCCGTATAACTACGTCGCTTATGTCTCCATATAACTATGTCGCTTATGTCTCAATATAACTACGTCGCTTATGTCTCCGTATAACTACGTCGCTTATGTCTCCATATAACTATGTCGCTTATGTCTTCATATAACTACGTCGCTTATGTCTCCATATAACTATGTCGCTTATGTCTCCATATAACTACGTCGCTTATGTCTCCATATAACTATGTCGCTTATGTCTCCATATAACTACGTCGCTTATGTCTCCGTGAGTTTGAAGGGTTGACTTTGGACTTTATTTTATTGTATGTCATTTTCTTATTAAACAGCTCCTGCTCATGATCGCACAATTACACGTCAATGAATTTTTTAAGGACTGTGCGTTGACAGACTGTTAACAAACTTGGCCACATGTCACTTATGATACCAATTTATGGATTGCAGTCTCAGCTGAATTTCTGGCAAGAGGACATTGTCTGCTAAGTTTTTATTTTGCTGTCATATCTCATGCATCGTCTGCCTGTTTGATTCCCATATTCATCACTGTTCGCTTAATGGGACGGTTATCAGCGATGCTCTCCCATGTTATTATTTCGATGTTGGCTTCCGTCACTGCTTTGTTTTACACACGTCATTATAGAGCAGTAGTTCTCAAACTTTCTACTGGCGCGACCCTTTAATACAGTTCCTCATGGTGTAGCGATCCCCAGCCACAAAATTATTTTCGTTGCCGCTTCATAACTGTAGAGTATATGTGTTTTCCGTTGGTCTTAGGCGACCCCTGGGAAAGGGTCGTTCGATCCCCAAAGGGGTCACGACCCACAGGTTGAGAACCGCTGTTATAGCGCATTTGCGGCCGCCGCATATCTATTTCCATCTCTACCCATTCTCTGTAGACTATCTTCTTGGGAATACTGCTTTCGCCATTCTCTTTACACGACCTAACAAGTGAAGGCAAACCTTACTAATCGTCGAGAGTGGACTTGACATTTTGGAAAGTTCCAGAAGCCTTCGTTAGGTACTTTGTCGTGCCGTTGAATGTGTATTGCTCCGAAGACATCTGCGGAGGATGCTGTTGAGTTTCCGCTCGTGGCGCGTATGTGTACCACACTTCACTGCCGTAGAGCAGTGTATTTGGCACACATGCCAGGTAGGCGCTCCTTTTTGTGCTTTCAGTGAGTTTGGAGTTGTTCCTTGACCGCTTGCTTAATCTGGCCATTGCTACTACTGCGTTTGCGATCCAGAAGTTCGCCCCCATTTCAATGGCGAGGGAGCTATAGATATTAGACCCCACTGTTTACGATGTTTTCAACTACAGCCAGGTTGTTTATATTTGGAAGGGACTCGGCATATTGCGCCTTTTTCTTTTCTTGAGACTGATGTTCAGTACAAACTCATAAGAGAGGTGGTAGAGGCATTTAGTAGCTGCTGTAGTCCACCTACCGGAATAGTACCTATCAAGTAACTTATTAGTTGTTTAATGTACTAAGTCAAGAGTACTACAAAGTATCAGGCTTTTACATGTTAATTTTCAACCAATTTATGCCCAAGGCACTCATGTTGGAAGCCTCACTTTGGTATCTTTGATGAAAATGAGGTGATGCTGTACGAAATATGGGGGCCATGTTGTCCATGCAACTGTGGATCGGACATCCCTTTTCCTGTAAGTGCTTCACACAGTTGTCTCGCATTTATAATTATTATGTTTGTGTGTGTGTTAAGGGGGGGGGGTATCTACTATTGTCTTATCATAATTAAGGTTGTTGTTTTTTCGTGGCTCAATAAAATTTGCAAATGAATGAATGTTCCTTGTGGTAGTAGAGGATGTTATTTTTGGTAGGAGAGGATGTCATCTTTATTGCATGTATTGACAGAATAATATAAATTGATTGGTTTTTAATTGAAGCTATTTATGGATATTCCCCATTAAGAGTTTCAGTGGCGTACTTTGACTTAATTCGTCCGGGGCGAACTCCCAAAAGTGCGCTCGCCAACTCACACACACACACATCATTTATATAATGTTATCAATAATCCCCTAAAGCGCCACTTGGGTGTTTGCCCCTCCCCCCCCCCTTCTCGCCACCATGAAGTCCACCACTGCACATTATCAAAGTTAGTTGAAGTTATTTTATTTCAGATTCGAAGTGTCAAAGATAATGAAGTTGTTGGAAACGTGAGCAAAGTTTGGGCAGGGTCCCTCAAAGAAATATTCACAGACGCAGACACGTACTGCGTAACATGTGAGTAGAATATTCCATGGAGGCTTCTTTGTTGTACAAAACATTTTAAAGTTTAATATCCATGTTCTTACATGAATATAAATTATAAAATATAATAGTTTTCTGTAGTGTTTTTAGTTTTTGACAATTCTTATCTGTGTAAATGGATCACAAAGACTTTCCAAAAGAATTAAACAAATCCTTTACATAAAATAATTTGGTCATGTATTCATATTTTCATATTAATTTTATTGACAACTCGATTTCATCCTAGTTTCAAATCTTCTGCAATAAATTTGTCCCCAGTTCCAATAAATCTGGACGTAGTTCACAAAGCTCTGATGTTTGCTTGCATCTTCCAGATTGTAAGTACAAAGTCTGTCAACAAACAGCATAGTGTAGTTTGCCCTGGCAAAGTTAATGTGACCTCTTGCAATAACATTTGCAATAAAGCCTCTAAACTGTATTTATTTCTTTTTATTCACAAAAATTCGGTATGTAAAGATAATCTCTACGCAGGTCTGCTTGTCAAGAGTTTTAGCCTTCTCCTTTTTACCTTCCCCCCTCTATTATTTTATTTTCACATGTATTCTTTTGTTTTCTTTCGTCCTGGAGGTTTGATGACAACCACACTAGTTTTGGCGGCTTTATTTTTTTCATTAACTTTTTTTTCCCTGGTCTGAATAAAAGGCGTTAGCGAATATGTAGAATTTAACCAATATTTTTTTTTTCCAATTTCATTGTCCGATAAAAGTAAAGGAAGAAAAATACTGTATGCTAAGTTGTTGTTTTAAAAAAAAAGAAATTCCCTTTTCCAAAGAAAACTCTTTATTTTTGTTTCTCGGAAACCGAAAATACCGCCCTTAGCCAGCCCCACACCTGTTCATATGTTACAGTATGATTCAAAATATATATAGAAATATAATATGACATTTTTTTATTGTTTTAGCGGCTTATGAAGTTCAAGGGGAAACAATAGTAGGTCCTATGACTATAAGAGAGTTGCGACCCTTCAAAACAAATGTAAAGTTTGTGATTCGCAGGATAATCGGCCCGTACAACAGCTCGTATTTTAGGACATTTTAACTTTTAGAGTGACACCCCCCCCCCCCCCCAACCACATTTTCCGATAGCAACTCTTTCGCTATTTAACTCAGTTTAAAATAATTTCTTTTTAATTTCTTTTCCACATCACAACTTAGGGCCCCCTTTCAGTGGCGTAGCTAGGGTTGGTGTCACCCGGTGCGGTAAACTCATAGTGTCACTCCCCTCCCCCCCCCCCACTACCACGATGGATTTCCTCTAGTTAAAAAAAATCAAGAGTATAATAATGACAAGGAAGAAAAAATGAATTGAAGGTCAGGAGGTTAGGAGGTCAATGTATTTAAGAACTATAACAGCGTTCCGTTATAAATATTTTTACAATAAATTTATTTTAAAATTTTCCTTTCCTGGTTTTCAAACCTGAAAACCTGCCAATCACGTGATCAAAATGAATATCCTTCACGTTATCACTTTTAATTGATATTAGAGCCAGAACAAAAAGCCTTGACTGTCCCATTAATTAGTTTCCATTTGGTGTCACTCCCTGAGATGGTGTCACCCGGTACGTTCCGCACCCCCTAGCTACGCCACTGGCCCATTTACCAACCGAGGCTCTCTGCAGCAAATGGGGGTTGTAGGACCCATGCGACGGTGCTGTAAATGGGGGTTGTAGGACCCACGCGACTGTGCTGTAAATGGGGGTTGTAGGACCCATGCGACGGTGCTGTAAATGGGGGTTGTAGGACCCACGCGACTGTGCTGTAAATGGGGGTTGTAGGACCCATGCGACGGTGCTGTAAATGGGGGTTGTAGGGCCCATGCGACGGTGCTGTAAATGGGGGTTGTAGGGCCCATGCGACAGTTGTCTGAGGGAAATCGTATAAATATAAAGTATTAGAAATATAATTTCTTTTCTAATCGACGATTTAGAAATAGGAGAATTTTCTATAATGTAACTGTTCGTGGTTGGCAACAGTTAACTAATACTAATACTATTGTCCTGTCAGGGATCATTTCACCACAACTCTCACAATCAATCCTCCTCTCCATGAAATCAATAATCAACGTCCACTGCATATATATATCCAGCACTTTAATTTATAAATTATAAATATAGTAATAGTCATACATATTGAATACATGTATTGAAATATCATGCACAATGTACATGCAACATCCTTGCGCACAGATCCATAATTTAGTTATATTAATTCATAGTCCAACCTGGAGAAAACCACATACGTCTTATCACTTCAACATAATTACCTCGACTGCCCTCTTACTGGGACTTGACTTCCGTCTCTCGTTTTGCCTCACGAGCTACTCACAAAATAATACTGAATATTTCTCACTACTGAGTTCATGGTGTTGTGAATCATTCATGAACACTTTAGTCTGTTACAATGTAACAAGTAAAAACATAGCAGCGCAAAAAAGACAACATAATAATGAAATTGTGATCATAATCGAAATGCTAGTGTCAAGTAAGGGAGTTCGTTAGTTATTGTTGCATTTGAATGTCAGGTTTTTTTGCTCGCGGTGTGTGTTAGAGAGTTTTAATTAGTTAATGAACGCTCTTCCCGCGCTTGTCTGAATGGCTTATTTTTATGTTAATTATGACGTATTGTCCGGTCCGTATTGTGACGTAAGTTTTAGTCGCGCGGCAGTATTTGTGTGGAACGTTGTAGAAGTAAGATGTGTTTCTAGTAGGTCTGATAGCGAGCTGTACTATAGCATAATAGATTCATGATTCTATTGAAGTTCCAGCCTGTATTCATCATTGGTTATTAAAGTTATAATTATTACGAAAAGACTTGAGCTTTTCACTAATAATTGGAATAGTGAGACCTATTACAACGTGTTGTGGGAACTTGACGAATTACTCAATTCAGAAGAACTGAGGAGTTGACAGCTAGTTTTTTTTGTTTTCTTCTTTTTAAAATATTTTTTAAAATTGGATTCTCACTAATAATTTAAAAATTTATTTAGTGTGCAAATTGGGGGAGGGAGGGGGGTGTCAGATTGTTTATTATTCTGATATTGAAAAGAGAAAAGCTGTTTGGAACTTAATTTATATAGGCCAAATCTTTAAATATCCTCGTTATTCAGGAAACGTTGTCACAAAACAAGTACATTTAAAGAAAATAAAAATGATTTCGATTAAATAACATATTAAGAAAACGTGCTCTATTGTTATATTGTTATATTGTTATACGCCAGTCAAATTCTTATTTTGTTTTAATAAGTGTGTCATTTCATAAAGTTTTCATTGATCTGGCTCAACATTCACGGAGTCCAGTACATTTAAAATTATAATAATGACTATATTTTGAAAGCGTGATGCTATAATTAATAATACAAGGTATAACTAAAGCGCACTCCTCCTGATAAAGTTATAATGAAACATAATTTGAAAACAAGATTGCCTATGACTGATACTTAGCAAGAACTGTATATAAATAACAGACCTTTATATTGATGCATGAAGGAAAAACTAGTCGTTCTCCTGTCTTTATCATGCGTGTCACTGTATACTATTAAAACGTATAAAAATGTATCATCACTACTTATCCCATTTTGAATATATACAGAACCATGTTTGATAAGCAGGAACTTTTAAATGGCACGTAAAGGCCTACATATCCTATATTTAACATTCACATATCCTATATTTCACATCCGCATATACTATATTTGACATCCACATATCCAATATTTGACATCCACATATCCCATATTTTGATGTATGTATATAATAAAAAATAATAATTTTCAGGACTTTGCTGTCTTTGAGACCCAAAAGAACCAGTAGTCAAAAGATGATGAGGTTATTATACCATGACAACAGCACTGTAAACTTTGACCTGGGCAGCACACGATATATTTGTTTACATTCAAAACTAGACATCAACATTTTTATGCCTTTTATTATGCTTATTTTCCGTGTTTAGATGTTTCTACCTATGACGGTCTTTAAAAAACATAATAATTTATTGTGTCCCAAATTGTATCTTGATATAATCTAGTGGTCTCTATACTTTTTGTACTAACACATTTTATTAGCTAAAATAGCAATTTCTTTATATTGTATTTATATCCATTGTTGGTTAATATAGATATTTACATGAGAACGTTTTCCAAAAACCTCACATTATCAGAGTCTTCTCAATGTCTTTGATTTAATATTTGTACCTGCCTCCTCCATGTTGGTAAATCAGTGATGTGTTAAAAACCATTTTTATTATTAAAAAAAAGCGGGAACGAGAATTCCTTATTCCCATTTTTTTGACACAGTGGCGACATCTATTTTTATTGATATTCAGACTGACGATAAGAAGTTGATGAAATAATTTAATTGATTTAATACGCTTGAAATGTATTAGTTAACTTTACAGAACTATGATCATCTTTAGAAGTATCAGCTACGACAAAAAAAATAACTTTTTAGACATTAAAGACTTGATACTAACCTATGACATGTGACCTTTGACTTCTGACAACACTAACCGCTTTAAATCAGGGGTGACAACCGTAGGTAAATTTATGGACAGTCGGTGATATGTCTTCCTAAAATGTCTTGCTAGTGAAATTCCGTTAAAAACAAAAATTAGTTACTGCAGAATATATGTTTGGAATGAAACAAGAGAAGAAATATCAACTAACATGGCAAGAAATGTCCAGTTTGTGATTTCAAATCCCTTGTACGATCACTGAGACGAAAAACAAAACTAATTTGAACAATTAATAAAATACTTATACACTTATAATTAAACGAACTATAGGCCACCAAACAATGGCGTCTGCAATGCGTGAACGTCCCATCTGCTTGACAGAACATGCATTCAAGTAATTCAATTTATAAGAATCCTAATTAGTGACACCCCCCCCCCCCCCTTGGTTCGCGACCACACTCTTTTTTTTTTGTTGACATCCCTGAACTATATCAATATTTTAATGCCTTACCCACCCCCATTTTATACCGCAGATTTATAACACCATATTTAAATTGAGATTTAAACAAAAGAAAATATTTCGCAACAAACACATCGTCGGTATTTTTACGAATCTCATTTAGCGCCATCTGGTATCGTTAGTGACATTGTTACATAGAGAATTATGTATATTGATAGCTTCAAGACTCGCGATGATTAGACATATATATTCATACAGACATAGGCATGATACATTGTCGCACGACTATTTAAAAGACAATCATTTGGTTCCTTGAGTTTATTTTAAAATTGTGTCCATTAAATTTTTTGCTTGTCGGTAAAAGATGTGAAGATTTATAATCCGACCCCAAGATTTATGGTTTTGATATGGCGACCCTCGTTGGAGCAATAGATGTTCTCCTATAGTTTCAGCTAAAATATTATTGTGCCATTGTAATACTGTATTATGCCATTGTAATACTGTATATATTAATTTGAATTTAAAGTTTTTATACATAACTCTAGATGCTACTAATAACAATTAAAATATAACTTCAGTCCATAAATGAATGGACGTTTTTACATTGATTTCGTTTTTTGTTTATTTTAAATGTGTAACGTGAAAAATGATGTGCAAAAAATGATGTGAATCAAAGTTGTGCACGTAAGAAATAAATAGAAAGTAAATGAAAACTTTCATTTTAATTACAGTAACATGAAATATTTCGTTTGAAAAGCTACTCCCACTAAATTAATTACATTACTGGCGTATGATCTAAGGAACTTTGATGAACAGCATGGACGTATTTTTCATGGAAGAGGGGAGGAACAAATCTTGGCCCGCCATGGGTGGTACTGGCCTTATTTACGCCACTGCTCAGGGGCATCTCCAGTTATCACCCTTCTAATAATTAATTACCTTTTTATATTTTATTATAGATTTAAAAAGTACAAGTTTAACTAACTTCTTCAAAGGACTTGATATATAAAATGTACACGTTTAACTAACTTCCTCAAAGGACTTGAGATATAAAATGTACACGTTTAACTAACTTCCTCAAAGGACTTGAGATATAAAATGTACAAGTTTAACTAACTTCCTCAAAGGACTAGAGATTTAAAAAGTACAAGTTTAACTAACTTCCTCAAAGGACTAGAGATTTAAAAAGTACAAGTTTAACTAACTTCCTCAAAGGACTAGAGATTTAAAAAGTGCAAGTTTAACTAACTTCCTCAAAGGACTTGAGATATAAAATGTACAAGTTTAACTAACTTCCTCAAAGGACTAGAGATTTAAAATGTACAAGTTTAACTAACTTTCTCAAAGGACTAGAGATTTAAAATGTACAAGTTTAACTAACTTCCCCAAAGGACTAGAGATTTAAAAAGAAAGGAGAACACTGATGGCTTCAAAAAAAACCCAAAAAAGAACCTGATTAAGTTTAATCAAAATTTCGTTTAAGACAGAGATTTCTAGTGTGAAAATGTAATGCTTTTACCACCACGCGCCTATTTGGTATATCTAATAGGATATCTTCATATAAGCACCACCGGAATGATCACAAAATATTTCCAGAGAAAGTGTGCGGAACCACAACCAACAGCATGTACATTTTTAGCCAACCATTGGAGCACGCGGCGTGTGCAGACGGCATAGTTCTGCTGAGCAGAAACAGCAAAGACTGAATAGAACAATTCAATGAACTTAGAGATAACCAGTTTAAAGGCTAGATTAAGGGGGAATCAAGAAGCAAAGACCAAGTTCATGACATGTACATGGCAAGTTCATGGCAAGTACATGGTGATGTAACGTTACAGACGTACACATGTTAAAACTTAAAATTAAACACCCCCACTCCTTTGAGAGAGAGAGAGAGAGAGAGAGACAGACAGACACACAGAGAGAAAGAGAGAGAGAGAGAGGACACATACATGGGAGCTACCATAAATGAGCTCAATGAAATAAAGACAGACGTAAATGAAAGGATGACAGCAGGCAACCGTTCTTATTTCAGTCTACGAAAGCTACTGGGAAGGAGCACCTTTTCTGAGAAAACAAAGAAAGCCATGTACATCTCTATTATAAGACCAGTACTGATGTATGCAAGTGAGACAAACATCTTACAGAGGCCACTTGTGGGACAACTAATGGTGACCTTACCAGCAGGTTTTGGATGTCTTCATGCATTGTTCAATGGAGCGTCACATGATGGAGGCAGAATCACTGGAGATGACATTAAAAGTTAGTCTAAGAATTGTAGTGGAAACAATCCTGGAGGGAATAGGATGAGGTCGGTGGAGGATGGAATGGGATGAGGTCGGTGGAGGATGGAATATGATGAGGTCGGGGGAGGATGGAATAGGATGAGGTCGGGGGAGGATGGAATAGGATGAGGTCGGATAGGATGGAATAGGATGAGGTCGGGGAGGATGGAATAGGATGAGGTCGGGGAGGATGGAATGGGATGATGTCGGGGAGGATGGAATAGGATGAGGTCGGGGAGGATGGAATAGGATGAGGTCGGGGGAGGATGGAATGGGATGATGTCGGGGAGGATGGAATGCGATGAGATCGGTGGAGGATGGAATATGATAAGGTCGGGGGAGGATGGAATGGGATGAGGTCGGGGGAGGATGGAATATGATGAGGTCGGGGGAGGATGGAATGGGATGAGGTCGGGGGAGGATGGAATATGATGAGGTCGGGGGAGGATAGAATGGGATGAGGTCGGGGGAGGATGGAATGGGATGAGGTCGGTGGAGGATAGAATGGGATGAGGTCGGGGGAGGATGGAATGAGATGAGGTCGGTGGAGGATAGAATGGGATAAGGTCGGGGGAGGATGGAATGAGATGAGGTCGGTGGAGGATGGAATGGGATGAGATCGGGACTCTTTTTGTTTTCCTCTACACATTGCGGTTTTCGTTAATAAGGGCGGCAAGATCAAAGAACGGTCCGGCGTGACAAACTCTTGCTACATCACTGCTTGTAAAATGATTGTTAAACAAAAGTATTAAACAGTATTAAACACACATCATGGACCAGTAGTATACAAGTGATGATTTGAGCATAGAAAGAAGAAAGAATAGGATCACAAACATCTCACGTATAAATCTTTATCTTAAAGATATGCGTCATCTAATAGGCAGATATAAATGAAACTCGCCGTTTAAGATCGACCTAAGAATAGGGTCCAAACCCTATGATAAAGGAATCTAAGTTGCCAAGTGACGTTGCGAGACATAAATATCACGTGGGCCAGAATCACGAGACTCGGACTCACATGACTGAAATTTACCCGGGTTTATTCACGTCCAGTCGATGACGTCACTGCAAGACTTGAAATTACGCAACAGCCTTGCTGTGTTCGCCACGGGTTTCCCTACAACGATTTTAAGATTGTAGGTCACGGTGACATAGGCGACACGGCTCATTGATTTATAGGAAAATGACTTAGGTCCTCTAACATTGCAGCCCACTGCCAGCTGTCAAGTCTGTGGGTGGCAAGACGTCATGTTACTTGGGGGGGGGGGGGGGGGGGAGAGGGTTAATGGCTTCATTTAGGCTACTTGCATTAGTTAAAAAAAACAAATTCTCTTCTAGCTTTTCCTCTTTTTCTTCTTTGCTTTCTCCTCCTGCCAGATGAGCATTAACTTAACGTTAATTGCAACATGTAAAGCAACATTAACTCCAGTTTCTTCTTCCTCTACATATTTAAGGGTCGGTGGCCAGCGATCAATAATTTAATTTACACACTCAATTTATTTTTTTACATTAATAAGGGTGAGCAACATTTGTTTTCAGATGGCCAGTTAGAAATTAATTATAATTATTTTATTTTTTTGGTACAACAGAATATTTTTTATTATTGAAGGTCAGCTTCGAAAACTCGCTAACTTGTCAAACTTTTCTGTAATTATTATTATGACAGTTTGACAATTTTACAGCGTTCATATGAAATTCCAAAGGTTTTTAACGATAATATCATGACTTCAATATTCAAGGGCCGGATTATAACGTTTCAGTGGCCCTAAGGTGGCCCGCGGGCCGCAGGTGCGCCCTCTCATTCTAGACATTTTTTCAGGGGCGTCTACCTCCCCCCACCCGAGTGGTGGAAGCTAACCCCACCCCGACATGATATATTTCGTAGTTCCTGGTATTGATACTTTATGAGAGAGATCATTGACCTATTTATTATTAGTACCAAAAAGTTTTACGGTTAAAATATGTTTACAAAATTGTTGACTATTCAGTAACGATAACCTGTTGATAACAAGCGGTGATATCTCAGTTTACAAATCAAATGTCAGTGATACTTTAAAAACACAACAACGCACACACACACATGAAGTTGAGTCGTATTATTATTTGTTTAGTTTTAGTTCTTAAAATTCAACTTTGTGGTGAGTGGCTCTGTGGCTGTGTGGCTCTGTGGCTGTGTGGTCCAAAATTGTATAGTTTCCGACCTTGTGACGTTAACCAAACCAACGAAATTAAACGCCCGGTATAGATTATTTCCCTGATTATTTGCCTTGAGAGATTAAACCTTGCAGGATAAAACTTAAAAGTAAATCTTATTCGTCAATAAAAGACAAATGAACAGTTCTTATTTTTTAAAAGTATTCTGACTGATATTTCCGCCCTCCCCCTTTACCCTTTATTTAATACAAAGTAAAGGCATTTTCTATCCAAGACACTGCATGCCACCCGCTCTCCCCCCCCCCCAATGATCTTCAAAGTGAACCCTATGGGGCCGAAGCCCCAAGTTGGGAAACACTGAACCAGACTTATGTTTAAAGGTGGATCTGTACATCAAACTGTCAGTTAAAGGGTCACGTTAAGTATTTAATAACAATGTTAAGTGTAGCTAATTGCGTTCGTTCTTAACTTTATACGAGTCCTAACTAACTAACTAACTAACTAACTAACTAACTAACTAACTAACTAACTAACTAACTAACGCACATATTCTGGTGAGGGTCTAAGATTACTCTCTTATGACCCCAGCTAGTATATTGGCTAACATTGGCTACCAGCTCCATCTTCTGAGTTGTGGCACTTAACATTTTCCTCACGTAGGGCTCTCCCACCACCCTGGCCTCCATTTAAAAATCTAGTGAGGGGGTAGTTTCTGGGGCCAGGCTGCAATGCTGACAGGTAGGGTCCTTGTCATGGTCTAGCCTGTTAAAATATGTGCCGGTGAGACCGTGCATGCTCACTGTGCATCTGTGTCACTAGAATGTGCTGCCTGCGACCTAAACCACATCAAGGGTTTTTCAGCAAGGAGACGGCATGTTAGCATATACACCTCTGGCTGTCGTGCTGTCTGCCTACTGCCGGTACCATTTTGTACGACCTTGGTCAGCCAAACAGTTTTTTATTCCTAAATAAACATAAAGGTATATCGGATGGAGGCTGAGCAGCCCCGGTTTTTGCCAAGGTGCCTACTTTTTCATTGTCAGTGACGTTAACATGCCCCGGTGTCCTAACCAGGGCCGTCCTTCAACAGCGGAGGTCCTGGGCATAGTAATGCACTGATGCCCCTAACCCTCTATATTCTTAGGGCCCTTATTAGTAAATTTAATGATACAATCCCATTTAATTCACATAGACAGAGGAGCCAAACTCGTCCTAGTAGTGCGCCCTGGGCACCGCTTATCCCGAGAACGGCGATCTATAGCTCACTATTCAAGTATTGCTATGAAAATCATAATGGCCAATGTTGACCTATACGTTTTGATCAGTTTCATGCAGGTAATTTTTTGCGGGACAAAAGGGGTGGTACTTGAGGCGTTCGGGACAAAAGGGGTGGTACTTGAGGCGTTCGGGACAAACGGGGTGGTACTTGAGGCGTTCGGGACAAAAGGAGTGGTACTTGAGGCGTTCGGGACAAAAGGGGTGGTACTTGAGGCGTTCGGAACAAAAGGGGTGGTACTTGAGGCGTTCGGGACAAAAGGGGTAGTACTTGAGGCGTTCGGGACAAAAGGGGTAGTACTTGAGGCGTTCGGGACAAAAGCGGTAGTTCTTGAGGCGTTTGGGACAAAAGGGGTAGTACTTGAGGCGTTCGGGACAAAAGGGGTGTGGTACTTGAGGCGTTCGGGACAAGGAGAGGCGGCATCTATCAGACTCAAAATTAAAACTTTTGCTGCCCAGGGCCAGCTCTGATTTCGTCGCCAACGCTATACATAACAATAAATTCATTCTGGTAGAGGAGCCCCCATGAAGGTATGCTTTTAGTCTCAGCTGAGTTTCGTCCCCGGACAACCTTATAGTCCTACTACGTGTACCCAACGAAAGGAAAATCATTATTTTGTCCGTTCGAAAAAATCCTTGTATTTACTTCCATCCAGTGCTTTTTAAAGATTAAATGTGTCGGTACTATTACTTTAATATGGGAGGAAGAAGAGATCGAGGGCTGCAAATGAAATTTGGGTTAAGGTTTGGAGAGATGTCTCAGTAAGCCGCTCCCCATAAAATGTTTGAACAATTCAAAATGGTGGGTTGCAATTTGGCGCATACGTTAATTTACAGAAAAGATGCTTGTTGAACTTTAGGTTCCTTTGTCCATGGGCTACACAATTCATTTTAATTTTAGTAGTAAGGTTATTTTATATATATTTTTTTTAAAATGACAAACAATATATTAGTTTGATGTTATAATAATTTTAATTTTGGATTTAATTAAAACCTTACTTAGGTTTTCCCAAAATGTACAGTTACAAAAAATGAGAAAAATAATGTTTTGTAGGTATGTTTATTTGTATGACTATTGAAAACAGATCGTTTTAAAAAATAAATTGTATCTCAATGTATAAAAAAAAAAGAAGGAATGACACATTTCCAAAAGACGTCACATTCTCATTAACATGAGGTTTATCTGAGGGAAAATGAGGCAGCATGATTTCTTTTTTAAAAAATGCACTAACTTAAAAAGTTTATTTTGAATTTCTAGCCACTATAACTTTCTTCATTTCAATTTCTAAAGAATTAACGTTTTTGTGTATTTTGTAAGACTGCTTGATTTACGCCTTCCCTTACACCCCCCCCCCCCCCCCCAAACAGGAAAATTTTTTTTTTTTCAAAATTTATAATTCACCTAAAGAAATCTTTTTCTAAAACTAGTACCAAAAGTATTGAAATGATGAGAATTGAAAACTTGTTTTAAATAATTGGAAAAAACTTTCTTGAAATAGTACAACAAGGTATGTGAAAGCTTGAATCAAGAGACAGGACAATGAGATTAGAGCTTATCGGCTTAGAGCCTTCTTCAGCGGACTAGACAAATCGAAATAAGACAACAGAAGTAAGACAACAAATAGAAGTAAGACAACAAACAGAAGTAAGACAATCAACAGAAGTAAATTAACAAACAGAAGTAACACAACAAACAAAAGTAACACAACAAACAGAAGTAACACAACAAACAGAGCAGAGTAAACAACTTTCTTGCCGCTTTCATTTAGACAACAAATTCACTTGCCAGAAACACTTCAATATTCACTAACAATATTGGCAGCACAATGGCCACTAGAAGCACGACGCTTCCTACAGGCGTGAAACCCATTAATAGAGGCATGAGACCCCCTCGAGCATGAGACCCCCTCGAGCATGAGGCTACCTAGAGGTTTGAGAGCCGGGGAAAGTGCGCAGTGGGCCCAAGCCTTAAGACGACACTGCTTTTCTCCACTAATTTCACTGCTGAGTACGAAGCAGTGGCGTAGCTCAGGCTATTACCACCCGGGACTAAAATCTTAGTCGAGCAATATTGTACACAGAAATTCTTACCTTTTTTCCCGATTCATTTCTGAAAGAAGGAAGCCTTGTTCATGAGAGCTATTCCCTTTGAGAACTCTCTAGCTTGTGATTCGCAGTATAATATTAATTTTGGAATATGCATATAATATCGTGGGTTAAAATTGGTAAATATGCTGTCCACTGGCTTTTGAATCAAATTAAATTGCCAAAATTTTTCAATTTTTTATTAACTATATTTGTAAAAGAGTGGGTCTCCTAGAAGAGTGAGGCCCTGGGCCAGTGCCCATTGGACCCATGCGGCACTGGTCCAAACTAAAGATAATCGTTGAACTAAAGTCATAATGCGTGCATGGAGGAATTGATGTCATAACGAGTGTGAGGAGGATGAGATGCCGTAAAACGTCTGTTAGGAGCTGATGTCTTAATGCGTGTATGGAGGAAATGATGTCTTAATGCGTGTATGGAGGAAATGATGTCTTAATGCGTGTATGGAGGAAATAATGTCTTAATGCGTGTATGGATGAAATGATGTCTTAATGCGTGTATGGAGGAAATGATGTCTTATTGAACATGTTTTGGTGGCAGATAGGAGTAGTACATATCAGGTTATTTGAACATTAAAGACACTATTCTTCTCTTCTATATTTTGTGGGCCCACAATCAGTGTATTGATCATTCTGGCTCCTATGTTTCAGAAGGGTTCGCGATGTTACTGTCCATGGTTTTGAAGGGGATAATTCACTGGTTGCAAGGGCTACTCAGCAATGGTATTATGAACTGGGGGTTTGAAGGCAGGGGGCAATAGACGCAAATGTGTCAAGTATAGTCGCCTCATGTTGCTTTCGGAAGCATGTTCCAGTCCCTTGTCTTTGGCAGGAATGAGGAGCTCCTGTTCTGAGTTCTTGTTTTTAAAAATCGGAACTGCTTGTCGTGTGGCCTCCTCGATGTCTGGGGGGGGGGGGGGGAGTGGACTACGAACCACTGATATGCTCTTGACTAGTTGTTCTACATGTATGTTGAAGCAGCGTGATTTTAATTGTACAATTCACTAACAACAATTTGAATCGGTTAAATAGCTTAACATTTCCCAATCTAGTCCATCGACCCAATTTAAAAGCCAGCCAAGCATTGCTTTCAGAGTCCTACCACCCTGGCCCACTGACATAACTTTGACGTCATGTTATTTGAGACATGGAATTCCGCAGTATATGACAAGGAGGCTCATGTTGTGTGAGACATGGGATCCCCCCCCCCCCCCACAAGGAGGTTCATGTTACCCCCTCCCTTTTCCCCCCTCCCCATTTCCCTCCCCATTCCCAACCGAAATGACTAAATTAATAACTATTATGGAAAGGAAATACTTAATCAACACAGATAAATTAATTATTAGGACCTAGAACCTATGAATTTATGTGTTGAACACAGTTTAGACAACTTAGTTATTCGAGGCCTCTAGTTTTTATTGACATACGCGTTATCCACATAAGTCTACCGGCAATGACTGACACACTGAATGACCCCCCCCCCCCCACACACACACACACCTCTTTTTCCGTTCAAATAAACTTCCGTTAGAACATCATGTGCCCAAACACAGAAGAGACGTAGCGTGTGTATGTCCATGTCTGTGTGTATGTGTGTGTGTTTGTGTGGTTTGGGATTGGGGAAAGGGGGGGGGGTAATAGGAAAAATGGTTCGACTGCTAGAGAAATATAAGAAAAAAGTAAACAATAAATTCAGAGTAACTAATAGGCTTATTCTTGTTGCTTAAATTACGTCGAATACATCAGTATTTTCTTAGAATATAATACATTACAATACGCACGTGGTTTTGTGAGGTTACTGAACTGGTTGATGGGAATCAGCGAATGTGAACCTTAGGTGCATCATGGATGCAATATTTGCCTTGCCCCGATGCCTGCAACCTGCGAAACGACACTGTAAAATTCCTTTACGACAATGAAACCATTCCATTACGACATAGCCAACATTCGTTCACGACATTGCAACCATTCCTTTACGACACTGAAACCATTCCTTTACGACACCGAAACCATTCCTTAACGACACATCGAACATTCCTTTACAAAATAGCAAACATTCCTTTACGAAAACTTAAACATTCTTTTACTACACTGAAACCATTCTTTTATGACACAGCATACATTCCTTTACGACTTTGAAATCATACTTTACGACTCTGAAACCATTCCTTTACGACACTGAAACAATTCCTTTACGACACTGAAACCATTCCTTGACGACCCTGAAACCATTCCTTTACGACACTGCAACCTTTCCTTTACGACATTGAAATAATTCCTTTTCGACACTGAGACCATTCCATTTCGACACTGAAACCATTCCTTTACGACACTACAAACATTCCTTTACGACTCTGAAACCATTAATTTTCTTTTAATTGTTTTTTTTTAAATAATAAACTGGCTATAAATAACCCGTAGAGAAGGTCTAATACCTTAAATGAAAACACAATGTTTTTAAAACAACACTATACACGTATAGAAATGAGATATCGGCCATGTGTTGCGATGGTAATGTTGTTGGTTGATGTACGTTTACGGTACACGTTCAGTTTCAGACGGCAATGGAAAAGTCCTGAAAAAAAAAATATAATGAATTGACAGAGAAAAACTGAGTGGCTGATCTAATTTTTAAATATTATTTTTTTATTTGGCGGGCGGGGGTGGGGGGCAGAGGCGTAGGTAGAGTGTTTGACGCCCGGGGACCAGATTCATTTTAAAGAGCCCCCCCCCCCTTTCTTTTTTCAACTCTATAGCCCATTATTTATTTTTATCAATAAATTAATACCAAAACACATTTCTGCGCCCCTAACTAAGTCTGGCGCAAAGGTAATCTGTCCCCCTTTGACCCCCCCACCCTTAGCTACGCCTCTGGGGTGGGGGCGGGGAGTAAGGCAGCCATACAAGTGTACTGTGCGCCCTTCAGTCGCATTTTGTTGACTCCTCTGTGGACGCGGTTCTAGCTATCGATTGCACTCCCCTGGATTACATACGTCTGCCTCAGTGTAACGTTTCATTTGACGGTCTATGAAAACAACGTGCGAGGTTGTTACTGTAGGTAGCCTTTCAAGTGAACGATCTCTTACTGGGTTAAGCTTTTATTCACATAGAAAATTAAACGGAGTGGAGGTTTTTTCTCAGTGACGGTAAGTTATCAAGGTAAACAGAACGTTGTCTGCGTTATTAAGGATGGATTTATTATTCTGTTTCCTCGGTGCACAAAGAAATAGAAAAATCGTTCATTTTTTCCCACCATTATCAAAATAACTTTTGCGTACCCCCAATCTGTCCGAGTTTTGCTCGCTGGGGTACGCAGTGAACAGGTTGAGAACTGCTGTAGTAGAGCACATGTTTCCAGCCAATGGGAGGAGACCTTAAATGTGCCTGAGACGGGATTTATCTGGGTGTCATCGGCTGAAACAAAAGATTAAATGAAGAAGTGATTTTTGAGTGTTCTTGTTTGATTGGTGTCTTAAAATTTTCTTGTTTGATTGGTGTCTTAAAGTTTGAGATAAAATTTCTTTCATGACATTTAATGTGTCACCAATTGCATGATATGTAAACATTATTTTTTAAAAGGTTTTCCTTACCAAGACTTTAAAATATAGCTGTTTTCCAATAAATGCCAATATACTATGGTAATGGTCACTTTGCATCTATATGAATGTGGTCGTAACTTAAAAACGTTTGAGAACCTACGTACTAGGAGTTACCGAGCTTATTAATCCAGCGCAGGTTGTTTATATCTTATAGGGGCAATTTGTGACAATCTGTCACTTGATGACATTCAAAACAAATAAAAAACAAGAAAAAAACTTTAAATTATCCCGGACGTAAACCCCAAATCTACACATTTCACCGTCTATAGAAGTTATATTTGGAAGGTACAAAACAAAATTAGCATAAACCCGTAGACTCAACACTAGCCATAACACAGACTACGGTCTGTGTGTCGTAATGATGTGTCAACGACACTGACACTGGACGGGCTCACCTGGAATGGCTTTAAAAAAAGGTAAGTGTGTTTGTGGGGGGGGGGGGGGGGTTAGAGGGGTTGTATCATGAAGAAATCTGGAGCTCCGTCAAAATGGAGTAAGGAATTGAAAGTATCATGTACGCCGTATAGGGCAATGACTTTTGAATAGTTAAATAAAGGGTCGTAACCAGGTTCTCTCTAATTTGACCATATTTCAATGCAAAGAGTGTAAGCTGTAGAAATCGTTGATATGGTTTAAACTTTAAATCTTTAAACTATAAAAAAAAAATTATTTGTAAAACGTAATCTTAAATTACTGTTTTTTAATTAATCCTTTCAAACTTTAAAGGGAATACATTTTGTTCAAGAATTTATAACACAAGTTTGCTGGCACAGGAAGGTATTATTTGTTATTTGTTTGATGTTGTTATGCAGGTGAGTTTTTTTTTGTTCTACAGGTTTGGTTTTCTAGTGTGATGTTGTGATGCATGGGTAGGTGTCTTGTTTCAATGAGGTTCTAATTATTGCGCCTATACATCTTACAAATACCTCATCTTGTTTCAGTGAGGTTCTAATTATTGCGCCTACATACCTTACAAATACCTCATCTTGTTTCGGGCCGCTATATCTTGATTAATTTTAAACTTTTTAAAAAACCTCTAATTACACTTGACATGAGCTTTATTTGCTGGGCAGATTATATTTTTTGAGATCTCTTATCTAAAATTCAGCAATTCCTAAAACTTTGAATTATAGCAATTTGAATTATTGAGTTTGTCATGTGACGACATATTGAAATCATTCTAATTTTGGGGAATCCTCTATTCAACGATAACAAAATAGATGACAACTAATCTTTTCAAACATTTCTTGATCATTTTGCATTTTTAACACTGGTAAGTAGCTAATGTCAGCTCATTCAAATGATTAATCCAGTTACATTCCATTGAAATCAGAAATAAAGGAAACTGTCTGACAGAGATTTTCTTTTTTAAAGTCGACACTCACCCTCTGTCAATATGAGATAAACTTTATGTCACCGTAAGTATGAGAGAAACTGGACGGCACTGACAATATGAGAGGAACTGGACGGCACTGACAGTTTGAGAGAAACTGGATGGCACTGACAGTATGAGAGAAACTGGACGGCACTGACAGTATGAGAGAAACTGGACGGCACTGACAGTATGAGAGAAAATGGATGGCACTGTCAAAACGAGAGGAAGTGGACGGCACTATCAATGTGAGAGGAACTGGACGGCACTGACAGTAGGAGAGAAACTGTACGCCACTGACAGTATGAGAGAAACTGGACGGCACTGACAGTATGAGAGAAACTGGATGGCACTGACAGTAGGAGAGAAACATATGTTATGCGTTGCACTGATCCTTTAACCCACAGGAGGTACACACGAAGAGGAACTCCGTGAATCTTTTTAAAAAATGGGTCACATTTTGACCCTTATCTTGAAGCCGGGCGTTCTTTTAGACATTCAGCGTGGCCTGGTAGAAGTAAGATTGCGGTGACACTAAGGTGTTGTTTGAATAGACTCAGTCTGAATTGTGAGAAAGGGGCCAAGAAGCTCTCCGATTGTTTACGTCACATAGTTTAAAGTTGGCGACATTCAAATGAAGAGAAGTAACTCTACCAAAGCCATACAAACGATATCATTAAAAGAAGTTGACGCCCAGGTCAACCCCCATCACCAATCACTTAACTTGAAATTATCACATGACTGGCTGGCCATTTCAAGACAAGGGGTTTTTGGCTAGTGGGCAGAAAGCAAGACATTCATGGGTGTGTACGATTACTTGCTCATACTAAGCTAATACGATGCATCATAGAAAGCTTAGTATTGCCCCAGAGTCTGGTGACTCAGTTAACGAAACATTGGCTCGAAGTTCCTCATCTAATTTGCTAAACAGCTGCTAGGACCCGAGCTGTCGGCATAACACCATGTCCACGGGGACAGTATAACACTGTCCTTACGTTAACCAAGAGACTCAAGTTTACGCCTATAGGAGGCTACAGTGGCCTGAAGATATGCTGTACTGCACAGCCCAAATAATAGAGTTCATTGACACATACAGGTCCCATACAGACCGGTTGGGTCTATGGATCGGTCAGAATTTCTCAACTGGGAGTATGATTGACTTACCTCCCCGATCTGAGACTATCCCTCCCTCATCTCTCTTTATCTCTCTATCTCTCTCTCTTTCTTTCTCTCTCTCTCTCTCTCTCTCTCTCTCTCCCATGTCTCCCTGATTCGCTTCCACGGAAAGAGCGCTCCCACATACTTCTGGCCGTAGAGAACATGTAACGGAGCTTGATTAAAGTATTTCTATCTGATTATTCTAGTTTTCTATTGGTAATTTCAACACAAACATAACTGTAGTCCAATAAGTAACATTTGCCTAGGACGCTAAAAACTATTTCTGGGTGTTCATTTAACACCAATGAGCAGAGGCGTAGCTAGAGTGTTTGGCGCCCGGGGACAAGATACATTTTAAAGAGCCTCCCTTTCTTTTTTCAACTCTCAAACTCATTATTTTCATCAATAAATAATTTCAAAACACATTTTGGCGCCCCTAACTAGTCTGGCGCCCAAAGACATCTGCCCCCTGCCCCCTTTAGTTACGCCTCTGCCAATAAGGCACACATTTCTGCATGTTTTCCAGATTTGATGAAATTATTAGAAGACTACATCAAAACACTCATCAAAGCTCTTGTCGTTATTTTTTTTTAAAGTTATATTATTTCAGTAAAACCACCGACCACAGACATCGCATCAATTAAACATGGGGGAAAAGGCGGTTACAGAACAACCTAATGGAGACCCATGTAAGTAAAAAGGAAGACCTTTCCACTGTACCGAAAAACTGAAACCTTTTCACTGCACTTAAAAACTGAGACTCTTCCACTGCACTTAAAAACTGAGACTCTTCCAATGTACTTAAAAACTGAGACTCTTCCAATGTACTTAAAAACTGAGACTCTTCCAATGTACTTAAAAACTGAGACTCTTCCAATGTACTTAAAAACTGAGACTCTTCCAATGTACTTAAAAACTGAGACTCTTCCAATGCACTTAAAAACTGAGACTCTTCCAATGTACTTAAAAACTGAGACTCTTCCAATGTACTTAAAAACTGAGACTCTTCCACTGTACTTAAAAACTGAGACTTTTCCAATGTACTTAAAAACTGAGACTCTTCCAATGTACTTAAAAACTGAGACTCTTCCAATGTACTTAAAAACTGAGACTCTTCCAATGTACTTAAAAACTGAGACTCTTCCAATGTACTTAAAAACTGAGACTCTTCCACTGTACTTAAAAACTGAGACTCTTCCAATGTACTTAAAAACTGAGACTCTTCCAATGTACTTAAAAACTGAGACTCTTCCACTGTACTTAAAAACTGAGACTCTTCCAATGTACTTAAAAACTGAGACTCTTCCAATGTACTTAAAAACTGAGACTCTTCCACTGTACTTAAAAACTGAGACTTTTCCAATGTACTTAAAAACTGAGACTCTTCCAATGTACTTAAAAACTGAGACTCTTCCAATGTACTTAAAAACTGAGACTCTTCCACTGTACTTAAAAACTGAGACTTTTCCAATGTACTTAAAAACTGAGACTCTTCCAATGTACTTAAAAACTGAGACTCTTCCAATGTACTTAAAAACTGAGACTCTTCCAATGTACTTAAAAACTGAGACTCTTCCAATGTACTTAAAAACTGAGACTCTTCCACTGTACTTAAAAACTGAGACTCTTCCAATGTACTTAAAAACTGAGACTCTTCCAATGTACTTAAAAACTGAGACTCTTCCAATGTACTTAAAAACTGAGAGTCTTCCAATGTACTTAAAAACTGAGACTCTTCCAATGTACTTAAAAACTGAGACTCTTCCAATGCACTTAAAAACTGAGACTCTTCCAATGTACTTAAAAACTGAGACTCTTCCACTGTACTTAAAAACTGAGACTTTTCCAATGTACTTAAAAACTGAGACTCTTCCAATGTACTTAAAAACTGAGACTCTTCCAATGTACTTAAAAACTGAGACTCTTCCAATGTACTTAAAAACTGAGACTCTTCCAATGTACTTAAAAACTGAGACTCTTCCAATGTACTTAAAAACTGAGACTCTTCCAATGTACTTAAAAACTGAGACTCTTCCACTGTACTTAAAAACGGAGACTCTTCCAATGTACTTAAAAACTGAGACTCTTCCAATGTACTTAAAAACTGAGACTCTTCCATCTTTGTTAACACTGACACTCTTACTTAAAAAACAAAAAACTAAAATAAATTCAGTGCAAGTAAACACCATGTCCATATGATTAAACACCAAGTTTATATGATTAAACACCATGTCCATATGATTAAACACCAAGTTATATGATTAAACACCATGTCCATATGATTAAACACCGAGTTTATATGATTAAACACCGCGTTCATATGATTACCCACCGCGTTCATATGATTAAACACCAAGTCCATATGATTAAACACCAAGTTCTTTTAATGAAACACAAATTTCATATTGTTATGTGAATACAAATTTAGAATGTATCATTTTCATAACATACGCATAGCATTTGTATGTGTGTAGGCCATTCATGTTTAGATTAGTCAACAAAGCGATTCAGAGAAATTTTTTTAAAATCATAATATTTTTATGATCAATTATTAAGAGTATTTTGTTAACACCAAGAATGGTTCTATTTCAAGCTATACATATGTTGATGTCGTTGGTGTTTCACATTGCTACCGAAAATGTACGTTATTTTACACAAGAGCCATAATGACTTATTTAAAATTTTGGCAATTGCCCTCATTTCGACCCGACCCCATTCATAAATTTTCAGCCAGGTTATAAAATGTTGCTTATAAATTGATGGGCTTACTGAACCCTTTATATACAATTCTGCAGGGGAAGAGGGGGAAAATTATTTTAATTTTTTTTTTTTTTTTTAATTCTTACATTGTTACTTGCTAGTTCCACTGATGCCCCTCCCATTCGGTATCACGAACTGCCCCCCAGGCCTGGAGTATATAGCTGCAGTGGATCAGTTGATCTTTAAGCAGGAAGTAAGCATATTTGAAGGTAATTGAACACTGACGTGTCTTACTCTTATTTAACTGAGTAATCCACTAGCAATAACACAAAACAACTAGACTCTTTTTATGACACCATATTTGAATTATTTTAAAATTATTTTTTAAATCTTTAAAATTCTCCGTCCTCAGCACTCACTGGATTTGAGGTGAAAAACAAATACAGAGTCTTCAACAGCATCAACCAACAAGCTTATTGGGTGCTGGAAGGTCAGTTGGTGGTGTGGTGTATCGATCTATTGGTTTCATCGTTCATTCAAGCGTTATGTAGTACACTTTTCAATTCATCAACAATGCAAGACCTTAGGGTATGTAACCATTCAATACGGTGATGCACAGTAGGATCGTTACGACACATCCACACTACAGGTTGGGCAGATTAGGTATAGGCAAGATACAAATCTAAAGAGGTAGGAACATGTAGGACAGACCGTAGAATTGGGGATAGGGTAAACCAACCATGTAGGATAAATAATATTATTGGTGGGGTAGAGAACATGTAGTGCAAACCGTAGAATTGACAGGGCCGTCGACAGAGCATGTAGTGCAGACCGTAGAATTGACAGGGCCGTCGACAGAGCATGTAGGATAGTTCAGACGACTGGTGCCATAATTCACGGACAGGTTGGACCGACCACAGACCAGTCAGGATAAGCAAGATATTCAATAATAAGTAGGATACATCCCGAACATATTAAATAGAGCAAGGAGAGATATATTTAATGACGATCATTAAGTCTTGATGTCTGTTACATAGTAGTGGTTCTGGTCGATAGTTAAGTTTTGGGGGGGGGGGGGTGCCATACACCTTTACTCCTCTTCAGATGTTTTGTGCAAAGCTGCACCCCCTGGCAAATTATTCATATTAACATACAGTATCATATAAGATGGTGTGTCATAAAAGTATGTCGTCCCCAAGTCACTAAACAATATTCCTATATCATCAGAATCAGATACGTGTAACAGAATATGGGCTGGGCCACAGAGAGGCTTTGTGTTCCATGTGACAGATAACAATCAACAGGTACTGTAAGGTTTTTTGACTCATGTGACAGAAACAAACATAAGGCCCTGTCAGGGATTGTGTTTCATGTAACAGATAACAAACAGTTACTTTAAGAGTGATTAAGTTCTTTTGTTCCATATAATCGTTCACGGCACATTATAAATGGACATGTTCGACCTGTGTGAAACAGATCTGCAATAGATTTTATATAATCTTGATATAAAAATCGACATATTGTACAACATTATAAAATTGACATATTGTACAACATTATAACATAGACATATTGTACAGCATTATAAAATAGACATATTGTACTATATTATGAAGCTATATTAATGAGTTAATTTAATCTCATCAATACTTTAAAAAACCACAAAAGTGAGCATTTCATCAATTATTTTATCAAATCATTTATTTACATAATACATGATTTTTGTCTGATACGGTGACGTAGGAAGGGATGCGCTCGGGGGGTGGGGGGCTGGTCCGCCCTTAGCGACACTTTTTTATGGAGGGGTGGCATTTCCGGCCAGGGGCGGCATTTCCGGCCAACTACATAGTTTTTTCATGGAAATGAGGGTGACAAAAATCTTGGCCCGCCACGTGCGGCACTAATCCTAGCCACGCCACTGGTCTGATATAACTTATTTTGATAATACAAACTTTTGTCCAAAAAAAAATTTTTTAACTCCAAAATGTCTATTGAACAATGCTCAATCGTTTAAATGTCATAACAATAGTGTATGGCAGTATTTGTACACAACTGTCATCTCCAGGATGTCATGACGATAGAGCGACCATTTCTCAACTGCAAGGGATGCTGCTGGTGTGCTGACGGTTGCTGCAAGTATCCTATCTACGTCAAAGATAAAACTGGACGTAAGCTGGGCATGATCAGAATGATGTAAGTGTTTACCTAGTTTACAACTATGATAACAATAATGTAAGCATTTATTTAGTGTATAAAGATGATAAGAATGGTGGAAGTGCTAACTTAGTTTATAACTATGATTAGAACGATGTAGGCGTTAACATATTTGGGTGTTGGATCATCAATAAGTGGTATATTCATAAATCCCATGTGGTATTACATTTTACCCTTGTAAACACTGTATGAATAGAGAGAGGTAAATGAGGTAATAGATTTTATGAATCACTCAAGACTGCATATTTTATAAATATGAATAATTTATGTTCAAGGAACTCATGTTGCAAGCTTCACTTTGGAGTCTATGATGAAAACGAGGTGATGCTGTATGAAATCTGGAGTCCATGTTGTCCATGCACCTGTGGATCCGACATTGACTTTCCTGTAAGTGTTTTACACACTTGACTCACATTTCTTTAGGTAAATAATGGTGTGGGAGGGGGGTGCTTGATGTTGGTGTCGACCTGCTACTATATTCATACTATATCATGAAATGTTCAATGAAATATCATAAAAAGAAGTGGTGGAAGATGTGGTGGGGGAAGTGGTGGGAGATGTGGTGGAAGAAGTGGTGGGGGAAATGGTGGGAGAAAGGGTGGGTGAAGTGGTGGAAGAAGTGGCGGGGGCCAAAGGATCTGAAAAGGTTTGCTGCAATGGCCAAAACACTTGTTTAAATTATTTTGTATGACTAACACATATTGCCTAAAAACCTGTAAGAAATCCGCTGTTGATTTTTAATAATCTTATGGGCCTTGTTGGTTTCTTTTCTTCTCCCGTGAAGAATATTGATTAGTAAATCTTATTTCAGTAGAATCTGTTATACGTGATCCTCAAACAATTTTACTTATTTCAGATCCGCAGTGTTAAAGATAACGAAGTGGTTGGAAATGTTGCTAAAACTTGGACAGGGACTCTCAAAGAGTTTTTGACAGATGCAGACACTTACTGCCTCACTTGTGAATATAATTTCTTGGGAATCATTTAAATAACTAACTAAACAATTTCAGAGCACTTTGCTTTATGTGTAACTTTGGATTAACATTAAACATTTAGGTTTCCTTGATTAAACATAATATTTAACTTTTCACTGTAACCTTGTCCTTTTTTGAGAAATTTTTATTGTGTGAGTGGATCACACAGATTTTTCTGCAATACAAACAAAAGTTTTGAAATACTATTAAGTCTTTAAATGATTCAAATTTTCTTCTTAAAAAAATAAAATTATGTTAAATATAAATTTTTCCCCAGTTCCAATGAATCTTGACGTCGTTCACAAAGCTCTGATGTTTGCTTGCGTCTTTCAGATTGTGAGTACAAAGCACACGGGTTGGCAAGTAGTGATTTATAGTCTTACGGGTCGGCAAGCAGGGATTTATAGTTTTTATGTAGTACAAAGCACACAGGTTGGCAAGCAGTGATTTATGTAGATTATGATGAGCTAATTTAGATTTGTCAGGTCTAATTTTACCATCTTAAAAAAGCTTCACTTTCTTTACACCTAATCTTCACTATTAACACTTTATTTACACCTAATCTTCACTATTAACACTTTATTTACACTTTATTGAACCTTGTTCAAACTCATCAGCCCCACACTCATCATTGTGTTCATATTTTTCCCTGATGCTATTTAATAATTTTCATGTAATTTTACAATTTTAAATAAAAATGGTTTTAAATTGTAGACAAATCCAAATTAGATATATGCAAAAACTTCTTAAAGTTATGATACACTATAAAACCTCATTGGAAATCTGGTTTAGCCATTCATCCCCTTTGATAATCTGATATAACTGAATACTAATGACACTTGAAATTTAAGGTCAGTTACAAGACAGTGATATTGTAATTCACTTAAAAGCTGTAGTCTATACATGAAGCCAATGACCTGTTTAAACCCCATTTAAGGCACACATGAGTTGTGTAGGTAGAACCCGGTTAAAGCCCAAATGAATTGTGTAGGTAGACCCCTGTTAAAGCCCAAATGAGTTGTGTAGATAGACCCCTGTTAAAGCCCAAATGAGTTGTGTAGATAGACCCATGTTAAAGCCCAAATGAATTGTGTAGGTAGACCCCTGTTAAAGCCCAAATGAATTGTGTAGGTAGACCACTGTTAAAGCCCAAATGAGTTGTGTAGGTAGACCCCTGTTAAAGCATCCATGATCTGTGTTGATCCCAATTAAGGCTATTAAGATCTCTGCTAATCCAAGCAATCAACACTACAGAAGCAATATATCATATATATTCTTATGAAAACAAATACAATGTTTCAAATAAAGAAATCTAATGTTTTATATACTCAAACCGTTTTTAACATAAGCTCTTCCCATCCATGACAAACACAAATTTACCTTTCAATAAACACAAATCTACCATTCAATAAACACAAATCTACCATTCAATGAACACAAATAAACCATTCAATAAACACAAATCTACCATTCAATGAACACAAATCTACCATTCAATGAACACAAATCTACCATTCAATAAACACAAATCTACCATTCAATAAACACAAATCTACCATTCAATAAACACAAATCTACCATTCAATAAACACAAATCTACCATTCAATAAACACAAATCTATCATTCAATAAACACAAATCTACCATTCAATAAACACAAATAAACCATTCAATAAACACAAATAAACCATTCTGTAAACACAAATCTATCATTCAATGAACACAAATAAACGATTCAATAAACACAAATCTACCATTCAATAAACACAAATAAACCATTCAATAAACACAAATCTACCATTCAATAAACACAAATCTACCATTCAATAAACACAAATCTACCATTCAATGAACACAAATAAACCATTCAATAAACACAAATCTACCATTCAATAAACACAAATCTACCATTCAATAAACACAAATCTACCATTCAATGAACACAAATAAATCATTCAATAAACACCAATCTACCATTCAATAAACACAAATCTACCATTCAATGAACACAAATAAACCATTCAATAAACACAAATCTACCATTCAATGAACACAAATCTACCATTCAATGAACACAAATCTACCATTCAATAAACACAAATCTACCATTCAATAAACACAAATCTACCATTCAATAAACACAAATCTACCATTCAATAAACACAAATCTACCATTCAATAAACACAAATCTACCATTCAATAAACACAAATCTATCATTCAATAAACACAAATCTACCATTCAATAAACACAAATAAACCATTCAATAAACACAAATAAACCATTCTGTAAACACAAATCTATCATTCAATGAACACAAATAAACGATTCAATAAACACAAATCTACCATTCAATAAACACAAATAAACCATTCAATAAACACAAATCTACCATTCAATAAACACAAATAAACCATTCAATAAACACAAATAAACCATTCAATAAACACCAATCTACCATTCAATAAACACAAATAAACCATTCAATAAACACCAATCTACCATTCAATAAACACAAATCTACCATTCAATAAACACAAATCTACCATTCAATAAACACAAATCTACCATTCAATGAACACAAATAAACCATTCAATAAACACAAATCTACCATTCAATAAACACAAATCTACCATTCAATAAACACAAATCTACCATTCAATGAACACAAATAAATCATTCAATAAACACCAATCTACCATTCAATAAACACAAATCTACCATTCAATAAACACAAATATACCATTCAATAAACACAAATATACCATTCAATAAACACAAATCTACCATTCAATAAACACAAATCTACCATTCAATAAACACAAATCTACCATTCAATAAACACAAATCTACCATTCAATAAACACAAATCTACCATTCAATAAACACAAATCTACCATTCAATAAACACAAATCTACCATTCAATAAACACAAATCTACCATTCAATAAACACAAATATACCATTCAATAAACACAAATCTACCATTCAATAAACACAAATATACCATTCAATAAACACAAATCTACCATTCAATAAACATGAATCTACCATCAAAAAATACAAACCTTTTTGACACATATTTTTCTATTTTCAGGACTTTGCTGTTTTTGAAACTCAAAAGAACCAGTATTAATCAGTTAATGAATGTATTATGTCATGAGATTTTTGTAGGATGCTTTGCTCAGCACATGAAATAGGGCCTATTTAGATTAAAAAGTTTTGTATTGTTTAAAAAAATCCAAGTTTTTTTTTTTTTTTGTGTTGTCATCTCTACTTCACATACTAAAAATGTTATCTTAATTTTTAAAAGGTATCGAATTTATTGGCAACTAATTTAAACTGAGTTTATAATTCTATCAACTAGAGGCAAACATTCATCTTCAATGTTGAAAGTGTACCCTACACAGCATGATATTCACTGCAGTGATTCAGTGACAACTGATTTCTGAAAAAACTTTTAACATATGTCACTCTGCAGTTCTGAAACAATTAAAATGATAAGGCGTAAAGAATGTTTAGCATTTATATTAATGATTGAAGCAGTTATAACAATTTCTTGTATACTTCAATGGAATTCACTGCTAAACTGATTCAAGTAAACGTAAGAAATAAAATATATTGATTATTTTTATAAGCTTAACTTTATAAATTATAAACACTTGATGTTAAAATGTGATATAATCATTTGACATCTATAACCAAATGTTAGGATTTATTACATGTTTCCTTATTATTTCCTTCAAATATGCCATTGTGATACTTTACATACATATTATATTTATACTATCTGTTAAGATGTATTTTTTAAAGCATCTTTTAAAAATATTTCTGATCTAAATAAAACTTTTAAATGAATTGGATTGTTTGCAAGTTATTTATATGTTGTCACACAAACATGACCCATTCATAAAACAATATTTTATCTTCATTTCAGCGGCGACAGGGTTTCTTTCAGCCATCTCCCAGGGGTGGGGGCACTGGGAAAGTAAAGTGCCCCCCCCCCCGAGCAAAAATGTGTAAAAACAATTAAACGAGTATATATTTTTGTAATTAATAAATTGTCATTTTAAACAGTTTTAAAAGCATAGTATATGGCACCTTTAACCGATTACAATTAGTGGACTCTGTTAAATATCGCTACACTCGATTCGGATATATCTGATGATTCGTATTTTTAATACTAATCTTGTTAAAGGCTTGCAGTATTCGATTATAAATATTGTACTTGCCACTCCTGATTATAAACCGAAGTCTCAATTCCTGTTTTTCGCACATATCGATATTTTTATTCATTTTTGTTTGTTTGCAACTTCACAATTTTAAAAACTATTTTAAAATACCTTTACATCACTACCAAGGACTACAATTCTAATAATAGTTCTTGCTAAGCATAAAACATACGCCATCTATTTTCCAATTATATTTCATCATAAAAGCATTACTTTTAAAGTAGGTATAGCTGTTAATTATAAATTGTATGATGATATTAGGCTTTAAAAATATTTTTATTAGCATAATTATAAATGTACTCGATTCCATGAGTTTTGAGTTACATAAAAAGGAAACTTAAAAAATTGAGATAAATATATTTAAAATTAAGAATTTAGCGGGTGCATACAATTACAAATAATGCACATTTCATCTATTTTTATATCGAAAGCGTTTGTGTTTTCTTTAAGTGTGCTACGTATGCCTATGTAAGATGTTTCCTGAATATCAGAAGTCAAAAAAATTTGTTTGCATGTTGCCTATCTATTAAATTCCCAACAGCTTTTGTCTTTTTAATATTAGAATAATAAAATAAAGTAACACATGCCCCATCTATTTGCAAGGATTTTTTTAAAATTAATAATTTTTTTCAAGATGAGAATCTGTCAGAATGCTAAAAAAATAAGACTTTTGTGAACTATCATTTCGATTATCATGCCAATTCCATTTTTTTGTTGTGGTTTTTTTTGTTTTTGTTAGTACATGTTTTATAATTAATTCTCATTCCTAATTTGTCAATTTAATATAACTTCTGTGGATTTTTATTTTGTGGGGGAAAGGGTTTTGAAGAATATCTAATTGACACTTTGTAATTTATTTGAAAAAAATGTAATATAATTTGAAATTCCAATTGCAAATTTCAATGAAAGGAATATTAGGAAATTTATGCTATTTTGAAAAAGTCGTTTCTTCTTTACATAATAATGCCGTCTAAATACGATTTATAAAACAATGACCAGTTTTGATAACCCATAAAAATGTATAGACCTTGCTACTTAACAGTTTTTTCTTCTTCTTTTGACTCTGTTCAACATATAAACTGATGTTAGAAGTGATTTTTGTAATGGCAACATTTCTTTTTTCTTTTTTTTTAAAATTCAAATGTATTTAACCCCCCAAAAAGTGCACAATAAAAAATGAAAGCCGCATTACTATTTATTAATATAAAAATATATTTGCATAAACCAACCGGGTCAAGCAGAGCCGTCGCTCAACTTTTCGAGAACCCCTTTTGCCACATTTTGGTTTGGTAACCCCGACCACTTAAAGATGATAAATCTTGAAAATATCCACATCACATCTTTAAGTCCTTAAAATATCAGAGGCCCACAACAGTCGTAGGGGTTGCTGGGCTCACGCGATGTTTCTAAGGTTAAGTGACAGCTACATTTTTTTACTAGCATCTCTTCCGTTGCTCTCCAAGTGAAAAATGTTGCAAAAATAAATTAAATTAATTGCTAAAATGCATTCTTTTATTTTGAATTGATCAAAAATATGTTGGGGACTATAAAGATTTAATAGGCGATATTAATCTATGGAAAATGCATAACCCCAAGGGCGCCACAACTGGAATGAATTTAGGTCATGTCCTCCTGGATCGGCGTTAAGGTGCCTTTGATCATTATTACGGCTAATTTAGCGCTGCCCACGAGAAAGTTTGAAATTTCACCTCAAAATTATCTGAAAGAAACACTCAATTCAATTGTGAGCCAAAATGCACCCCTGGATTTTGAATTTGCACGCCTGTCTTTAGCACCCTTAATTGTTAGACCCCTTCCTTTACGCTGATCATTATTACAGTAATGGGTTGAATATCTTAACTCTGGAGCACGCCACAACTGGAGTGAATTCAGTTTATGTATGGCACTGCCACCATAATGCCTCACAAGACACAACTGGAGTGAATTCAGTTTATGTATGGCACTGCCACCATAATGCCTCACAAGACCCTTAAAAAGTTTCTTCCCTTGATCACAAAGTCCTAGAGAAACATTGAATTCCACTAAACCCCAAAATGCATCTCTTGATTTTGAAATAATAAAAATCCACTGACCCTTCAACACCTCAAGATCCATCTTACTTACGTACTTATGCCTTTTACCCCCCATCTGGGTCATGTAAGGGCGTCTACAAGAATTTTATATTCATCTCTGTCCTGTGCTTCCCTTTCCAGTTGCTTTCAGGTGTTTCTCATACTTGGTGTGTCTGCCTCTAGCAGGCGTCTCCATGTAATTATAGGGCTTCCTGTTTTTTTTTTTTTCCTGTGGATTTCATGTTACGGTATTGTCTGGTGATGTTGTCTGGGGTTTTGCGGAGAATGTGCCCTATCCACCTCCATCTTTGCCTTATGATGTTTTCAGCAAAAGGCTCCTGGTTTGGCCATTTGATGTTCAGGATCTTCCAAAGGCAAGTGTTTATGAAGGTCTGTACTTTCTGCGTGATGATCGCTGTTGTTTTCATGGTTTCTGCTCTATGGAGTAGGACTGTCTTGTAATTTATGTTGAAAATTCTGACTTTGGTTTGAAGAGTCAGATCCTTTGGCTCACATATTTTCTATAATAGCACATATGCTGACCTAGGCTTACCAATTCTAGTCCCGACATCCGCTTCGGATCCACCATTTAAGTCCATGGTGTTGACTAAGTATGAAAGCCTCCACTTCTTCCAGTGCAAAACTTACCAGAGAGATATGCTCTTGTTTGGCTCATTTTAACATCTTATCTTTATTTTGCTTTTATTTATATAAATAAAGGCAAGATTCATCGGCACCCTCGATTCATACCCTACACCCCGATGAAAATGATCGCTAATTTTGGTGAAGATAGATACACCCCCTAGAGGCGCAGCTAATACTAGTGTCATCATGGCGGCTCACCCTTTCACGATACAAACTCTGCAGTTGAACAAAAATGTCGCACCTCCATATAAATAAAAAGTGACACCTGGGATAAATCTTATACCCCATTTTCTACGCCACTGGAAGGGGCGTAGCTAGAGTGTTTAGCGTCAGGGGACCTGATTTATTTTTACGCTCGCCCTCTTAGCTCTGAAACGAATTATTTTCAACCATTAAATACCACCAAAGCACATTTTAGTGCCCCCTCTAGTCTCGAGCCCCGGGATGTATGTCCCATCTGCCACCCATTAGCTCCGCCTCTGGCCACTGCCACCTGGTACTGCTAATGTAGGACATTACGGCTATGAAAAGATTATTGCAGGACCGTTAATGTACATATAACTGCTGTGGAAAGATGACAAGAATATCATCGTTCCCACGCGTTCCTGCAAGACCTGATACCGTGTTTCTTTGTTAACGTTTTTAAAATCTAATTGGCAATACATTTCTGGAATTTCTTCATTATAGTTTACTTTCTTTATTTTACGAGTGATGATTATATTTTGATGAAAATAGTGACGTCATTCACAAACATATTTTTATATTAATTAAGACGTCATTTAACTGTGTACGGACGTTGTGTCCTAGTTTACTGATCTGGCTGAGGTCATGTGACGTTACTAAAATACGGATTGTGAAATATTCAAAGGACGAAATAATGTGAAGATTAAATTTATGAAGACTTGTCGACACATTAGAATTAGATCGTCAAGCTTGAGTGACCCGGTGGTTGTCAAGCTTGAGTGACCCGGTGGTTGTCAAGCTTGAGTGACCCGGCGATTGTGAAATGGTTCGCGTGATTTCGTAATCCCTAGTGACAATTATGTTTGCGACACATTCCACGTCTCATGCAAATCACGTTGTTGCGGTACGTTTTTAGTGTAGTCCTAAGTTTTTAGTGTAGTCCTAAGTTTTCAGTGTAGGTCTAGGTTTTCAGTGTTGGCCTAAGTTTTCAGTGTAGTATTAAGTTTTGGGACCGCCGTTTAAGCATAGCTCGTCGTATTCTTTAATGCAGTATTGTTCATGGTCTTGTCTATAGTTATTTTTTCCCATACATGATAACGATACCATTTGAACGATTGGGGGGGGGGGGGCTGAAATAGAGATCTGTTTATTATAAGGATATTTTTTTTAAAAAGTTAATGCTATGACAAAGCTTGAGGGGGAAAGGCTTGTCCATACCACTAGTTGCGTACCTTGACTAAATTCCTCCCAAAATGGCACTCATTTTCAGTGTGGCCTTGTGGTTTACAAGTACTATAACTGACGTAAGGTTAAACATAATGCAACAACTGTCCATTTCTTGGCATGCCGATGTTTCAAACCATTTGTAAATTTACGACAGTCCGTAAATATTTGACATAATAATGACTTTATGTCTTTCAAACCGTAGGATGTCTCTAAAAATTGAAATTGTTTATAAGGCTTTGAAGAAACAAATGATGAAAATCTCAGCATCAATTTTTTTTTTAAAAATCCTTTATATAATAACTTTGCTTTTGTTTGTGGGTGGCTCGCTGGCTGACTGGCAAAATCTTCGAACGGCTAATTGACCCACTTCCCGTCACGCTATCGCGATGAAACTTGGCACATAGACTCATTGCCGATGAAAACACATTCTTTCACACTTTCAGCCCAACCCCGAACCCCAACAATCAGTTTTTTTTCTGTTTTTCAAGGTAAATTATGAAGTCATGAAATTAAATTCCCAAAACTTCGCTAAATGAGATTCGTGCAAAAATAATTTATAGCAAGTGCATTTGGTGCGTAATATTTTCTTTTGTCTTTCTGAAATAGTTGGTGAAATGAATCTGCGCTGTAAAAACGACGGGTGTTTCATTAGAATATTAATATAGTTCAGGGGCGTGAAAAAAATGGGGGTTGCGAGTGTGTTGGGGGGGGGGGCGCTAATAGGAATTCTAATAAAGTGCATTACTTACTTGATACTTGTATGCATTTTTGTTCAAATTTTCAGCCCCCTCCCCCAATCGCTAGATATTACATTTTATAAAGGATTTATACCAAAAGCCTTGTTTTTGTGCGTTGCTTAATACTTAATTTGTTTTCTCGCTTGATTAAAAGGGTAAGATCAAAAGGCAAACGAATTAAACAGTGATCAAAACAGGACCAATTAAACTATTATCAAAAGTAGGACAAATTAAACTTTGATCAAAAGTAGGACAAATTAAACAATAATCAAAAGAAGGACAAATTAAACAATAAGAAAAGTATCATTTTAATGTCTAGCATCTAGGCAAATAATAAAAAAAATTAGCCAGCAGTGTCGTTCCAAAATATTAAAAGTTAATAAATATTAATTAATAATAATAACAACACACAGGTTAGATATTTAGAAAATCTGAGTTAAAGTTATGTTGGTTTTTTAAAACTTCTTTTCAATAGATCCTTAGTAGTCTAGTTACACTTAGTAGTCTAGTTACACTTAGTAGTCTAGTTACACTTAGTAGTCTAGTTACACTTAGTAGTCTAGTTACACTTAGTAGTCTAGTTACACTTAGTAGTCTAGTTACACTTAGTAGTCTAGTTACACTTAGTAGTCTAGTTACACTTAGTAGTCTAGTTACACTTAGTAGGCTAGTTACACTTAGTAGGCTAGTTACACTTAGTAGGCTAGTTACACTTAGTAGTCTAGTTACACTTAGTAGGCTAGTTATACTTAGTAGTCTAGTTACACTTAGTAGTCTAGTTACACTTAGTAGGCTAGTTATACTTAGTAGTCTAGTTACACTTAGTAGTCTAGTTACACTTAGTAGGCTAGTTATACTTAGTAGTCTAGTTACACTTAGTAGGCTAGTTACACTTAGATGGCTAGTTACACTTAGTAGTCTAGTTACACTTAGTAGGCTAGTTATACTTAGTAGTCTAGTTACACTTAGTAGTCTAGTTACACTTAGTAGGCTAGTTATACTTAGTAGTCTAGTTACACTTAGTAGTCTAGTTACACTTAGTAGGCTAGTTATACTTAGTAGTCTAGTTACACTTAGTTGGCTAGTTACACTTAGTAGTCTAGTTACACTTAGTAGTCTAGTTACACTTAGTAGGCTAGTTATACTTAGTAGTCTAGTTACACTTAGTAGGCTAGTTACACTTAGTAGGCTAGTTATACTTAGTAGTCTAGTTACACTTAGTTGGCTAGTTACACTTAGTAGTCTAGTTACACTTAGTAGGCTAGTTATACTTAGTCTAGTTACACTTAGTAGGCTAGTTACACTTAGTAGGCTAGTTACACTTAGTAGGCTAGTTACACTTAGTAGTCTAGTTACACTTAGTTGGCTAGTTACACTTAGTAGGCTAGTTATACTTAGTAGGCTAGTTACACTTAGTCTAGTTACACTTAGTAGGCTAGTTACACTTAGTCTAGTTACACTTAGTAGGCTAGTTACACTTAGTAGGCTAGTTACACTTAGTAGGCTAGTTACACTTAGTAGTCTAGTTACACTTAGTAGGCTAGTTACACTTAGTCTAGTTACACTTAGTAGTCTAGTTACACTTAGATGGCTAGTTACACTTAGTAGGCTAGTTACACTTAGTAGGCTAGTTACACTTAGATGGCTAGTTACACTTAGTAGTCTAGTTACACTTAGATGGCTAGTTACACTTAGTAGTCTAGTTACACTTAGATGGCTAGTTACACTTAGATGGCTAGTTACACTTAGTAGTCTAGTTACACTTAGATGGCTAGTTACACTTAGTAGTCTAGTTACACTTAGATGGCTAGTTACACTTAGTAGGCTAGTTACACTTAGTAGGCTAGTTACACTTAGTCTAGTTACACTTAGTAGTCTAGTTACACTTAGTAGGCTAGTTACACTTAGTAGGCTAGTTACACCTAGTAGTCTAGTTACACTTAGTTGGCTAGTTACACTTAGTAGGCTAGTTACACTTAGTAGGCTAGTTACACTAATTAGGCTAGTTACACTTAGTTGGCTAGTTACACTTAGTTGGCTAGTTACACTTAGTAGGCTAGTTACACTTAGTAGGCTAGTTACACTTAGTTGGCTAGATCCACTTAGTTAGCTAGTTACACTTAGTTGGCTAGTTACACTTAGTTGGCTAGTTACACTTAGTTGGCTAGTTACACTTAGTAGGCTAGTTACACTTAGTTGGCTAGTTACACTTAGTTGGCTAGTTACACTTAGTTGGCTAGTTACACCTAGTTGGCTAGTTGCACTTAGTAGGCTAGTTACACTTAGTTGGCTAGTTACACTTAGTTGGCATGGTAAAAAAAACACCACAGAAATCTTAACTTGAAATAATTCTTGTAAGAAAGAATTGGTAGTGGAACATTTGAGAAATACTGCACTTTGATTAAAGAAAATATCTAATTAAAGGTTAGTATTTATATAGGCTATAGGGCTTTAATTTACAGAAAGTTTTTAGTTAAAAATAATTTGAGTGTGTGTAGCATGTCAAATTTGAAGTGATACAGAAAGAATGTAATAAATACAGTAATAGATTCAGTAATTATAGTTTCAAGAAGTAAAGAATAGAATAAAATTGTAAAAGTGAAATTTCAGGTGCAGAACTCATTGAAAAAATTACCATTTAAGTGAAAATCTGTAAGTCAATCAAGATTAATTATGCGAAAAATTCAGGAAACATGTCACTTCAAAATGCAATAATAATAAGAAAATAAAAATGTGAAATGTCTCTCTTTTTTTTTTTTTACTAAGGTGTGACAGTATGGACAGTATGGTCAAAAATAACATTTAATGATGAGCTAAAGCTTAAAACTATCTAAATTTCTTTAATTATTAATTACTGCCAGACTGATTTCTACATTTATATAACAAATATCAAAATAATTCCAGATTTATCTATGCATTAAAGCCAATGGCAAAAATAAAAAAAAAAGTTTTCCTTAAAAATATGAATATGTAAATCTCAGATATCACTCATAAATCTAGAATAGAAAATCAATACCCTCTTCAATGTCAGGCACATATTTTTTAAATTTATTTTAACATTGCAAATCCCTCTACTAAGTCTACAAACATAGGATCAATGCATTGATGATTGATCGTGAGCCCTTAATATATAGAAGAAGAAGAATTTTTAAGAATACTATTAAACATTATACGTATATTAAGGTTACGATCTTGACTAACTAATTAAAGTGTCTATTTGACTTCTAATGGGGTTGTAGATTTGTAACATGTGAAACACCTGTTGCTTTAATTACTAATTATAATAAAAATAAATACTGTTAAATTTTCACAACAATCACAGAGTATAGCATAATATTCAAAAAAATTAAATCCACAGAATTTATTTCATGGTGATAAATAATCCATGTAGTTACCGTAACCGTAACATTATGAAATTTTAATGTAACATACAACTTTGTTTAGTTTGATCATGTCTTATGTCCCCTCAAAGCAACAAAAAAAAAAACGATTTCAAGAGAATCCAGTGAACTTCTCAGTTTTATATTAAAAATAGGAAAAATTAAAATTCTCTAAAAATAATAATTGTTCTGAAAATGTATGGGTGTAAAAAAAAAAAAAGAAAAGATAATAAAATATAACTATATTTAAGGATGTATTTTGAAATAATGACTATAAAATTATATTAATGAGGCATAAACAATTTGTGTTAATAAAACAGTATATGGCCTATAAACTATATACATTTTAATTGTCTTACAACAAAATATAAAGTCAAACATTTTGGCTAAACTAGGCCATCCATCCTCTTATAAAAATATATTCTTTGTAATTGTAATTATGTCTACACGATATTGCAGAAATTCCTTTGTTATTATTATAATATTTAATTTGAATTGATGTAAGTTTGATGTTCAAAGGGCTGCATAGAAACCTAACAGGAATAGAATAAATATACAGTGCAACCAAAAGTTAACAGTGTTCTCAGCACTCTGAGAAGAGATTATGCATAAGTGATTTTTTCTTGTGTGTCTTCCACTCACTCACAACAGTGGCATTCTCACACTTGGGGCCCCATCCTAAATAATAGCTTCCCCAACATCGTCAATTTCTTCCATCCAGAGATGTGGCTTGCGGTAGAACTGCAACAAGAACCAGGAGTGTTATTAAATCTTTATCAAGGCAGAGCTGACAAGAAACACATCACACAAAATCACTATAAGATTTAGTATTAAGTGTAACTTGCATTGATAAACCTCTCCCGATTAACCGGGTATAGTTAAGTAAAGTAATACCATTAACAATTTATCCATATACGAAATAAATATCCCTTTTAAATACTTCATTTTTTCTCCCTGGTTAAGAAGTTAATTTCAAAAGTAACAATTAATGAAACAGTTAATGAAACAATTAATGAAGTAGCCACAAGCCATGGATTTTTTTAATGTGCAATTCATGGCAATTTTAGGTACTACTAGCTTGAAAAAAAAAAGTAAAAAAAAAAAGAAGTAGGCCTATGCATAATTTCTGTTGACTTTGCAGACTTACGTGGATGTCGTTGATTTCCCTGTAGAACCTCTGTGTGAGAGACTCTTTGATATCAGACGCAATGTTAAGTTCCTGGCCCAGGTAGATGATTTTGCTGACAGGGCACACTATACATGCAGTGCCTGCTCCAAATACTTCCTTTACCTGATAAGATATAAAAAAAGATGAGACCAGCTACTACAATGAACAGCTGATTTAGTGACATTGGAAAAAATTAGATAATTCAGACAAACATTTTTTTTAAAAATTTAAATGAAAAGATTTGAGTTTGGTGGAAATAAATTACATTCTGGAGCTAAGTAGTAATTTAAAAATTTTATATCGGTTTAACTCTTCACTTTAAATTGGTGTCTGTACAATGCATCCATCAGCTTTGCAAGCATTTTTAAAAGTAATTATTCAGTAATTTCCATTCAGAGTTGAAATACCCTCAAACCAGACGCTCGCTTTACACAATGAACTTTTTCTCATTTATCTTGTTAACAATTTTCATGATGACCAGCATACCAACTAAAAAAGCGTGGGCTAATTTATATTGCCTTTTTGTCTCCAGTAAAAATGTTCACTTTGATTCTCCTGTTTCGCCCCCCCCCCCCCTTTCTGCATTCTTAATGTATAAAGAATGCATGTACATTAAATTCTAAATGTATAAAGAATACATGAAAATTAAATTCTAAATTTTGAAAGAATGCATGTAGATTAAATTTCTCAAGCGTTATTTTTGACAAGTCAATGAGTTGTTCTTCCTAGGCCTAACTTACCCTCCCTTCATTCAAAGCCCTGGTGAACCTCTTCATTGTGATCACTTGCTCGGACACCTTGAACTCACCCTGTGGGTCAGAGAGTGTACTATTAAATATACATGAACATCTGTTCAGTTATTGGATTGAAGAAAAAAAATATGATAATTGTTTTTAAATTCAGGAATAGCACTGAAACATATTATATAACTTTCAAAATTTTTTATTAAGAATCAAGAAAAAAATATCTATTAAATTAATTTATATAAAAACAAAATGGCTGTAATTAGGATTTACCCTTTTTGACACTAAAACAGATAAACTAATAGTCAAAAAATAGTATACTTAACTGAGTCTCTATTTTTGACAGGTATAAAATATATAGATAACCAATATTGTTATTATAATAGCTTTTTAGTAACTAATCCGTGTTATTAAAAATAAAAATTAACCTGCCCCAGTCTAAAACATGTCACCCAGACCACAAAAATAAAACTCATTAATTATTATTATTAGGAAATAGGTTTTTTCACCAATAAAATGTAAACGATAAAACAGCGAATTATTTTAATTATTCCAAGTTTGTTAAACGAATGCAAAACCGGAGGTGACGTGATTTTTACCCATTGTCTGGACAACTCCAGCAAAGATTTTCTGGTAACTCCAGGTAAAATTAAGCCAGTCTCAAGCGGTGGTGTAATCAGTTCCTCCTCTGTTTAGAATCATGCAATTGTAAATGAATATTAAGACTTTAAATGAAAACCAAATCACTTTCTTACCAAGGATCAACACAATTACTTACTGACGAAAAACAAAAGCAGAGCACTAAACTATGCACAAGTTGATTCTGTTTAGACAGTTCCTAATTATAATTAATTTGCCAGATTTTAAATCCTATACCAAAAGTTCTGTTTGATTTGGACAATTAAGCAAAATAGTGAAGAACAGACAACATTAAATGCAGTACATCAGAGATTCTCAAGAATGCGTTAAAAAGAACAATTGCTTTTGTAGTGAAATACATTTTGTTAACTATTAATATGCAGATTTCTCAGAAGCAGTGTTAAATTAAATAGACTGTACAAGAACTTAGACAGAAACAACAACTTAAATCTATCCATTTTAAAAAAAGGCAAGATAAAACTTATTATTATTTTTTTCCTGTAAGACTGTAAGGTGCTCATAGAAATATTTGAATAAAAATGAGAACTATTTTACCTCCTTGTTCGTTAGTCCAAAAAACAAATAAATTCATGGTACCCACTTCGGTCATCTGGTGGTCATCTCCATACAACCAAAGGACCTGCTGACAGCCATGTTTCTCATTTGCAATGATCTGTATGGCAGTTGTTGGTGCGTAGTTGCTGTGCAGGTAAACAAAGAAAACAAAAAGAGAACTTTGTGACTTATTACTATGTCTTTTATTTCAAATAACTGTATTACCATAACTAAACATTGTGATTTTGTGACAAACGTTTTTTTTCTCCCCACAATTGATTAGTGTTTATTTCAATTCCAAACATTTAGTTTTTCTTTTGTGTACCTTCTTCCATTCCCTTCCTATGTTCAACTTGAAATAGAACCTTGATTTAGAGCACAGTATCAATAGAAACTATATAATTTTGATTTAGAGCACAATATCATAAGGAATTAAATTGCTTGGATTTAGACCAGAATTCATTAGTTACTTATTTCACCTAAAATATGATAGTGATTTGTCAGCACTGAATAGGCCTACATGTAAATGTACTTGTCTGATTACAAACAGAACCAACCTGCCCATTTTGTACATGCCACAGCCTCCTGGCCAAGCCCTGACGTACTGTGGGTCAGCGAGAAGACTAACTGGTTTTAGGCCTGTAGGAAAGTAGGGCCCCACAGGACCCGTGATCACAAAAAGTTTTGCCATGTTTGAAGCACCAACAATCAGTCGAGGCTGAGGATTTCAAGTAAAATGTACGCTTTGAAACTGATCTAAAGACAATACCTAAATGTGAATCTAAAGACATTTTACCAGTTATTCAGCATTTTTTAAAAGTAAAGTAACGAAGTTGCATGGCGTTTTATACAATTATGTCTTATAAATAGAAAATATGCTTCATATAATTATAATCCAATAGATTTTCCATACAGAAAAGAAATTTGACATTTTTATTGAAATTATTTGCTTTATTCTGAAAATTATTAAATTTTTATTAAAGTTTAAAAGAAACTGTATTAGTATTACTAATTTAAAATTAGTTGCTTTTGGCTTCTTTGAAATTTTTTAAGTTGCCCTCTTCTTTATTTTAATTAATTTTTTTTTTTTGAAAAAATTATAAAATACATTTGAAACATTCTTGATAATAAGAGAGGAGAGACTGCAGTCAGGTTAGGTAGAAGGGATTATGGTAAACAAGTCATGGGGAAAGCTGAAAAAAAAGGACACAACAAAACAAGGTAATGTGACTTTCATTTTGCTGTCGTCTCGGACACTATATTTCGGCTATTTATTTTAGTTTTCATTTTTATTTTACTCGTTTTCTAATTGAAGAAGACATCTTGCCGACACGTTAACTGTTTTGTTGCGTCCTTTTTTTTCAGATTCTCCCAGACCTTGTTCACATATTTCCCGAAGAACTCTTACCTCAGTGCCAATAAAAGTGGGGCGAACATACAGTGAACATTTCTGGGAGTGAGGAACCCATTCTTGATCAATGCTGATAAGTTTTTTGATGCATTTGAGAAACTCAGTTTGGTCAAAATACTGCAAAGAAAACACAAAATGAAATCAGTACTTTGTTATATTATTCACATCTAAAAATGAGAACCATACAGAACCAAGATTATAGGACGTCAAAGAACATTGTATTTTCAAGGTATTACACAAAGATTGTTACAATTTGGTGAAGATGTCTAAATTATAAACAATATAAATTTATTTTAAGCGTTTAATCTTCACATATTTTAATCATGTTTCTTACTCCTTTAGCCTCGATTATTCCGATGACCCGAGGACTTACTGAACTGAAAAGGGCGAAGGTTAATGACAAGCATATCACACTTACAGGCAATGATGTCCTTTTTGCAGTGTTAGCCATGCGTTGCATGTTCTCCATTGGTCGAAATAGCCTAATTTTGTCATCTACACATCTGTAAGCTTTCATACCCTCAAACAGCTGCAACGTTGAGAAAAGCTTCATTATGCATAGAGCCTATCATCAAGGCTATTAAAGATACAATGAGAAATTGGTGCGGCTTATTTGGAAAAGAGTAGAATCACTTGAGAATTGTGTTGAAACAACACAGGCTCGATAACAAGAGCTATTCTGAGACAACACAGTGTCAATAACAAGAGCTATTCTGAGACAACACAGTGTCAATAACAAGAGTTATTCTGAGACAACACAGTGTCAAAAATAATAGCTATGCTGAGACAACACAGTGTCAATAACAAGAGTTTTGCTGAGACAACACAGTGTCAATAACAAGAGTTATTCTGAGACAACACTGTGTCAATAACAAGAGCTATGCTGAGCCAAAACAGTGTCAATAACAAGAGTTTTGCTGAGACAACACAGTGTCAATAACAAGTGTTATTCTGAGACAACACAGTGTCAATAACAAGAGTTATTCTGAGACAACACAGTGTCAATAACAAGAGTTTTGCTGAGACAACACAGTGTCAATAACAAGAGTTATTCTGAGACAACACAGTGTCAATAACAAGAGTTTTGCTGAGACAACACTGTGTCAATAACAAGAGCTATGCTGAGACAACACAGTGTCAATAACAAGAGATATGCTGAGACCACACAGTGTCAATAACAAGAGTATTCAGGAGTCAAGTCAAAGTCTAAAGAGATTTCGTTGTGGGTAAAAATCAGAATATTCTGGATTTGTTAAATGATAAGCTATAGGTAAGCGTTTCTATGATGTTTTAAGACAAGTCAAATCTGAAGGACCACCTCACATGGATCCGACCCACCTCACAGGCATACGACCCACCTCACATGCATAGTGCAACACGTGAGCAGCTGGGTGAATCTGTAGAGGGGCGACTGGCTTGATCTGTGGTGTGCCCCAGCCGTGCTCAAGAGTCCAGTCCACCTCAAACATGTGGTCAGAGATGTTGGCACCAAACTTAAGTTCTTCATTGTCTGGTTTGGGAGATGGTTTGTCTGTCAATGTGATCTGTAAGTCTTCATACTGTAAAAAAATAATTTTTAAAGTGTATTTCTTAAGCAGTATTTCATTATACAATACACTCATTTTGCGTTTTAAATCAGTTTTGAGGGTTAAATGGCCCAGATATTGACCCAGATCTAGTGAGTAGAATTCTGTTACACACAAAACTGAATGGCAGTGTGCCAGGTAGGCTGTACACTACTTTTTCCTTGTAAAGTTTCCATTCATCTTCCCCAGGATAATTGGGAACCGAGAGAGTTCAACAGCTTACTTAGGAGTTCATTGTTTTAGTTTTAGATTTATTTTAAAAAGAATTTATCAAAATCGCACATACGCATTTGACAAGCCAGAAAACTTGTGCAGCGTAATAAATAAAAACAATATTTAAAAAAAAAAAAGGAGAATGCTTTGACTGAAATAGTGAGTTAACTTTTAAATAAATCTCAGCTGATTGTCTTGACATGAAATCCACCACAGATATGTGTTATAACTAGGGGAACTAACCCACTGAAAAACGGTGACGACAATGCATGAACTTCCCACCTACGTTTAAGCTACTTCACAATACGTGCATTCAAGTGACGTACTTTATAAGAATCCCAATTATTGCTAACTTTTGGGAGTTGTAATTTGCGCGCCTATTGACTACAAGTCTAACCCCCCATCCCCCCTAAAAAAAAAAAAACATCCGTTCCCCCTCTAATATTCACGAATGCAGATGTCTGGTTCAACCACTTGACATGCTTACGTCACAAATTAGGTCACACGCCCAGAACCATTTTTTTTTCCTGATGCAGTGCTACAAATGATTTCTGACCAGACGAATTTGTATGCCGCCCACAGGAATGCTCACAACTTCATTCCTGTCACTGTCAGTGACATTCAAACATTTATATACATAAATATGATGTTTGGTGTTCACAAGCTACCTGCTTACACCATGTACTGGTCAACAGATCCTCTTTTAAAAGTATCCAGTGTGGCTGATGTCATGTCTAGAAATAGATATCAAGAAATTTCAAGATACTTTCACCTGGCTGACAGCAAGAATTATATCCCGAAAGGCCAAGATGGGTATGATCCCCTTTACAAGATCCGACCAATCATCACAGTCGTAAAAGATGCCTGCAACAAACTATACAGACCTGGAGCTGCTATATCTTTTGACGAAGCTATGATTCCTTTCAGGGGCAGACTATCTTTTAAGCAATACATAAAAGGAAAGCCCCACCCGTGGGGTGTCAAAGTCTGGTGCTGCTGCGACTCGGCGACATCGTTCCTCTTAGACTTTGACTTCTACACTGGTAAATCAGACACTATGATGCCCAATGGACTAGGCTATAATGTCATCCACAAATTAGGAAATAGATATCTTGATAAAAACCATCATTTTTATTTCGACAATTTTTTTTCATCTGTGAAATTAGCATCTGATTTGCTATCACGTGGCACATACTCATGTGCGACAACTCGCCAAAACAGGAAACACTGGCCCAAAGACCTGATGGGAAAAATAAACAAAAACCAATGTGAAATGAGGCAGATAGGCAGTCTGGTTGCATGTTGGTGGAGGGACAAACGTGCCATCTCCATGCTTTCCACAAACGCTTCGCCTACACTGAGCACTGAATCTCGTCGAACAAAAGATGGCCCTGTTGACAAACAGATCCCCCAGTCGGTTCTCATCTACAATGCCAATATGGGTGGGGAACAGACACGATCAGCTGAGATCGTACTACCCTATTGGCAGAAAAAGCCTCAAGTGGTGGAGATGCTGTCTGTGGTTTTTTTCGAGGCAGCGGTGCTGAACGCATTAATTTTGTACAAAAATATGCCACGCCCCCGGACATCAAAGCCAGTGTCCCATTTTACTTTCCATTTGGACATTGCCCGCAGCCTCATGAAAGGTTTTTCGAGGAAAAGAAGACAGATGGAGGTCCCTGCTGCTGGCGGTTTGGCTGTTCTTGGAACCTCTTTGGAGCATCGCAGAATTCGGCTCCCAGGTCGTAAAAAGCAATGTTTTCAGTGTCGGCAGTAAAACGTCCGCACTGAGCCGAATAAAAGACCGGACACTGTTTTTGGGTGTGTGTTGTGTAACACACACCTTTGTGATGAGCTGTGTTTTCCATGCCCAGCTGAACTGAGGTATATAATAAACAATAAAATTAAAGAAATTGTCCTGTAAAAAAGGATTTTTTTCATATTTTCAAGCATTTTAATTTTTATTTGTATGTACATTTTTAATACACCCATACATATTTGGTATCATCTGATAGATAATTCATTTCCCTACATAATGATTTTTTTTTCACGTCAATTGGTTTTTAAATTAGCGAGATATGTTGAAATTTGTTAAAAAACTCAATTTGTAATTTAGAGTTATTCCCCTTACGTTGGGATAATATGGATGTTTTGTAGTCAAGCCAATGGGAAGTTATTGGTTAGTTAGTAGTTATGATTCCACAAAAATGGACGATTTGACGAAATGAAAAATAGCCAATTTTGTGTCTGTTTTTATCAAATTTTAAAACCTCGTAACTTTTTTATTTATTGAGCTATTGTAATAAACCAGGTCCAGGTATCAAAATTCGTATATTAAAAAGTTCTATCAAGTGAGTGTCCTTAAAATAGTCTAAATTTAAAAAGAAGTTTTGGTTTGGACTACCTACAAGTCTCCAATAAAAAAGCCATATTTATAATAACTCCTGTTAACACTGGATTTTGGCCCCAGCCTCTTACCGTTAATATTCAAGCTGGGACCAGTCAAAACCCACGATTCAAAGACCAATCTAACTTGTAAAAGATGTCTTAATAAAAAAGGGTATCCACCAAGGCCAAAGTTATATCCGTATATCAATTACAATAAAAAAAATATATGAACCCAATCCAAAATGGGTAATTTTAGATCTCCCTACAATGAGGGATCTATAAAAATCATTCAGATAAATATTCAAGTTTAATTTTCAAATTTATCCCTTTGAAATAGTATGGGATTGAAAAAAAAATTTCAAATTTGTCCCATGGGCCATGGGAAATCTTTTGGAAAAGCTCCAAAAATATAGTTGTGGCCGACCTCAGCAAATTTGGCGCTCAAGAATGTTGAGATTTTGGCCCCGTTTCTCTTACAGGTTGATGTTAACTGTTAACTGTAGAAAGGTGCTGCTGGAGTGTCCTAAGTTAGCAGTCTTATTCAGCCAACTATATATAAACAATAAAACATTATTTTAATTTAGTTTTTATAAAACAAAGTTACAAAATTGATCTGTTCGAAATTAAAATGTTTTTTTTATTGAAAATTCGCACGTATTATATGCAAATAATCTGACTTTCAGCATGCAATAATTATTCCATTTTTAAAATTAAAAAAAATTATGATGGTCTACCTACAGTGGAATTTGTATCATAGCTAGGCCAGTGGTATAGGAAGACGATGCGTTGAGGGCCCCTCCACCGGAACGATTTTAAAAAAAAAAATTGACCAAACGGCATTCTCGGCCAACTACAGAGTTGCTTTGCTTTTGTCTCTTCATGTAGGAGGACGACAAAAACTTGGCCCACCCTGGGCGGCACTAGCACTGGCTACGCCGATGACCAGATTTAATGACAACCACATGGAACAAATAATAAAATATTTAAACAAAAATATAGTTTTTTAAATTGAATAAATAAGGTTGGTTTGGGATGTCATGTTGATTTATTTCAATAGCTTTGTTATACCTCCTTCATTGCCCAAGGCTCATTCATGGCTCAAGCCTCCTTCATTGTCCAAGGCTCATTCATGGCTCAAGCCTCCTTCATGGCTCAAGCCTCATTCATGGCTCAAGCCTCATTCGCTGCTCAAGCCTCAATCGTGGCTCAAGCCTCATTCATATTCCAATAGCTATGTTGTACCCTTCAGCCATGTTGCTTGTAAACTGGAATATCCCCGAAGAGTCGCACAACAGATGCATACGCTTCAACTATATACAGCTTATATTCCGCGAATAGAGTGTTTACATTTTTGTTAAGGATCAAAATGACGCCCCTAGATCCTGACGCCCCTGACAGTCGCCTGCTTTGCCTGTACCAAGGACCGGTCCTGGATATAGTGTTTTTTTGAAAATAAAATTTGGCCTCTCTCCCCCTTTGCCAAAAAAAGTAGTGGATATTATTAGTTATAATGCATCGATATTTTAAAGGGGATTGTGAACGGTACAGGGCCGTCTTAACAACATAGGAGACCCTGGGCACAGCAGTACACTGGGGCCCCCTAGCAACACAACACACCTGGGCCGTGAGAAGTGGGGCGAAAGAGGACAGTGGCCCCATGCTCAAACTGTGGTGGTTGGGCGGGGGGGGGGGGGGACAGTTCCTGCTCCACACTAACTCACCAAGAGAATAAAAATGTAAAATAAAAATAAACATTCAATTAATTTAAACTTAGTTGAAATCAAAAACTTGTTGACTAGGGTTATTCCCCTTTAAGGGTTTAAAATTGTCCAACTTTGATTCGCATTTATAATATTAATGTTGGAATGTACTAACATATAACGTGGATTAAAATTGGGAATTTTATATCCAAATAATATGTCAAAATCTTTCAATATTCATTAAATATATGTAAAGCATGTTGCCTCTGTAAGAGTGAGTCTCCTAGAAACGTGGGGCCCTCTACAAGCGCGGGGCTCTGGGCCGGTGTCCACTGGGCCCATGCCTTAAGACGGCACGGGAAAGGTATGTTTACGACTTTTGGCCTAGATGCAACAAATGACGTAGAACTCAAGTTTTCGTGTATAGCTTTGGCTATTAGAATGGTCGGCAAATAGCGGCTCGCGAGCTGGATGCGGCTCTTTAGCGACCTGTGTGCGGCTCGGCCAGCCGGCCATAAATCGGTTTTGACTCCGAAAAACATGGTTCTTAAACAGAAATTTGGCTCTCAAAAAATGATAATCGTCCTGCTGTTGATTTTTGGCTATTTTTGGCTAATGAGTTTGCCGACCACTGGACTATTAGAAGGAAATTAAAGTAGAAAACTCCTACAGTCAATCTGAATGCTCTAAAACTTCAGTAAGTTCTATAACATACATAAAAGGGAAATTATATCATTTTAAAATCTTTATTCAAAAAATGGACGATCTCGATTTCAGAATATGGTAGAAGCGTCAAGAAACTTATGAAAGATAAATGAGTCAACACTGGGGAAAGTCACAAGGCAATATAAAATCTATAAAACTAAACTAAGATTTCCCTAAACTTTTAGATCCCACTGACATTTTTATAATCTTCGTGGAACACTATAGACCTTTCTGGGTCATTCAACAAAAATATCCGGCCCCAGTAGTGTAGATTATTAGCTTAGAACACAACGATATTTGAATGTGGAATATGAATGGTATGCCTATTTAGATTTGTCAATATATCTATCAGTCATGTGAAAGCCAAAGCTGTTATATAAGCCTACTGCAATTTGTAAAGCTTATATATGGACAAAATAATATTAGGGACCCGATTTAATAGACTACTCAAGAAAGTTAGTAATATCACACAAACTTAAGATCCTTTACTTGAAGATCTATTTGATGACAAATCTTGTTGTAAAACTTTTTTTTTTTTAAATTTGGATGATACATTCCACCTTATTTAGAATGGAATACTGTGCGTGTACCTATATATGATTTATATATATAAATATATATATATATGTATATCGGATTGTCAAATATATTGATATATATAAACACAAACAAACACCGCCAAACTAAGCTTTATATAATGGATTTAAATAGTCTTTTTGTGGACCTCCGAATTTCAGGAGAATGGATGCAGAATGTGTACATAAATATACGCACATTTTTTACTGAGCCGCGGGGGCCGTACGCATTCGAACGCAGTGTGACTCTAATTTTCCCCGCCCCCTCAGTGCGTAATATAAAGACGGCCCCAAACAGTTTCTAAGGTCTTTTTAAAGTTCATAAAGATTAACAAATTATTGAACGTACTGCTGAGTGTTTTGAGACCACTCTTAAGGTTTCAGGGAGAGTAAACCAAAACATAGTGACTTACCCTGAATGACGTCATGATGTGCGTTGATCTGAAAAAGACAGAAAACGCATTTGTCCTTTAATAATTATTTCATTATGACAATGTTTTTTTGGGTCAAATTTAGCAGCTCTGCTTAAAGCAAAATGAAATGTACATTGGAAGGTTTACAAAATCTGAACCAACAATAGCGTGGGTTCTCAAAAACAAGTGTTTGGTTTTTGTGTTGTGACAGTGGTGTAAGCCAGTGTTTTATGACAGTGGTGTATGGCAATGGTGTAAGTTTTGCAGCCACTCTTGTCTTTCCGGTGACAGCAAGAATAGTCTGGTACGTTATTGAAATTATAGTCAATAAAATATTCAAGAAAAGAGGGTGTACTTCTTCTAATCTTTGTACATAGGGGGTACTTCCTGTAATCCTAGTACATAGGAGGGTACTTCCTGTAAACTTTGTACATAGGAGGTACTTCTTGTAATCTTTGTACATAAGGGGATACTTCTTCTAATCTTTTTACATAGGGGGTACTTCCTGTAATCCTAGTACATAGGAGGGTACTTCTTGTAATCTTTATATCAAATTATAAGTAAATTCGTTATCATAAGTGTTTGTTCATACTTGAGATGGGAATAGAACTCTCCTTTAGAAGTTCGGGTTTTGTTCGGTAATAACTAGAGATGTAATACCGTTTTTCGGCAAACCAGTTATTGGAATTAGAAAGCTGGTTCGCAACCGGTTTAGTATTTTTACAATAAAGGCGCGCGCTAAAACAAAAAGATCCAGTGGGCGCCTTGCATCCCCTTTCCTCACCTTTGCTCCATCGCGGCGTGTCGGCTTCGTGGTTATCTTGTGGAATCATCATTGCCGCACCCCCTCCCTTTTAACGGTATAAACTCTGCATTTATGCGTATATGCCACGGCTCCATATTAAGAAAAAGTTACTCTTGGGCGAATCAACCCCATTTTGACGCCACAGGCAGAGGCATAGCTCGAGTGTTAGGCGTCAGTGGACAGGATTTATTTCCACACTCCCCAACTCTGAACCCGTTTATTTTTATGCATTAAATGTCATAAAGGCTCATATTGGCGCCCCCCCCCCTCGCAAGCATGGCGCCTGGGGACATCTGCCCTCCCGGCCCGTCTTAGTTTCACCTCTATCCACTGGCACTGCCCATCCGAAAATATGACCACCTCCCCGGAAGAAATTGTGTGAAATAACACTGATGACAAATTGTTACTCGGGCTAAGGAGGGGACAATGAAGCAAGTGGCCAACCTCTCGTTACTCGGGCTAAGGAGGGGACAATGAAGCAAGTGGCCAACCTCTCGTTACTCGGACTAAGGAGGGGACAATGAAGCAAGTGGCCAACCGCTCAACTAACCTTAACATCGCTTTTCATCAATATAAAATAACAACAAAGCAATTTTATTTTTTTAATAACACTCGTGTATAGTTCAATTCATTATATGATATATTTTTAATTGAATTAATTTTAACACAGGATTCTAGGATAACGGGATGAGAATTTCTTTTATCCCGTTATTGAGAATTTCTTTTATCCTGTTATAACGGGATAAGCACACAAAAGCACCCCCATATCCAGGGTTGATGCTGTTCATAATTAACACAGCTGCAGTTTCTGTGTGAAGTTGTGTTTAAATATTGAGAGGATTTTTACTTGTTGTGAACTGGATCTGTTATGAATGTTTGGTAGGGCGAGTTGTCGATCGTGTCTTGTGAGTTGTCGATCGTGTCTTGTGAGTTGTCGATCGTGTCTTGTGAGTTGTCGATCGTGTCTTGTGAGTTGTCGATCGTGTGTGGTGAGTTGTCGATCGTGTCTTGTGAGTTGTCGATCGTGTCTTGTGAGTTGTCGATCGTGAGGTCAGAGACGAAGCTGGTTCGTGTCGAGCTTGAGTGTATGCTGGGTTGGTGTGGACAGATATAAAAGACAGTGTGTGAAATGATCTTTGGTTGTGAGAGGAGCCGAGAGTTCGTTAGTTGAGTAGAGTAGCGAGTTAGTGCAGTCGAGAGTAAGATCAGTGTCATTGTAGCGATGTTTGAACAGAGGACGTTTTCTTGAATTAATAGCTCGTCTGTGTAAATAACTATTAAAGAACTGTGGTATTTTCATCCTGGAGTTTGTGATTTATATCCTGGGATAGTGTTGTAATCCCTAGATCACGTGGCGTCTACTGACCGTGCGGTAAACGTAACCACTGCGGGTTTTTATTAAAGTGTGAGAAGGCCTTAACACCTGTGACCCCTAGACAACGTAAGAAGGGCGTAACATCTGTGACCCCTAGACAACGTAAGAAGGCCTTAACACCTGCGAATAGCTTATGTGTCAGCCTGACCGAAGAACTATCTCTTAGGCCTTGGCCTGATTCATCTCCGGTAAAGAATGCAACGAAAGGTGGAGGGTGTGTTCGCGCCAAAGGCGTAAACCAAACTAAGAAGATTTATAACAATAAATACAATGCCTTCAAATGATCAATGTTTTTATTTTGCTCACATGTGTTCATTATTCTCGTTTAAATCGTCTTATTAACTAGGCATTAAAAATTCATACTCCAGCCACATAGTTGGTAGAAGAGTGGGGGCAACATAAGTGGTTGAATAGTTGAGGCAGCATAGCTTACAGAAGAGTGGGGGCAACATAAGTGGTTGAATAGTTGAGGCAGCATAGCTTACAGAAGAGTGGGGGCAACATAAGTGGTTGAATAGTTGAGGCAGCATAGCTTACAGAAGAGTGGGGGCAACATAAGTGGTTGAATAGTTGAGGCAGCATAGCTTACAGAAGAGTGGGGGCAACATAAGTGGTTGAATAGTTGAGGCAGCATAGCTTACAGAAGAGTGGGGGCAACATAAGTGGTTGAATAGTTGAGGCAGCATAGCTTACAGAAGAGTGGGGGCAACATAAGTGGTTGAATAGTTGAGGCAGCATAGCTTACAGAAGAGTGGGGGCAACATAAGTGGTTGAATAGTTGAGGCAGCATAGCTTACAGAAGAGTGGGGGCAACATAAGTGGTTGAATAGTTGAGGCAGCATAGCTTACAGAAGAGTGGGGGCAACATAAGTGGTTGAATAGTTGAGGCAGCATAGCTTACAGAAGAGTGGGGGCAACATAAGTGGTTGAATAGTTGAGGCAGCATAGCTTACAGAAGAGTGGGGGCAACATAAGTGGTTGAATAGTTGAGGCAGCATAGCTTACAGAAGAGTGGGGGCAACATAAGTGGTTGAATAGTTGAGGCAGCATAGCTTACAGAAAAGTGGGGACAACACAGCTGGGAAAATAAGGCATACATTTTAATTCATTAATTAAAAACATTAAAATGTATAATTTTTTGAATTTCTTAAATTAATTTACTAAAATTTTTGGAGCTTGGAGAGTTAATAAATTTTTCTAGCCCCGGGCAATAAGACCCTGCTTTAAACCTCCAAGCTCCAACTCCTCTCGAGCTCCGGGCAAAAAGGCCCTGCTCCAGACATCCAAGCTCCAGCTCCGATCGAGCTCCGGGCAAAACTGGAGAGGTTTTTTTAGTGGAGGTGGGGGCGGCAAAAATCTTGGCACTAGCCCCAGCTAAGTTACTGCACATAATGTGGTTATGAAGATATGTATTTTACATTTCATTTCTTAAATAGTCTTACCTTAAATATTAGAACACTTGAATGACGCTGAAGCTAAGATGTATTTTGAAATGCAAATTATTTCTCTAAACACTCAGAGTTTGAAGACAAGTTTTTCACTGATGCTACCCGACTTCTGGAAGTGTAGGTTTCAATTAAAACATTCGTGAGATGAGATTATTTGGGTTTACACCAAGATATATTCTGATTATATTGGCAGTATCCCGTCTTTTAACACGCAAAATACAAGCTCTAATAATAACGCTATCTAAAATGTGGGTATCTAAGCAATGAGAGTATCTAAACAGCTGTCGGTCAACATAACTTGACAGTAACTGACAAGGTGTAACACCTTATATTGAGTTCTGTATTCACGTGAAGAGGTTTTAAAGAAGTGGAATATAAGGGAGTTCAGTAGAGAAAGCCAGCCCTACCTGCAGGAGATACGAAATGAAAGGGCGAACCCATTGATGGATTGGAGGCATAGGTTTTTATTTATTTTTCGGATTCACTAATGTAATATATTATAATACTATGCTATTTTAATGTATTAAGAAAGTTCATCAATATGTTTTTAAAGTTTACAATAATTTGTGGTCTCTTTGGATATGACCTTTTATCCATAGCAAACGTCTTCTCAACCCCATTCAAAGTGAGTCAAGCCACACGCGCAAGTCCATCACACCTATCATTTCGTTCCGAAAACAAGTAGGGCAGGGAATGTGTAAGCCAGGGGTACTCAAAGTCTGGCCCTTGGGCCAAAGTTAGCTCACGAGGCCATTTTGACTATCTCGCAGCCGATTTCCGAAATTATTTTTACAACTTATTTTTGTCCAAAGCAGTCTGACTTGTCTCTTGTGTAGCACTAAACATGGTTTCTTTCATGAATTATTGATACTTCATAACAGTAGAGTATACATGTTTTCCGATGATCTTAGGTGATCCCTGTGAAAGGGTCGTTCGACCCCCAAAGGGGTCACGACCCACAGGTCGGGAACCGCTAATTTAAATGAACCGACATTAATATCAAATCACAACATCTTTCATCGGTCAGTTCTGTGATTAAAACTGAACAGTCATAGTAACAGTCATGGCAACAGTCATGGCAACAGTCATGGTAACAGTCATGGTAACAGTCATGGTAACAGTCATGGTAACAGTCATGGTAACAGTCATGGTAACAGTCGAAAAACACAAAAGCCAGTAAGTAACAGATGGTAGGTAATAATTGTGTTGTACTGTCTACGAGCTGGACACCGAAGTCAACATTGTAATGTACTGTCTAATAGTTGGACACCGAAGCCAACATTGTAGTGTACTGTCTAATAGTTGGACACCGAAGTCAACACTGTAGTGCACTGTCTAATAGTTGGACACCGAAGTCAACATTGTAATGTACTGTCTAATAGTTGGACACCGAAGCCAACATTGTAGTGTACTGTCTAATAGTTGGACACCGAAGTCAACATTGTAGTGCACTGTGTAATAGTTGGACACCGAAGTCAACATTGTAGTGCACTGTCTAATAGTTGGACACCGAAGTCAACATTGTAGTGTACTGTCTAATAGTTGGACACCGAAACCAACATTGTAATGTACTGTCTAATAGTTGGACACCGAAACCAACATTGTAGTGTACTGTCTAATAGTTGGACACCGAAGCCAACATTGTAGTGTACTGTCTAATAGTTGGACACCGAAGTCAACATTGTAATGTACTGTCTAATAGTTGGACACCGAAGCCAACATTGTAGTGTACTGTCTAATAGTTGGACACCGAAGTCAACATTGTAGTGCACTGTGTAATAGTTGGACACCGAAGTCAACATTGTAGTGCACTGTCTAATAGTTGGACACCGAAGTCAACATTGTAGTGCACTGTCTAATAGTTGGACACCGAAGTCAACATTGTAGTGCACTGTCTAAAACTTGACAGCGGTAGTAGACAAACTAAGCATTGCTGTTAAATGTTCTATGGACTTTTAGAATTCACTCTCATTTACGTCAAAACTTAAATATTATAAATGTGAGTTGGGGATTAATTAGCGCCTTTATAAATATAATATTGCATTAAATACAGGGCCGGATTAACCTCTAGGCAAACAAGGCACGTGCCTTGGGCACCAAGCGTTTGGGGGCACCACACGTCCTCAAGAAATATTTTTTTTGAACAAATTTAAGTCCAGAAACAACTGAAAATTGAACAAGTGCTATGAAAATGAAGAAATACATTATAATAAAAATTCACTTTCAAGTTTGGTACAATCTTGAATGCTTAAAAATTAAGCGCATAAAAATTTTTAAAAACTCATGGAAATGGTTATGAGTAAAATGCGGACCATGCGGACTCACTCGGCTTGTAAATAAATAATGCGGGCGTATTCGAATTTTAAACATTTTTGGGAAGTTTTATAAAAAATTTTAAACCATTTTTTACAATAAATAATATTAAGATAATAACATTAATTAATTAATTCGACCGGGAACCCCTTAGTAATAGACACAGAAACTTTTGAGAAAGATTTAAGCTAGATTTAGAGTTGGCATAGCAAGATTTTAACTGTAAGTAAATATATATTTTTTTACAAGTAACTTTTGTATGTATGGATCTTTGTATTATTTTAAAAATGTTATTGCTTGTTATCTGGCTAGAAAGTATATAATTAACTGCTATATTTTGGCACAAGTAAATGACAATTTAAAATTTCATTTGACTACAAATTGTTTTTCTGTTTTATAAATGATAATTTTATAATTTGTTAAAATAAATAATCTAACAAGAAGATCAGTCACAGAAAGGAGACACCAGAAAACAAGCAGAAAACATTGCAAAGAAGATGCAAGAATTAGAATTGGCTTTCATGCTTGTTTTTTGGCAAGAGGTATTACAGCATTTTCACAGGGTTAGTCAAGCTCTACAAAATGAGCATGTGAACTTGAAAACGTGTGCTGATTTGTATTCTTCAATAGCAGATCACTTGCATAAATCTTGGAATGAATTTGAAAGATTTGAAGAAGCTGCAAAAATAATAACAACAGGTGTAGATTATAAGTCAACTTTGACCCGTAATCGTAAACGAAGGACAGTGGTCATTGATGGTGGTGCCCCTGAGGTATCTCTGAATACCATAGACAAATTTCGTATATCTGCATTCTACGCCATTGTTGACAAACTTGAGACAGAAATGAGTAGACGACGACAAGTATATAATGATGTAGCAGTTCGATGTATCACAATCACAAACATTTCAGTGTTGTGAAGAACTAATAAATGCTTATCCTAAAGATCTGAACAATAATTTATACACTGAACTACAACAGTTTCATTCATATATTCGCCACAAGTTTCCTGCATCAAAATCGGAAAACAACACGTTCAATCATGGAGAATTATACAAAGTAATAGTTAGAGACAACATCGAGTGTGCCTTTCCAAATGTTGAAATCGCCTTGCGCATATTTTTAACACTAATGGTTACTAACTGTTCAACTGAGCGCTCTTTTTCTCAGTTGAAACGTACAAAAAATCCAATTAGATCAACAATGAAACAAGAAAGGCTCGATTCCTTATCTCTGCTTATGATCGAGGCAGATGTGCTGCGCAAAATTAACTTTGACAAAATCCTCAAAGACTTTGCTAGATGTAAATCTAGAAAAAAAAACACTTTAAATGTAAATGACAATATCTTTTTGATTTTTTCATCTAATAAAAAATAAAGTATTGTGTCTATTATTATTTCAAAATTTATTAACTATTAATTTTAATACAGAAATACTTAATTGTATGTTTTATAAAAGTGATAGTAGTACAAACTACAAACATATTTGTTAACAACTGTTTTCTTTGCATAATATTGAACACACCAGCGGTCACAGTCAGTGAAAGATCAGGGGCCGCGGGCAGAAGGGGGCACCCATGTGGGTTTGTGCCTTGGGCACTAAAATAGCTTAATCCGGCCCTGATTAAATATATATATACATATATATGGCATAATTTCGTCTTCGCGAGAGGATGGAGTAGCTATGAACACTTAATCAATTGGCTTACTGGGCCGAACCTGAAATAGCAATCTCGGCTGATTTCTTACAGGAGAATATTGACTCCTGGTTAAATATGACCCTCCGCATTGCTCGTTTGTTGCAAGGGCTTCACTTCCCTTGGTTTACAGAAGAAAAACTCTGCTCCTTTTGAAGTGACGTCACCAGTGCAGCAATTAGTCTGGGCGGTGTTTTATGAAGACCAGCTGTTTCCCAAATGCAGCATATCCCCACTCTCCAGGCGGCCAGTGGATCCAAGAGAATGATATTACAAAAATTTGATTAAAGTGAAAATGTTTTGACATGAGAAAAAAAAAGATTCCCCCAACCCACGTGCAGTGTCAGGGGACCGCCTATGGCCATCACCCAGTTTCGTCACTGCGTACTGCGTACCATAAGATTCAAATTATTCTAGTGCCCCGTCAAATATGCGCAACGCGAAGTGCGCACCAACCGGAAACGATCTACGTTATCAATATATTTTGGTGCGGAACTTCGTGCTGAACACGATACTTTACCAAGTGGGAATATTAAAAAAATAAACAAGAACCACTTTTAGCAGAGAATCTATTAAAGATAAAATACGTTTTATTAATGTATTGATTGTACTTGGTAATAACACCTACTTTCAATTCTAACCATTTTTGTGCTGGCTTACATCAATTTGCTAGCTAACTTTTTTATTTTAAAAATCTGTCTCGAGACATACTTTGCCTTTGCATTCTATTTGTCTGTCCTCTCTAAACAGCCCTGAGAGCAAGTTCTTTAAAATGACAGACAAAGAATCCAAAATTAAACTGAAAGCCGTGCTTGATGAGGTGAGAACTGTTGGTACCGCTGGATATTTGCATCCAACGACAACGGATGGGAGGACTACGGTCAGGGTTGGGGAGGACTATGTTCAGGGTTGGGGAGGACTACGGTCAGGGTTGGGGAGGACTACGGTCAGGGTTGGGGAGGACTACGGTCAGGGTTGGGGAGGACTACGGTCAGGGTTGGGGAGGACTACGGTCAGGGTTGGGGAGGACTACGGTCAGGGTTGGGGAGGACTACGGTCAGGGTTGGGGAGGACTACGGTCAGGGTTGGGGAGGACCACGGTCAGGGTTGGGGAGGACCACGGTCAGGGTTGGGGAGGACCACAGTCAGGGTTGGGGAGGACTACGGTCAGGGTTGGGGAGGACTACGGTCAGGGTTGGGGAGGACTACGGTCAGTGTTGGGGCTTTGCTTTTAGCAGGAGGAATCAAGGGGAGAACACATTTTCTTTAAAACGTTTATTCCCCACACACACACACATAAACACACACAAACACACACCACAAATACACACACGCATAAAACACAAACCACCCACACTCACACCCACACCGACACACACAAGCACACACCAACACCACACACATACACACACACACTAACCATTCCTCTGGGTTACTGGGTTGCCAACAGTCCGTATATTTAGGGACTGTCCATACAATGTAAACTTAAAATGACTTGTCTCTGGGGGTCCGTAAGACGTTTTGGGTGCCTGTATTTTTGTTAGACATTGGACGAACAATTATCGAAGCGAAACTAGCGGGACAACTCAAGGCTTGTGACATTTTTCCTGCTTGTTAACTAGCGGTACAACTCAACGCTTGTGACATTTTTCCTGCTTGTTAACTAGCGGGATAACTCAACGCTTGTGACATTTTTCCTGCTGGTTAACTAGCGGGACAACTCAACGCTTGTGACATTTTTCCTGCTGGTTAACTAGCGGGACAACTCAACGCTTGTGACATTTTTCCTGCTTGTTAACTAGCGGGATAACTCAAGGCTTGTGACATTTTTCCTGCTTGTTAACTAGCGGGATAACTCAACGCTTGTGACATTTTTCCTGCTTGTTAACTATCGGTATAACTCAACGCTTGTGACATTTTTCCTGCTTGTTAACTAGCGGTATAACTCAACGCTTGTGACATTTTTCCTGCTGGTTAACTAGCGGGACAACTCAACGCTTGTGACATTTTTCCTGCTGGTTAACTAGCGGGACAACTCAACGCTTGTGACATTTTTCCTGCTTGTTAACTAGCGGGACAACTCAACGCTTGTGACATTTTTCCTGCTTGTTAACTAGCGGTATAACTCAATGCTTGTGACATTTTTCCTGCTTGTTAACTATCGGTATAACTCAACGCTTGTGACAATTTTCCTCCTTGTTAACTAGCGGTATAACTCAACGCTTGTGACATTTTTCCTGCTTGTGAACTAGCGGTATAACTCAACGCTTGTGACATTTTTCCTGCTTGTTAACTAGCGGTATAACTCAACGCTTGTGACATTTTTCCTGCTTGTTAACTATCGGTATAACTCAACGCTTGTGACATTTTTCCTGCTTGTTAACTATCGGTATAATTCAACGCTTGTGACATTTTTCCTCCTTGTTAACTATCGGTATAACTCAACGCTTGTGACATTTTTCCTCCTTGTTAACTAGCGGTATAACTCAACGCTTGTGACATTTTTCCTGCTTGTTAACTATCGGTATAACTCAACGCTTGTGACATTTTTCCTGCTTGTTAACTAGCGGGATAACTCAACGTTTGTGACATTTTTCCTGCTTGTTAACTAGCGGTATAACTCAACGCTTGTGACATTTTTCCTGCTTGTTAACTATCGGTATAACTCAACGCTTGTGACATTTTTCCTGCTTGATAAAAAAATTATATTATTTTAAAGAAAAGAAATTCAACACTTAAAAGAATTATAAAGATTAAAATAACGTTACAAATTAGGCTCAAGTCTCATTCATGACTCAAGTCTAATTCATGTCTATACGACGTGTGTTATGGATAATTGATATTACATTTTTAGCTTCCTTATTTTATTTTATATTTGTTTCTAATAAAAATGTATGTTAATCCATTAAAATGTATGTTTATCCATTAAAATGTATGTTAATCCATTAAAATGTGTTGAGATTTAGAATATGTGCCCATAAATGTTACAGTTTTGACTTAGCAACCCCAGCCTGCAACCCATGACACTCAAACTTAATACAATGAATGAAAAATTCATGCAAAATGGACCCTTGATGAGTGCCCTTTGATTTTATAATATAATTACGTTCTAGAACATATACCTACAATAATTATTGTGGCTCTAATAGAGTTTTAATTTGTCACCTAAATATCAGTTATTAAGGCTATAACAATATGACCACAATGTTTCGCTGTTATTTTATCGTCATACTAATGCTTTGTGTTTTCATAAATAGTCTGCAAGTTATCGGTGTATTAATATTTAGCCTAGTACCAACACATTAGTCTTCCCGTAATTATTTTGTTCGGTGACCAACCTACCTCATGTCCCTTTGTAAGGGGGATTATTATCTTTAACCGGGTCTCTTAAAATTGTTGTTCTGACGTGTCTCGACTGAGAATCGCAAAAGACATCTCAATTGGTCGCCCAAAATCATAAAAGTAAACAGGTCTGCAATAGGCCTACTACATAATTATTATAAGAACCCGTGATGCATGCACACACTTGTTATTTCGTCAATAACAATGTTTGTAAACATGACAATGATGAATTTCAAGAAATGAATGAATTGGAAAAGCCTAGGTTTCCTTAATTTAAAAAAAAAAAAAGAAATAATAATGGAATACGACCATCCCTTAGGATTATTCAATATGATTCACCTTTGCACATGACAACATTGATGGGCATCATAATGATAAATCAAAATGAATATCACACATGAATGAATTGAATTAACCTAGCGATTCAAATTTTATTTTTGAAAAAATTATAACAAAACTAATTATACAAATACAAATATTACAATTCCACTAGTTCTTCTTCCACAAAACTGTTTACATTTGCATGGGCTAATTGAAGTTCATTTTTTTGGAAATAAAGGACAAGTAGGTCATCATGCAGCTGTGAGCGGTTTTCGCAGAGTATGAGTCATACAACATACGATGGCAGCTAGACGTCGATAAATAATAAATAAACTTCTGGTAGATGACAGAAAACCCCATTCACTTTCGACCAGAAGGCCGAAAGTCTCAATCACTTTCGGCCGAATCCGAAATTAAACCGAAATTTAACTTTGGCCACCTAATCGAAATTAGGCCGAAATGATCAAATGGCCACTTTCGGCACTGAAACCGATGCCAAAGCCGAAATTCGGTTGGTCTCTACTATAATTTATAGTATAAAACTTTTAAAAGATATTTATTCAACCCATTAGACTTCCGCTGTGTACATGCGACTTAATCTTTATTTATTTATTTCTTCAGAAATTTAAGCCGATTTTCCAGAAGGTAATTTTCTGAAGTTTTATACGTTACAATTATTGCATGCTAAAAACAAAAATGTTAACAAATTTTAACTTGTTGGGGAAAGTGGTGGGAGTTCTTAGTAGACGATTCTGGGTAGGGAAAGTTGTAGGGAGCTCTAGGTAGGGAGTTCTTGGTAGGGAGTTCTTGGTAAGGAGTTCTGGGTAGGGAGTTCTGGGTAAGGAGTTCTGGGTAGGGAATTCTGGATAGGGAATTATGGGTAGGAAAAGTGGTAAAGAGCTCTTGATAGGGAGTCCTTGGAAGTGAGTTCTTTGTAGGGAGTTGTGGGTAGGGCATTCTTAGTAGGGAGCTCTTGGTAGGGACTTTTTGGTATTGAGTTCTGGGTAGGGAGTTCTGGGTAAGGAGTTCTTGGTAGGGAAAGTGGTAAAGAGCTCTTGGTATGGAGCTCTTGGTAGGGAGTTCTTGGTGTTGAGTTCTGGGTAGGAAATTCTGGGTAAGGAGTTCTAGGCAATGAATGTGGAAGGGAGCTCTTAATAAGGAGTTCTTGGTAAGGAGTTCTTGGTAGGGAGTTCTTGGTAGGGAAAACGGTAGGGAGGTCTTGGAAGCTCACTGTTAAGATCGCAATGTTCCCATTTTAATATGACAAATTGTTTGTTAACCTCTGTAATATTTATCAATTCTTAATGGGAGCCAAACTATTTGTTGTTTTTTCGACTTTAATTTAATTCAAAAACCATTTTACTTTTTAAAGCTTAAGAACACAACAAAAATATATGAGCAACACTTCATGTGGGTCAGAGGTTAGCAACAAGCGGCCCGCTGAAACGATTAATGCGGCCCGCAAGATTTTCTGCGAGTTAGATTAATGTTTTCATAAAAAGTATAATTTGCGGTTGAGGATCTTTAAAAGACTGAAAATTAATAATTGCAGCGTAATAATGTCAAACTAATTATTTTAATCAAAGCAATTAAAATAATATTTTTTGTGCACATTTGCAAACTTAAATCGGGATGAATATTTGAATTCTATCTTTATAATGAAGTATTTAGAAAAGTTATCATGCGGCTCGCCAATGAAAAGTAATTTCCTTGGGCCCTATGTGCAAAAAAGGTTGCCAACACCTGATATAGGTCCTTAAGCAAAATTCAACAATCAAAATTTAGCGGTAAAGGGCCGTACGATGGGGGTGAAGGGGCCATTCGACCCGGGCACCAACATCAGGGGCGCAAATATCGTATTTAATAGGACCTTTATACTGAATTAAACGATAAAATGACATGAGAAGGTGCTTCAAAATCGTTTTTCATTTACTGGTCCGCCCTAAGGGGCACTTTTTTTCTAAACATTGGCGGGCGCCCTTTTCAGGTTTAGCCCCCAGTTCACCGCATTTCCTCGTCACGCCCCTGATGCCGCATTCAATCTGATGCTTGTTAAAATGGGCAATACATTCTCAAACTTGTAATAACTTTATCAAGACAACATCGCAGACTCTCTATGTATTTCTAAGACATCATTCCAATTTGTCCCATGTAGCACGAAAAAGCTGAAGTCACTCTGAAGGACCTTGATGCAGAACTAGAGGAACTTGGATTATGGCCCCTTATTCCGGCAACGAACCGAAAAGAATTTGCGGCCCGATTGAACCTAAGGCCTGTCAGCAGCATTACGTATAATGAGTTCCTCGGAATAGTAAGTTGGATTCAATATGATGTGAATTTGACATTGACATTAGCTACTGCAATTTGCTATTAACATTAACTACTGCCTTTTGACTTAACATTAGCTACTGCCATTCGACATTAACATTAGCTACTGCCATTTGCCTTAACATTAGCTACTGCCATTTGAAATTAACATTGGCTAATGCCATTTGCCTTAACATTAGCTACTGCCATTTGAAATTAACATTAGCTACTGCCATTCGACATTAACATTAGCTACTGCCATTTGATATTAACATCAGATAATGTCATTTGACATTGACATAAGCTACTGCCATTTGATATTAACATCAGCTAATGTCATTTGACAATGACACAAGCTACTGCCATTTGACATTAACACTAGCTACTGCTATTTGATATTAATATCAGATAATGTCATTTGACATTGACATAAGCTACTGCAATTTGCCATTAACTTTAACTACTGCCTTTTGACTTAACATTAGCTACTGCCATTTGCCTTAACATTAGCTACTGCCATTTGAAATTAACATTGGCTACTGCCATTTGCCTTAACATTAGCTACTGCCATTTGTCATTAACATCAGCTACTGCCATTTGACATTAACTACTGCAATTTGCCATTAACATTAGATAGGTTGATAAAATTACTGGCTAGTAGACCCCCTTCCCCCCTCCCGTCGACTCTTTTTTTCTTCATATCTCAACTGAAGTGTATGGCAGTAACTCCAATCTTATTGTATGCAAAAATATGATTATGATTTCACGAACTCGGCCAAATCTTAGCCTCTAACTCTAACTCTAACTCTTTTAGATCATAAGCAATCAAAAAAAGCAAAAAGTTGTTCGACGCATGACCAACGCCTTCATTGGACAGTTGCTCCAAAAAGACCAACGGAAAGACTTCTTGGTACACTACACGTGTTGGCCCCCGCCATTGTTTATTCCAATTGTCAGCGTTGTCGAGGTGAGAAGGGCACTTCCTGTGGCTTGTTGGTCAATAGGTTTGACAGACATCAAGTCTAGATTTTTCTTTAAACAAAGTCAAAAGTGAAGATTTCACCCATTTACTGCCTACCCCACAGTTGACCACGTTTGTGATGTACGTGATAGCCCTCCGCAGACAAGGTGTCACGGTGACTATGGTTGACGGTTTCCCTAGAGACAGCCCATACATCTATCATTCCAGGCGGCGTTACGAAGCTTGGCGGTTCTTGTCTTACATGTTGGTGCACAAAGGGTAGGTAATGAGCTTTGCTCTGTTTGTCTCGCAGCGATATCCCTTTATACAATTACAATAAGGCTGCGACTATTCGCACCCGGGTACCAGAAGTCAGGGCCGTCTTAACAACATAGGGGGCCCTGGGCACAGCAATGCACTGGGGCCCCCTAACAACACAACATACCTGTGTCGCGAGAAGGGGGCGAAGGGGGCACTCACCAAATGCTCAAACAGGGGGGGGGGCAAACAGTTGCTGATTCCCACCAACTCACCAAGATGAATAAAAATGTAAAATAAAAATAAACATTAAATTAAGTTAAATTACGATGAATTCAATTTATTGATCCGAAAATCAAAATCTTTCAAAATCAATAATAGTTTTAAAACGTTATCGGAAATAAACTAAAATAATAACAGATGATGATAAAGTACAATTATTGACAGATAGAAAGAATAAATTATTTAATATAAATCAACACAATGGCTTTATTATTTGTTAATTGTCCATGGTCTTAAGGATGTCATTTTCCATGTACATACGTGTAAGACAGCTCAGACGTTTTTGTCTCACTGTATTGCGAAGCTGATTTTTTATGAGCATGAAAATGAACGATACCCTGTACAGTGGGTGATCATCACGGACATGAAGACTCTGTGCGCAATTTCAAAATTAGGAAATACAGATGTCAAGTTGTCTGTCATTATTTGTTCATTCAAAGCAATAATAGTGTCACAATTTTCATAAAGAACCAGGTAGTTCTTGAAATCCTTCCATTCATTTAATAGGTCATCCTTATTAAGGTCTTTGTGAAACATATGAGCTAGATCTTTACACTTTTTATTTAAGTCATCGGAATCAATTGTTTTTAATTTTGTAAATTTTCAATCCAAAAATAAGCTTGTTTACATTGTGTCAGGCCAGAGTTCAGGGAGTCCAAAATATGGAGAAAAGTTTTGATCTTATCAAATTGATCGATCTGTCACTTCTGCTGGTCCATCATATCTACTTAGACTTCGATTTCGTTTCATATACTCCAATTCTGGACACATTCTCCTGGCCTTACGTTAATAATTACTAAACTTTTCTCTAATTTCTTGAAGATAGGAGTTCAGAGACTCAAGAAGTTTTATGGCTACATGTATGTCAGCATATTTTGACTGCATGAAAAAATTGTCAAAAAGATCGTTTCAGGTTGTCCATTTTCTTGCTTAGTCCTTCTGCCTCACGCCTCGTACTCACTTCCTGATCAGTGTCAGCTTAGCCCTTTTACCTCACGCCTCGTACTCACTTCCTGATTAGTGTCAGCTTAGTCCTTCTGCCTCTCGCTTCGTACTCACTTCCTGATCAGTGTCAGCTTAGTCCTTCTGCCTCACGCCTCGTACTCACTTCCTGATCAGTGTCAGCTTAGTCCTTCTGCCTCACGCCTCGTACTCACTTCATGATCAGTGTCAGCTGATATAGAATTCATCGCATCTTGAATTTTTTTGAAACCTTCATGCAGAGTATGGACGGCATCAAAATGTGCTGACCATCTTGTGTCAGACAGACGCTTTACGACAACGAGAGATTTTCTTAAAAGGAAGATACCAGAACATTCAATCGCTGTGTAGAAACTGAGAAAAGGGTATATAGGCGCTGAACAAAGTCAAAGAATTTTCCAACTTGTAGACAACACTGCTGCTTTTAAGCCCACTAAGTTTAGGCTGTGTCCAGCATGAGGGTACACTCTGCCTCATTTCGGAAGGTTGCAGTCATGATTCTGACACAATGCTGGCCCACTGCGAACCCAGTACTAAACTGTACAAGTATTCTTAATATTCCATAGCCTGTGATTTGTGTCGTGAATCACACTCTCGTTTTCCGATACAGTTTTGTGTGTTTCATCTTTTGCAATTTGCAGGGGAGGAATAGTTAATGGTATGCCTGGAACTGGATTGCTGGATAAAATTGTGGATGTAGATGACGCTACTGTATTTTGAGGAGCAGAACTAGTAAACTCTTTTGCGCTTGGATTCAACCAAGATGTTAATTTTCCAAGTTTAATCTTTTTCCTTGTCACCTCTGCAGCTCTTAGTCTCTTCTGTGCTCCACTCCTAAAACTACGTTTCATTTCCCCTTAAAGGGCTATACACCTAGAAGCATATAAATTTGTTCTAAATATTTGTATTGTAATAGTGGCGATCCGTTCAAAAGATAATTAAAAAAAAATAATAAACGTAATTATTTTTAATAAAGTATTTGTCTGCCCTTTCCAACTCACAAGTGCCCGACTATAAAAACGATCATTGGGAAATGACTGATATGATGCAATCAATCAAATCGATCTATGTGTTTGAGCTATACTGTGTAATGTAAGATTAACATGACTTTCAGATTTTAACAGTGACTGCAAATGATTATTATACCTAAACACCTAAATATTTCTGCCTTCAGCTCAAATCTACGGTGACTTTTGGGTTCTATTTATTTTCTAAATATGTTTTTCAGACACAGAAAACCATATAATTTTTAGTCTAGAAATAATAAATCTATTTGTTTGTTATATTTATAATAAATTTACTTTGAAAAGAATTATTCATTGGTGACCTACAAATTCCTTTATATAATGCTAATTAACTTCAGTCGTACTTTAACTGGTGCTAGAATAGACTTTTCTTCACTTATTGCCCTAGCTGTGCCGTAGTTAGGGTTATTACCGCCCAGGGACAACATCTTTGTCTAACATGATTGTAAACATAAATTCTTACCTTACTTTTATTTCGATTCATATCTGGGAAATGTAAAACTACCACAAATGACATCCGAATAGCATTGAGTCTAATGGGACCCGGGTCCGAATGGGGGCGCTGCGTGTCCGTGTCCATTTTTACTAAATTTCATGTGTGGTAGTTTATTTTAGTTCAACTGAAGAATTGAGTTTACAAACATATAGTCCATTCAATTATCTTTCATTCGATACCTCATTTTGTCTTACAAACCCATAAATAATATTTTAAATTGTTTTGTAATCCCAACCTCTCACTTCTGGTACCCGGGTACGAATAGCCACTTCGTTACAATAAACGTAAATTAAAAAACAAAATTCAAGGGTTAACAATACAAGAAACATAAAAACTCACTATCTTAGTAATTAAAAGATGAGGACTAAACAATCAATCATAACATTGACACATTGACGGAAAAACTTCAAAGATCTTCAGTCCATTTTCTGAATTTAATCATAGCTTGATTTTATAGAGATATTGCTGCATATGTATTTTATAAATAAAATTAGCGTATTGCTATGTTGGTACAATATTTTATAGAGATATTTCTGCATATGCGTTTTATAAATAAAATTAGCGTAAGTATTTGTTAAGTTGGTAAAATATTTCGCATGCAACATTTACAACGGGACGAATTTCTGGCCGATGAAAAAAAAAATTAATATCCATTACATATTTTTTGAACAAGACTCTCACTATTTCTTAAATTATGGGTCTTAAAAATGTTTATATGTAAAAAGTATGGCTACAAAAAATCATATATTAACAGAAGACGGAAAAAAATAATTTCAAATAATAATTATTATTTAAAATTTGTGTATATTTTAATTTCGAGACATCTGGTCTAATCACATTTTCAGGTATCTTCATATTGTCGGCAATATTTCAATGCAGGTTATTTTTGGCATTCCTTTAGAGATGGTACACAAAGGACACAGAGTTGCATTGGTTTATATTTTTGGGGTCATTGCAGGTAGGTTTTGGGGCTCTATGCAGCCTTGCGGGTAGAATTTGGGGGCAATTACAGGTAGACTATGGCGCCTGCCAGTTTTTGTAATGTAAAACGTATGTTTGGCTTAGGGTACAATTTATCCTGATTCGGGAATTATTAGGTTTCTTATTTTTAGATCTAGTTAACTTTCCTCAATGAACTTGACCTTGATGAACAAATAGGTGTTGGAGCGAGGGGAGCATCCCACTGAGACGTCATATCTGTGGGCGCAATTTCTCATGCACATTATATGCATTAGTCTATACCTTCTGTAACTTCTCTCTGTCTATTCACCCCTTTCGATAGCTTCGCTCCTCCGCAAACTGACGTATTCCATCTGTCCCCAAGACTCGCACAAAAACACACGGTGAATGATCTTTCTCTTTCAGTGCCCCCAAACAATGGAATTCTCTTCCACTTCACATCTGCAATATAACAACCATCACAGCCTTCAAAACTGCATTCAAAACACATCTTTAAACTCTACTATCCTGTCTGATTACCACCCCCCCCATCCCTGACCGATAAACGATGCTGCTGGGTGTCGTCCATGGCTTGACATGTAAATAATTATGGAATGGTTGGAGTGAATAATTAATTTAATTAATGTATGTTAATTTTTAAGTCAATGATTATGTTTGTTAAAGTGTATGTACAGCGTGGTGAGCCCAGCTCTAGGCAGGGGTACGACGCTTAATAAAGCTATTGATAATAATAATAACAATAATGTCCCGGGTGCAGCTTTTGCTTACCACGGCACTGGTTCTGAAAATGTTGAACAATTGTGCTGCAGATTTATACTAATGATATAACATTTCTAAAAGTTAAATGCAAATTAAATGTTATATGTCTTGTAAATAAATGGATTCTGACAACACAATTAGATCTGAAGACACAATTAGTTCTCAAGATACAATTTGTTCTGACGATACAATCAGTTCTGAACGTAATTTTGAGAAGATAAAAGTGGTAGTTATTTTTCGTTGTAAGGGTAAAAATGGTTAAAATTTCAGATATCTGTACATTTAAAGAGGTTTTTTAATTGTAGACATTTGGTTAGCTCTTGAGATATTACAGGGTGTAGAATAGAAACATGTTTCAGACATTCAGTTGTAATTAAATGACTAAAGGTCAAGTCTAAATTATTACATCGCTTACTTACACTATGTAATGTTAGGTCATGGCACTCTTCAGGCAGCTTGACCAGTTCCATAACGGACCCATGGGTGTCTCTTGTTGGGGCAAGTGGTGGTGTATATGCTATGCTGGGTGCCCACATAGCGTCCGTCATCATAGTAAGTCATAGCGTCCGTCATCATAGTAAGTCATAGCGTCCGTCATCATAGTAAGTCATAGCGTCCGTCATCATAGTAAGTCATAGCGTCCGTCATCATAGTAAGTCATAGCGTCCGTCATCATAGTAAGTCATAGCGTCCGTCATCATAGTAAGTCATAGCGTCCGTCATCATAGTAAGTCATAGCGTCCGTCATCATATAAAGTCAAAGCTTCAGTTATCTTTAAAGGAATGACAACAGTTGTCAAGTAAGTTATTCGTGAGTGACATGTGTACCACACCTCTAGCATCTGTCTTAATGGACATTTGTGCTATACCTCTAACATCTGCCTTTAGGGACATTTGTATCACTTCTAAAATTTGTCTTGAGTGACAAATGTAGGTACCTCTAACATTAAATTTCAGTCACAATTGTACCATACCTCTAACATGTGACTTAAATGACATTTATTCCATACCTCTGAAATCTACCTTGTGTGAAATTTGTAACATACCTCTAAAATCTGCCCCTCGTGACATTTGTACCATACCTCTAATGTCGACCTTGAGTGACATTTGGGTCATACATCTAAAAATCTGCCCTGAGTGACATTTGTGCCATGCCTCTAACATCTGCCTAAATCAGCCTTCAGTGGCATTTGCAGCATAACTTTAAGATCTGCCTTGAGTGACATTTGTGCCATCAGTCTAAAATTTGATGTCATTGACATTTTTTACACAAAATTCACGACTAAGATGAGTGTCTGTACATGTTTAACATCTAATCTTAAACTCTATTCACATAAATTTCTATGACAAATTAAATACGATATGTAGCAATATAAGACATGAGTGAACTCAGATTTGGTGTTTTTTTTATTTCGGTGTGGGGGAGAGAAAATTGATAAAAAATCCTTCCTGATTTATTACTCGTAGTGCAGGTGTGGTGCAAATATTAATTTACAATATTTAAAAAAAAAACTATTCATAACAATAACTATTTTCGAACTTAACTCAATAAATAGAAATTGTGTTGTTTGTTCATCTTAATAGAATTGGAAGGAGATGAACTACAAGTGCTTGAATCCGGAAAAAATATTTCTTAAAATTGATACGTTTAACATTCGTCTGCTACTGAGTGCTCCAATACGGCTTACATTTTTCACACTGCTTAGTGAGTGATCTTTTTTACACTGCTTAGTGAGTGATCTTTTTTTAAAAAGAAACTGAGTGAGTGATATTTTTTTTTACAGTACTGAGTGATTGGTATTTTTCACCATGCTGAGTGAGTGATATTTTTCACTATGCTCAGTGAGTGATATTTTTCACTATGCTCAGTGAGTGATATTTTTCACTATGCTCAGTGAGTGATATTTTTCACTATGTTGAGTGAGTGCTATTTTTTACAGTGCTGAGTTATATTTGAAACTGAGTAAGTGATATTTCTCGAAAGAAACTGAGTGAAAGATATTTTTCACAGTACTGCGTGAGTGATATTTGTCACAGTACTGAGTGAGTGATATTTTCACAGTACTGAGTGAGTGATATTTGTCACAGTACTGAGTGAGTGATATTTTCAGAGTATTGAGTGAGTGATATTTTCACAGTACTGAGTGAGTGATATTTGTCACAGTACTGAGTGAGAGATATTTGTCACAGTACTGAGTGAGTGATATTTTCAGAGTACTGAGTGAATGATATTTGTCACAGTACTGCGTGAGTGATATTTGTCACAGTACCCGTGAGTGACTTATATCTAGTTCGGGTTTGTTTACTTTGTATAAATCCCAAACTGTCTGTTGACCTGTAGGCACATAGTATAATATCGGGGGTGTGCGGGAAATGCTTGGGAACCCTGAGGGATGCGGCACTGCATAGTTGTTAGGAAACCGTGAGGTGAATGGTTGCTCGGTCGTCAAATGTTGCTTTCTTCTTTAGCCACGATGGACGTGGGAATGGCGCTGTACAGACGCTACACGGGTAGAGAATCAACTCGAGTAGGCATTGCCGCCCACGTTGGAGGCTGTATGGCTGGTGAGTTGGTATGTCTGGCTGCTGAGTTGGTTTGTCTGGGTGGTGAGTTGGTTTGTCTGGCTGCTGAGTTGGTTTGTCTAGCTGATGAGTGGGTTTGTCTGGTTGCTGAGTTGGTTTGTCTGGGTGGTGAGTTGGTTTGTCTGGTTGCTGAGGGTTTGTCTGGTTTCTGAGTTGGTTGTCTGGTTGGTGAGTTGGTTTGTCTCGCTGGTGAGATGGTTTGTCTGGTTGGTTTTTCTGATTGGTGAGTTGGTTTGTCTGGTTGGTGAGTTGGTTTTTCTCGTTGGTGAGTTGGTTTGTCTGTTTGGTGAGTTGGTTTGTCTGGTTGGTGAGTTGATTTATTTGGTTGCTGAGTTGGTTTGTCTGGTTGGTGAGTTGGTTTGTCTCGCTGGTGAGATGGTTTGTCTGGTTGGTTTTTCTGATTGGTGAGTTGGTTTGTCTGGTTGGTGAGTTGGTTTGTCTGGTTGGTGAGTTGGTTTGTCTGTTTGGTGAGTTGGTTTGTCTGGTTGGTGAGTTGATTTATTTGGTGGCTGAGTTGGTTTGTTTGGTTAATGATTTGGTTTGTCTGGCTTCTGAGTTGGTTTGTCTGGTTGCTGAGTTGGTTTGTCTGGTTGGTGAGTTGGTTTGTCTCGCTGGTGAGATGGTTTGTCTGGTTGGTTTGTCTGATTGGTGAGTTGGTTTGTCTGGTTGGTGAGTTGGTTTGTCTGGTTGGTGAGTTGGTTTGTCTGTTTGGTGAGTTGGTTTGTCTGGTTGGTGAGTTGATTTATTTGGTTGCTGAGTTGGTTTGTTTGGTTAAGGATTTGGTTTGTCTGGCTTCTGGGTTGGTTTGTCTGGTTGGTGAGTTGGTTTGTCTGGCTGGTGAGATGGTTTGTCTGGTTGGTTTTTCTGATTGGTGAGTTGGTTTGTCTGGTTGGTGAGTTGGTTTGTCTGGCTTCTGAGTTGGTTTGTCTGATTGGTGAGTTGATTTGTATGGTTGGTGAGTTTGTTTGTCTGGTTGGTGAGTTGGTTTGTTTGGTTGCTCAGTTGGTTTGTCTGGTTGGTGAGTTGATTTGTTTGGTTGCTGAGTTGTTTTGTCTGATTGGTGAGTTGATTTGTTTAGTTGGTGAGTTTGTTTGTTTGGTTGCTGAGTTGGTTTGTCTGGCTGGTGAGTCGATTTGTCTGGCTGGTGAGTTGGTTTGTCTGGCTGGTTAGATGGTTTGTCTGGCTGGTCAGTTTGTTTGTCTGCTTGTTAAGTTGATTTGCTGGTTGCTGAGTTGGTTTGTCATGTTGCTGAGTTGGCTTTTCTGGCTGGTGAGTTGGTTTGTCAAGCATGTGAGTTGGTTTGTCTGGCTGGTGAAATGGTTTGTCTGGCTGGTGAGTTGGTTTGTCTGGCTGGTGAGATGGTTTGTCTGGCTGGTGAGATGGTTTGTCTGGCTGGTGAGTTGGTTTGTAATTTAATTTGTCTGGCTGGTGAGGTGGTTTGTCTGGCTGGTGAGTTGATTTGTCTCTTATTTCACTTGTATTCACGTGTTCCTATTTTTAAAGCACCACCTTTTATTAGTAAACAGTCAAATGATTTTTTGAATGGGAGTCTTTCGATTAGCTCTTGTGTATATTCTGGCTTTTCCTGGATGGTTTTCCTGGTGGCTTTTCCTGGCGGCTTTTCCTGGCGGCTTTTCCTGGTGGCTTTTCCTGGTGGCTTTTCCTGGTGGCCTTTCCTGGTGGCTTTTCACAATCGCACTCCCCCTTGCTCAAAATCTTTTATTTTAAAAGTACGGAGTGGGGGAGGGGGAGCTGTTACACGGCGAGTGTCATGTGTGATGTTTGAAATCAGTTAAACACTTTTATTTTTTGAAGGCGACTATTATATTATTCAATAAAGAGCCACGGGTATGTTTTAGGACTGATAGTAGGACTATTGTAAAAAAGAATGGCTGGTAGTTGTAGGGCTTTGTTTAAAGGCCGACAGGTAGGGTGTAGGAATGTTTGGAAGGCTATTGATTAAAGGCCGACAGGTTGATTGTAGGACTGTCTGTTGGTGTATTGTTTAAAGGCAGACAGGTAGGGTGTAGGAATATGTGTAGGCCTATTGTTTAAAGACAGGCAGGTAGGGTGTTGGAATGTTTGTAGGCCTATTGTTTAAAGGCAGGCAGGTAGGGTGTTGGAATGTTTGTAGGCCTATTGTTTAAAGGCAGGCAGGTAGGGTGTTGGAATGTTTGTAGGCCTATTGTTTAAAGGCAGGCAGGTAGGGTGTTGGAATGTTTGTAGGCCTATTGTTTAAAGGCAGGCAGGTAGGGTGTTGGAATGTTTGTAGGCCTATTGTTTAAAGACAGGCAGGTAGGGTGTTGGAATGTTTGTAGGCCTATTGTTTAAAGACAGGCAGGTAGGGTGTTGGAATGTTTGTAGGCCTATTGTTTAAAGAAAATGAGAAGTTAACTCTTTTTGTAACACTTGGACCTAACGGATCTGGTGTAAATAACCTGCACCCGGCTAAGCCCTAGTTTAGATAATTATTTCAATGAGATAAGCTGAAATAATAATTTTAACTATGCGTTGTTACAAAACGGCTTCCCTGGATTAAAATATGTATATACTATTTAGATGTTGTTTACAATTGACATGTATTCATTACATGTTACTTATGGAAGTCATATATAATTTATTACACTATTTACGTATATTTACATACATTATTATTTTGATGACAATGTTCAAAGATTAAAAACTGTTTCAAATTTTGACGCATGTGTTGATTGTGTGTAGACTGTGTGTTTATTGTGTGTAGACTGTGTGTTTATTGTGTGTAGACTGTGTGTTGATTGTGTGTAGACTGTGTGTTGATTGTGTGTAGACTGTGTGTTTATTGTGTGTAGACTGTGTGTTGATTGTGTGTAGACTGTGTGTTGATTGTGTGTAGACTGTGTGTTGATTGTGTGTAGACTGTGTGTTGATTGTGTGTAGACTGTGTGTTGATTGTGTGTAGACTGTGTGTTGATTGTGTGTAGACTATGTGTTGATTGTGTGTAGACTGTGTGTTGATTGTGTGTAGACTGTGTGTTGATTGTGTGTAGACTGTGTGTTGATTGTGTGTAGACTGTGTGTTGATTGTGTGTAGACTGTGTGTTGATTGTGTGTAGACTGTGTGTTGATTGTGTGTAGACTGTGTGTTGATTGTGTGTAGACTGTGTGTTGATTGTGTGTAGACTGTGTGTTGATTGTGTGTTGATTGTGTGTAGACTGTGTGTTGATTGTGTGTAGACTGTGTGTTGATTGTGTGTAGACTGTTTGTTGATTGTGTGTAGACTGTGTGTTGATTATGTGTAGACTGTTTGTTGATTGTGTGTAGACTGTGTGTTGATTGTGTGTAGACTGCGTGTTGATTGTGTGATGCTTCTGAAATTAAAGACGTTCTTTTAAAAATTGAGTTTTAAGAACATATTTGTGAACATAACAAAATGACCCCGTCTTGAGATAACGTGAATATTTTTCACAGAGAACATATATTTATCTTTTGTATAACATATTAAGAAATAAGCTCATCTTGTACATGATTGGCCCTCGGTAAATCTTAAACCGATTTATGGATACCATAATCGAGAGTTCAACACTAGTCTAGGTAGATTTAGGCAAAGACGGATTTTCACAAATTTAATATACCTTTTTGAAAATTAAAAAAAAATTATATCAGTTCTAGCCACGTCTACGATTTGTCATCCTGTCAATATTTTCTGACTATTTCAGGGGTGTTGCTTGGCGTGACTTTCTTGTGGAACATGAATGAGTCGACCTGGGAGGCATACCTCGGCCGTGTCACGTTCTTAGTGTTTGTTGGCTTCCTTGTCATTTGTATTTTCATTAATTGTACATTTGATATTTATAAAGAGACAGACTGGTCGCCGTTAAATGCTTCCTCGCTGCTTATTCTATAGATAATTTGTTCTGTTTATAATCAGAGGCATGGGTTGGGGCAATGATCACCGTCCTCGGCTTAGTTATGTAAACAACCAGTTTTATGAATGGAGCAAGGCTTTATAAAACGTCTTTTGTTACAAGTTACAGTAAATGTAACTTGGCAGGATGTTTATAAGAATAACGTTAAAAAATAAAGAAAGCTTAACGACCATGCCCTCGTTTTTGTTAAGTGTCTTATCTGTGGAGTAGCTAGTGGTATTTTCTCTTAGATAAAAGTAGCTTGGGGTCGTGTGTCTTAGATTACAGTCACTTGAGGTAGTGTGTCTTAGATTAAAGTAGTTTTATGGTGTGTCTTAAACTAGTTTATAGTGGCATGTCGTAAATTGCAATAGCCTAGGGTGGTATGTCTTAGATTAAAGTAGCCTAGGGTGGTATGTCTAAGATTAAAGTAGCCTAGAGTGGTATGTCTTAGATTAAAGTAGCCTATAGTGGTATGTCTTAGATTAAAGTAGCCTAGAGTGGTATGTCTTAGATTAAAGTAGCCTAGGGTGGTATGTCTTAGATTAAAGTAGCCTAGAGTGGTATGTCTTAGATTAAAGTAGCCTAGAGTGGTATGTCTTAGATTAAAGTAGCCTAGAGTGGTATGTCTTAGATTAAAGTAGCCTAGAGTGGTATGTCTTAGATTAAAGTAGCCTAGAGTGGTATGTCTTAGATTAAAGTAGCCTAGAGTGGTATGTCTTAGATTAAAGTAGCCTAGGGTGGTATGTCTTAGATTAAAGTAGCCTAGAGTGGTATGTCTTAGATTAAAGTAGCCTAGAGTGGTATGTCTTAGATTAAAGTAGCCTAGAGTGGTATGTCTTAGATTAAAGTAGCCTAGAGTGGTATGTCTTAGATTAAAGTAGCCTAGAGTGGTATGTCTTAGATTAAAGTAGCCTAGAGTGGTATGTCTTAGATTAAAGTAGCCTAGAGTGGTATGTCTTAGATTAAAGTAGCCTAGAGTGGTATGTCTTAGATTAAAGTAGCCTAGAGTGGTATGTCTTAGATTAAAGTAGCCTAGAGTGGTATGTCTTAGATTAAAGTAGCCTAGAGTGGTATGTCTTAGATTAAAGTAGCCTAGAGTGGTATGTCTTAGATTAAAGTAGCCTAGAGTGGTATGTCTTAGATTAAAGTAGCCTAGAGTGGTATGTCTTAGATTAAAGTAGCCTAGAGTGGTATGTCTTAGATTAAAGTAGCCTAGAGTGGTATGTCTTAGATTAAAGTAGCCTAGAGTGGTATGTCTTAGATTAAAGTAGCCTAGAGTGGTATGTCTTAGATTAAAGTAGCCTAGAGTGGTATGTCTTAGATTAAAGTAGCCTAGAGTGGTATGTCTTAGATTAAAGTAGCCTAGAGTGGTATGTCTTAGATTAAAGTAGCCTAGAGTGGTATGTCTTAGATTAAAGTAGCCTAGAGTGGTATGTCTTAGATTAAAGTAGCCTAGAGTGGTATGTCTAAGATTTAGTTTTACACAGGGTTAGTGACGTAATTCTTTATTTTTAATTAAAAATTGAAATATTCTTGAACTTACATAACACTCCGATAACTCTGGCGCAGGAACGCCTCTCTGTCGCACTAACGCCACTCTGTCACACTAACGCCACTCTGTCACACTAACGCCACTCTGTCACACTAACGCCACTCTGTCACACTAACGCCGCTCTGTCGCACTAACGCCGCTCTGTCACACTAACGCCACTCTCTCACACTAACGCCGCTCTGTCGCACTAACGCCGCTCTGGTGCATTCTGACCAAAAAAATGAAGCTTTTGTTTTACAACATATTTTGTTATCCTATTTAAAATTGAAAGTTGTATGCTAATGTCAGGCAAGTTTTTTACAGGAAGTGACCTCACATGTCACCCCTCAAGACCAACTAAGCTCCTACAGCATTTTTAGAAGTTCAATGAATTATCAAAGAATTCAGGATGACTCAAAATGAATTTCTACATGTACAATCTTTAAAGTGATTCATGCATTGACTTTAACATACTATCATGCTTAAGAATGTATTCTGTCTTCGTTGAATGGGTTTTTAAAGATGAATGTGGCTAATGTTATCAAACTTCGCCAAAAAATGAATGCCAGCTAATGGGAAAAATGAAAGTCACAACTCAGCTTCGATGTAAGCGTGTGTGTGTGTATGTGTGTGTTTGTGTGTATGTGTGTGTGTAAAAAAAATGGGGTGGAGGGCTGGATGTTGTAATAACGTATGTGACATAAATAGTTTAAGGTAAGTATGAAGAATCGATACGGTTAAATAATCGCATAGTAAAGGTATGAAGTATCGATACGGTTAAATAATAGCATAGTAAACGTATGAAGTATCGATACGGTTAAATAATAGCATAGTAAAGGTATGAAGTATCGATAAGGTTAAATAATCACCAGGGTAGTCTCATCTTGTTTCAGACAAAAGTTATAAATAGTTTGGGGTTTTTTTATATTAATATTTTTAAGATTATAACTCTGCTTTCAGTCTGATTATGTAGTTTTTTTATAATTAAAAACCAAGTTATCCTATGTTATTGTAGAGCATTGACCCACTGACAGTTGTAAGTTGTAAGTTTTTATACATGTTGAACACAACTCTAAAAAAAACTCAACCGAGCCTGAACAGTGTTTGAACATGCTTATTCTGTATTGTCTTGTATGTTCATGACATAAACGTGACACTATATAGATAAGTGACAGATTACGGGAAATGCATCTCTATAAACTGCCATTGTCTTAGCATCCAAGGGTAATAGGTAGGTTATACGTTGTTATAAACTGCCATTATCGCTATAAACTGCTATTGTCTTAGCATCCAAGGGTGATAGGTAAGCAATACATTGCTTTAAACTGCTATTGTCTTAGCATCCAATGGTAATCTATAAACTGCTGTTGTCTTAGCATCCAATTGTAATAGGCAGGCTATTCATCGCTTTAAACTGCTATTGTCTTAGCATCCAATGGTAATAGATATGTTATACATTGCTATAGACTATAGACTTCACTGAATATAGAAGAGGCAATATAATATATACCTACTTTATTGTTATTTGATATATTTTTTATATATTCATACTTTTTCTTAATTTGCCTTCTGTCACTCTTTTCTTACTTGTCTCTTATTAACGTATGTCTATATATTCTTACTTTGTTGTTATTGACAAGAGTCTGTATATTCTACCTATTATAAAACATGATATTGCCAGGAGAAACAATGCTAATCAACTCTCATTTATTATCCTACTGCAATTTATTGGCCAGTCGCATGCAAATGAGAAAAAGTTCAATAGTTGATTTATTGTGTGCTATTTATAGCAATCCTTTACAGTTTGGTTAATCAAGCTATGATAAGCTCACGTTCAGTCAGGACACTCAAAGATGTGGTCATCATTTATCTGCCTAGAGCGCCGCCCAGCAAGTAGGTAGAGCGTCGCTGTTCCTTGTGCTCCTCGTCTTTTTGAAGCACCTTTAGGATGCCTCCCAATGCATCCCCACCTGCAAGTTGGTCGTCATGTGAATGTGACGACGATATCTCGTCCGAAACGGCTGCCCCTTTGTGGCTAGTCAGTTTGGAACCCCCGAGGGATGACGGGAAGGCGCGGCCATTGTTGAACAACACTAGACAAACTAGGAGCAACAGCAGACGGGAGGCTGACATCCGGGGCTGTTGGAGATAAGAAAATGACGGTTAAAGATGGCTGCTTGGAGGATGAACGTTTAAGTCTTTATTTTCAAGTAAAGCACTTTATAATTGTGTCATTCTTTTTGTTAATTCCAAAGTAATTCTCGTACTCAGTTCAGGAAATTTATCCAAACAAAATGTGGAGACTTAGACCTCCCTATTGTGCCCAGTGCCCCATCTTAAGGCATTGGCACACTGGGCAGTTGCCCTGGGCTTCACACTTCTGTTTTGCGGCTCTTCTGTGTTCCCATTGCGGCTCGCGAACAATTTATGAAATTAAAAATTTTCGTTTGAAATATAAAATATCAAAAATAAATGAAAGTTTTAAAAAAAATTCTTGACTGTAAAATAAGTAAAATATCCTCAACTTAAGAAAGCTAGTTGCCGACTTATATCCATTGTCGGTACAACCTTCTGCTGTGAATCTTTGAACTCCACAGTGAAGTTCATAAAATCAAAGCATCGAGCAGTAGCTAGTAACCAGCATCTGACAGAACTTCTTCACACCACAACTACTAGCTACCAACCAGATTTAAAGAAACTTGCTAGTTCAAAGGCTTCTCAGCAGAATCATAACAATTAATGCTCACTATAATTATGAGTATATATGCAGTGTGTTTCTATTCATAAATTTTACATATTTAAATATTTTTCAATTGTGTAACTGTAAAGCATATATTTCTTCAACTGTGTAACTGTAACTTGCATATATGTATTCAACATACGGTTAGGGTTAAAACAATTTAAATATTTAAATTAGGGCTGCTAAATTTAACGATTAATCGACCCATCACTTAACCCGTCACTTACAAATGTACCGGAAGTCTAAAAGTCAAAAAATGGCGGCCTAGAAATATAAACAAATCTCCGGACGATTACACGAACATTTTGGTTTTAAACTATTGACTGACGGGAATGTTGAAAATGTAGATAAAGTTTATTCTATACATTGTGAGAAATCGTTTGCCTACCATGGTTCTAACACTTCGCTTGCTTATCACCTGCAAAGCAAACATCCACTACAGTATTAGAAATTTGCGCTGAGACGGTCTACATCAGCCTCATCTACTTCATCTACTTCGAAGCAGGGTACTTTGAGTCACTTTTGTCGTTCATCAGATCGTCCAGTGAGCCTTACTTTACAGCGTGATATTAAAGTAGCTCTTGCAAATTGGATTGCTAGCAGTGGCAGGCCAATATCAATAGTAGATGACGACGGCCTTCAGGAAGTATTAAGAACAGCATTGCAAAATGGAGAATATAAGCTACCTTCCCGTGGCACTATTGACAGACCGTTGAACGACTTGTATGACAGCAAGATTCACACTGTTAAAGAATCGGTTAAAAACGCAAAGGGAATTGCGATGACATCTGATTTTTGGACATCTCTGGGCAACGAAAGTTATTGTGGAGTCACTGGCCATTGGATTACCGACTACTGGAAATTGAAAAGTGTTGTGGTGTTATTGAGTGCGTGAATGTTGTCGAAGGTCACTATTCTGATAATATTGCTGGGTTAATAAACAGTTTGTAACAGACTGGGATATAACAAACAGAATTCAGGCTCTAGTTGCTGACAATGCGAGAAATATGATTTCTGGTGTTAATAAAACTGATTTTGCTCATATTCCGTGTTTGGCTCATAGCGTACAGCTGAGCATCTTGCGTGGATTTAAAGCCGCCGATATTGAACCATTGTTTGGAAAGTGTCGAAAAATTGTCGGTCATTTTCAACATAGTGCTGCGAACACAACTGAACTGCAACATTGTACAGAATCCTCATTGAGTAAGCTGCAGCAAGATGTACCAACAAGATGGAACAGTATTTTTACAATGCTGCAGAGTCTTCTGCAGGCCAGAGAAGCACTAACTGTCTACATGTCAGATGAAAAGAAGCAATACAAAGGACCAAAATTGACTGATTTGGATTGGGAGAAGATTTCGAAATATGTCAACGTTTTGGACTTATTCTGTCAGGCCACGGTTCTGCTTGGTGGTCAAGATTATGTTTCATGTAGCTGCGTATAGCCGCTGCTAACATCGCTGAAAAAACACATGACTGTACGTGATGATGATCCAGGCTACATGACTAGATTCAAGGCAGCAACTATTAATGACTTCAATGAACGTGTAACTGGTATGACGCGTGTAGCAATGCAACAGCATTTGATCATCGTTACAAATTCCTGAAGTGTTTGTCAGAAGATGCAAAAGAACGAACCTGGTCACGTATTGAACAACACATAGAAGTTGATACTCACGATGAGCACATTGAGCCATTTGCAACTGATGGTGATGGCATTGACAATGAAACTATATGTGATCCAAATGAAAAGCGTATTAAGCTAATGGAGTCTGACTCAGACACAGACAATAACTCTTCTGATGAATTACTGCGTTATAAAATGGAGATGAAAGTTCCTGAATCCGTTGACCCTCTACAATGGTGGAAACTTAATGAACACCGATATCCGAAATTGTCATTCCTTGCCAAGACCATTTTGTGCATACCAGCCACCTCAGTTCCATGCCAACGATTGTTCAGCTCGGCTGGTTATATTGTCAATAAGACACGCTCATCACTTGAACCAAATAATGTCAACAAACGTGTCTTTTTGCGTAGTTGGTTAAAAGATGACATATAAAGGAGACATTCCAGTGTTATTTCGATTTTCGACAAATATGTTTAATAAATGTTACTTATGACACTATAAATTTTAATTTCTGGATTTAATCGAAATTAACTATTAATTAATCGTTAATTTTTCAAACGTTAACTATTCAATTTAAATTAATCGTTAACAGCCCTAGTTTAAATCATTAAATTCGAATAAAAAGTAATTTTTAAAAATAAATCACAAAAAGAATATTTCATTGAGAGTGGGGTCGTGACCCATAGTGCTTCAATGAGGCTCTCAGCATTTTTTTTTATTTTAAAAATGTCTCTCAGTTAATACAGGTCTGGCCACCACTGGTCTATCTGCATCCCGCGCTGCACATCTTTCATAATAAGTACTACGGTAAGCACGAGGCGAATTCGATGTGGTTACGTCATTATAATTAATTCATACAATACGTTACACAAATATGATAAATAAATCTCCAGATTGGAGTAAACATAATTGTCATCACATTATTAACTTCACATAAATGATAATTCACTCATATTGTAACATAATTATTACGATATTCGGCTTATGCGAAGAGATATCACCATGACGTCCATTTGCGTGTCTTGTCCCTGGTTCCGATAGGGTCAAAACCCAGGTTAGGGATAAGTTGAGTTTCGGGTTAAGTTTAGGGATAGATTTAGGCAGGGCCGGCCCTAACAATTGCGGGGCCCTATGCGAAACGGATTGCGCGGGGCCCAGTCTGGTAGTGATAAGGATAATAAGTGAAAATTAAGATTTTGTATTAGAAAATAAATTCGTCTTTGCATTTTATTCATTCTTTACTAAGTACAAAATCACGATCAAATTAACTTTACTTTACGAGCCTTGCGTGTAGCGAGGTCATACAGTATATCATCAAAATTCTGTTTCCTACATAGATCACGCTCAATAGCAAGAATTGCCAAATCGTTCAATCTATCTTCGTGAATTGTTGACCTCAAGTAATTCTTGATTAGTTTGAGGCACGAGAAGCTTCTTTCACCAGATGCCACAGTTACGGGTATTGTTAAAAATATTCTGAGTGCAACAAAGTAGTTTAGGAAAGCAGTGTATCGTTCATTAGTGGACAGATAAGCCAAAATTTTCTACCGTGGTTTTGGCGGTATTTGGTAGAACATGCCTTATAGATTCCATTTCATCTGCTAATTCTCGCCCACATTTATCTGCTGACTGGTCTGTTGATGACGTCAATGCTTGCCCGAGGCTCGTTGTCAACTTTCGTATGTCATCACGCTGAAGGCTCTTGAAGCTGACAAGAAACCCAAATAGATTGTGGTTTGATTTCAGCTGTTAAAATCTCGGCTGCAAGGATTGAATTGCAGTGTCCACAATTCTGTTGAAGCAATTTATCCTGTAGTCATCTTCAGCATTTCCAGGTGTGAAGTTTTCCACAGATCTATCATACTGCCTTTTCCTGTTTTATTTTCATTTCTTGCTTATAGTTTATTTTCTGTAAATTAATTAGATAAAGAACCGTCATTTAAAATGGAGTTATGTCCCTTTGCTTGCTCGCTGGGAGTAGACAAGGCAGAATAGGCTTGGACTGTAAAGGGTTAAGAACGATGTCTGTTTCATCTTACCCCAAGTTCCCCTAAATGACGAGCTTAGAGATAAAGCACCCGAGCAGCTACAATTTTTTTCAATTTTATTTACTTGTCGTATTCACTTGAAACAACGACGTAATAGATTTAAAAAAAACACTGTAAAAACATAAAAACAGAATAAACACGCTGACCTATACTTTACAATATACATGATTATAAGTTATAATAATGGTTTAATTTAATAATTTACACCTAGAATTAACGCGGGGCCTATGAAAGTGTGGAGCCCACTGCGGCCGCATAGGTTGCAACCAAGATGGCGGTTATGGTAAAAAATGCGGTGATATCTCTTCACACTTACCCGATATTCTAAGATATACATGAATCCGAGCCTCTCGACCAAAAATCCACCATTTCCTATCCGTATCTTCTTCTACCTCTGCGCGTGACATTTCAATATAAAAACTTCTGTTAATACCAACTAATAAACAATTTATTTGAGTTGTAATATTTGAGCTGTTACACGTAACACAAGACTGGTCTAACACTAACAGAATGCAAAGAATATGATGCCAAAGCTAGTGATACTAAAATGTAATTATATTAATACATAAATTTCTATAAAAACACAAATTTGAGTACAGAAAACTTTATCAACTTACAGCAAGTGAAGAAGGTACAATACTCAAAATACAAATATTAAATAAATTATACACATTAATCATTAATATAAAGTTTCGTATGTCTATCTAAGTCTCGCTATTTCTCGCTCTTTCTGCTAAAAAAAACTGGAGAGCTTATAAAATTAATATTGTAATTAAATCCGAACGTTCTATTGAAGAAAATCTAGAAATTGCGTCACCAAATGACATTCTTGAGAACAATTCGAATGTAAACAAATGGAAGGGCAAAGAGGAAGTGACAACTCATTTACACGCGGTGACTTCAATTTCAACTTTAAAGGTCATCCTAGCAGATACGTTGTAGCGGCTAATGATTGGCTTGTGTTAAGATTTGAAAATAAGCCACGCCCTGCGCCCTACGATACAGAATGTAACAGCCGAGTCAGAGCTGGTCCTTTGTGGAGGCAGCCGAGTCAGAGCTGGTCTTTTGTGGGGGCAGCCGAGTCAGAGCTGGTCCTTTGTGGGGGCAGCCGAGTCAGAATTGATCTTTGGTGGGGGCAGTAAATTTAGAGCTGATCCTTAGTGAGGGCAACCGAGTCAGAGCTGGTCCTTGGTGGGTGCAGCCGAGTCAGAGCTGGTCTTTGGTGGGGGCAGCCGTCAGGGCTTGTCCTTGGTGATGGCAGCCGAGTCAAAGCTGGTACTTTGTGGGGGCAGCCGTCAGAGCTGGTCTTTGGTGGGGGCAGCCGTCAGGGCTTGTCCTTGGTGATGGCAGCCGAGTCAAAGCTGGTACTTTGTGGGGGCAGCCGAGTCAGAGCTGGCCCTTGGTGACATATATGCCCCTTTTTGAAAGCCTTTAAAGCCCCCCCCCCCTTTCCGCCGCACCCTTTTCAAACGGAATTATCTGGAAGAAACTCTGGTGTTAACCCCCACTATTGTTAAGCCCACTTTTGCTAACCCACTATTATTAAGTCCACTTTTGCTAACCCACTATTATTAAGCCCAATTTTGCTAACCCACTATTATTAAGTCCACTTTTGCTAACCCACTATTATTAAGTCCACTTTTGCTAACCCACTATTATTAAGTCCACTTTTGCTAACCCACTATTATTAAGTCCACTTTTGATAACCCACTATTATTAAGTCCACTTTTGCTAACCCACTATTATTAAGCCCACTTTTGCTAACCCACTATTATTAAGTCCACTTTTGCTAACCCACTATTGTTAAGCCCACTGTTGATAACCCACTATTGTTAAGCCCACTGTTGATAACCCACTATTGTTAAGCCCACTGTTGATAACCCACTATTGTTAAGCCCACTTGTTGCTAACCCACTATTGTTAAGCCCACTTTTGCTAACCCACTATTGTTAAGCCCACTGTTGATAACCCACTATTGTTAAACCCACTTTTGCTAACCCACTATTGTTAAGCCAACTGTTGATAAAATCCTGTTGTTAAACTAACTCCTTTCAAGCCCGCTGTTGTTACTCCCACTAATGTTAAAAAAGAAGTTCTGGCTTGATATGCCATTCTTACTTAATCCGATTCAAACATTTACTTAACAAATAAATTGATTATGCACAAAATTTGATGGAATAAAATCTTCCTTGAGACTTAGTGCTGTGTTCGTTTTAAGCTCTGTAGCATTCTATGACACAGTTCTATGTGGCTAGCTGAACCAAAATATATGAACACTAATCACAGGCGAGTGTGGCACCTGAGGCGAGTGTGTTACCTAAGGCGAGTGTGGTACCTTAGGCGAGTGTGGCACCTGAGGCGAGTGTGTTACCTGAGGCGAGTGTGGCACCTAAGGCGAGTGTGGCACCTGAGGCGATTGTGTTACCTGAGGCAAGTGTGGTACCTGAGGCGAGTGTGATACCTGAGGCGAGTGTGGTACCTGAGGCGAGTGTGGTACCTGAGGCGAGTGTGGTACTTGAGGCGAGTGTGTTACCTGAGGCGAGTGTGGTACCTGAGGCGAGTGTAATACCTGAGGTGAGTGTGGTACCTGAGGCGAGTGTGGTACCTGAGGCGAGTGTGGTACCTGAGGCGAGTGTGGTACCTGAGGCGAGTGTGGTACCTGATGTGAGTGTGGTACCTGAGGCGAGTGTGGTACCTGAGGCGAGTGTGGTACCTGAGGCGAGTGTGATACCTGAGGCGAGTGTGGTACCTGAGGCGAGTGTGGTACCTGAGGCGAGTGTGATACCTGAGGAGAGTGTGTTACCTGAGGCAAGTGTGGTACCTGAGGCAAGTGTGGTACCTGAGGCGAGTGTGTTACCTGAGGTAATCTGAATCTGAAAGCCACACATATTGTCCCCTATTCCCAGAATCGTAGCTTAAATAGACCAAGTCCATCGCTATCTCACAATAAATCATTTTTACAGCTTTGTCCCCAAGACCAGTTATTTCTTGCAATCGACGTCTTTGGCCAAACAGCCACGACTACTATAGTAATTCCAAACCATTTCTTTCAAGGGTCTCTAACTCTGCACCTAAAACTGCCTACGCTGTCTTAACACTGCCCCACGCTATCCTAACAATGTCCTACGCTGTCCTAACAATGTCCTACGCTGTCCTAACAATGCCCCACGCTGTCCTAACAATGCCCCACGCTGTCCTAACAATGTCTTACGCTGTCCTAACAATGTCCCACGCTGTCCTAACAATGCCCCACGCTGTCCTAACAATGCTGTCCTAACAATGTCCCACGCTGTCCTAACAATGTCCCATGGTGTCCTAACAATGTCCCACGCTGTCCTAACAATGCCCCACGCTGTCCTAACAATGTCCCATGGTGTCCTAACAATGTCCCACGCTGTCCTAACAATTCCCCACGCTGTCCTAACAATGCTGTCATAACAATGTCCTACGCTGTCCTAACAATGCCCCACGCTGTCCTAACAATGTTTTACGCTGTCCTAACAATGTCCCACGCTGTCCTAACAATGCCCCACGCTGTCCTAACAATGCTGTCCTAACAATGTCCCACGCTGTCCTAACAATGCCCCACGCTGTCCTAACAATGTCCCACGCTGTCCTAACAATGTTCCATGGTGTCCTAACAATGTCCCACGCTGTCCTAACAATGCCCTACGCTGTCCTAACAATGTCCCACGCTGTCCTAACAATGTCCCACGCTGTCCTAACAATGCTGTCCTAACAATGCTGTCCTAACAATGTCCCACGCTGTCCTAACAATGCCACACGCTGTCCTAACAATTCCCCACGCTGTCCTAACAATGCTGTCATAACAATGTCCTACGCTGTCCTAACAATGACCCACGCTGTCCTAACAATGCCCCACGCTGTCCTAACAATGCCCCACTCTGTCTTAACAATGTCCCACGCTCGATTTTGAAATTCACTTCTCCAATGACAAAATGTCCCCCATAATCTTCAAAATACTCCATCGCCGGAATATTCCGTTTGGACACATTGGAATGCAAAGATTTTTAACTCATCTTGAAGATTTACTCACTGTCCCGACATTCTCCCATTAAAAGATTTACTCTAAGGCTCGATGTTGTCCCATTAAAAGATTTACTGCGTGTCCCGATATTGTCCCATTAAAAGATTTTCTTATAGATCCGATATTGTCTCAGTAAAAGATTCACTCAATGTCCCGACATTGTACCATTAAAGGATTTATTCAGTGTCCCTACATTGTCCCATTAATATCTGAAATATCTCATTAGGAAATGGCGTCAGCGGGCTGTCAATCTTAAAGATCTTTATGCCCTTCCTGGCGCTCCCCCACACAAGATAGGCGCCGGGTTTCCTCGTCTCCGGACCGTGCGGGGGACGCCAGAGAATTCTCCGCGCGTGGACCGTCCCCACCAGCAACCGCTCGATCGGGTTTACCGAGGGAGACCCTCCCGGTCGGGAGACGTCTGGTCGACCGAAGACGCTGCGTTTAAAGCGTCCAAACTCCACTCTCCTAGGGGCCGGGACGGTAAATTAACGTCCTAATATCTCCCCCCACCCGTCCCGGGGAAGCATCGGACGCCCTCTAAGAGGAATTTTACAGTGAGTTTCCACCTCGCGACTAATTCGCGAAATAGCTGGGACGAAACGGTTGCCCAGGAGCAGCTTTCTCAGGGCTGCGTATCTAGAATCATCGGCCAGAGACTTCGACCACACACTCTTGCCTCATATCCCTTAACGGCTACTTTTAATCATGACCCCTACCCTGTATCTACCTTTTCTTGCACCTGTGAAATATCACCTGTGAAATATCACAGGTGGCAACCCTGTAGGAGCTGTTTATTCTAGCAGTTACCATGCATGCCCTTGTCTGCCACGCGGGACACGCAATTATGGATATGTTTCCCGGGTTAACGTCGAAGGGGTCGGTGGCCAACGCTTTTAAATCGGCAAGCCACCACAGACTTGTCCACCGGAATCCCCGGGAGACAATGTCTCATTAAAAGATTTATCTAAGGCCCGACATTCTTCCACTAAAAGATTTATCTAAGGCCCGACATTGTTCCACTAAAAGATTTATCTAAGGCCCGACATTGTTCCACTAAAAGATTTATCTAAGGCCCGACATTGTTCCACTAAAAGATTTATCTAAAGCCCAACATTGCCCATATAAGATAAAACGATAAAGCCACTCACAGGTTGATGTTGTAGATAAGTCATCGTTGAACATGCAGAGAGGACACCTTAATGTCAAAACAAACAGCTCCTCACAACCTAGTACACGATATATATTGACTCACCTAGTGTGGTGTGGTTGTGTTTGTGTGGATGTGTGGGTGTAATAGCAGTGGAAAGGGATGGGAATGGGAGATCAATAGTATAGTATGTCGGATAGGTTAGCATTTTGGAGGCGTTTGAGGCGCAAAGGAAAAGTAAGGAAAATGGAGGTGCAAGGCGGCCCAAAGGAATATAATAATTAATTTAGGGTTGATAATCATTTCATTACTTTTTAATTTGATTTTAATTAATATTTTCACTTGTTTTTTACGATGGTTTTAATGTTGTAATTAATCTTGTTCTTTTAATAAAATTGAAATGTCTTTTCATCGAGTGGTTCTCATTATGTGGAGGTCCTTTTGATTAAAATATGTAATAAATATTCTCCTGTTGTTGTATGATGGTTTTAATTAATATTGTTGTTTTAATTAATTTTAAATGATTTCTCATTATGTGGGGTCCATTTGTATTTTATTTTTTATAATGAGTGGTTTTCATGTGTGGGAGTCATAAAAGTGTTTTCTTTTTAACAAACGCTTGTTTTGTAATATGATAAGGTTATTTAAAGTTATTGAGGAGTACTCACGCTTGGGTTAGAGTGTTAGTGGTCATAAGGGGGTGTATTTTTAAAATTGTATATTTTAAGGGGCTCCTAATGAGGGGTCTTGTTGGGTCATATTTTATTTATTTTCAGTGGTTCTCCAGCTTGGGTTAAGGGCCACTACTCATAAGGGTGGGTTGTAGTTTACGGTAATAAGAGGAGAGACCGCAATCAGGTTAGCACAATAGGAAGAAAAAATAAACGCAAAAAAACAACGAACGTGTCGGCAGGAAGCCTTCATCAGCGAACAAACAGTAAAAACAAATACAATTAAAAATTATCAAAAAATAATAATAATATAGCACTTAGCTGAGAAGTAGTGTCCAAAAGGGCAGCTACTCCGGGGTCTTTTTAAATTAGAATATGAGGGGTTGGGTATGGTTTCCCTTTGTAGTAAAATTTATCACTGTTTCGGGGAGTATAATAAAACAAGCACAAAAGGACTCACAAAACAACACAACACTGTAGACAAAACAGACTTTATTATGTTTTAACAACACGGCTGGCTGGGGGCGGCAAAAAACCGTAGGCCTTAAAACACAGGGATCAGTTGTATATACACACACACAACAAAGACATTCTCTTGCTTACTTTTATATAAAAGGAAAGTTACACGCAGACAATTCAAAACATCCCCTATGACTGTTTAGGTGGGTAGTTAGTTAGGTCGTTAGTTTTGGAACCTCTATGACATGTGCAAAACCACACACACATCACTAGGTGAATGACTTTGACTTGACGACTTTGACTTGATGACTTTGACTTGACGACTTTGACTTGACGACTTTGACTTGACCACTTTAACACAGAGGCTGTTTTGTACTTAAATCATGATATTAAAACTGTATATACTATATTTTGTGATAAATATGTACTTAAATTGGTACATAATAATTGAAAAAATTGTGATTCTTTTGAATCTATACTTTTAATACGTGTGATAAAATCTGTACTTAAATATGTACTTAAATAATATTTGATAAATGTGATAAAACAGTACTTAAATATGTCCTTAAATATGTAAATGAAAAATTATGATGTAGCAATGATTGTCTTGGAAAAAATAATGTCTCATTTGTCATTGGTGTGGGATGGGGTATTACGGCTTTTATTTTAGTTTATTAAGTGGTTCTCACTGTGTGAGGGTCATATGGGTCTCTTCTTCTTTTCAAATACTTGTTTTTTGTAACAGGACATTTTTAAAAAGTTTATTTAGTGGTACTCCGGTGTTTCATATTGTTTAGGTTAGGAGTGGTCACTAGTCATAGGGGTGGGTTGTAATATATTTGGTGTTTTCTCATTTTGAGTGGTTCTCATTGTGTGGGAGTCATATGGGTGTTTTCTTCTTTTCAAATGCTTGTTTTTTGAACAATTTAAGTGTATTTAAGTTTATTTAGTGGTACTCAAGTGTTTCTTATTGGTAGGTTAGGGGTCACTAGTCATAGCGGCAAGTTGTAGTGCGATAGTTGTTATTTAAGTTGATTGCCAGATTCTCTATCTTGGGTTAGGGGTCACTAGTCATAGGGGCAAGTTGTAGTGCGATAGTTGTTATTTAAGTTGATTGCCAGATTCTCTATCTTGGGTTAGGTGTCACTTGTCATAGGGGTGGGATGTGATATGATGGCTTTTATTTAAATTTATCGAGTGGTTCCCAAGCTTGGGTTAGGGGTCAGTAGTCATGACAGGTGTTTTAAATTTTCTTCTTGTCTGTTTGGAGGACCGATTTGATTCCTAATTAGAGATCTTGATGTGTGTTTCTTAAATTTGCAGTTACGTGGTTAATCAAATATCTTCTGATTCCCAAGTAATCACGTATGGTAATTAGTGAGTGGTAATTACTGCGAGGTAGTTAAAATAACGTTTTCTCTCACAAGTGGTTATATAGGTCAATGCCTGCTAGGACACGTAAATCGTGTAGAATTTCTAATGAGTTTTAGAGCAGTGGTTCTGACAATTTGGTTGGTGGAATGACCCTTTCACGGTGTTTGCATAAGACCAAACTGCTAAGCCATACTATACTACTGAGATCTACGGGGGGGGGGGATGTTTTATATAAGTTGTAGTTAAAGCTTCAAGTCGTGTCATTCTAACGCGGGAGGGACAGCATGTGAGGGACAGCATGTGAGGGACAGCATGTGAGGACATCATGTGCGGGGCAGTATGTGACGAACAGCACACCTGGTACAGCATGTGAGGGAAGCTTATAAAGAGACATCTGAGGGACAGGATGTGTGGGAAAATGTGCTGGACAGCATTTGAGGGACGGAATGTGTGGGACAGCATGTGACGGAAAGCATGTGAGGGACAGCATTTGAGGGGTGGAATGTGTGGGATAGCATTTGAAGGAAAGTGGATGCATCATCAGTTCAAAGGTTAAAATAATGTTTTATGGACCAAATTGGGACATTGAATAGTACACAAGACTTGACTAATAATGAACATTCATTTGCTAAATTGGACTTGTGCAAACGTTGAGATACAGAAGACCACACGGGAAAACATTGGTGGACTGTACGGTATGATTACGTTCGTCATTAAAGATGGCTTTTGAAAATTCACTCTGTGAGTTCAATGTGTTGGCTCACGCCATCAGCGGTCCCTATGTGACCCATGTAACGCAGAGTCCCCATGTGATCGCCCACGCCATCAGCGGTCCCTATGTGACCCATGTAACACAGAGTCCCCATGTGATGGCCCACGCCATCAGCGGTCCCCATGTGATGGCCCATTTCTAAAGTCGTTGACTCTGATAATAAAATTTGATTACAGTTGTTAAACTGAATTTCCAATAAAGATCAATCTTTGTTTGGTAAAAGAAGTTCAAAAACATTTTGTTGACATTTATGTTCTCATAAAAATTATTTAGCATACGTATTATATTGTAGTTTAAACTGTTGTATCTTATAATTTTTTATTTCTATATTTCTTACTAGAAGATATACCCGGTGTTTGCCGGGATTGCATTCGGGGGAAAAACAGACGTCTAAAACCTCCTATCTAACATCGAAATTAAGGGTACTGTATCAAAGAAAATCCCGTCGATAAAGTAAGGGAATTAAAATTGTAAATTCTATCCTATTAAAACTAGATTTACAATAACTTTTGTAAACATTTCTGTCTCCAATGGGTTGCCGTTTCCCTAATGGATGTCATTCCCGGAGGTATCCCGTTCCCAGTTGGATCCCGTTCCCCAGTGAGATCCCGTTCCTTGGTGGTATCCCATTTCCGTTGTGATCCCGTTAAAAAGTGGGATAATATTTTCTCAGTTGGATCCCTTCCCTGGTATGATCTTGTTCCTTGAAGGGATAACGTTCCCGTTGGGATCCTGTTCCCCGGTGGGATTATGAAGTGTTTTTACCATCTTTGGCTGAGATCTAACAACACACATAGAAGCGTATATTGTAAGAGCTAACAACACACGTAGAAGCGTATCTTGTAAGATCTATCAACACACGTAGGAGCGTATATTGTAAGATATATCAACACACGTAGGAGCGTATATTGTAAGATCTATCAACACACGTAGAAGCGTATATTGTAAGCCTTAAAAGTCATGTATGTATAACACTTAGGTCATAAGATATGGACAATTAATTTGGAACAGTCTATAAACTTCTTAAACTTTTTTTTAAATTCTCGTTCCATAAAATTCTAGGAAAGATCTTTGAAAGTTATAGAAAGTTAATAAGGACCGTTATATAATTTTAGAACAAATCGAAGCCTCTAGAATAATCTAGAAACTTCATTAAAAAAACAGAGAACTTAGTGATACTGAGAAAATTCCATGAAAGTATTGAAATCAATAGAACTAAACTAACATTTCCATAAGCTTTTATTTCCCACCCTGCTACATATCATTGTGGGACAATATAGAGCTTTCTTGAATATTCTCGATTAAATTTAATAACATCATTGAAACGTGTGAAAAATGACATTTATGTGTAATTTTTGTTCCATTACAAATACTTCTAAACTAAATGTAATAACAATAACCATTTCTCACTCCATAAGGTACTGTTTTAGTTATGCCTGAGGTTGTCGCCTCAAGGTAGGGGCCCTATAGGCCTGAGGTAGGGGCCTCAGGGTAGGGGCCCTATGGGCTCTTTACAAATAACACATATAAATAATGTAGTTACATTTTAAAAGTTGTCCCATTAAAATCGGTTTAAAAATTAAATAAATCTAAACTTTTAAATTATTCAACTTCTTGGAAAATTCTAGACCGACCCTCAATTTTAGATCCATCGATATTGTAATACATACTATGAAGGGCGGGTGCTGGGTGGCCGAGTGGTCTAAACTCAAGTGGACGGTCTGGAGTTCAATCCCCACCAAAGCCTGTACCTATACCTCCTTAAGTACGACTGCCTATAGGGACCTGTAACTATACATCTTCAAGTACCACTACCTATAGGGCCTTATACCTATACCCCTTCAAGTATCAATGCTTATAGGGGCCTTTACTATACCTCCTCCTGTGCCACTAACTATAGGGACCTGTACCTATACCTCATCCCGTATCACTGCCAATAGGGACCTGTACCTAAACCTCCTTAAGTACCCCTTCCTATAGGGACCTGTACCTATACCTCCACCTGTACCACTGCCTAAAGGGATCTGTACCTATACCTCCTCAAGTATCACTACCTATAGGGACCTGTACCTATACCTTCTCAAGTATCACTACCTATAGGGACCTGTACCTATACCTCATCCTGTATCACTGCAAATAGGGACCTGTACCTAAACCTCCTTAAGTACCACTTCCTATAGGGACCTGTACCTATACCTCATCCTGTACCACTTCCTATAGGGACCTGTTCCACTTCCTATAGGGACCTGTACCTATACCTCCTCAAATATCACTACCTATAGGGACCTATACCTCCTCAAGTACACCTGCCTATAGGGACCTGTACCTAAACCTCCTTAAGTACCACTTCCTATAGGGACCTGTACCTATACCTCCTCAAGTACAACTGCCTATAGGGACCTATACCTATACCTCATCCTGTACCACTTCCTATAGGGACCTGTACCTAAACCTCCTTACCACTACCTATAAGGACCTGTACCTATACCTCCTCAAGTACCACTGCCTATAGCTATACATGTTCTGCCTTGACCTATATCTATACCTATAACTGTATCTCTACTTATACCTATACCTATGTTCCACCTCGTTCAACTCCTATACTTTCTCCTCCTACACCACACACGAGAGAGAGAGAGAGAGAGAGCTCCTCTGGCAAGGCTCTGGTGAGTGACCGAGGGAAGTCACATGCAATATGTAAAAAACATTGCGCTGTATGACAATCGTCCTCAAATATTAGGGGCATCTCTAGTTACGAAGCGACGAATATACTTATTTTTGAGTAATTCTGGTATATTGATATCTATTTGGTTTTAATAAATTATTATAGATATAAGAAATGTGTGCGACATATTATTTTGTAAACCCTATAAATGAGTAAAAAGTCATTTTGAAAATGTTTGTATTCTTTACTGATTCGATTCACTCAGACTTAGGCTACTTATAATCGCTTGACTACATCGTATTTGATAGCAATGGAAAGCTTTGCATATCAGAAACTATATATATTTAGCTTCCTATCACAAAAGTTACCAAACACTTATATCGGCGTTACATCGTGATAAAAATGGTGTTTTTCTCACCTATTTATAGGGTCACCTCATTTTTAACGCATCATCCTTGAATTCTAAATAAAGCACGCGTTTGGACTGGTTCTATGTGTGAACAATTTAAATGTGATTGGTTTTCCTTTAATGAAATTCGATGAGACCGAGCAGTTTGTGCTCTGTAAATATGCATTTTTCCATTTGGTGTCACCCCCTTGGATGGTGTCAACCGGTGCGGTCCGCACCCTCCCCCGCACCCCCTTGCTACGCCACCGCCTGTAATGTTGTCTAAGCCTTTTGGTATTTATATAGCTTATAAAAAGGTCGGAAAACGAATTTAGGGTCACAGGACCCAAACGAAATATTTTTTTAAAGTACAAAAACTCCATGCATGTGATTCGGGATAATGATGGATATATTAATGTGCTAAGTTTTGTCAAGGTCCATTTATCCATGTAGAATTGAATGCGGGGCAACAACAACAAAAACCAATCCACAAACTCAACTTTCGGTTTTACAATTTGTGTACCATTTGTTTTAATGTAAGAAGTGAATTAAGTAAAAAAAAAACTGGCTACAATGCACAACACAGATTTATTATTTTAATTATACAAACATCTTTTAAATAATCATGCATCATCAATTATGCAATAAATTTTTAGGGCAGCGGTTCTCAACCTGTGGGTCGCGACCCCTTTGGGGGTAGAACCACACTTTCCCAGGGGTCGCCTAAGTGGTTTGGGTCGCCACAACATTAGGATCTGTATTAAGGGGTCGCGGCATTAGGAAGGTTGAGAACCACTGGTTTAAGGGAATGTTATTTGTTGTTAAATCGACCAAAATGAAGCAAGTAGATCAGTCCAAAGAACAAGACTTCGAGACAATGCTGATAGTACTTTGGGCTGCCGGGGTGGCACTTTGGCTGTTATCACAGGTGACCGTTTGAACAGGTCCGTTGTTGATCAAGAAGTCAAAGGTCACAGTCTCGTGCGGATTCACGTTCAGATGCAGCAGAACATCAGTGGCCGTCTGTTGGATTGAACTGAACCTTTTGTTGGACATAGGAACCCACTTGTTGTCCTCGCCAAGAAGAGCCACCGTAGTTCTGACGATGAAAGTTGGCGCCATTTGTAGGGAATGCATTCATTATTTTACATGTGACTAATTAAAGAATTTTAAACATGTGAACAAATAATGCGTATAACATTATGGGAACTGATTGAATCACATATTAATTGTTAATTATTGTGAGCCTTGAAAGAGATCCACCAATGGGAGTTAGCCACCAGGTTTAAGGAAGTTACCCAAAAGGTTTAGGGAAATTAGCCAAAAGGTTTAGGGAAGTTAGCCAACAGGTTTAGGGAAGTTAGCCAACAGGTTTAGGGATATGTTCTCGAAGAGTCCCCGAGAGGAGCATTTTACTGTAGATTAAATAGTTTTTAATTTAAATTTTAAACCAACTGGTGTATTGGAATGACCATAACTTCCCTATAATAGTCAATGTTATCAAACGACGTCTTTCTATTCTGTTTGATTAGCTGAAACGTTATTACTGGGGAAGTGAAATGGGTTCAAATAAACACCAGTGTGATTTGTTGGACAACTTACCCACTGCCAAACTGTAACAATAGTGTGATATATTTGACAACTTACCCACTGCCAAACTGTACCAATAGTGTGATTTGTTGGACAACTTACCCACTGCCAAACTGTACCAATAGTGTGATATATTTGACAACTTACCCGCTGCCAAACTGCAACAATAGTGCGATATATATTGACAACTTACCCACTGCCCAACTGTACTAAATGTGTGATATATACGACAACTTACCCACTGGCCAACCTTAACAACGGTGAAGTGTAATACAAGCAGAAGTTCTGAGAAGTACACACTTGGCTCAGTTCTAACGGCTCGTCGTCGGAGAAAATGGCAGACTTTTTGGTAGGATCATTGCCAGAATAGATGACGCTCGTAGGAATCTGGAGGTCAAAGTTCAGGTTTCAATTCACGACAAGTTAATTTCTTAATGATAAGATTCACTAGATTTGTAGGCTTTGATGAGTTAAGCTATTTTGACAGAACCTACGAATGTCACCGTCACTGCCTGTCAAGTTTCCTGAACGTTGTACGAAAGAAAGTTTTGATTTTTTAACGGAAGATTCGATTGAGGAATGTTGACATTGTCAACTTTTTAAATACAATGTATTTACACCATAACCCCCCCCCCCCCCCCACATTATTTCATTTCGAACAAACTTCCGTCGAATAAATTATTTTTATACATATTTCCGACTACGCTGACTACGTCACTTCCTTAACTGTGGATTTTGATATCAGTGATCAACGATTCGAAACTAAAATGACAACTGACTGTACTGACCAGACCAGGCGTCCACCCTGACGATGGGGTCAAAGAATAGATGTTGTAGAGGTCAGCGACCAGTACGATACCAAAGATTTGACCAGAGATGTTGCTGTAGGTGGAGTAGACCTCACCGTCAGGCCCAGAGTATGACGGGAACGCTTGCTACGTGATATGGGGGGACGGGATTGAGTTGATGGAGATACAATGTAACAAACCATTTTATACATACTGCACTAAAACATACTGCATGTACTGAACATACTGCATGTACTAAAAATACTGCATGTACTAAACATACTGCATGAACTAAACATACGGCATGTACTAAACATACGGCATGTACTAAACATACGGCATGTACTAAACATACGGCATGTACTAAACATACGGCATGTACTAAACATACGGCATGTACTAAACATACGGCATGTACTAAACATACTGCATGAACTAAACATACGGCATGTACTAAACATACGGCATGTACTAAACATACGGCATGTACTAAACATACTGCATGAACTAAACATACGGCATGTACTAAACATACGGCATGTACTAAACATACTGCATGAACTAAACATACGGCATGTACTAAACATACGGCATGTACTAAACATACGGCATGTACTAAACATACTGCATGAACTAAACATACGGCATGTACTAAACATACGGCATGTACTAAACATACGGCATGTACTAAACATACGGCATGTACTAAACATACGGCATGTACTAAACATACGGCATGTACTAAACATACGGCATGTACTAAACATACGGCATGTACTAAACATACGGCATGTACTAAACATACGGCATGTACTAAACATACGGCATGTACTAAACATACGGCATGTACTAAACATACGGCATGTACTAAACATACGGCATGTACTAAACATACGGCATGTACTAAACATACGGCATGTACTAAACATACGGCATGTACTAAACATACGGCATGTACTAAACATACGGCATGTACTAAACATACGGCATGTACTAAACATACGGCATGTACTAAACATACGGCATGTACTAAACATACTGCATGAACTAAACATACGGCATGTACTAAACATACTGCATGTACTAAACATACGGCATGTACTAAACATACGGCATGTACTAAACATACTGGCAAAGACATAATAATATGTAATTAAACCAGAAATAACCCCTTTTAATTCATAAAAGTCCCAAATTGCAAATCATTCTACACTATACATGGTGGGCCAATAAAAGTGAGAACATCTCGTAGCATATGAGTTATTTCAAAATATAATTTAATTAATTATAATTCTTCATACATAGTTTTTGCGAAATATTTAGCTAATCAGAAATCATGTTCAATGTGTCCTCCTTGCTTCTCAACGAATTTTTCTAAGCGTCGACGCCACTCGTTTATGCTTCTGTCAATGAAACGTTGCCCCAGATTTCGTCATTCCTCGATTATTGCCAACTTGAGCTGCTCAACCGTGGTACATTTACGCCGAAGGTCGACTTTTAAATAGTCGAAATAATGACGTCATATAGCTTAATACGTAAGTAATTAAATCAGTAAACTATTTAATCTAGTATTGGTTTAGTTAAACTACTTTTATTTGATTAAATCACATTTTACGAGATGTTCTCACTTTTATTGACTCACCCTGTATGTTTATGATATAAGAATTGATCAATAAATGACGTATTTTCTCACCATTATAATCAGAAAGGAAACATTTGTTACAGCCCACCATTAGATGTCTCGTTATTGTGTATTTAGTGGGTACTGCGTCCAACAAGAACCAGAAGCCATTGATTGAAGGATAACGCTTTCAACACATACCTTCTTAATTAGGTCAAAATAATATACCTTCTTGATTTGGTTATTGAAAATACCTCTAAGTAAGTTGGTTATAAAAAAAATATACCTTTTTAATTTGGTCATCTATAGCAGTGGCTGGTTTGTTAGGTTGCAGTATCTTCCCTTCAGAATCACAACACCTGCCAAGACATTAGCTAAATATTTCAACATTGATGACTTCTGGACGCCTTATTTAGGTCATCGCAGGTGTGAACAATTTATTAGGTGGGGGGGCCCATTGCGTTTGTTTATTTGGATTTTGCGTGGTGCATCACGACTGGACTACATTGTATTGTGTGGTGCATCACGACTGGACTACATTGTATTGTGTGGTGCATCACGACTGGGCTATATTTTATTGTGTGGTGCAACACGACTGGGCTACATTTTATTGTGTGGTGCAACACGATTGGGCTACATTTTATTGTGTGGTGCAACACGACTGAGCTATATTTTATTGTGTGGTGCAGCACGACTGGGCTACATTTTATTGTGTGGTGCAACACGACTGGGCTACATTTTATTGTGTGGTGCAACACGATTGGGCTACATTTTATTGTGTGGTGCAACACGACTGAGCTAAATTTTATTGTGTGGCGCAACACGACTGGGCTACATTTTATTGTGTGGTGCAACACGACTGAGCTAAATTTTATTGTGTGGCGCAACACGACTGGGATACATTTGACCATATCATGGTAAAAAAAACCCAAATAATTGGCATGATCAGTATGGTGTCAATCCATCGTTTGTCTTTTAGCACACTGAGGCACTTGTATAGGCAGAAACTGGATTATATCATTTTTGTACTCGCAGCTTTTTGCCAGTTTTGCAATCGTTGATCAAATTAGTTCAATGGGCCAATCAGGCAACACATTCAGTGAAAACAATCAAGCAGTGGATCTGGCCAGCGGTACAAAACTCGTGTGATCTAATGATGTTTCTGGTCCTTGTCGCATTTGCTTTTGTCCTGACTGCTGAGGAAGGCTCCTAGTCGATACGTTCTTCTCTTATTCTCCTGTCTTTCGATTCAAGCTCCAACATACCTCGCTCTACTATTTCTCTTCAAACACGAGTTTTGTCTTTTATTGTTTCTAGGAAACATGTGCACATTTTTTTTTACCAATCAAGTGCCAGCATAAATGACTTACTATAATTCAGAGACAAATTTATAACACAAGCTATATAGTCAATTAAAATAACGAGTTATAATGGGAGTAAGCCAAAGTGGACGGTCACTACGTAGTGGACCGGCTACCAGTAGGGGATAGTTACGTTGATATGAGAAAGCCAAAGTGGACAGTCACTACGTAGTGGACCGGCTACCAGTAGGGGATAGTTACGTTGATATGAGAGAGTCAAAGTGCTACTGGCATGAACTAACTGACCTCATTAATAGGGACATGTTTATGTAGCCTATACCATCGCCAGGTCCCACAGGTCCGGTACTTAGTGTAGCTATGGCAGCATTCAGTCGGGTGTAAAACTCTTTGTTGGCTGCAGACAGATATAACATTGGCATGAAACATACTTGAGACACATGACATCAGACACAGAGTTTGAAATACACAGATTTAGAGAGACGCATAATGTGTAAGAGACACCCTTAAACAATGTAAGAGACCCCTTCACACAATGTTAGAGAGATTCCCCACCCCGGTTAAAACTAACGCTATCATGGAGCCATGTAGAGGCAAATAACAATTAATATTATTATCTTAATGTTGTTTTTTAATATTCTGAGACCCAAAAGAACACACTGCGCGTGCTACTGAGAGAGTTCACATTTGTTAATTAAGACACAGAAGGTTAAAGACAAAGATCGAACCTAAAAGCATTAGAGACCAACCCATTATACCATACGGACCAATTTGATCGCAAGACAACTCTTCGCGGGCCGCAGGACATTATACCCAATAAATAAAATTAATACCAAATAAACGATGAGAACAATCATTTATTTTCCAGCTGGGGCAATGCAAGCACGCTGCGTGTGTAAATTACGAGAAGAGACGCATGATCTATCAAAATCGTGCGCTTGATCAGGTGTGCACCAAAAGGACACACAAAAAACACATTCGTTACCCACCGTGCTGTGTGCCGACTTGTGGCTGCTCTGCTAAGCATTAGTTGATATATGGATCGCTACCTGGAACCTCCTTCTCTCTATATTGCTAACAGTATTTTGCAAATTAAATGATACATTTTTCTTTTTAAAAAATTGGAATAATAAGACATTACTGCTTGAGGTTTAGTTGAAATAAGTGAGCCGTCAAAATTATTGAAAAGCGGGTTAAACTATATATTTACTTTCTTGAGCAGTGCGGACAACGTCCACTCGGGGAATTACTATTTTCGTTAGTTAATGCACATAATTCTTATAACAAAACAACTACACTAGTGCCGCCTCAAACATAAATAAATTGTATTGGTTTATTTAATTCTATAGCTCTTTAAGATACATTATTGTGTATGACAAGGTGAGCGTCGTTTGCCACTTTGATCGGCAAATGTTAGATGGGTGGACTAGAAATCGAGGACGCCCACCAAAATACCCGAGCAAAAGTTGGGGAGTAGTCTGGTCATGTGGCTGAGCCCCCCTCCCCTGAAATGTTTTTGATAATTTCAAAATGCAGGGATGAGTTTATGCAAATACCTGAGGTCAGTTCTGAATAATTTTACACTTAATCGGAGAAAAAAATAAGTTTTCATTGACCCGTCTGTCTTTATTTATATAAATCAGTTAATGTTAGTAGTTACTAAATTATAGTAATAGTGTTGAAATATTACTATCTTGAAGCTGCAAATCAGTCTAAAAGAGGGACCAGTACACCAAAATTTTGCTTACCATCACAAAAAAATATTTAAATAATATATATATGTATAAACTGTCTGTTTCTGCCAAAGATAAAAATAATCGCTAAATGAAAGAAGAAAAACATTGTTGTTTTTTTTACAGCCAGTGAGCCACAGTATTTGACGCGGCTGTCCATATGTGGACCGCATGTTGGCCACACCACCATAAAGCATGAATGGTGACTGTCCTTATGCGGACCGCGGGTTGGCCACCCAACCATAAAGCATGAATGGCTTTAAATAGACAAATACAAGATAGGAAACTTAATGCCGTAAAGACCTCAATATACCATACTAACATCCGTAAGGACTCCCAGATTGTTCTTCTGTTGTCCAGAACGTGTCTTTGTACGGAGCCAGACCCACAGCGTCAGCAAACATGGACGTGATGCCAATGTTCCACTGTTTACCTCCCGGGGAGTAGTCCTGACTGACACGGGCCTGGAATTAACCGATACTTCAGTTCTTTATTGAAGACCATACTTGAATGAATAGAGTTGATATAATGTATTCAAATACATTCTTTACCTGTGTTACCGCCGGTACCTCCAGTGACTGTAGTATGTGTCTGCTGTACGCCATGCAATATTGTATGTCAATATTGGCATACGCCCCTGCACCATTTCCCATGCCCAGCAGCCATCGGCGGCCCAAAAAGAGGTCCGAAAGAAGAGCGATGTTCTGGTCTGTCTCCCAATTGAGCCAATCCTAAATACCACAGGTTTAGAAATTGGGGGTAATGAGAAAATGTAATATACATGGACAATTTGTGGAGGATATGTGGACATTTGGACATTTCATGAAATCGCATGGATTATAAATGTATTATGCTATGTACATTCGTATCCGAAAATTTGATTGAAAGAAATGTCGTCGACGGAAAATTGATCGACAGAAGTTTGATCGAACGGAAATTTTGTCGAACTTTCTCTTCAGGTCACACAATCAAATTTTGAGTTAATTTCTTTTTGAACGCATTATTTTTCTTTTACTATATAGTATAGTGCGTTTAAATAGAAATTTGACGAAAGTTTGATCGTGTGAACTGAAAAAAAATATTGACTGAATTTCCGTTCGACCAAACTTCCGTTCGACCAAACTTTCATTCAATCAAATTTTCGTTCGATCAATTTTCCGTCGACGAAAATTTCTTTCAAACAAATTTCCGGTAACCATGTACATAAAGCAGCTTTGACATGTGAATGATTGAGCAAACAAGAGCTCTGCAAATTATGTAAGGAAATAATGTAACTTATTTAGCAGTTTCTACTTTTCACATCACCAGAACTCACCTGTAACTTATTTAGTTTATACTTTTCACATCACCAGAACTCACCTGTAACTTATTTAGTTTATACTTTTCACATCACCAGAACTCACCTGTAACTTATTTAGTTTATACTTTTCACATCACCAGAACTCACCTGTAACTTATTTAGTTTATACTTTTCACATCACCAGAACTCAGCTGCTCGTACAACAAAACTCACCTGCTCGTACACCAAAACTCACCTGCTCGTACACCAGAACTCACCTGCTCGTACACCAAAACTCACCTGCTCGTATATCAAAAATCACCTGCTCGTACACCAAAGCTCACCTGCTCGTTAACCAGAACTCACCTGCTCGTACACCAAAACTCACCTGCTCGTACATTATAAAGTCCCCCCACTGTTTAGTAATGTTGAAAAGGTCAATCCAAAAACGCTGGAAAATTGGAAACGTTCGTTACTGGGACAAACAACATGGAACATAGGTCATCAAACATGTAACATATGTCATCAAACATAGAACACATGTCATCAAACATGGAACATATGTCATCAAACATGGAACACATATCATCAAACATGGAACATAGGTCATCAAACATGGAACATGGGTCATCAAACATAAAACATAGGTCATCAAACAAAGAACATAGGTCATCAACATCGAACATAGGTCATCAAACATAGGTCATCAAACATGGAATATGGGTCATCAAACATAGAACATAGGTCATCAAACAAAGAACATAGGTCATCAAACATAGGTCATCAAACATGGAACATAGGTCATCAACATAGTACATAGGTCATCAAACATAGGTCATCAAACATGGAACATAGGTCATCAAACATAGGTCATCAAACATAGGTCATCAAACATAAGTCCTCAAACATAGGTCATAAAACATGGCGCACAGGTTATCATTAAAACTGGTCTGTGTATAATTAGATTTAATTTAATGTAATGACTCCGACTCTCATGATGGATATACTTATTGATCTCAGAGCTGTTAAGACATTTCAGACTGTGAGATCCCTGAGCTGCTAAGACATTTATAACTGTGAGATCCCAGAGATGCTGAGACATTTACAACTGTGAGATCCCAGAGCTGCAGGGACATTTATAACTGTGAGATCCCAGAGCTGCAGGGACATTTATAACTGTGAGATCCCTGAGCTGCTAAGACATTTATAACTGTGAGATCCCAGAGCTGCTGAGACATTTACAACTGTGAGATCCCTGAGCTGCTAAGACATTTATAACTGTGAGATCCCAGAGCTGCTGAGACATTTACAACTGTGAGATCCCAGAGCTGCATGGACATTTATAACTGTGAGATCCCAGAGCTGCAGGGACATTTATAACTGTGAGATCCCAGAAGTGTTAAGAAATTTATATCTGTAAGATCTCTGAGCCGTTGAGACATTTCAAACTGCCACCTGGGACATATACTATGTTATCATTCTGATTGATATTTCAACGGTTAACGTTCAATGAAATGAAATGCAAATTAAAAGATCCGTTTTTTCAGAGAACCAGATTATCTCTCGGATTAGGGAGGGGGGGGAGAGGGGATAACTGTACCCAATGATACTTACATCATCGTCTGGTACAGCTAGTCCAAATGTCTTGTCCTGGATGAAATTATACTCTCCACCATTGTACTTGGCATACGTTGTCTGGCCATCCCTAAAAGATGTCAGAGTTTAGAAGTTGTTAGTGCACTTGTTTTTGTTGAAGAAGTTGTTCATGGAATTCAGAGACGAGCCACAAGTGTCTAGCAGTTATAAGATTATAGAGTCGTGTTACATAGATGTACAGATATACCAAATAGCAAGTAAACTGTTACCGCTAGTCAGTTTCTAATGACATGTGTGGCCGACATAGAAATTGATGACATGTGTGGCTGACATACAGATTGATGACATGTGTGGCCGACATAAAGATTGATGACATGTGTGGCCGACATAGAGAATGATGTCATGTGTGGCCGACATTGAAATTGATGACATGTGTGGCCGACATACAGATTGATGACATGTGTGGCCGACATAAAGATCGATGACATGTGTGGCCGACATAAAGATTGATGACATGTGTGGCCGACATAGAAATTGATGACATGTGTGGCTGACATACAGATTAAAACAGAAGCGTTTTTTTTTTATAAATGATTAATATTATGAAAACTGATTACAATTAGGTACCAGCTATAACCTTTGTCAGAACGCTTCTAAAAATTTTGTGTTGAAGTGGCACGCCTTCTACCGATGTCAATTATGGCTTGTCATGAGCCTGACAAATGACATATCTTTTATTACATACTACCTGCGAACGGACGTACATCTTTACCCAAGCCACCAACACCCCCACCCCCCCTCTTTTGAGTCAATGTAAGAGTTACTCAGTACATTAGAGTCGGACGTTTCAAAATAATGGAACCGCTGGCCACAGACAGTGCAGCACATGTAGATGATACGTTACCCTATCCCAAAGCGCTGAGTGCTTAATGGTCAACCATACATTTCTACATGCACGGCAACTTCTGACAGAACAAAGTAGGCATCTCCTAATCCCAAGTCTGCGGTACAATTTCTGTTTGAAAAATTGAACCGCTCACCAGTATCGATTGTGACAAGCGAATGGAAGCTTGGTCTGGTCAAACAGGTATCTGGAGAACAACAAACATCATTTTTATTTCGATATTTAGGAAAGTATTATTTTAGAGTCTTTCCATCTGTTCCAGTCCTTTAACATAAAACCAAAAAATAACTTTTATGAATTACATTTTGAAATGTTTATGCTTTTTTTTTTTGGTCTTGTAAAATGACGTCAGACAATTCTTATTTTAACGTATCTAAAGACGTGACGAAAAATGACTTAAGACTTATCTTATTATAACTTACCGGGGCCCGTGACGTAAAATGACGTCAGACTTATCTTATTTTAACTTACCTGAAGCCGTCAGGTAAAACGTTCTTCTCGGGTGTCCACGTGACTGTCCCTTCTCTATGACCTTTGGGGTACCACCACGAGTCGTACTGGATGTACCTGTAGATCATGTGATGACGTTTATTCTAACAGTGCGTCATATGATCACCCTAAACCCACCACACCACCAATACTTGAATCAGTTACCTCATTATTCTTTCATTTCTTTACAACCCATTACCTTCATCAGCCCCTGTCACTTCACCTCTCCACCACATACCACCATGCCTTATTACCCCTCTCATCTCATTAGCGTTTCACCCGTCACCTGATTCCCCCACAAACTGTTGTAGTTAGATCTAATTGTAGTGTACTACACAACCTGTCCACGTAATGTAATAACCACCGAATGTTATTATTTACATATTGTTTACTCAAACTAATTTTTTATTTGTCAATTTATAATATGAGTATATTTTCGGCAACTCACTTGAAAGGAACTTTCAGCGTGTTGATGTAGGTGACTGTGTCCAAAATAGTGGTCTCGTAGTTCTTTCCCTTCTCGGTGTTGTAATAGTAATACGCCCCTGTCAGGTCAAATCAATCAATCAAGGGAGGCGCTTGACAAAGTTGCTTCTATTTATCCTAAATCACCCTTCTGCCAACCCTTCTGCCAACCCTTCTGTCCACCCTTCTGTCCACCCTTCTGCCAACCTTTCTGCCAACCCTTCTGCCAACCCTTCTGTCCACCCTTCTGTCCACCGTTCTGTCCACCCTTCTGTCCGCCCTTCTATCCACCCTTCTGTCCGCCCTTCTATCCACCCTTCTGTCCACCCTTCTGTCCACCCTTCTGACCACCCTTCTGTCCACCCTTCTGTCCACCCTTCTGTCCACCATTATGTCCACCTTTCTGTCCACCTTTCTGTCCACCCTTCTGTCAACCCTTCTGTCAACCCTACTGTCCACCATTCTGTCCACCCTTCTGTCCACCATTCTGTCCACCCTTCTGTCCACCTTTCTGTCCACCCTCTGTCCACCCTTCTGCCACCCTTTCATCTCCTGTTTCTCATCTTAATGAAAATATAAATGCTATATTAAGCCACTATAAAGTGTTTATACTTAAAAAGTTGTTTCTTTTAATTTTCTCAAATCTTCCACTAAGTCTACTCTATTAAATCAGTACACGCCTTATATTTTACATTGTTTGTGCTGAAATACCTTACTTTGTAAATACACACACACACATACACACAAATACATTCACACACACGCAGAGAGCCGGGGCATGATGCAGAATAGTGTATGCCGGAGCAAGGGTTCTATTGCCAATAAACAACTCAAAGCTCAGCTATGATATAATGATCTAAATTTTAAAAAATGCAAACCCCATAGATCAGCCCTTCTATTAACACAACTATTATTCCACTATTCATCTACATTAATCTATTCACACATTTGTCTAACCCCCCCCCCCTCGGCAATTACCTACCGTATATATTTACACGCGTTGTCTCACCCCCGCCCATATAACTGCATTAATTAACACACGTACCTTCCCCTAATTACCCATCTGTATCTATTCACACACGAATCTTCCCCCTATATACCTACATTTATCTATTCAAACACTTATCGTCCCCCATATACCTACTGCATCTATTCACAGTCTCTCCTCTCCCCTATACCTACCATTATCTGTCCAGTATCCCATGTAATTCAGTGTAATCCCCACATTCCTCCGTTCTAGACTTTTGTTGTAAACATTTCTTAGAAATTCACCCCAGTCGCGTGTTGCCTTTTGGGGGACAAAAATGAAACACATAAAAAACTTGTTATTGTTGATATACAGTATTGTTATAGTGGTTCTTGGAAATTAGGTTGCCTCCCTCCCCTTCCCCATCCGAAGACTGCACACAATCAAATAGTCATTTCACAAAAAAACATGCACAGCCCAGTAACCTTCAATGGCGCTGACCTCTGAAGCATTCCCAGTCAGCAGCGGAGTAAAACAAGGTTGTGCGTTGGCACCAGCAGTGTATGAAGGAGTCAAAAGGGCGGAAGATGCGCGAATGGAAGCACTTGTAACAAAAAGAGCATTACGGAAGTTTAAACAGGAGTCAAGGTTCTCCTAAGAGAAATGCAGCCGAGACTGCGCCATTCCAGGTTCGGTCTAGTAAGCCATTTGATAAAGAGTCCATTGCTACACCTTCTTCCCGGGAAGACCTATATATATATATACCATATTTATGTACTGGAAATTATTAAGAAATCACTTTATTCGAAGACAAAGTGTACGTAGAAATGACATTCCCACGGGTTTAGTTCAAACTGATGTTTCTTCAGCTTGAGATTCTAAGCGGTTCTCTTCCTCCTCTACATCAGAGGTCCTCAAACTACAGCCCGCCTGGTCGCCCTAAAGGTACCCGACTAGCTGCGAAAAATAGGAAACCGTAAATCGACCATCTCATTAACCAAAAGCAGGGGTTATCTTCCCTTTGAAATACTAGTAAGTTTATATTGTATATGACAGTTACCTGGTTAATGCCCCTGTCGCTGTAGTAAACAATGAAATCGATGCTGTAGCTAAGGGGAACGGTATCAACAAGACCCATAATTCCGAACGACAGTTCCTGTTGTAGTAGTGACACGTGACTTGAGGCCGCCATAAACTGACTCAACGGGGAGATCACCATGGCGTTACTGGAATTGTCGTATATCACAAGTGGCCCCCCTCCAATTCCAGTCATAAAGTAAGATGTTGGTCCCCATCTAAGTTAAAGTTCAGAGAAAGATGTGTGAATATCTTGCGCAATTGCCCCATGATTTGTTCATCAATAAAAAAAAATATATAAAAATTTAACGGTATAATAAAAGATATCGTTAGAGATCTACTGAGTCGTGCCCATGGAAACAGGACATGACAGATGTGATGGAGACCTCTTAGCTTCTCTCTATATGTCCCAAATGGGGTTTGATGTATCAATAAATAAACATCATTATGTCGTTCCCATTTTAGCTCAATACAAATAAATAATAATTATGAATACATCCGGAGACTTTGAAGGTACTCAAATAAAGAGCAGTTGCTAGGGCAAGTTGTTAGGGCAAGTTGTTAAGGCAAGTTGTTAGGGAAAGTTATTAGGGCAAGGAATTTAATATCTAATTTTACTTATTGACAATTTTTAAAAACCTTCAAGCTACAGACTATCAATAAGAAAGGCATAAAATAAGGTTGCAATTTGAGAACCTTCCCATGTTGAGATCGGTGTATCCACTCATGTCACCGCCATATCCAAGGTATCCAAGCTGTACATCAGACACCTTGGAGGTCTTAAAAGTTGGGTATCCACTGATGATGTGCTGTGGATCTTGTGCTGAAGTCCCAGTGGCCGCACCGAGATATTTCTGAAATGTGGTATAGACAACTAGATACACATGAGCTAACTAGATACATATGCGCCAACTAGATACATATGAGCCTACTAGATACACATGTGCCAACTAGACACATATGAACCGACTAGCTCCATATGAGTCAAAAGATACATATGAGTCAAATAGATACACATGAGCCAACTAGATACATATGAACCTTTTACATATTAGATACATATAAGCCAACTAGATACATATGAACCTACTAGATACATATGAGCCAAGTAGATACATATGAACCTACTAGATACATATGAGCCAAGTAGATACATATGAACCTACTAGATACATATGAGCCAGCTAGATACATATGAACCTACTAGATACATATGAACCAACTAGATATATATGAGCCAACTAGATACATATGAACCTACTAGATATATATGAGCCAACTAGATACATATGAACCTTCTAGATACATATGAACCAACTAGATACACATGAGCCTATTAGGTACAAATGAGCCTACTAGATTACATATGAGCCTACTAGATACATATGAACCTTCTAGATACATTTGAACCTACTAGATACATATGAGCCAACTAGATACATATTAACCTACTAGATGCATACGAGCCAACTAGATACATATGGGATATGACAAATACTTCTAAGACATCCTCAAGGAAAATAATTCTATCATGTGTACATATTCTTTCAGTTTTGGATATATTTCTAGCCACGCATGAAAAAAATGTTGATATAATAATAAATAAAGATAATGTTTGTTAACAAATACTTAATCTACTCTTTATTAAAATTATAATCGGGTGATTTTGAGTGTGTTAATGTTCACTTTTATAAGTCCCTGGGGTTATATTTAAAATAAACGCGTACACATTGAGCCAGGTAAGATCACCGTTTGACAGTGTTTGTTAAATAATTCCGAAATTAATTTTAGATGTACAGTTTTACACACATTTGTTTAAATATTTTGTTTACCTTTTTATGTGACATAAGATCAAAACACGTTTAGTTTTGTTACAACTGTAACATCTATCAATAGTTTTGTTACAACTGTAACATCTATCAATAGTTTTGTCACAACTGTAACATCTATCAATAGTTTTGTTACAACTGTCACATCCATCAATAGTTTTGTTACAACCGTAAAATCTATCGATAGTTTCGTTACAACTGTAACATCCATCAATAGTTTTGTTCCAACCTTAACATCTATTAATAGTTTCATTACAACTTAAACATCAATAAATATTTTTGATCGTAACATCTATCAATAGTTTTGTTACAATTGTCACATCTAGCAATAGTTTTGTTACAACCGTAACATCCGTCAATAGTTTCGTTACAATTGTCACATCTATCAATAGTTTTGTTACAATAGTAACATATATCAATAGTTTTTATACAACCGTAACATCCATCAATAGGTTCATTACAACTGTCCCATCCAACAATAGTTTTGTTACAACCGTATCATCTATCAATAGTTTTGTTACAACCGTAACATCTATCAACAGTTTTGTTACAACTGTAACATCCATCAATAGTTTTGTTACAACCGTAAAATCTATCAATAGTTTCGTTACAACTGTAACATCCATCAATAGTTTTATTACAACCGTAACATCTATTAATAGTTTCGTTACAACTTAAACATCCATCAATATTTTTTATAGTAACATCCATCCATAGTTTCGTTACAACTGTAACATCTATCAATAGTTTTGTTACAACCGTAACATCCATCAATAGTTTCGTTACAACTGTAACATCTATCAATAGTTTTTTTACAACTGTAACATCCATCAATAGTTTTGCTACAATAGTAACATCTATCAATAGTTTTTTTTACAACCGTAACATCCATCAATAGTTTTGTTACAATCGTAACATCTGTCAAGGGTTACAGACTCTAGACCAGTAACTACCTGAGAAAATACCACCAATGGAAGATCAGGATCGTTGTACGTTTTTAGTGACGTCATCACCGGAAGTGACCCAGCCAGATATGTGTATTGGACGGCCTGCCATTGTCCCACCTTGTCATTACCCGAAGTAAGTGTCACATTGGCCAACTGCGGAATCAGAAGTGAATAGATCATAATTACTAAACAACCTTTATGAGTGAGGAAACATTAATAAAAATTATTGTGTTAAAAAAATATATTTGGGGGGCCGAAGGCTTTATAAATTACTAGCGAGTACCCGGCATGCGTTGCAATGCCACTCATCGAAATAAAGTGTCTGTGTTTTAATAATTTTTTTGTAAGTTCTTCTAATAACCACCTTTTTTTAACCGTCTGGTGCGTATTCGAATTAATTAGAAGGTTTTAAGAAGTGTCAACAGACCACACGCAGCTGTCCGTGTGGGAAGCATGGATTTTCCAAATTTAGTCCCAAAACTTATAGCGATTGATCCCCCCATGCAATAGCTATGTTTGAAATTATATTTATATGGCTCATTTATTACATATAAACAAATTTTGGGCCCCCGGCCCCAAAAGTAATATTGTGAAATATTTGTACTAAATCAGAAACCTATTTATTAAGTCACATATACAAAATGAAATGTCACAGTTTATATTTAATGTAATTCCACCCACTAGCTCTGCTTGACGTTATATTTACATAGCTCATATAAGAAAAAAAAAAGAATTTAAAGCCCCCGGCCCAAAGCGGAATATTGTAAAATATTTGCACTTCTTTAGAAACCTAATGCGGGCCTGCACACAACAACTCACTGAAAGTTTATCGCATTCAGATGAATAGTATAGGAACTCATACTGAAATTATATTTAAATAGCTCATATTAGAAAGAAAAACTACTATAGGGCCCCGGTCCAAAACTGGTAATTCTTTGTAAAATGAATGGGTTTTGATATTCATGGATATACTTTTGTAAATGTACTTACGTTGTGTTAAAGTCATTGATTTTCTTAATTCGTAAAATGAGAATATAGCATCTATTTTTCACAACAGTAATATCATTGGATTTAAAGATATAAAATTGTACACACCTTATTTCCTAACCCCCATGTATATGTACCTAAGAAGGCAAATTATTTGTCAAATTCATTTTGAGACGTATAGTCTGCTGCCATGTGCAAATTAAACTATTGAATTACAACTTCCCCCTCCCCCAAACAGAGTTTTAAAGAATTTAATAAAATCATTCACGGGATTGTAATCCACTTATTTATGCAAAAACAATATTTTTGCATTTCAAATGCTTCGTTCTTATTTAAATGAGTGATAAGTGCATTAGTGGATGCTATTTGGATATGTAGTTTCGCTGCACTGATTGCATTAAACGGCATTTTCGTATTAAAAGTATATTTAAAGGTTAGTTTTTGTTTTTGTTTTTTTTTAATTAATTTATAAATTTCATAAATGTATATTTTTGGAAAGAATAAAAGTAAAAATTTATTAAACGTTAAAAATAAAAAGCAAAAATTGTATTTCATTTTTTAAATTGTAGCAATTTAAAAAGCAATCTATTATATTTATTAATTTTACTTTTAGGAAGGGGGAAATACATTATCAATTTTATTAGGCGCGGTTATTAAATCAGATAAATTTTTGCATTGAATAAATAGACAATTTGAGTTCTGACGTCATTTGCGTTATTATTTAGAACAAATTAGTTTTACTTTTATTACGCAATATTTGGAACGTACTTAAAAAATGCACTAAAATCAACAGATGTTTTGGTTTCCCCGATAAATGTGATTACACTGTAATTCTTTGATCATAATTTGTTTTATTAATTTTCATAACTTTCAACCACATATAAAATGTTTAAAATAGTTCCTTAGTTGTTACTCCAAATTTATTTGTAATTTATATTATTAATACTTAAAATTTTATTAAAATTAAAGCGAATATACAATATATTTTTCGCATTACCATTGATTCGAGTTCCTTAAAATAATAGAAGAAAACTATGATTGTTTTAAAAAATGGGAACGTATTTAAATCGTATCGGTTCTTTGGAGTTAAGGTCAGCATAGATCATTCTTATATAATAGATGTATTACTACATCATTGCTATTCAAAATCACAACACATTTACAAAGCTATATCCGATTCTAAAATACGTCACAAAATTCAAGCTTATTTATAAAAACAACAAAAATACTCTCTACACTAAACTTGCAAAAACGTGTTTTCTCTGCTCTTGCTAAAAATTGATGTCTGTTGGCATTTGTTCAAGGGCGGTTGAGTTGATAGATCCGATTGAAATTATTTTGATAAAGTTTGTAAAAGAAAACAAAACGAATTTAAGGACATCGGCCCATGCGAAATATTGTAAAATGTTGTTCTAATTTAGAAACATTTGCGGGAGCGCGCATATCAATTCACCAAAGTTTTTATCGCAATCGGATGAATGGTATAGGAATGCATACGATAATTATATAGATAATATAAGGGTGGAAAACGAATTAAGGCCCCCGGCCACAAACGGAATATTGTAGAATTGTTGTATTACTTCAGAAACCTATTTATTATATCACAAAATTAAAAAAAGAGAAACATATTACTAAAGTTGTATCGCATTCAGATAACTGGTATAGGAGTGCATACGGATATTATTTTTTACAAAGCTCATATAAGAAAAATAACGATTTTGGGGCCAACGGCCAAAAACGGATTATTTTAAAAGTGTTGTAACAACTTCAGAAACCTAATTATTATGTCACACACACAATTTAATGTCGCTATTTGTATTTGATTAAAAATCTATCCATCCACACATTAGCTCTGTTTGAAATTTTATTTGTATAGCTCATATAGGAAAAATAGAACATAGGGCACCTGGCTCAAAACAGAATATTTTAAACGGTTGTAATAATTTGAAAAGCTTTGCGGACGTGGGTAAAACATTTTACTAAAGTTTTATCGCATTCAGATAAATGATATAGGAGCGCATACAGAAATTATTTTGTACAAAGCTCATATATGAAAAAAAAAGAATTTGGGACCAACGGCTGAAAACGGAATATTTTAAAAGTATTGTAATTACTCATTAACATGCGCGACCTTATGGACAACCTTTCAACAAAGTTTTGTTGCAATCACATGAATGGTGTAGGAGCGCATACGGTTTGAAATTATATTTATATAGCTCCTATAAGAAAAAACGAACATGGGGCCCCTGGCTCAAAACGGAATATTTTAAAACGGTTGTAATAATTTAGAAACCTTTTGTGGGCATGCTCGCAACATCTCGTCAAAGTTTTAGCGTATTCGAATAAATGGTGTAGGAGCGCAGACAAAACCTATTGTTTACAAAGCTCATATAAAAAAAAAACGATTTTGGGGCCAACGGCCAAAACGAAATATTTTAAAAGTGTTATAATGAACCAGTAAAATGCGCGAGCTTATGGAATACAACTCTCCAATGTTTTGTCGCAATCGCATGAATGGTGTAGGAGCGCATACGGTTTGAAACCATATTTATATAGCTCATATAAGAAAAAACGAACATGGGGCCCCTGGCTCAAAACGGAATATTGTAAAACGGTTATAATTATTTCCAAACCTTTTATGGGCGTGCTTGCAACATTTTACCAAAGATTTAGCGTATTCAGACGAATGGTGTAGGAGCGCAGACGGAAATATTTTTTACAAAGCGCGTATTAGAAAAAAAAACGAATGAAGGACCAACGGCCGAAAACGAAATAATTGAAAAGTTTTTTAATGACGCAGTTTAATGCCCAGGTAGGTGGCCAACAACTCACCAAGGTTTTTTTGCAATCGCATGAATGGTGTGGGAGCGCATATGAGACAAACAGACATACATAAATACAGACATACATTCATTTTTATATATATAAATATTTTATAAACAGGAGAAAAACATAAATTCCATAAAACCAGGGCCGTCGCTTGACTTGTGGGTGGGTGGGGGGCGGCAACTTTTCGGTTTTTTGTTCCTTAAACTCAAAATTGATTGTTCACATTTTTCACATCGGATCTTTGAGCCCTTTAAATAGAGACCCCTCTACACCCACATTCACCTCATCTTTGAGCCCTTTAAGTATCTGAGAACCCTCTGGACCCACCTTTACGAAGCCCTCTGCACCCACCTTCACGAACCCCTCTGCACCCAACTTCACGACACCTCTGCTTCAAAGAGCCGCGTGGCTCCGGAGTTACGGGTTGCCACACTCAAGTCTAAAGTAAATAACACTGTAACATTTAATAATCATAAACTGTTACATCAAATAATCATAAACTGTTACATTTAATAATCCTAAACTGTTACATTTAATAATCATAAAATGTTACATTTAATAATCATACATTGTTACATTTAATAATCATAAACTGTTACATTTAATAATCATAAACTGTTACATTTAATAATCATAAACTGTTACATTTAATAATCATAAATTGTTACATTTAATAATCATAAACTGTTACATTTAATAATCATAAACTGTTACATCAAATAATCATAAACTGTAACATCAAATAATCATAAACTTTTTCATCAGATGATTATTAAACTGTTTCATTAATAAATCATAACGAATAAATAAACCATTTTTATTTTTAAAAAATTTGAACCTGATTGTAAAAGAGTACCTATTAAATAATTATATAATTATACATATATATATATCAAGTATATACGTATAACTATATTAATATTATGCTATTAACATTTATCGCTGAGAAGTATTTTGTTTGTTCGTTAATCACTATGTGGTCTATGTGTGGTAAAGAAGGGGAGATAATGTAACACCATCAGACGGAAGCTAATCAGGGGATCACATGATGAAACAAAGAAATAAACATTATTTTAAAACTAAGTCGTGGAAAAAAAATATCGATTTGTGGTGACGTATGCTGTAACATTGTTGTTCTGTGATGACGTATGCTGTTGAGGGTTTTTGTGATGTTATCAGACGATGGTTATTTTTAACGGATCAAGTTCTTTACCTTTAAACTACCGTCACTGTCCGAAAATCTTTTGCCCTGGCTGTTGAAGAACACATTGCCACTGACCAGCCACGGCTCGTCATTGACCAGAAGTCGAAATGACCCATTTGTAATGATATCCACAACAAACCCAGATTTGGCGGAGCCACCTGTTGAAGGTAAAAAAAAATTACTATCACACTAAACAAATCAGCACCATACATTGAATATCACACTAAACAAATCAGCACCATACATTGAATATCACACTAAAACAAATCAGCACCATACATTGAACTATCCCACTAAAACAAATCAGCACCATACATTGAATATCACACTAAAACAAATCAGCACCATACATTGAATATCACACTAAGACAAATCAGCACCATACATTGAATATCACACTAAAACAAATCAGCACCATACATTGAACTATCGCACTAAACAAATCAGCACCATACATTGAATATCACACTAAAACAAATCAGCACCATACATTGAACTATCACACTAAACAAATCAGCACCATACATTGAAATAGAGGAAAGATTCTGTCAAGTGAATTTTTTTTAAATATTTATTATTTAGAAAATTGACACTTCCGATTAATATCACAAATGTATACTGAATAGAAGTCTCTTATACTGTGTGTATACGGCTTAGTAGTCTCTTATACTGTGTTTATACGATCTAGAAGTGTCTTATACTGTGTATATAATACGTAGAAGTCTCTTATACTGTGTATACTGCCTAGACTTGCCTGGTAACGTTTCTATAATAGACTTATTAGCCATTTCCTTTCAAATAAATTGTTACAGCCAAGTCTTTTGTTCACATTCTTTTATTTTCTCTTGTTTTGTTTTCAAACTTAATTTTCTTTTATACCAAATATTTTCTATCACATTTCTGTCACACAGCTGCAACAAAGTTTCTTCTACATATCGATTTTATTAAACAGTATTTTTCATTTCTGCACCTTCTCCCATCACGTGCCAACTATACAGACCTAATGACCTTAAATAACCCATAAAGACCTCTCTTACTCTAACCCATCCAAACTGTGCTACTTAACCATGCTACTCAAACACTGCTACTTAAACAGTGCTACTTAAACACTGCTACTTAAACAGTGCTACTTAACCTGTGCTACTTAACCATGCTACTCAAACACTGCTATTTAGTAGGTGCTACTTAGCCACTACTACTTAGCCACCGCTACTTAAACAGTGCTACTTAACCAGTGTTACTTAGTTAACAACTGCTACGTAATCACTGCTACTTAACCACTGCTACTTAACCACTTCTACTTAATTACCTAATTACCCGTGCTTACCTAATTTAGCAAACCCAATGATTGAGACCAACCATATGATGTGTATAGTAACTCCCATTGTCCTCTCAGATGTTAGTCCAATACAGACAAAAAGCTTTTTGGCATGGCGCTATGAAATGGTTTAAAAAGATCGCAGTTCAACTCTTCAATCTTATAGATAACATTGGTAACAATAGGGTCAAGTCTCAAGAAATCTTCAGGGGCGTGACCTGATTATTTTAGATGCAGGGGCTAACAAATTACAGAGGATTTTAAAAGGCGGAATGTGGGTAGCTGGCGAATCGTCTCGGTGGGCTCAGTCGTAATTTAGCTTAATTTTTAAAAAGATTCTTTTAGCTTATATATATAAATTATTTATCGTTGAACTTCAACACATTGTATGTAAAAACTGTTCTGTAACGCACGTTGTTCGTCAATTCAGATATCAACATTTTCAACAACTCGAATAAATGCAGGCCAAACACATTTTTATGATGACCTTTCATGTAAATGTCGATACGATGAGGAACAAGTGAAAAGATAACGTTTGGAAAAGACGATCGTACAATCAGTCGACAGATATGGGAAGAAATTGGAAAGATAAATTGTTTGCTGTAAGAGAATATACCATACCCAGTGCACCATGTCATGATGGATCTAAGCCAGAAAGGTGCGTGTTTGTTGTTTGTATGTGTGTATATATATATACAAATACGTGAGAGAGCGAGAGAGAGAGAGAAGGTTGGAGGGGGGGGGTTAACGGTGGTGTATCCTTATTCATGTGTTTATTAATAGGGCAGTGGATATTCAAACTGATTGTATTCAGTACAAAATTTTGCAAAGCATTTAAAAAAAGTATAAATAAGATTTTTTATTGGCAAAAGTTCCTGTGTTTCATCGTACTGTCCTGTGCAAGGGCTTTACAAACTCCATCACAATGATATAAGTTATAAATATAGGTGTTAGGCTACACTTCATGTTGTCATGATTAATATCAACAATCATAACATGAAGTCTAGCCTTTGATATCATGTGAGCTGGGCCAAAGAGGACACGGTTGCACGCGCTATGTTCGTTTGGCTAAAGATGACACGGCTGGACGCGTCATGTGCGCTGAGCCAAAGATGACACGTTTGGACGCGCTATATGAACTGGGCCAAAGATGACAATACAACAAAAAAAAGGAAATAAATCAAACTAAAAGGGGGGTACGTCCTAGCAAGGTGACGGTCCAGCCTAAACTCACCACAAACCCTCTCAACATTCCCCTCGATTTCCAACATGTTGATTATTAATGTATTTCAGATTTAAAAAATAAACCCATATAATCATACTCTATTGTATGACTTGAATTTATTATTTTGATGGTTGGGCATTTTTTTTAAAATTGTTCGTTTACCCCCACACACACTTTTTTAAAGCGTCAAACGCTGGCTACGTTGCTCACTAGAGAGCACGATGCATTGGTTTGTTTAAACCCAAATATTTGCACATTCGGATTTGTATCGAATTTTATTTTTATAATTCGATTTACTATCGCTAGTATCGCTAGCTTTGGTATCGTTTTCTTTGTGCACTGTTTTGACTCAGTCCTATGTGACGTATTGTTACACGAGACGAAAGCTTGTAGCAGACTAACCAGATTAAATCCAAACCATAACGGTACGTAACAGCTCTGTCTCTAGTCATTCGTTGTGTGGTAGCCTTGTCTATCACTCTGTCACGGCTGTCATCAGCTTGACTCTGTCTCTAGTCATTCGTTGTGTGGTAGCCTTGTCTATCACTCTGTAACTGCTGCCATCAGCATGACTCTGTCTCTAGTCATTCGTTGTGTGGTACAGCCTTGTCTATCACTCTGTCAATGCTGTCATCAGCTTGGCTCTGTCTCTAGTCATTCGTTGTGTGGTAGCCTTGTCTATCACTCTGTCACTGCTGTCATCAGCTTGACTCTGTCTCTAGTCATTCGATGTGTGGTAGCCTTGTCTATCACTCTGTAACTGCTGCCATCAGCTTGACTCTGTCTCTAGTCATTCGTTGTGTGGTATAGCCTTGTCTATCACTCTGTCAATGCTGTCATCAGCTTGACTCTGTCTCTAGTCATTCGTTGTGTGGTAGCCTTGTCTATCACTCTGTAACTGCTGCCATCAGCTTGACTCTGTCTCTAGTCATTCGTTGTGTGGGAGCCTTGTCTATCACTCTGTAACTGCTGCCATCAGCTTGAACTCTGTCACTGCAACCATCAGCTTGACTATGTCACTGCAAACCATCAGCTTGACTCTGTCACTGCAACCACCAGTTTGACTCTGTCACTGCAACTATCAGCTTGAACTCTGTCACTGCAACTATCAGCTTGAACTCTGTCACTGCAACCATCAGCTTGACTCTGTCACTGCAACCGTCAGCTTGACTCTGTCACTGCAACCGTCAGCTTGACTCTGTCACTGCAAACCATCAGCTTGATGCCTATCAAATAACTGCAACTATGCCAGTAAGATTTTCCTCGGTTAACTACCCTTAGTCTGCGTGGACAATACTCATCCCTTCCACCCCTTTCCAAGCCTCTAAGTTTTCACCTAGCGTACCATTGATTAAAATGCCGTGGCGTAACTTGACTTAATGCCATCAGGTGCTAACTTCCAAATTGCTCCCCCCCCCCCCGCCAATGATCAGTATATTGAGTATGGTATTTCTTCCCAGATGACGACCCAGCATACGATTACATTGGTTATGTTTTCCGTGACGGAAAAGTAACTTAAATCATGATCCGTTCCGGGAGTTTAAACAAAAAACTCTAGCTACGCCCTCGATCGTGTGACACCCTCTTTTAATGGCACCTTTTCCTGGTGACACCTTGCTCTTGTTCTTAATCTTACCCTTCATCTGTTGAGTCACTGACTCGGGTGAGATCTGATCAACTTGTTAGTTTACATATCGCGTCACCCTAACTGCGGGAGTGACGCAGCTGGACGCAGGTAATTGGTGGCATGTTGATAGTTACGATCTCATGACAGCAATTCATGGACTTGACTTTCTAATGGGACGTGTTTTGGTAAATGAGTAGTTGTTGCTTGGTTGCTGGGTGGCCGAGTGGTCTAAACTGAGCAAATCTCAAGCTGGTGGTCTGCAGTTCAATTCCCGCCAAAGCCCAGTCAAGCAAAAACACCACCAGCACCCCCGGGCGCTAACCTTGGGCGGCAACTCATCTAAGAGAAGGCAACTCAGGCAAACCCAGAGATGGAGTCCCGAAAGGCGGATAACATTGGTACATTGCGACAACTCCTGCCAAGCTGTATCATCCACATGATGTTCCCTTGGAGTAATACAGCGGCTTTGAGAGAGGCGATTTGCTGTTGGGAACCAGCTTATAATCCTAGAAAGAATAATCCCAGGCCTTGTGGATTTCGTCCTGCGAATTCCATACAATCTTCACCTAGTGACGGACGGATGCCAGCTACGTGCTTTGAAGTTGTGACTTAGTTGGATTAGGTTTTACATGCAATAAGTTTAATAAAACAATCACGCACAATCACATAATCGCTAATTGAACTAATCTTCAGTTGGCTAATTGACCCACGTAATCTTCAGTTGGCTAATTGACCCACGTAATCTTCAGTTGGCTAATTGACCCACGTTTAGATCGTCCTATTGAGCTGAAACTTGGCACTTAGACTCTTAGCCGATGACAGCACAGTCTATCGAATCTGCAGCCCCCACCCCCAAACCCCCATAATGAGTTGTCCTGTTTTTCAATGTGTGCGAGTTTTGGCGTATTAATAATAATAATAATAATAAAGTTCATTTAAAAAATCACGCTTCATCCCCAAAGGCTCGAAGCGCGGTACAAGAACTAAGCTGGGAGATAATAACAAGCTGGAAAAGATTGTAGACATCATCATTCCAGCAGGTGTTTGCGAAATAGATGAGTTTTTAAATTTGTTTTGAAGGACTCCAGCTGTTTTTGTGAGCGTCAGGAAGGGTGTTCCAAATGGTTGGGCCAGCAAATGCGAACGTGCGCTTTCCGTAAGTTTCAAGGCGAACACGCGGTATCGAGAGTTTGCCACTATCGGATGAGCGGAGTTGTCTAGTGGGTACATAAGGCGTCATGAGCGCTTGGAGATAGGACGGCGCCAGGTCATGCAAGCAGCGGTAGCACAGAGTTGCGATTTTGTACTCTATACGAGCGCGGACCGGCAGCCAATGCAATTCTATCAGAAGAGTTTTAGCATGGTCAAATTTGCGTTTACGAAGAACAATTCGAGCCGCATTATTCTGTGCTTTTTGAATTTTATCAAGGAGCGTAGCTGGAAGACCCACCATGAGAGCATTGCAGTAGTCCATGCGTGATAGCACGAATGCAGACATCAGCCTCTTTGATGCATCCAACGTTAAGAAGGGTCTGATATGACTAATTCTGCGCAGCTCTAGAAAAATCGCCTTGCAAATCATGTTAATGTGATTTTCCATAATTAGTGTTCTGTCTAAGTAGACACCCAGGTTTCGCACTGTTTGAGCAAACTCAATCTGCACGCCTGAGAGAGTAAAGGATGGTGTATCTTTTAAAGATTTTAATTTTTGAGTGGTAGCAATGGGGATCACTTCAGTCTTTTCATCATTCAATTTGAGCTTGTCATCCAGTGCTTAACTGACTCCACTGTCTTCTGTGTCATATTAAGAAGCTGAGGGAGCTGAGAGGGGATCACGGATTTCTGAAGTTGGGTATCATCCGCGAACATGTGATATACCATGTCAAACTGCTTGATCACTGCACCCAGGGGCTGAACGTACATAGTGAAAAGCACCGGGCCTAAGACCGAGCCTTGGGGTACTCCGAATTCAATAATGGATTTCTTGGAGGTCAAGCCGTTTGTGATAACTGATTGGACCCGATTTGTCAGATATGAGCGGAACCATCTCAGGACGGTATCGGTGAAACCGAACGTATATTGCAGACGTTGGAGAAGTATGCCGTGGTCAAGCGTATCGAACGCTGCCGATAGATCCAGTAACGACAAAAGGGATACCTGGCCCTCACCACAAGACGACAGAAGGTCTTTTACGACGCGCAACAGGGATGTCTCAGTAGAGTGATGCGTTCTGTATGCTGACTGAAAAGGCTCAAACAAGTCACACCGAGTGAGGTGATCCAGGAGCTGTTGAAGAACGACCCTCTCTAAAATCTTTGATAAAAATGGTAGATTAGAGACGGGGCGATAATTTTCCAACAGATTAGGGTCGAGATTTGCTTTTTTTAGCAGTGGAGTTACAACCGCCTCCTTAAAAGAGGATGGAACAAAACCAGTTTTCAAATACTGATTTATGATATTAGTAATGATAGGGACAAATTCGTCTAAACATTCATACAACAGACCTGCCGGAAGAGGGTCAAGCAAACATGACTTTCTTGGGGAGTCAACCAGGATTTTCTTCACATGCGATTCAGTGACCTCCAAAAATTCGCTCATAGGAGTGCCATTAAACGGCAAGAATTCAGGAGCATCTGTGCAAATGTCAAGTCTCGCCCTGATCTTCTTAACTTTCGTAACAAAGAACTCATTTAGAGCGTCTGGTAACTCGGCCAAAGCAATATTGTTTGGCACAGATGTGTCCTTCTGTTTACAGGTCAGCTGACCGACAATGCGAAATTGTGTAGCTGTTGCTAAATGCGTTGTACATGTGAGGTATGCAGTAAACATAAAACATATTTTTTGAAGAAGAAAATGAAAGAAAGTATGTTTGTGATTTCGCCAGACGTTTACCCATTTACATAACAATTTCTTAATACTTCATTTGCAAAAAAAAAGGAAGTTGTTGAATTAGTGAAGAATTTAAGAATTTGACATTTTGTTCAGCAATTTGACTCAGAAACAAAAAGTTAAACTTACTTGAAGTTTAATGTGTGAGGGGGGAGGGGAGGGAATTTGACAAGAAGGAGAATCACCATAACTAATCACATCACACGGTTAGTTGCTGATGAGTTAAATTCTGGAATTAACTCCATGCAAGCAAAAATCTGGATAATTACATCACACATAATATGTTGACACGAAGAAGACATCTGGATAATTGCATTACTCATATGTTGACGGGGATTAGACATCTGGATAATACATTACACATATGTTGACATGGATAAGACATCTGGATAATACATTACACATATGTTGACACGGATGACAAATCTGGATAAGTGAATCACCCACATATTGACACGGGTAAGACATCTGGATAATCAACCCTTGCATTATTAGTCAATGACATATGAAATCTGGACATTTGATTCACAATGGCACAAGCATAATATTAATTCAGGGCACACGATTTCTGGGCAATACTGATGGAACTAACATACGCTGGGTTCGCACTCTTGCTATTGTCACAAACTATTGACTGGACTGGTCCCACGTCCAACAGAAAGTTCAAGGTTACAATTTCATAGGCGTTGACGTTCAGTTGAAGAACCACGTCATCTCTCGTCTGCTGAATGTCGTAGAAACGTTTACTGGACAGTGGCACCCATTTCTCAGGTTCACCCAGTAGGATCAGCCTGGATCTAATAACAAACAAATAGCTCATCAGTTTCTCTACAGCTTAAGTCGATAGTGTAGATGTGACACTAAATTGTATTTGCTTTAACAGAAAAGGGAATCTTTTTAAGTCCGTTTTAAATTAATTGACACAATTCTTTTTTTGAAAAATGCAGATGTCGTAAAAGCAAACATGCTTATGATTTGTTAAGCATTTGATTGCGACATTTGATACTTGCTGTTTAATAATATTATTATTATTATTTGCTGTCTTATATAGCGCGGTACCCCAGCCCAGGGCTAGGCCAGGGGTGGGCAAACTTTTTGTGCGGAGGGCCACATTGACAAAGGTAAAGCTATTGGGGGGCAGCATGTATATTATGTCCAATTTTTAAATATCGATAAACATTTCCCTATATTAAAATCGGTAGTTTCGCATTTTAGCATTACATGACGAAGGTCAAGGACTGTTTAAAAAAAATAGAAAATTAGAAATTTGATCAAAAATGTTTTTAAAATCATAACGGTGCATGAAATTCTGTAAAATTCAACAAAATAACTTAAAAACATAGTAATTTTTTAAAAATTTCTAAATGCCTTCGAGGGCCACATAATATCAGTTGCCGGGCCGCATGCGGCCCGCGGGCCGTAGTTTGCCCACCCCTGGGCTAGGCTCACCGCGCTGTACATAAAAATATTTTAAAAAGAGACATATACAATATTTGTAAAACATATTTATCAATATTTTAACATATTGATACAAAATTGTTTCTATTATTTTTTAAATTTTAATATACCGAATTTTTTTTTTAAATTGTCTTAAAGACTTGAGAAAAAAGCAAGCTTGCGATTTTCAATACTGAATTGTACTGGGATATTAGGGGTGGGGATACTGTCTTTGTAGACACTGCACAGCAACTACAACTTCAAAAAAAACAAAAAAAAACACTACGATAAAAATTGATTTACCGAACGCCTAACTGTAAGACAGGAGATGTGTAGTACAGGCAAAAGTTGACGTCAGAACAACTTGGTCCAAGGCTGAGGGGAGCAGATTCAGAGAATGGCACGGGCAGCTTGCTGGGGTCTGTGCCGGAGTACACCACACTGGTGGGAAGCTAAAACGGGAGACAACAAAGTCTGCACCAACACGTCAATATAATCAAGTTGTTCTGCTTAGATTTATAATCTGTCACACCCGTTTCTATGTAATTGGTCTCCGATTAAATGTAGAATATTTTTTAAAAATAATAGAGTCAGGTATGCGCCAAAATTTATCCCGGCAGACTAACTTTATCAGGATCTTCAGGATACAGTTTGAAACGGAAATGTGCAACGATTTTGAGATGTCCTTTTATGCTAGTGAGTCAATAAATAAGTATAACCATGGCCTAGAGCAACAACGCGTTACGATGAAGTATTTCTAAAAAGATACTGCTGTAAGACGCGCTAATAAGCATGTCTTGTTCAACCATTGCCAATACTAACCATTGATGTTTATAACATGGAAATTAACTCTTGGTCGTTGTCCATCAGTTTTCCTCCTAATTCATAAAATTAATATTATTTTTTAATAGCATTCAAAATTTATCTTTGTCAGTGTTGAGTATTTGTGTGGATTTTGTTGAATCCACCTAGAAATAAGGTACCTGAAAAGTCGCCCATGCTCTGTAGGGTGTCAATAAATAGAAGTTGTTGAGCTGAGCAGCGAGTACAATGCCAAATATGTAGCCTGATATGTTACTGTATGTGGAGTAGACTTCCCCGTCAGGTCCAGGGTACGACGGGAACGCTTGCTGTAAGAATAGAGAGGATGGCTAGATTATACGCGGTACTGACAAGATTAAAGAAAAGAGTAAAATATACCTTTTTATCTCTTGAGAACAAACAAAACTCTTTATAGCAAATAGATTAAATATATATAAATTAAAGGTTGAGTTGACACAAATAGAAAACAATCAAAGAGGAGCACAAAAAAAAATGCTGACATACTTTCGAAAAATATAGGACAGCAGTTCCCAAACTGTGGTACGTGTTCCCCAAGGAGTACGCGCAATTATATAAATAATGATGGAAAATAGCAAAAACAAATTTTGAAAGATCCGTTCATTTACGAGATTCCATATTTAGATACTAAGCGGTATATTAACAACACATTTTATCAACAAAAATATTGTTCCAATAAAAGTAATAATGATAAACTAACAACGTACTGTTGTATTAATAATAAGAACACTGTATTGTTGTATTGAAGTCCTATGTTGAGCGTTGTATTTGGTAGGTTTTCTTGTTTTGTGGCCACACATTAAATGGCAATCATTATTTTTAAGATTCACTGTAACAGCGTTATTTGTTTGTTCTTTCTTAAAGTAACTGAAATAACTTGTAAAATAGAGAATAAAAAGGCACATCTACTTAATTTTTTTATTTAGCTAATCTATTTTTAATACTTTTTATAGATGGGTTGGGGAGGGGGGGGGGTAAAGGAGAGGAGAGTGCATGTGTGTGTGTCGAGGGGGGGGGTGCGGCTACTCATAACTGAAAATTCTAATCATTTGGTACCGGAGGAAAAAAATAGGTTGGGAACCGCGCTGCTTTAGGAGATGAACAAGTGCTAATAAATTTTATTCAGTAATAGAATATCTTCATAATGAATGTCGTTTGCCATTGGTTTGGCCACCTGGTCAGAATGAACGTGGTTTGCTATTGGTTTGGCCACCTGGTCAGAATGAATGTGGTTTGCTATTGGTTTGGCCACCTGGTCAGAATGAACGTGGTTTGCTATTGGTTTGGCCACCTGGTCAGAATGAATGTGGTTTGCTATTGGTTTGGCCACCTGGTCAGAATGAATGTGGTTTGCTATTGGTTTGGCCACATGGTCAGAATGAACGTGGTTTGCTATTGGTTTGGCCACCTGGTCAGAATGAACGTGGTTTGCTATTGGTTTGGCCACCTGGTCAGAATGAATGTGGTTTGCTATTGGTTTGGCCACCTGGTCAGAATGAATGTGGTTTGCTATTGGTTTGGCCACCTGGTCAGAATGAACGTGGTTTGCTATTGGTTTGGCCACCTGGTCAGAATGAATGTGGTTTGCTATTGGTTTGGCCACCTGGTCAGAATGAATGTGGTTTGCTATTGGTTTGGCCACATGGTCAGAATGAACGTGGTTTGCTATTGGTTTGGCCACCTGGTCAGAATGAACGTGGTTTGCTATTGGTTTGGCCACCTGGTCAGAATGAATGTGGTTTGCTATTGGTTTGGCCACCTGGTCAGAATGAACGTGGTTTGCTATTGGTTTGGCCACCTGGTCAGAATGAACGTGGTTTGCTATTGGTTTGGCCACCTGGTCAGAATGAATGTGGTTTGCTATTGGTTTGGCCACCTGGTCAGAGTGCCTGCATAGCACTCAGTGCCAGAAGGATTGGCTGTGTTGAGGGAACCCTAACAATCTACAACATGAGCCTCAGCAAGCCTCACACATCGCGACAATCTGTCAGCTATACCTCCCCGCGACACCTCCCTGCGACACCTCCCTGCGACACATCCCTTCGACACCTCCCTGCGACACCTCTAACAGTAAAAGCGGAATGTAGAGGTTCCGTGTTATTCATTGCATGGCTAGATTATATATAAGTATAGATGTTCCTAAAGGATTATATGACTCACCCGTTTGACCCATTTAAGCATTTATGACTCACCCGTTTGACCTAACTCATATTTATGACTCACCCGTTTGACCCCTTTAAGCATCTATGTCTCACCCGTTTGATCTAACTCATATTTATGACTCACCCTTTTGGCCTAATAAATCACATATGACTCACCTCTAGGACCTAATTAATCACATATGACTCACCCCTAGGACCTAATTAATCAAATATGACTCACCCCTAGGACCTAATTAATCACATATGACTCATTCGTTCGACCTAATTAATCATCTATGACTCACCCCTAGGACCTAATTAATCACACATGACTCACCCATTCGACCTAATTAATCATCTTTGACTCACCCCTAGGACCTAATTAATCACATATGACTCACCCGTCCGACCTAATTAATCACATATGACTCACCCTTTCGACCTATTTAATCATCTATGACTCACCCCTAGGACCTAATTAATCACATATGACTCACCCGTCCGACCTAATTAATCATCTATGACTCACCCGTCCGACCTAATTAATCATCTATGACTCACCCCTAGGACCTAAATAATCATCTATGACTCACCCGTTTGATCTGGTCATCCACGGCTGTGGCCGGTTTGCTTGGCTGCAGGATTCTCCCAGCCGAATCACAGCATCTGAAGCAGACAACATCTATCTCATACTAAGGCTAAACGATGGGTTTCTGTTTCGTGCTGGCATGTAAAATTGTTAGTCCACCTTCCATCTCCCCTGAAAATATTACTAGCTCCTCAGTTTATTTCGCCTCTTAAATGACAATATCACAAAATCTGGCCAACAACTGACCTCATTAAGACCGTTAAGTTGATATTTCCAATGCCGTCCCCAGGACCGACTGGGCCGGTGCTGAGTGTTGCTACTACGCTGTTCAAACGTGTCTTGTTCTCAGTTTTAGCTGGAGAAATTTTCAATTTGGCTGTTACACTAAAGGTGGATAATGGGCGTTGTACTACAAGTTGTTATTGCAATTTATACTACAATTGATATTTATTTTGGGTTATCCAGATGCTTGGAGAAAGGCGATTTTCTGTCCAGGGAACCAGCTTATCCTCCTTAATACAACAAAAAAAATCCCAGGCCATGTGATGTTTACATCCTCTTCAGATAGTGACATCCCATTGTAACAGACGGATGACAGAAAATAAAACTACAATTGGATCAGTAATAACATTTTTACGGTAGGAGTGTTCGTCGTTCAAAATCGAATAGGACCATCATAATCTTCGTATATATTAATTGTGAACTTGGCTGTGGGTGCGCAGATGGCTCATGAGGCCGACAGGGGGCTGTATAAATACACGTAGAAATTGGTGCAGTACGAGAACCTTAGTGGTCTCTGTTCTCTAACTAATTTGTCTGGTTGATAACCTTGTACACTCTGTCTCTCGTACTGCACCAATTTGACAACTCACTGATGGCTATAGTCTTTGAACTTTTATTTGTCTCCTCCTTTGACTACACTTTCTCTCTCTCTGTTGTACTCAACTCTGACTGTTCCGGTTCGTCTCTATCTCTTTCGTTCAGGGTTTCTCTCGTCTTTTCTATACTCCTGTCCGACGGAGTTCTCCCGTCTGTCCACTTTCCTGCCCGGCTGAGTTCTGCCCTAGTCCCGTCTAAATGTCCCATTTATAAGTCCCACGTCCCTAGAGATTTCTTCCCAGGGCTTTAATATTATTCCTATGTCTCAGGCACTTAAATTTTCACACCGTGTAAATGGTCATAAACCAGCACCGCAACGGTCTCCCGGGGCAGTCTGATCCGCTTGAACCTTTGATCAGTTCGTCGGTATCCACCAGGTCGGAACTGATTATAAAATTTGTTGTAAAGCCCACCCGCCGTTTTAATGGACCTTAACTGTTGGTCAGTTACCGTGATGTGGGATTATATTCCCCCCACCCCTGTACTGAAATATCTCATTAGGAAATGGCGTCAGCGGGCCGTCGAGCTCGCGCTCCTTATGCCCTCCCTGGCGCCCACCCACACCTGCCAGGCGCCGGGTTTCCCCGACGTCGGGACGTGCGGGGGAACGTCAGAGACCTCCCCGGGCGTGAAACGTCCCCACCAGCAACCACTCGATCGGGCTTGCCGGCGGGGACCCTCCCCGCCCGGAGACATCTGGTCGACCGAAGACGCTGCGTTTAAAGCGTCCGCAGTCCACTTTCCTAGGGGCCGGGACGGTAAATTAACGTCCTAATATCTCCCCCCACCCGTCCCAGGGAAGCATCGGACGCCCTCTAAGAGGGACTCTACAGTGAGTTTCCACCTCGCAACTAATTCGCGAAGTAGCTGGGACGAAACGGTTGCCTAGGAGCGGCTTTCTCAGGGCTGCATATTTAGAATCATCGGCCAGAGGCTTCCACCACAGCCTCTCGCCTCATATCCCTTAACGGCAACTTGTAATCATGATCCCTACCCTGTGTTTGCCTTTTCTTCCCCCTGTGAAGTATCACAGGTGGCAGCCCTGTAGGAGCCGTTTATTCCAGCAACTACCATGCATGTCCCTGTCTGCCACGTGGAACACGCAATGGTTGTTATGTGCCCCGGGTTAACGCCGAGGGGGTCGGTGGCCAGCGCTTCCAAATCGGCAAGCCACTACAGACTTGTCGACCGGAATCCCGGGGGGTACTACACAGGTCGACTGCCAAGGTCTGAACACTCCACAGTATCAAATGTCGCATTCAACGACGAAATTGCTTTCCAACAAATTTCCGGTAACCGGTGAAGAGAAATGGGATAATTATATGATATGTCTTGAAATAACAAAATAGTTTAGTGGTGACCATAATGTCACGTGACATGCGTGTCATCTTTACCTCCATAAGGACTCCCAGGCTGTACTTCTGTTGTCCAGAACGTATCTTTGAATGGGGCCAGCCCTACAGCATCGGCTAACATGGAGCTGATACCGATGTTCCACTGTTTACCCCCGGGGGAGTAGTCATTGCTGACACGGGCCTTCAACAATGATATAAATTAAGTAGTCAGGGAGTGATCCTTAAACAATATCATTAGGCAGTGTTCCTTAAATTAAAATATTTAATGCTCTTACTCAAAAACCTTTAATGAAGTAACTCAATTCCCCCCTCCCCCCCTGTTACAGAACTCTGTGGACATTAAACCCCTTCATGTTTCTCTATAACATATTTTAATTGTTCTACTCACCTGTGAGACTGCCGCTATCTCAAACGACTGTAGAATATGACGACTGTATGCCATACAGTACTGGATGCCGATGTTGCCGTAGGCCTGAGCACCTTGACCCATGCCGATCAGCCAGCGGCGGCCCAAAGAGAGATCAGATTGCAAGACGACATTCTCGTTTGTCTCTATGTCCAGCCAATCCTGAAAGGGGGGGGGGGGTTTCGTGAGGGTTGGGGGTGGGGGGGGACGGGACATCGCATCAAATAAACCACACATTTTAGGAAAAGAAAATTTAATAAATTCGAATGCTTTTTAATGCAATTTAAACATTCAATATCTTAATGAAATAGGATAGAGATCTTGTATAGAGATCTTGTATAGAGATCTTGTATAGAGATCTTGGTCAGGATAATGTCAAGTTTTAAAATTATGTAATTTCTATATTTGGCAAATGTTGAGTGCTCTTAATATTAATGTTGTTTTATGATTCTGACCACTGAATTCCTTACACACGAATTCCTTACACAAACGTACCTACATGTCGTGTCAAGGTCAACTCACCTGCTCATACAAAATAAACTGTCCCCATTCTTGGGTCATATTGAAGAGATCCAACCAGAATTGCTGTAAGAGAATTTTTTAAAACAAAAGATGAAAACTCTGAGGGTGTTGTGTAAACTTAACAAGACAAACTACTTACAAACTTAAATGTCCACAATATGCAAAACTCACGACTATCGTTTACAATTTCTTGGTGCCCGGCCGTTTCGACAGCCAATAGTCTTTTCCCTATGACTTTCCCACCCAGACATATCCACCTATGACTTTCCCACCCAGACATATCACCTATGACTTCCCCACCCAGACATATCCACCTATGACTTCCCCACCCAGACATATCCACCTATGATTTTCCCACCCAGACATGTCCACCTATACCTTCTCCACCCAGACATGTCCACCTATACCTTCTCCACCCAGACATGTCCACCTATACCTTCTCCACCCAGACATATCCACCTATGACTTCCTCACCCAGACATATCCACCTATGACTTCCCCACCCAGACATATCCACCTATGACTTCCCCACCCAGACATATCCACCTATGACTTCCCCACCCAGACATATCCACCTATGACTTCCCCACACAGACATATCCATCTATGACTTCCTCACCCAGACATATCCACCTATGACTTCCCCACACAGACATATCCACATATGACTTCCCCACACAGACATATCCACATATGACTTCCCCACCCAGACATATCCACCTATGACTTCCCCACACAGACATATCCATCTATGACTTCCCCACACAGACATGTCCACCTATGACTTTCCCACCCAGACATGTCCACCTATACCTTCTCCACCCAGACATATCTGTGGCGAAAAGTACGTTGTCTAGGAGATTAGGTCCCTTCTGTAGCCACAGAAAATCGTTTCAGAGTCTACAACTCCGTTTCTTAAGCTTCTGGAAAGCTGGTACTTGTACATTTTCCTGGCTCCTATAAAGCCGATAGTTTAAAAGGAAAAACCACGCAACGTCGTTTAAGAATCATCGAATATGTTTATTACTTGTTGAAAATATAAGTGTTCAAACACAGCACCTTCTATTGAATAGTCATGTGAAGTGACTAACAAATCCAATGAATACACAAAACAGCATCATGAAGTTATACGAAGTCCTCACTCCAAAAAACACTCTGTCGAATCCACACGCAATAATAAATCGTTCTCCCCTAATAATAATCTGTCTCTCCTTTTATACCATTATTGCCAATGCACTCGTGATAACAAGAAAAATGTTCACATTCATTCACCACTCTAATGTTTTCACAACTCACAACAAACACTTTCTCCCCTGGGTCCCCCCCCCCTGCCAAGACGGTCATACTCGTGGGAAAATACAGTCAATACCACGAGCACTCCTTTTCCGTCCCCCAAACATACACACAAAAAGGTAACACACCATCTGACCGTGACAATATCCACCTATGACTTCCTCACCCAGACATATCCACCTATGACTTCCCCACCCAGACATATCCACCTATGACTTCCCCACACAGACATATCCATCTATGACTTCCCCACACAGACATGTCCACATATGACTTTCCCACCCAGACATGTCCACCTATACCTTCTCCACCCAGACATATCCACCTATGACTTCCTCACCCAGACATATCCACCTATGACTTCCCCACCCAGACATATCCACCTATGACTTCCCCACACAGACATGACCACCTATGACTTCCCCACCCAGACATATCCACCTATGACTTCCCCACACAGACATATCCACCTATGACTTCCCCACACAGACATGTCCATTAACTCATTCAAGATTCCTTTCATCGCTCTGTGTTCCCACACTAGCTAACACCCCCCTCCCCCAACAACACTCACATCGTCATCAGGGACAGCCAGTCCAGACTTCTTGTCAGATATAAAGTTGTACCGTCCACCATTGTATCTAGCATACAGTGTTTCATTGTCCCTGTATGACGGGAGGACACAAATTGGACTTATTAAAATTAAGGTAGTGAAAAAGTCGGTAATCTGTCATTTCAATTCCTTGGGTTTATTTTCATGTCATTCGCATTTACATTCCTTAGCTAAAGGCATTCGGTTAATTATTTTCAAATTAATCACGTGACTAAGAGATCATGTGACTAAATATTTTATGAGTAAAACAAAACACAATGTGACTAATTTGTTATGTGACTTAGTCTTAAAATTGTGAGAATTCCTAGTGATGTGACTAAGTTTGCTATCTGACTAACTAAATTGTATATTATGTGATGTGGCTGGTTAAGTCGGCACTAGATATTAAGACAAAAATACGACATTCAACAGACAAATGGCCTTTGGGGAGTTCACAGAAATTTAAAAAGATATTTCTATAAAGAAAAGTAAGATAACAAAAATTTAGATTTAATGCCATAAAATGTTTTGAATTACCAGACTTTTTACTCACCAATAACGGTTGTGTAAAGCAAACGGAAGCTGTAGTTTGTCAGACAAATACCTGGACCGGATGAAGAAATGTGTAACAGTTTTCTTTGAATATAATTTGGAGCCCGGGTTTGTACAATGATAAAAGTGTTATAAAAAAACAAAACTGAGATTACAAGGAAGAAAATGTAGTCGAGAGCTGGTAATAATGAGATTAATAGTAAGAAAAGGAATCCTAGAGCTAGTAATAATTGCATAGAAGAACAACGTTAATTACTTAAAGCCATCTGGTAAGATATCTTTCTCTGGGGTCCAAGACAAAACGCCTTGCTCGTGACCTTTCTTGTACCACCAGGAGTCATACTGTGTGTATCTGTGTATGATAGAACAACGTGCCATCATTTATTTACTCAAATGTATAATTTTTAAATTGTATTATAAATGAAACTTCACATTTGTGGTAGGCCTATATTATAGCCCTATAGTACAACTGTTTGTCATTGACTTACTAAAATGTTAAAGATTTTCGTAATGTTATAGAAATATATATATAAAAACTTAGAAGTGATCGATCATTACTGGAATGGGATACTCTTGTTTTTAACATAGCTGGCCACGTCCAAGATGGACTCCTCGTAGTTTTTGTTTCTTTCTGTGTTGTAGTAATAATAAGCACCTGGGAATAAGTAGATGGGGTGATTGAGTAAGCAGAAGGAGTGGATGAGTAAGTAGAAGGAGTGAATGAGTAAGTAGAGGGAGTGAGTGAGTTAGTAAGTAGAGGGAGTGAATGAGTAAGATGGGTGAGTGAATGGAATGCGTGGAAGGAGTGAGCGGCGTGATTAAGTGGAATGAGTGGGGTGTGTGTGTTACACAATGTTAAATGTGACCTTTCACTTCATTCTGTTACACAATGTTTAATGTTACACTTCACTTCATTCTGTTACACAATGTTAAATGTGACCCTTTGCTTACATTTTGTAATACAAATGATTTAATTGTGGAAAAAATATGCATATAATTTTTGTAGACCTAACATGCAGATACACACAAGTATTAACCATGTAGTTGCCAACTCTTACCATTGTCCGTCCAGTAGCCCATATAGTTCAGTGTTGTACCAAATGTCCGGTGGTATCTGTTCTTTTTATAATAATACCTCAGAAACTCACCCCATCCTCTCATGGCCTTTGATTAGAGTATTCAAATATAAATCAGTGGTATAAAATAATAATACTTGAATTGTTGAAAAGATAAGTATTGTGGCCTACATATATATTATTTTAAAACAAATGTTCATCTCTTGGTCTGTATCTCATCTCTTGGTCTGTATCTCATCTCTTGGTCTGTATCTCATCTCTTGGTCTGTATCTCATCTCTTGGTCTGTATCTCATCTCTTGGTCTGTATCTCATCTCTTGGTCTGTATCTCATCTCTTGGTCTGTATCTCATCTCTTGGTCTGTATCTCATCTCTTGGTCTGTATCTCATCTCTTGGTCTGTATCTCATCTCTTGGTCTGTATCTCATCTCTTGGTCTGTATCTCATCTCTTGGTCTGTATCTCATCTCTTGGTCTGTATCTCATCTCTTGGTATGTATCTCATCTCTTGGTCTGTATCTCATCTCTTGGTCTGTATCTCATCTCTTGGTCTGTATCTCATCTCTTGGTCTGTATCTCATCTCTTGGTCTGTATCTCATCTCTTGGTCTGTATCTCATCTCTTGGTCTGTATCTCATCTCTTGGTCTGTATCTCATCTCTTGGTCTGTATCTCATCTCTTGGTCTGTATCTCATCTCTTGGTCTGTATCTCATCTCTTGGTCTGTATCTCATCTCTTGGTCTTCTTAAAAATGCGACAAGCACGTATTCAAAGAATGAAATAGTTTTCTGGGTTTTCTATAGTTTTCTCTGAAATAAAATTATTGACGTTTTCTTTTCATAACACATTCTGTAGACTACCGTGGAACTCATCAGACCGCAGACTACCTTGGAACTCATCAGACCGCAGACTACTGTGGAACTCATCAGACGGCAGACTACTGTGGAATTCATCAGACCACAGACTATTGTGGAACTCATCAAATTACAATATCTAACACTCAGATTAAGATCATGGGTGTATAGGTGTCCTCTATTTTTGAAGATAAAAAGATTACCTCGTTAACTCCTTGGTTGCTATAGTAAACTATAAAGTCAATGCTGTAGTTGCTAGGGACGTTGTCAACAAGTCCCGAAATGCCATAAGAAATTTCTTGTCTTGTCGGCCAGAGTTGGTTGTAGGCAGCCATGAACTGACTCAAAGGTGAGATAACCATGGCATTGCTCGCGTTGTCAAATAAAACGAGGGGTCCCCCTGATATTCCTGTAGCAAACGACGCCGCTGGATCCCACCTGCAATTCAGTCATGCAGAAGGCTAAATTGTGCAGGCAGAAGGCTAAATAGTACCGGCAGAAGGCTAAATTGTACCGGCAGAAGGCTAAATTGTACAGGCAGAAGGCTAAATTGTGCAGGCAGAAGCCAAATAAATGAAATATGTGAATTTTTTAATTACAACATATCATAATAACTTACAACTATATCATGACACTGTGATGTGGGGTGAGCTATGCTAGGGAGTTACAACTATATCAGGACACTGTGATGTGTGGTGAGCTATGCTAGGGAGTTACAACTATATCAGGACACTGTGATGTGTGGTGAGCTATGCTAGGGAGTTACAACTATATCATGACACTGTGATGTGTGGTGAGCTATGCTAGGGAGTTACAACTATATCATGACACTGTGATGTGTGGTGAGCTATGCTAGGGAGTTATAACTATATCATGACACTGTGATGTGTGGTGAGCTATGCTAGGGAGTCTTGCTCATGGGAAATGCTTTATCAAATTAGTTGTTATACGATCACAGGGTTTAAGGTTGGATGATAGCCTTTGTGTCCACTCAAAAACAACAACAATTGTCCTCCATTACTCTCTTCGGAGCTTCCGCAAAGTCCAAGAATATCATATAAAAGTCTGGCAAAGTCCAAGAATATTATATAAAAGTCTGGCAAAGTCCAAGAATATTATATAAAAGTCTGGCAAAGTCCAAGAATATTATATAAAAGTCTGGCAAAGTCCAAGAATATTATATAAAAGTCTGGCAAAGTCCAAGAATATTATATAAAAGTCTGGCAAAGTCCAAGAATATTATATAAAAGTCTGGCAAAGTCCAAGAATATTATATAAAAGTCTGGCAAAGTCCAAGAATATTATATAAAAGTCTGGCAAAGTCCAAGAATATTATATAAAAGTCTGGCAAAGTCCAAGAATATTATATAAAAGTCTGGCAAAGTCCAAGAATATTATATAAAAGTATAGAATGATTATTATGTAATGTTGCCAGTTCGGGCAGCTATAGTAAAAGAAATTCTGCCAGATATGTGACACAAGCTACATTCAAAATGTAACAGAAAGAAATTAGCCAGAAACGGTGATGTAAAAGAAGTGCACATGAATACGAGAGACAAACTTCGCCTAATAAAAACATATTCCATTGGACTACGATTTATTGATTGTTTTGTCACGTGATACATCTGCATCACACTAGTGCTCACAAATTTTTCTTAAAACAACTTTCTTCCTTAATCATAACTGAATTATAATTATTGTCACATTTATGAATGTCATTTAAAAAACATGTGTATTTAATTAACATTGGGGAAGCGCTGATGGAGACAAAAAATTTGCTTTAAAATTAATGATAATGGCTGATCAGCTGTTATCTGTTGTTATGTGTTGTTATGTGTAGCAGACAGCCTACCAATGGCTTGTTCATATCACGTGACAAAACAAGGAAGTGACTAATCGTAGTCCATTAATAGGTACAGCTCACTAAACATTGGCGGCAGCAATGCGTGAACTTTCCATCTACTAAAGTTACTTGACAAAACATTAACTCAAGTAACGCACATTTAAGAGTCCCAATTTTTGCCACGCCCCTTCCCCCATGATACGTCACTGCACACTTTTTATTTCACGACCATGAACTATATTAAATATCCTGATGTCCCAACCACCTTTAAACCGAAGATTTTTACACCATATTTAAATTAGACGATTTCATTTTCCGGAAGAAAATGGTACACGCCAAATGCAGTTGCGTTATATAAATAAAAATATCATTTAGCGTAGTTATCGGGAATTATATTTTGCGCGCTATTGAACTCATTATTGAACCATACTTTCTTTCAAATATATAGAACTAGCAAGAACCCGGCATGCGTTGCAATTCCACTCAATGAAAAAAGTGTTTGTGTTTAAATTAAGTTTTAAAATATTTTTAAAATAGAAAAGATTTATTGTTTTTTCCGTCTAGTGCGTACACTAATAAATTAGACGTTTTTTCGACGCGTGAGCAAGCAACATACAGCTGTCCACGTGAGAAGCAGGTATTTTCAAAATTTAGTCCACACACTTGTAGCGATTTATCCACCCATGCAGTAGCTCAGTTTTAAATTATATTTAAGGAGCTCAAATAGTTATTATTTTTAAAATAAGGCCCCCGCCCCAAACGCAAAATTTTAAAATGGTTGTACTTATGTCACACACAAACTGAAATGTCGTTTGTATTTGATTGATATCTAGCCATACATGCAATAGCACTGATTGAAATTATATTTGTATAGCTCATATAAGGGGAAAAAATATTTAGGGCCCCCGGTCCCAAAAAGAATATTTCAAAATGGATAAGCTAATTCGTAAATCTTTGGTGCGCATAACAACTTACCAAAGTTTATCGCAATCGGATGAATGTTATAGGAACGCATACGTAAATAATATTTAGCTCATAAAAGGGGAGAATTTAGGTCCCCGGTCCCAAAACGGAATATTGTAAAATGTGTGTAATAATTCAGATACATTTGCATTTTTTAAAAACAATTCACAAAATGTTAATCTCTTTTGAATTAATGGTATAGAAGCACATACGGGATATACTTATATACATTAAATGGTATATATGTATAGATATAGTTTACCGAATTTTTGCAATTATTCAAGGACGATCTGTCTTCTGTCTGTCTGACTGTCTGTCTGTCTCTCTGTCATTCTGTCTGTCTCCCTATCTGTCTGTCTCTCTATGTGTCTCTATGTCTCTCTGTCTGTCTCTCTGTATGTCTCTCTGTCTATCTGTCTGTCTCTTTGTCTGTATCTCTGTCTATCTGTCTGTCTCTCTATTTTTCTCTCTGTCTGTCTCTCAGTCTGTCTATTTGTCTTTCTCTCTGTCTGTCTCTTTGTCTGTCTCTTTGTCTGTCTCTCTGTCTGTGTCGCTGACTGTCTCTCTTTCTGTCTATCTATCTGTCTCTCTGTCTGTCTAACTGCCTGTCTGTTTTCTGTCTGTCTGTTTGTCTATCTATCTATCATCTACCTATCTACCATCTACATGCCTGCCTATCTACCTACCTGCCTACCTACCTACCTGCCCACCTACCTACCTACTTACCTACCTACCTACCTACCTATATACCTAACTATATACCTATCCAGTTACTATTTACCTGTTTAGCCTCAAAATCTTAAACTCGTACAATATCATCACAAAATTGTTCAATACATTATCTTAATAGTAAAAACACACACAGTATATATAATGTATACACCTCAAAATCATACATTGTACGACAAAATCATAAGAGTAAACAGGTCTCTATCTACCCATCTATCTATCTATCTACCCATCTCCCTACCTACCTATCTATCTACCTAGTTACCTACCTACCAACCTATCTACCTATCTTTCTACCTACCTATCTATCCATCCATCCATTCATCCACTCACCCATCCAACCTTCCATCCATCCATCCTTCCATCCATCCTTCCATCCGTCTATCTATCTTTTATCTACATATCTATCTATCTATCTATCATCTATCTGTGCATTTGCCTGTCTGTCTGTCTGTCTAATAAAACCACTATTTTTAAAATTGAATTTTTACTTGTGTAAAGTAATTGGGTTTTGATATCCATGGGTATAATTATGTAAATGTATTTACATTTTGTTAACGTCATTGATTTTCTTAATTGTTTAACATATGTTCATATCTAAAATGAGAATATAGCTTCTTTTTTTTTTACAACTGTAATGTCATTGGATTGAAAGATATTGTCATCCAAGTAAAAATGCATGAACTCAATTTCCTACCATCGATAAAAATGTTTCGAAGAAGGTTAATTATTGATCAAATTTATTCTAAGGCTTATCTTGTGCTTCATTGGGCTAATGAATGTATCGAATTACTCAACCACCCCCCCCCCCTCAAACAGACTTTTAAAAACAATCAATCATTCAGGGAATTGTAGCCTCCTTACTTAGGCAAAAAGATTTGTTTGCATTTAATGTGCTTTGTTCTTATCTAGATGAGTGATAAGTGCATTAAAAAGGCTATTTGGCTATTTAGTTTTCCTGCACCAATTAATTAAATGGCATATTCTTATTACAATTATTTTTAAATGTAGAGTTTTTACTACTTTATAAATTTCATAAAAGTTTATTTTTGGAATGAATAAAAGGTACAAACTTAATAAATGTTAAAAATACAAAGCTAAATTTATATTTAAGTTTAGCAATTTAAAAAGCAATCAATTATGTTTATTAATTTTACTTTTAAGAAGGGGAATTTACATTATCAGTAAAAATCAGTTAAATCGGAGAACTTTTAGCGTTGGCTAAATAGGCAATTCGCACTATGATGTCATTTGTGTGATTATTTAGAACTAATTAATTTTAATTTTATTTCGCCTTATTGACAACGCACTAACAACAACTGATGTTTACGTTTTCCCGATAAATCTGATAATTGTGTAATTTTTCAATCATATTTTTTTTCATAACTTTCAAAAGCATATAAAATGCTTAAGATAGTTCCTTAGTTGTTTCTTTATATATATTTATAATAATAATACTTAAACTTTTTCGAAAATAAAAGGGGATATAGAATATTTTTTTACGCATGTAATTTTATTCGATTTCCGTAAAATAATAGAAAATAACTTTGATTGTTTTTAAGTGTCCGAACGTATCAAAATATTTTCGGGTTTTAAGCGTTATGTCAGCATAGCTAATTCTTATATATATTTAATGTAATATACTTTCAATACCAAATTTGGTTGTTAGGAAGCAGCCACGATGTTTAGGAAGCAGCCGGAAATGGAAGCAGTCCACGAGTCACACCAGAAGCGTAATATATATAAGAGAAGATTGATACTCTATAAACTGTGATGAGAACAATAGAAGTGTTTATATCATGTAATATCAGGTATATTGTTGCCACTAAATAATGGGCAACATAATGTCAATTTATCATCCTCTGAAAAGCTGATTAAAACTAAAGGATTTGAATATAATTTCTGCAGCTGACCTTCAGCTGACAGCTGACCTTCAGCTGTTTCCTCCTTATGTGCGGCGTCAATTTAGCGCAACTAAAATCGTAATCAAGGATAGCCGTATAAACTAATAGTCATTGACAAGACTGAGTGTGCCACCCCAAAGGCTGATTTTGGTTGATATTGGTTGATATTGGATTCCACACCTTATTATCACTTTTGATAACCAATGACTCAGTTTTACGCCATTTCTTTGTTCAAGTCAATGGCGAAGAGAAATAAAAGAAAAACGATGTCTATGGAAGGAGTCTCGTGTGAGATATTATATTAAGTTTAGAATCAGATGGATTAAGTTTATAATCAGATAGATTAAGTTTAGAATCAGATAGATTAAGTTTAGAATCAGATAGATTAAGTTTAGAATCAGATAGATTACGCACAGTTATTTTTGAGGATCTGATCAGACATTTTCCTAATAGAAAAACTGATTTTAAAACATTTTTAAATTAATAAAATTAGTTGGGATAAAAAAAATATAATAAACATGATACTATTCTTTTTGTTTTGTTTGGATCCATAAAGTTTCATTTGAAGTATTATATTTTTTGATATTTTGAATATTGACTTAGACTCATTTAGCTATCCTATAATATGAATGCACAAAACCCGTTTAGTGCCTAGGGCAGCGGTTCTCAACCTGTGGGTCGCGACCCTTTTGGGGGTCGCGGTACCCTTTTACAGGGGTCGCCTAAGACCATCTGAAAACACATATAATCTACAGTTATGAAGTAGAAACTAAATTATTTTATGGCTGGGGGTCGCCACAACATGAGAGACTGTATTAAAGGGTCGCGGCATTAATAAGGTTGAGAACCACTGGCCTAGGGCATCTAAAAACACTGAATGCGTTCTATTACGGACTTGTGATGTTAAAATCAAAGTTATGGGTGCCCAATGACTATTGTCATTAACAGTAAAATTAGATTCTTCGATCGAATACATCACTTAATAGTTAGAATTCTGAGCGATGCCCTTTACCTGCCAATCCTCAGTGTAGTGTATCCAGACATGGAACCGCCATACGCTAGAAAGCCAAGGTCAAGGTTCTTGTCGGTTGCTGTCTTGAAAGAAGGAAAACTGCTAATCACATGACTGGAGTCTGGACCGGAAGTCTTTATGGCTGATCCAAGGTACCTCTGGGGAATTTGAAATGCCAAATTTGATTGTAGGGCTATGATTACAGGCGCCGCCATGAAGGTGTAGAGTTCAGTGAAAACACGTGACTATGTAGGACGGTGACATGAGACAAGGAGAAAGGGAGATGTGGGTGGGTGAAAAGTTGGGGGAGGGGTCAGTGTCAGAGATTGTGAAGAGGTGTTTAGCAGAACTTAAATGTGAAGAGACAGTGAAGTGGTGAGTTGAGACGAGAAGATGTGATGGTTGTAGAGGTGATGTGGGAGATTTGTTTCGGTTACCGGAAATTCGATCGAAAGAAATTTCGTCGACGGAAAATTGATCGAACGGAAATTTGGTCGAATCTGTTTTTCAGTTCAGACGTTAAAATTTTCGTCAAATTTCTTTTTGAACGCAATATACTATATAGTAAAACAAAATAATGCGTTCAAAAACAAAATTTGACGCACAATTTTAATGTATAAACTAAAAAAGGATTCGACCAAATATCCGTTCGATCAAATTTCTGTCGATCAATTTTCCGTCGACGAAATTTCTTTCGATCAAATTTCCGGATACGGATGTGGGAGATTTGTTTCAGGCGATGAGATGATGGGGATGGTTTCTTTGTTTAAAGTTACTGAATCAACCTAGGACGAGCTGAGACAACGATAAAGGTGGGGGGGGGGGGCGACTGCTGTGAGGTTGAAAGAATAGGAAAAAGAAAAAAAAGAATAGGGGGCGAAAGAAAACAATGAACGTGTCGGCAAGAAGTCTTCGTAACAACTAGGACAGATAGGTGAGAGAGTGATAGGTGAGAGAGTGATAGGTGAGAGAGTGATAGGTGAGAGAGTGATAGGTGAGAGAGTGATAGATGAGAGAGTGATAAGTGAGAGACTGATAGGTGAGAGAGTGATAGGTGAGAGAGTGATAGGTGAGAGAGTGATAGGTGAAAGAGTGATAGGCGAGAGAGTGATAGGCGAGAGAGTGATAGGTGAGAGAGTGATAGGTGAGACAGTGATAGGTGAGAGAGTGATAGGTGAGAGAGTGATAGGTGAGAGAGTGATATGTGAGAGAGTGATAGGTGAGAGAGTGATAGGTGAGAGAATGATAGGTGAGAGAGTGATAGGTGAGAGAGTGATAGGTGAGAGAGTGATAGGTGAGAGAGTGATAGGTGAGAGAGTGATAGGTGAGAGAGTGATAGGTGAGAGAGTGATAGGTGAGAGAGTGATAGGTGAGAGGGTGATAGGTGAGAGAGTGATAGGTAAGAGAGTGATAGGTGAGAGAGTGATAGGGGAGAGAGTGATAGGTGAGAGAGTGATAGGTGAGAGAAGGAGGGTGAGAGAAGGAGAGGTGATAGAAGGAGAGGTGAAAGGTGAGAGAGTGATAGGTGAGAGAGTGATAGGTGAGAGAGTGATAGGTGAGAGGGTGATAGGTGAGAGAGTGATAGGTGAGAGAGTGATAGGTGAGAGAGTGATAGGTGAGAGAGTGATAGGTGAGAGAGTGATAGGTGAGAGAAGGAGGGTGAGAGAAGGAGATATGATAAAAGGAGAGGTGATAGGTGAGAGAGTGATAAGTGAGAGAGTGATAGGTGAGAGAAGGAGGGTGAGAGAAGGAGAGGTGATAGAAGGAGAGGTGATAGAAGGAGAGGTGATAGGTGAGAGAGTGATAGGTGAGAGAGTGATAGGTGAGAGAGTAATAGGTGAGAGGGTGATAGGTGAGAGAGTGATAGGTGAGAGAGTGATAGGTGAGAGAGTGATGGGTGAGAGGGTGATAGGTGAGAGAGTGATAGGTGAGAGAGTGATAGGTGAGAGAGTGATAGGTGAGAGAGTGATAGGTGAGAGAGTGATAGGTGAGAGAGTGATAGGTGAGAGGGTGATAGGTGAGAGAAGGAGGGTGAGAGAAGGAGAGGTGATAGAAGGAGAGGTGATAGAAGGAGAGGTATTAGAAGGAGAGGTGATAGGTGAGAGAGTGATAGGTGAGAGAGTGATAGGTGAGAGGGTGATAGGTGAGAGAGTGATAGGTGAGAGAGTGATAGGTGAGAGAGTGATAGGGGAGAGAGTGATAGGTGAGAGAGTGATAGGCGAGAGAAGGAGGGTGAGAGAAGGAGAGGTGATAGAAGGAGAGTCGATAGGTGAGAGAGTGATAGGTGAGAGAGTGATAGGTGAGAGAGTGATAGGTGAGAGGGTGATAGGTGAGAGAGTGATAGGTGAGAGAGTGATAGGTGAGAGAGTGATAGGTGAGAGAGTGATAGGTGAGAGAATGAGGGTGAGAGAAGGAGATGTGATAGAAAGAGATGTGATAGGTGAGAGAGTGATAGGTGAGAGAGTGATAGGTGAGAGAAGGAGGGTGAGAGAAGGAGAGGTGATAGAAGGAGAGGTGATAGGTGAGAGAGTGATAGGTGAGAGAGTGATAGGTGAGAGAGTGATAGGTGAGAGGGTGATAGGTGAGAGAGTGATGGGTGAGAGGGTGATAGGTGAGAGAGTGATAGGTGAGAGAGTGATAGGTGAGAGAGTGATAGGTGAGAGAGTGATAGGTGAGAGAGTGATAGGTGAGAGAGTGATGGGTGAGAGGGTGATAGGTGAGAGGATGATAGGTGAGAGAGTGATAGGTGAGAGAGTGATAGGTGAGAGAGTGATAGGTGAGAGAGTGATAGGTGAGAGAGTGATAGGTGAGAGAGTGATAGGTGAGAGAGTGATAGGTGAGAGAGTGATAGGTGAGAGGGTGATAGGTGAGAGAAGGAGGGTGAGAGAAGGAGAGGTGATAGAAGGAGAGGTGGTAGGTGAGAGAGTGATATGTGAGAGAGTGATAGGTGAGAGAGTGATAGGTGAGAGGGTGATAGGTGAGATAGAGATAGGTGAGAGGGTGATAGGTGAGAGAGTGATAGGTGAGAGAGTGATAGGTGAGAGAGTGATAGGTGAGAGAGTGATAGGTGAGAGAGTGATAGGTGAGAGAGTGATAGGTGAGAGAGTGATAGGTGAGAGAGTGATAGGTGAGAGAGTGATAGGTGAGAGGGTGATAGGTGAGAGAGTGATAGGTGAGAGAAGGAGGGTGAGAGAAGGAGAGGTGATAGAAGGAGGTGTGATAGAAGGAAAGGTGATAGAAGGAGAGGTGCTAGAAGGGGAGGTGATAGAAGGAGGTGTGATAGAAGGAGAGGTGCTAGAATGAGAGGTGATTGAGTGAGAATTGATTGAAGGGGAGCTGAGCGGAGAGGTGATAGAAGGAGGGGTAATAGAGTGAGAGTTGATTGAAGGAGAGGTGATAGGAGATGTGATAGAAGGAGAGGTGATAGAGTGAGAGTTGATTGAAGGAGAGCTGAGAGAAGGAGAGGTGACAGAAGGAGAAAGGTCAGAAGGAGAGGTGATAGAAGGATAGGTCATAGAAAATGAGGGGATGGAAGAAGAAGGGAGGGTTATAGAAGTAGGAATTAGCTCGTGTGGTGAAGGGATAGGGGAGAAGGTGTGAGGGATGAGAAATTTAATTGTATGATGGGAATGTGTGATGGATGGGTAAGGGAATAGTCCAGGGGAATTTATTTATCTCATACCTGAGAGAAGATGACAAGTGGCAGATTTGGATAGTTGTACGTCTTCCACGACAAGGTGACAGGTAGACTTCCGGCCAGGTAGAAGCAAGTAGCACTCTGCCATTGACCTACGTCATCGTAACCAGAAGTTGCTGACGTGTTGATTAACTGGATAGGGTGAGTGTTAGAACGCTAGAATTATGATTGATATACGTTGTATGTGAGGAAGCAATGAAACTAATGGAAGAACTCATGTTGAACACATGACCTGAAAAGGTACATATCACTAACCTATGTACACATCAACAGTCGATTATGTACAGATCCTAAACATACTCCACATCATAAAAATATTGGCATATTACTAACACAACGGGCCTAATGTAGTAATCACTAGTCCACGTACATATCACTAACCTTATTACAAAAATATGTACGCCCTACTAGACAAATTTGTTAAAATAGGTGCAAATGTTTTGTCCTTGACTGTGTTATGTTTCTGTTATCTGGCTAAACATGCCAAGAGTGGTTATATAAATCAGAATAAAAATATTAGACAGACTAAAACATTTGAACATAATCACCAGCCCAGTCCTTAAGACTGAATGTTAACATAAGACCAGCCCCGTCCTTAGGAATGAATGTTAACATAATGACCAGCCCAGTCCTTAAGACTGAATGTTAACATAATGACCAGATCAGCCCAGTCTTCAACTCATGGAAGAAGTACCTTTAACGTGTTGTCGGCCGTAGAATACTGGACGCCATTATTATTAAAAAATGCAGTTCCATTGGTCAACCAAGGGACGTCATTGACCAGAAGCCGATATGCCCCATTGGTGGAGAAGTCAAAGATGAACCTGTCTTCTCCTGCTGCACACGCTGAGTTTGTAAAATAAAAGAAAATAAAAAGAACTTTACAACCTTGAAATATTTTTAAAAGTAAAAAACTAGAAGATATGACCCAGTGCAGCCGGAAGGCATTTTGCTTTACTTTCTACCTGCTATTGTGAAGGCTTGACATCTAAATAATAAAATGTTTCCCTATTTAATCTGAATTTAATGCAGTCTATGCTAAAAGAATACGACAATATTCCCCGTACTTAAAATGTATATTTAGGAAATAGTAAATCAGACTTCTGTCATATTTAAAGAAGTATCTATTTATAGATGTATACGTCTCTAGCATCATCGGGTTTTGAGCAATTTTATCTTTTATAGAATACTGGCATAACAATCCCTTTTCTCTACCCCTGAACATCTAAGAAAACACATTTTCTAAAAATTGTAAATACAAGTTCTTAATTTTTTTTTAAATCGTACCATTTTTAAATATATGGAACATTAACCCAGTGGTTCTCAACATGTGGGTCGCAACCACTTTGAGGGCCGAACGACCCTTTCACTGGGGTCGCCTAAGACCATCGAAGAACACCTATACTCTACAGTTATGAAGTATAAACTTTGTAAATAACTTTGTGGTCGGGGGTCGCCACAACATGAGTAACTGTATTAAAGGGTCGCGGCATTAGGAAGGTTGAGAACCACTGCATTAACCGATTGAGATAATGTGTTGGTACCTTCATTAAAATATTACCCAATCTTTTGCCTCGCTCTTAAACTACAATATCGGAAAATCTACGTTTTATTATGTTTTTAAAGTATCTAAATAAGACTTTTTTAAATAATGTTAACGCCTGTCCGCATTTTGCCATGACCTATAATTTGCTCGAAGTGGAAAAACAAATATTTTCTTTATTTTTAAATAAATTTCAAACCAAATTGTCATCCACATAAAAATGAACATATCCTCTTTCCTCCCCACTGAAATGTGCTTTCGCAAGAAGGCTTAATACACTATTTCAATAGTTTTAAAACCATATACACATACCAATTTTCGTATATTGTCATGCTCATAAAATACGCCCCACTTTATTGTTGCTTCGCTGCCCGGGGAAAAATCTAAAAATCGCAGCCCGCTTCCCCAACATACAAATATTTCATATATTTAACAGTGACCCAGAGATGGTAACCCCTAGGTAACCCCTTAGATAACCCCCTAGGTAACCCCTTAGTTATCTCACCGCAACCTCCGAAACTATATATATTAACATTCTAAAGTACAAGCCCCCTTTTGCCAAGCAATGAAAATGGGTCCAAAGTATATTTCTGCATCTTAAAGATTATGATTAAGTATTGTTAAATTGAAATCCATACCAAAGTTCAAATCTGTAATATATTCGGGTTTTGGAGCAATTGATATCCCATTTTGCGCTCTCTCCCACCACCACCCCACCCCCCCCCACCCCTCACTCAAATAAAAAACAAATTAAAATTATTTGTCCTTTAATTATTTTTTAAGTGATAAAGTACATACTGTAAGACTTCGCTTATAAAACTTAAATTATCTCATTAAAATTAATAACAGAAAAATATAGGCGATATTCAAGAATGGTAATCTCACGCTATTCTTCTTCTATATATTAAGGACCCACGATCAATTTATTGATCATTATGGCTCCTATGAATGTAGATGGGATTTGCAATGTTTCTGTGCCTGGTGTTGATGAGGATATTTCACTGGTTACAAGAGTAACTGCGTGAGGGTATTCAATAGCATTACTCTCACAATCAGATAAATACTTAAAATAATTCTTTAATAATGATATTAAATTAATGTGTTTCGTATCTATAATAATACTGACATATCAAAGATTACATATTATACATACCTATAACTGTACGCAGCTGTGTTTTATCAGATTTGACTTGATTCGGTTTTTGAAATATCCGCACACTTTATTATCATTGTTTTTAAGTATCCCATTTATTTTTAGAAAAACAAAATTTATTTTACAGCCATATTGAACAGCCTTTGCGCGTCACTTGGTGCACGTAAGGCAGTGGTTCTCAACCTTCCTAACGCCGCGACCCTTTCCTACAGTTCCTCATGTTGTGGCGACACCCCAGCCACACAATTATTTTCGTCGCTACTTTACAACTGTAGGGTATTTCTGTTTTCAGATGGTCTTAGGCGACCCCTAAGAAAGGGGTCGCGCTACCCACAGGTTGAGAACCACTGACTTAAGGGAAACTTTGCCTTCCTCGCTTGTGAACAGAGCCTAACATAATGACATTGGCTTTTTCTATTTTATATTCAAACAAGCATAATTTTAAATATGTTTAGAGTATGTGAACGATTAATTGCTTCCGAAAGGGAGACTATGAATGTTTGGACCAGTGGTTCTCAACTGCACCAGCATTAAACAGAAACTAGTCCCCCTCCCCCGTGGACAGCGACGAGGCCATGACGGCAGGCAGTTCCGACTCATACCAGCAAGAAGCCAGTACAGGAACTGCTCATTCCTGCGAATGACAATCAGGGACTGGAACAAGCTTCCAAAAGGAACAGTTGAGGCGACAACACTTGACTCATTTGCGTCTATTGTCTCATGCCTTCCAACTCCCGGTTCATGATACCCTCACTGAGTATCCCTTGCAACCACTGAACTATCCTTTTCAACAACAGGCACAGAAACATTGCAAATCCCCTCTACATTCATAGGAGCCATAATGATCAATAAATTGATCGTGGGCCCTTAATATATAGAAGAAGAAGAAAAACTCCTAATGCGCGACCCTTTAATACAGATTCTCAAGTAGTTGTGACCCCCGCCCCAACCATAAATTATTTTCGGTTCTTCTTCATAAATATGTGTTTTCCGATGGTCTTAGGTGAACCCTGTGTACGCGTCGTTCGACCCCCCCCCCCCCATAGGGGTCGCAACCCACATATTGAGAACCGCTAGTTAAGCGTATACGAATAAACAAATTGTATGAATTATTGTAGCGTTTTCATCTCTACCACACACAAAATGTGTAGTTTTTCCATGACATTACCATCGTGTAATAAAGTAAAGTTGATGATGTAACACTCACCAGACGTGACCACAAAACACATCAACAAGACGGTGGTGGGAAACCTTGTCGTTTTCTTCATTTCCGAGATCAGCCTTTCTCATTCAGGCAATGTCTAGGATACAATGTGACAAGTATTGTGCTCGTCCGAAACAAACCCAGACTCACAATGACTGTCCCTGGCTTTAAGGTTGCCCAATCAGCATGTTGTAGTGGCTCAAGGTGACGGGACAAGAGCTATTGAGAGTGTTCAGCGATAAAATCAGAACTTCATTTCTATGACCTACTTTTGACTTGTACGAACTTGCCGAAGACAACTGCTGATTAAAACTATGAACTGTTCCTAATTCCGAAAAAAAAAATAAAGGAATCTGAACAAGCGTCAACAACCTTGTTGTAGAGGTTGTTGTAGTGAAAGGTTGAGCTCTATAGAAAACTAATTATGTATCTTTAATATGGTCTTGATGTGTGAAATTCCAATAAAAATTCAATTCTTTTGTAACATTGGATATTTCGAAATCATGATTATCATTTGTTATGGTTTCCTTTCTCGTTCACCCCAAACACTACAACAATCTCCCCAACACTCTTTAAAACTATTCCCAGCCCCCAACTACCACCACACCTCCATCTCATACTCTACGCTCTTCCCACACGGCCAACTCAGCCCCCCCCCCCCTCTCTCTTAAGCCCACCCATTTCTACGCTTCTACTTCTCGACTCTAACACCTATGCAACACAAAAACAAAAGTTTCAATTATTTCAGAAACTATAGTTTATTTACGAACTAAGGGGAAGCAATGTTTCATCAATTATTTCCGACACTATAGTTTACCTAATGAACTAACAGGAAGCAATGTGAATATTATGTGTCATTACGCGTGGTGTGTGTTTGAGAGATTAAATAGTGAACGCTCTTCCTGCGCTTGACTTGGTGACGTAGTTTTATTCTGTTTTGTGACGTACGTTTTATTCGTCTGGCCGTCTTGAAATGATCTTTGTGGAAGTAGGTTGTGTTTTATTTCTGATAGCGAGCTGCGCTATATGCATGCGTTTATGCAATGTACAGCCCGTGCATATACTTATATATTAAAGTTACATTTATTGTGATAAAGGACTTGAGTTGACTCAGTGCCGGTACGACGTAATACAACGTGTGAAGGAATTTGATGAATTAACCAATCTAGTACAGCAGGAGTTGACAATATATATATCTATATAGTCAAAGTGTGAAATACATAAGACATGAACACCTTGCCTAGGCATTGTATAGAATGCCTGACTGGACTTAGGCCAAGTACGTAAAAACGTAAAATGAATGAAGATGTTATTTTGTTTAAAAGAGAGGAAAACAACCACCCGCAGTTAGGACCCAGGAGACGTTAGGACCCAGGAGAAGTTAGGACCCATGAGAAGTTAGGACCCATGAGACATAGGATCCAGGAGACGTTAGGACCCAGGAGAAGTTAAGACCAAGGAGAAGTTAGGACCCATGAGAAGTTAGGACCCATGAGACATAGGATCCAGGAGACGTTAGGACCCAGGAGAAGTTAAGACCAAGGAGAAGTTAGGACCCATGAGAAGTTAGGACCCATGAGACATAGGATCCAGGAGACGTTAGGACCCAGGAGAAGTTAAGACCAAGGAGAAGTTAGGACCCAGGAGAAGTTAGGACCCATGAGACATAGGATCCAGGAGACGTTAGGACCCAGGAGAAGTTAAGACCCACGAGAAGTTAGGACCCAGGAGAAGTTAGGACTCAGGAGAAGTTAAGACCAAGGAGAAGTTACGACCCAGGAGACTTAGGACCCAGGAGAAATTAGTACCCAGGAGATGTTAAGATCCACGAGAAGTTAGGACCCAGGAGAAGCAGACATTTATAAAGATAAATGTCTAAAATATATTTAAATGCATTCATTGAGAGTGTATGCATATAAATGTTATTACAGTTCCTTTTTATTTTTAGTTCAATAAATCTATTAAAGATTTAAATTATAATTTTATTTATCTCATTTTCTGCCTCATTGGGAAAACAGAAAAAGAAAAATGTCCAACAAACACTTAGAGATCCTGATTTGTCTATGAAAGAGACAAGCAGCTCACACTAACACCGTTTGATAAACACTGGTCTCAATAGGATAATCTATATTATATATATAAAAATGAATGTATGTATGTATGTATGTTTGTCTCGTATGCGCTCCCACACCATTCATGCGATTGCAACAAAACTTTGGTGAGTTGTTGGCCACCTACCTGGGCATTTAACTGCGACATTAAAAAACTTTTCAATTTTTTCGTTTTCGGCCGTTGGCCCTTCATTTGTTTTTTTTCTTATACGAGCTTTGTAAAACAATATTTCCGTCTGCGCTCCTACGCCATTCGTCTGAATGCGCTAAATCTTGGGTAAAATGTTACACGCACGCCCACAAAGGTTTGGAAATAATTATAAACGTTTTAAAATATTCCGTTTTGAGCCAGGGGCCCCGTGTTCGTTTTTTCTTATATGAGCTATATAAATATAGTTTCAAACCGTATGCGCTCATACACCATTCATGCGATTGCGACAAAACATTGGAGAGTTGTATTCTACAAGCTCGCGCATTTTACCGGGTCATTATAACACTTTTAAAATATTTCGTTTTGGCCGTTGGCCCCAAAATCGTTTTTTTTTCTTATATGAGCTTTGTAAACAATAGATTTCGTCTGCGCTCCTACACCATTTATTCGAATACGCTAAAACTTTGACGAGATGTTGCGAGCATGCCCACAAAGGTTTCTAAATTATTACAACCGTTTTAAAATATTCCGTTTTGAGCCAGGGGCCCCATGTTCGTTTTTTCTTATATGAGCTATATAAATATAGTTTCAAACCGTATGCGCTCCTACACCATTCATGCGATTGCGACAAAACATTGGAGAGTTGTATTCCATAAGATCGCGCATTTTACTGGGTCATTATAACACTTTTAAAATATTTCGTTTTGGCCGTTGGCCCCAAAATCGTTTTTTTTCTTATATGAGCTTTGTAAACAATAGGTTTTGTCTGCGCTCCTACACCATTTATTCGAATACGCTAAAACTTTGACGAGATGTTGCGAGCATGCCCACACAGGTTTCTAAATTATTACAACCGTTTTAAAATATTCCGTTTTGAGCCAAGGGCCCCATGTTCGTTTTTTCTTATAGGAACTATATAAATATAATTTCAAACCGTATGCGCTCCTACACCATTCATGTGATTGCAACAAAACTTTTTTGAAAGGTTGTCCATAAGCTTGCGCATTTTACTTATCCCTTACAACACTTTTAAAATATTCCGTTTTTTGTCGTTGGCCCCAAATTTTTTTTTACTTATAAGAGTTTTCTAAAAAATAAGTTTTGTATGCGCTCTTATACCATTCATCTGAATGCGATAAAACTTTAGTAAGATGTTTTGCACACGCCCGCAAAGGTTTTTGAATTATTACAACCGTTTAAAAATATTCCGTTTTGACCAAGGGGCCACATGTTCTATTTTTCCTATATGATCTATACAAATATAATTTCAAACCGAGCTACTACATTAATGGATAGATTTTTAATGATATACAAATAGCAACATTAAACTGTGTGTGTGATATAATAAGTAGGTTTCTGAAGTAATACAACAATTCTACAATATTCCGTTTGTGCCACCGTTTTATTGTCTTTATAATTATCGTATGCATTCCTATACCATTCATCTGATTGCGATAAAACTTTGGTGAATTGATATGCGCACTCCAGCAAATGTTTCTAATTTATTACAACCATTTCACAATATTCCGTTTGGGGTCAGGGACCCCTAATTCCATTTTTTCTTAATTTAACTATAAAAATATAATTTAAAACAGAGCTATTTCATGGGTGGATGAAATTGAATCAAATACAAATAACGACATTTCAGTTTATGTGTTACATAATAAGTAGGTTTCTGAATTAATGCAACCATTTTACAATATTTCGTTTGGGCCGGGGGCCTTAAATTCGTTTTGTTTTCTTAAATGAGCTTCATCAATATAATTTCAAACAGAGCCGTCAAAACAACCACCCTTGAACAAATGCCAACAGACAGCAATTTGTAGTAAGAGCATGAAAAAACACATTGTTGCATGTTTAGTGTAGAGAGTATTTTTGTTGTTTTTATAAATAAGCTTGAATTTTGTGACGTATTTTAGAATATGATATGACGTTGTAAACGTGTTATGGTTTTGAACAGCAATGATAAAGTAAATCTATAATAGAGTGTGAGAAATTCGCAGTTGTTTTGTTTTATGAAAAGACATTTGACATGAATCGATGGTTTCTTAAGTTTTTAAATTACCCAATAGACAACGAAGGTATTGAACTATAATAACATCTAGATTTTAACGCTGGAATTTATGATTTATAAAGTAATGTGACCCTTATACAACTGGAAATGTACTGCCAACAATTCATTGTACTTCCTAACATATGAAAACTATAACCATTAAAAATATCGTTAATTAATTGAATCAAATACAAACAGCGATATTTCATTTTGTGTTTGAGGTAACAAGTGGTGTTAAATGTGAAATTAGCATTGTCTATCGAAATATAATAAAAGATATCACATGCATTTGTAATATTCGTCACAAAGCAATACTTTTGCTGTCACATCACTGATGCCACCCAAACGAAAAGCTATTGGTTTTTCCACACCTCAAGCGCGAAAGAAAAGGTCATCACGAGCATCGGAAACAGTCGAGCAACGAGAAGCACGACTGGAAACCGCTCGAGTATGCAATGCTCAAGCCCGTACATTTGACACAGTGGAGCAACGGGAAGCAAGACTGGAAACAGTTCGAGTACGCAACGCTCAAACCCGTTCATCTGAAACAGTCGAGCAACGTGAAGCAAGACTGGCAACCGCTCGAATACGCAATGCTCAAGCCCGTACCTTTGACACAGTGGAGCAGCGGGAAGCAAGACTGGAAACAGTTCGAGTACGCAACGCTCAAACCCGTTCATCTGAAACAGTCGAGCAACGTGAAGCAAGACTGGCAACCGCCCGAGTACGCAATGCTCGAACCAGACGAACACTGCACGTTGAATTAAATCTTAGTGCATTCCATTACAATGCTAATTATGATTACAGTCTTCATCCAAGCGTGGTTATTGGAAAAATGGATAAATTATGCGTTTATTGCAGTGCCCTCAAATTTAAGAATGAAACTGCGGGAATTTGCTGCGCGGGTGGGAAAGTGAAATTGCAAGAATTACATTCACCACCAGAACCATTATCAACCTTGGTATCAGGTGAAACAAGCCAATCGAAACATTTCTTGGCAAACATACGCAAGTACAATTCATGTTTCCAAATGACATCGTTCGGTGCAACAAATATCGTGCGCGAGAATTACATGCCAACATTTAAAGTGCAAGGGCAAATTTATCATCGTGCAGGATCACTACTACCACTGCCAGACACAGATCACAAATTTCTTCAAATTTATTTTATGGGGAATACTGATGAACAAATCGATCAACGTTGTCATATCAATATGGGCACTAAGAGAGAAATTGTAGCTGTATTGCAATCTCTATTTTTGCAACACAACGAATTAGTTCAATTGTTTAGAAATTCACTTGAACAAATGCCGACAGATGATTACTCAGTTGTAGTTAGAGCAGACAAAACACCTGCCGGCCAACACGAAAGACAATACAACGCACCAACAATTGATGAAGTTGCGATCGTTATAGTGGGCGAAGAATTTAACTCACGTGATATAATTCTTCATCGCAGAAATGGTGATGTTCAGCGAGTCTCAGAAACTCATCGCTCATACGACGCATTGCAATATCCAATTTTATTTTGGCAAGGAGAAGATGGATATCATTTCAACATCAAATTGAGAAATCCACAAACAGATGAGGAATCGAATAAGAAAGTCAGTTCCAAGAAATACTATTCATATCGATTGATGATTCGTGAGAGTGCCGAAAATCATATCTTGAAATGTCGACAATTGTTCCATCAATACATTGTTGATATGTATGCAAAAATCGAAACCGAACGACTCCTCTACATTCGATTAAATCAAAGCAAGTTGCGTTCCGAAGAGTACATTCATTTACGTGATGCAGTTGTGAATGATGGCAATGTGAATCCAAATGAATTAGGGAAAATGGTTATACTGCCGGCCACATTTACTGGGAGTCCACGTCACATGCATGAATACGCACAAGATGCAATGACATATGTTCGTGCATTTTTTTATTACCTTTACATGCAACCCTAAGTGGGATGAAATACAAGAACTGTTGTTAACTGGACAATCACCATCAGATCGTCACGATATTGCTGCCCGTGTGTTCAAACAAAAATTGAAATCTTTAATCGATTTTATTGTCAAGCATCATGTTTTTGGAGAGACACGCTGTTGGATGTATTCCGTTGAATGGCAAAAAAGAGGATTGCCACATGCACACATTTTAATTTGGTTGATCGAAAAAGTCCAAGCAGATCAAATTGATAAAGTCATTTCTGCAGAAATACCTGATGGCGACATTGATCAATACTTATTAGAAATCGTCACCAAAAACATGATTCACGGTCCATGTGGCTTACTCAACAAAAATTCTCCATGCATGTCTGATGGGAAATGTACGAAACGATACCCAAGAGATTTAGTTGCTGAGACTGTCACTGGCAATGACGGATATCCACTATATCGTCGACGATCAACTGAAGATGGTGGCAAATCAATCACTTTAAAAGTACGAAACAATGATGTTGAAGTTGATAATCGTTGGGTTGTACCTTATTCACCGTTACTCTCGAAAACGTTCAAAGCACACATCAATGTCGAGTATTGCAATTCGGTGAAATCGATCAAGTACATTTGCAAATATGTTAACAAAGGAAGCGATATGGCAATTTTTGGATTGGAAAAAACAACACGATCACTCGATGAAGTCTACCAATATCAACTTGGACGCTACATTAGTAGCAATGAAGCAATATGGCGCATTTTATCATTTCCAATCCATGAACGCCATCCAACAGTTGTTCATTTGGCAGTGCACCTTGAAAATGGACAGCGCGTGTACTTTACATTAGAAAATGCACGTGCAAGAGCTTTGTCACCTCCGCCAACAACGTTAACTGCATTTTTCTCATTGTGCGGGAATGATATTTTTGCAAAGTCGCTACTTTACTCTGAAGTGCCAACATATTACACATGGAATGCTTTAGCGAAAAGGTTTCAACGTCGCAAACAGGGTAAAGCATTTGAAAAACACCCCAATTTATATTCAACCGACGCATTAGGCCGTCTGTACACTGTTCACCCAAACAATGCAGAATGCTTTTACTTGCGATTACTGTTAATCAACGTACGTGGACCGACATCATTCCAAGAATTGAGAACAGTAAACGGTCAAGTATGTGCCACTTATCGTGAAGCTTGCCAAGAATTAAAACTTCTGGAAAACGATGCTCATTGGGACACTTCGCTTTCTGATGCATCAAATATTGCTCAACCACAGCAAATACGCACTTTGTTTTCAATCATATTGACAACATGCTTCCCATCCAATCCAAAAGATCTTTGTGAGAAATACAAAGACTACATGAGTGAAGACATTCTACACCGTTTGCGTGCAAAGAAACAAAATCCGGATATTCAATTTACATCAAACGTGTATAATGAGGCATTGATTTCGATTGAGGACATGTGTTTGGCAATCGCTAACAAAACACTGGTAGATTTGGGAATGACTGCTCCGAATCGATCTGAAAACAACCTATTCCATCGAGATTTGCATCGAGAAACACACTTTGATATCGACGAATTGGGTACATTTGTTCAAATGAATCATCCGAAACTGGTTCCAGAGCAACGCTTAGTGTATGACATAATTATGAATGCAATTGGAAGTCAAAAAGGTGGATTGTATTTCCTAGATGCTCCCGGAGGCACAGGCAAAACTTTCCTAATTTCACTTATTTTGGCAACCATACGATCTCGAAAGAATATTGCACTGGCAATCGCATCATCTGGAATTGCAGCAACTCTTTTGGATGGTGGACGAACAGCGCATTCAGCACTGAAATTGCCATTGAACATGCAAATAACTGAGACACCAACATGCAATATAAATAAACATTCTGGAATGGGTAAAGTACTACAATCATGTCAACTCATTATATGGGACGAATGTACTATGGCGCACAAAAAAGCATTGGAAGCGCTGCATCGTACACTTAAAGATGTGAGAGGAAATGAACAGCTCTTTGGTGGCGCACTTATTCTATTATCTGGTGATTTTCGACAAACTCTACCAGTTATAGCACGTTCAACCGCTGCAGATGAATTAAATGCATGTCTAAAATCATCAGTTTTATGGCGGCATGTACAGAAATTGACTTTGAAGACCAATATGCGTGTGCAACTACACAATGATGCATCCGCTGAACGTTTCGCAAAACAGTTGTTGGACATTGGGAATGGGAAAATGGCAATCGATGAATCCACACAATGTTTCAGATTGCCAACAAGTTTCTGTAAAATGACAGCAACCATCGACGAATTGATTCATAGAGTTTTTCCAAATATCGCACAAAATTACACAAATCATCAGTGGCTCAGTGCACGTGCTATATTGGCAGCCAAAAACAACGATGTCAATGCCATCAACTTAAGCATTCAAAATGAAATCCCAGGCGAAACGACAACGTACAAGTCCATCGATACTGTATTGAATGAAGACGAAGTTGTCAACTATCCAACGGAATTCTTGAATTCACTTGACTTGCCAGGCATCCCGTCGCACGTTTTAACACTCAAAATTGGCGTGCCTATCATTCTTTTGCGAAACATAAATCCACCACGACTTTGTAACGGCACCAAGCTTTCAGTGAAAAAGATGATGAACAATATCATCGAAGCAACTATTTTAAATGGAAAATTTAAAGGCGAAGATGTACTGCTGCCACGCATCCCAATGATTCCAACAGATATGCCATTTGAATTTAAACGTCTGCAGTTTCCGGTGCGACTCGCATTTGCAATGACCATCAACAAAGCACAGGGACAATCGCTACAAGTTTGTGGACTAAATTTGGAAAACCCATGCTTCTCTCATGGACAGCTGTATGTCGCCTGCTCTCGCGTCGGAAAACCTTCCGATTTATTCGTGTATGGAAAAACAAAAAACATTGTGTATTTAAAAGCTCTTCAAGAAACATAATTAAAACGCAAACACTTTCTTTCTTGAGTGGCATCGCAACGCATGCCGGGTACTCGCTAGTCTATATATATAAAAATGAATGTATGTATGTATGTATGTTTGTCTCGTATGCGCTCCCACACCATTCATGCGATTGCAACAAAACTTTGGTGAGTTGTTGGCCACCTACCTGGGCATTTAACTGCGACATTAAAAAACTTTTCAATTATTTCGTTTTCGGCCCTTGGCCATTCATTCGTTTTTTTTCTTATACGAGCTTTGTAAAAAATATTTCCGTCTGCGCTCCTACGCCATTCGTCTGAATGCGCTAAATTTGGGGTAAAATGTTACAAGCACGCCCACAAAGGTTTGGAAATAATTATAAACGTTTTAAAATATTCCGTTTTGAGCCAGGGGCCCCGTGTTCGTTTTTTCTTATATGAGCTATATAAATATAGTTTCAAACCGTATGCGCTCCTACACCATTTATGCGATTGCGACAAAACATTGTAGAGTTGTATTCCATAAGCTTGCGCATTTTACTGGGTCATTATAACACTTTTAAAATATTTTGTTTTGGCCGTTGGCCCCAAAATCGTTTTTTTTTCTTATATGAGCTTTGTAAACAATAGATTTCGTCTGCGCTCCTACACCATTTATTCGAATACGCTAAAACTTTGACGAGATGTTGCGAGCATGCCCACAAAGGTTTCTAAATTTATACAACCGTTTTAAAATATTCCGTTTTGAGCCAGGGGCCCCATGTTCGTTTTTTCTTATATGAGCTATATAAATATAGTTTCAAACCGAATGCGCTCCTACACCATTCATGCGATTGCGACAAAACATTGGAGAGTTGTATTCCATAAGCTCGCGCATTTTACTGAGTCATTATAACACTTTTAAAATATTTTGTTTTGGCCGTTAGCCCCAAAATCGTTTTTTTTTCTTATATGAGCTTTGTAAACTATAGGTTTCGTCTGCGCTCCTACACCATTTATTCGAATACGCTAAAACTTTGACGAGATGTTGCGATCATGCCAACAAAGGTTTCTAAATTATTACAACTATTTTAAAATATTCCGTTTTGAGCCAGGGGCCCCATGTTCATTTTTTCTTAAAGGAGCTATATAAATATAATTTCAAACCGTATGCGCTCCTACACCATTCATGCGATTGCAACAAAACTTTGTTGAAAGGTTGTCCATAAGGTCGCCCATGTTAATGAGTAATTACAATACTTTTAAAATATTCCGTTTTCAGCCGTTGTTCCCAAATTCTTTTTTTTTCTTATATGAGCTTTGTACAAAATAATTTCTGTATGCGCTCCTATATCATTTATCTGAATGCGATAAAACTTTAGTAAAATGTTTTACCCAAGTCCGCAAAGCTTTTCAAATTATTACAACCGTTTAAAATATTCTTTTTTGAGCCAGGGGCCCTAAGTTCTATTTTTCCTATATGAGCTATACAAATACAATTTCAAACAGAGCTAATGTGTGGATGGATAGATTTTTAATAAAATACAAATAGCGACATTAAATTGTGTGTGTCACATAGTAATTAGGTTTCTGAAGTAGTTACAACACTTTTAAAATAATCCGTTTTTGGCCGTTGGCCCCAAAATCGTTATTTTTCTTATATGAGCTTTGTAAAAAATAATATCCGTATGCACTCCTATACCATTTATCTGAATGCGATACAACTTCAGTAATATGTTTCTCTTTTTTTAATTTTTTGATATAATAAGTAGGTTTCTGAAGTAATACAACAATTCTACAATATTCCGTTTGTGGCCGGGGGCCTTAATTCGTTTTCCACCATTTATTATCTATATAATTATCGTATGCATTCCTATACCATTCATCCGATTGCGATAAAAACTTTGGTGAATTGATATGCGCGCTCCCGCAAATGTTTCTAAATTAGAATAACATTTTACAATATTTCGCATGGGCCGATGTCCTTAAATTCGTTTTGTTTTCTTTAACAAACTTTATCAAAATAATTTCAAACGGAGCTATCAACTCAACCGCCCTTGAACAAATGCCAACAGACATCAATTTGTAGCAAGAGCAGAGAAAACACGTTTTTGCATGTGTAGTGTAGAGAGTATTTTTGTTGTTTTTATTAATAAGCTTGAATTTTGTGACGTATTTTAGAATCGGATATAGCTTTGTAAATGTGTTGTGATTTTGAATAGCAATGATGTAGTAATACATCTATTATATAAGAATGATCTATGCTGACCGTAACTCACAAAGAACCGATACGATTTAAATACGTTCCCATTTTTTAAAACAATCATAATTTTCTTCTATTATTTTAAGGAACTCGAATTAATGGTAATGCGAAAAATATATTGTATATTCGCTTTAATTTTAATAAAATTTTAAGTATTAATAATATAAATTACAAATAAATCTGGAGTAACAACTAACAACTATTTTAAACATTTTATATGTGGTTGAAAGTTATGAAAATTAATAAAACAAATTATAATCAAAGAATTACACTGTAATCACATTTATCGGGGAAACCAAAACATCTGTTGATTGTAGTGCATTTTTTAAGTACGTTCCAAATATTGCGTACTAAAAGTAAAATTAATTTGTTCTAAATAATAACGCAAATGACCTCAGAACTCAAATTGTCTATTTATTCAATGCAAAAATTTATCTGATTTAATAACCGCGCCTAATAAAATTGATAATGTATTTCCCCGTTCCTAAAAGTAAAATTAATAAATATAATAGATTGCTTTTTAAATTGCTACAATTTAAAAAATGAAATAAAATTTTTGCTTTTTATTTTTAACGTTTAATAAATTTTTACTTTTATTCTTTCCAAAAATATACATTTATGAAATTTATAAATTAATAAAATAAATATAAAAAAACCCTAACCTTTAAATATACTTTTAATACGAAAATGCCGTTTAATGCAATCAGTGCAGCGAAACTACATATCCAAATAGCATCCACTAATGCACTTATCACTCATTTAAATAAGAACAAAGCATTTGAAATGCAAAAAAATTGTTTTTGCGTAAGTGGATTACAATCCCGTGGATGATTTTATTAATTTCTTTAAAACTCTGTTTGGGGGAGGGGGAAGTTGACAAAATGAATTTGACAAATAATTTGCCTTCTTAGGTACATATATATGGGGGTTAGGAAATAGAGTGTGTACAATTTTTTATCTTTAAATCCAATGATATTACTGTTGTGAAAAATAGATGCTATATTCTCATTTTACGAATTAAGAAAATAAATGACGTTAACACAACGTAAGTACATTTACAAAAGTATATCCATGAATATCAAAACCCATTCATTTTACAAAGAATTACCAGTTTTGTACCGGGGCCCTATAGTAGTTTTTCTTTCTAATATGAGCTATTTAAATATAATGTCCGTATGAGTTCCTATACTATTCATCTGAATGCGATAAACTTTCAGTGAGTTGTTGTGTGCAGGCCCGCATTAGGTTTCTAAAGAAGTGCAAATATTTTACAATATTCCGCTTAGGGCCGGGGGCCTTAAATTCTTTTTTTTTCTTATATGAGCTATGTAAATATAACGTCAAACAGAGCTATTACATAAGTGGGTGGAATTACATTAAATATAAACTGTGACATTTCATTTTGTATATGTGACTTAATAAATAGGTTTCTGATTTAGTACAAATATTTCACAATATTACTTTTGGGGCCGGGGGCCCTAAATTTGTTTATATGTAATAAATGAGTCATATAAATATAATTTCAAACATAACTATTTCATGGGGGTATCAATCGCTATAAGTTTTGGGACTAAATTTCGAAAATCCATGCTTCCCACACGGGCAGCTGCGTGTGGTCTGCTGACACTTCTTAAAACCTTCTAATTAATTCGAATACGCACCAGACGTTTAAAAAAAGGTGGTTATTAGAAGAACTTACAACAAAATTATTAAAACACAGACACTTTATTTCGATGAGTGGCATTGCAACGCATGCCGGGTACTCGCTAGTACGATATATATATAGATTTGTATGGGGACGTAATCCATGTCCAGCACCGCACCACCGGTCACAGCTCGTGTCGGGGACGAAACGGCTGCCAGTGAGACCATGGGGGTTGCTTTTTCGTCATCGGCGACACCTTTGTTATCTACGATACGTAAACGGCAGCTGTAATCATGTAACTTAAGCCTTACTTTTAAGAACTTTGCCTAATGATTTTCCCCACATTAACCTTGATGAGATTACATTTAGTCGGGTATGTACCCCTTTAGGCTTCCTTGGTGCTCGACCACATGTATTAAAGACCCGGGCCACCTCGATCTCGGGCCACCATTTTAGATCCCGTAGCCCGAGGTCAGACTCGCGGAAATGTACTTGTCCTTAGTGGCCCCACGTATTTTGCATTTAAAGTTGTAATCGACGCCTCAAATGCACCGGCTTTTTATCTAGTTACCAAGCTATAAAAACAAATAAAAGCCTTAGTTCTCAAGACCTGATTTCTTGTATTTGTTAACTAAATTTAAAACTTTCAGCCCAACCAACTCACCAATTCGCCAATCGGCTACAGCCCAAAAAACCATCAACTCACTACTCGGCTCCAGCCCAACCAACCACCTACTCACCAACTCACCCACCACCAGCTCACTACTCGGATACATAAACTAAAGTAAATTTCGTTTTGTTTTCCCTCTATTTTAAAATCGATTTATTGATCAATTAAACAAAGGACGCATACGTTTATTAGCAATACGTCAAGTATTCACGGGCAACAATATATGACGTGGCGGGCCGAATGGTTGGCCACAACCTGGGTTATGGTATCGTTTGTCAATTAATACCTTTAAAGCAACAACAAAAAATTACAGACAATAATAAATTTAAAATTTTTAAATAATAAAAATAAACAGCTTTTAAAAAATGGATCAAAATTCCTTTTTATTGAAACATTAACCGGTTTGACTTTCCTGGTCTTCAAAGATACAAACTTTTCAATCGCATCATCAAAGATTGCTTTCTTTATCTCATCCGTTTCAATTGAAAAAAAAAATCGCAAGACCAGAAAAACAGAACAGGTTTATACGATATCGCAAATGCATCTTTATAAGTTTCATTTTTGAAAAAAAACTCTTCTTACATGAAGCCACAAGTATAAAGATTGTGAGAAATAACTGTATGCATAATGAGAACACTGGGAGAGACTCCCATTCAGTAATGAATTTTTAAAACTTCAAATATCGACCAATCATTGGCTTCGTTGCCTTGGGCTGAGACCTTTGACCTTTGAGCCATGTTCAAACTTTGACAATATAAAACAATCCATTATTATTACAAACAAAACAGAGATGTCCTCCTGTTAAAATAAAACAACAATATATCAAGAGAACTTTTGTTGTTAACAAATGCTTGTCCAGTTCCAGTAGACTGTTGTGTTCCACTTAACAAATGCTTGTCCAGTTCCAGTAGACTGTTGTGTTGCACTTAACAAATGCTTGTCCAGTTACAGTAGACTGTTGTGTTGCACTTAACAAATGCTTGTCCAGTTCCAGTAGACTGTTGTGTTGTACTTAACAAATGCTTGTCCAGTTCCAGTAAGGACCAGTAGAGTGATGTGTTGGAGCTTATCTGAGACTGGTTGAGATTTGTTTATCCATTGGAATGTCCTATATTGCTAAGGAAGGTTTCCTACACACAGTAAAAACTGAGGTCCGGTAGAAATGTTCTTATAAAGTTGTTATTTCATACTCAACTGATAGTCATCGTCTTAGCTGTCTATGATGAGAGCAAAATATTGCCTGCACCACCACGTCCTTTGTAACATTCAGGAATAGAGATCTTACTGTAGCATACCACTAAACTTATGGCTGGAGATCTTACTGTAGCATACCACTAAACTTATGGAGATCTTACTGTAGCATACCACTAAACTTATGGAGATCTTACTGTAGCATACCACTAAACTTATTGAGATCTTACTGTAGCATACCACTAAACTATGCAGATCTTACTGTAGCATACCACTAAACTTATGGAGATCTTACTGTAGCATACCACTAACCTTATGAAGATCCGTACTGTATTATCCCCTTCAACTTGCGGAAACATTTTAATGCATTTAACCGATTTATTTATTCCCCCCCCCCCCCCAAGAAGTGCTAAAGCAAACTTTAAAGCTATATTATACCAGCTGCAACATTGGCCTGCATTGAGTGTTAGTTGACTATATTATACCAGCTTGTTATATCATGTCAGCCAACTTAATCTAAAGAAAATATATCTCAAATTAAACCGCCATTTAGTTGGACTGTCACCCTAGTTGACTAGACAGTCACCCTAATTGACTAGACCGTCACCCTAGTTGACTAGACTGTCACCCTAGTTGGCCGTTTTATTGTTTTACTTTGCATCTTGTTTTCCTCCCAATAATTCTATTGGGTCAGAGTATATGGGTTAAATGCTGTATAGAATTGAGACAATGTTTTCATACCTCCAGTATCTCAAATATTATGTGTAGTAATTGATGTTCCAATAAAATGATGCATGGCAATCTTTTAATCCATTTCTTTCGTTAAATGGGCTGAAAATGACGCTCGTTCCTTTAGGAAAAAAAAAGCAATGCCAGGGGCGGACCGCCCTCCCATCCATTCCAATATACGCCACCCTGGTTTGGGGGGGGGGGTGGGGTTGACCCATGCCTTTATCGCACTGGGTGACGCAAACCCTAGTAACACCTCTGGTTTCAATAATGTTGTTTTTAAATTAATTTAACGGGCACCGACAACTGAAGAAACTGCAGTTTTATCTATTATAATGACTGTCACTTTTGTACACGAGATTGCAAACCACTTGCAGATAAGAGGTTCTACAGTAACAATGTCATTAATAATGTCAACTTAAGTTTGGATCTTTAACAGTTGGCTGAACTATGCCTTTCCCGTATCTTAAAACAGTTGGCTGAACTATGCCTTTCCCGTATCTTAACAGTTGGCTGAACTATGCCTTTCCCGTATCTTAACAGTTGGCTGAACTATGCCTTTCCCGTATCTTAACAGTTGGCTGAACTATGCCTTTCCCGTATCTTAAAACAGTTGGCTGAACTATGCCTTTCCCGTATCTTAAAACAGTTGGCTGAACTATGCCTTTCCCGTATCTTAAAACAGTTGGCTGAACTATGCCTTTCCCGTATCTTAAAACAGTTGGCTGAACTATGCCTTTCCCGTATCTTGTGCGGTTGTGTGAATAGCAGAGAGAGTACACAAGAGAGATGGCAAAAAAAGTGAGGGAGGGAGAGAGGGGGCAAAACATGGAGAAATGGGTCAAATAGAGAGAGGGAGAAATGGGTCAAATAGAGAGAGGGAGAAAGGGGTCAAATAGAGAGAGGGAGAAGGGGGCGAAACAGAGTGTGATAATAGCCACACAAATACTACTCATTTCAGAAAACTATGGCACGTAAATCTAAAATAAGAGAGGCATTTTGATTCATTTTTGTTTTTGGCTTTTGTGTCCTATTCATTTCGCTGTGAGCATGTTTCTGGCACGCCTCTGGAAGGTTGCTGACATCTGCGTGAATGCTAAAATGTTATTGAATTAAAACACTACAATAAAACAACTGCTACACAGGATCAACATTTTATTGAAAATTTCATGCATTGTGTTTATTTATACTTGCTTCCATTCATATCACTGACTTGTACTACAATTTATAATGACTCATTTATAACAAACCTACACTATGACTAAAACATTTTTTAATTCTTACTATTCACTATGAAATTAAATACTTAATATAAAAAAAAAAATTTTAAACTTGCTGACAAAAAAGAATGCTTTTCCAGGTTTTCTACCCTTTGAATGATAACTCTACATAAACAAAAATGAATCCTTTTTGTGTAAAACACTTGTTGATAATTGCAAGCTAGTGCCCGGGTATAACAAGGACAGCCCAACAAACTAATGTCAATAAATTATTGCACTCAAATATTGCACTGGATTTTTATGGAAAATATATCAATAAATAACAGCAACATAAAGTACATTATAAATATTCCAGATAACAAGTTCCAAAACAAATATTCTATTTTGACAGTATTTGGTGACATTTTCAATCTACAATAAAACAATTTTTGTAACTTTCTTTGCAAGCGTATGCTGTATCTTTTTGTCAAATAATAAAAGTTTTTGCAGGTTAAAATTTGTCACAGTGCCCAGGGCTGTAACTGTTAAGCTTGCGACATCTCCTGGTAGAGCGGGTTGTCCAGTGACAAGGCGGCATCTTGAAGTTTCATGGCCTGGAGGCGACACAGCAAACATCAATATCACAAACTAGACGACACAGCAAACATCAATATCACAAATTAGACGACATAGCGACACAGCAAACATCAATATCACAAACTAGATGACACAGCAAACATCAATATCACAAACTAGATGACACAGCAAACATCAATATCACAAACTAGACGACATAGCGACACAGCAAACATCAATATCACAAACTAGATGACACAGCAAACATCAATATCACAAACTAGATGACACAGCAAACATCAATATCACAAACTAGACGACACAGCAAACATCAATATCACAAACTAGATGACACAGCAAACATTGATATCACAAACTAGGTGACACAGCAAACATCAATATCACAAACTAGATGACACATCAAACATCAATATCACAAACTAGACGACACAGCAAACATCAATATCACAAACTAGACGACACAGTAAACATCAATATCACAAACTAGACGACACAGCAAACATCAATATCACAAACTAGATGACACAGCAAACATCAATATCACAAACTAGACGACACAGCAAACATTGATATCACAAACTAGATGAAACAGCAAACATCAATATCACAAACTAGACGACACAGCAAACATCAATATCACAAACTAGACAACACAGCAAACATCAATATCACAAACTAGACGACACAGCAAACATCAATATCACTAACTAGACGACACAGCAAACATCAATATCACAAACTAGACGACACAGCAAACATCAATATCACAAACTAGACGACACAGCAAACATCGATATCACAAACTAGATGACACAGCAAACATTGATATCACAAACTAGACGACACAGCAAACATCAATATCAAAAACTAGACGACACAGCAAACATCAATATCACAAACTATGAATATGGCACCTTTAGGGACATAATTTAATGGTGCTGTTATATTGATTATTCAGGAAGGAAATGTCAGGTATAAAGTAATGGACTACTTTGACACCTTGAAGGGATATCACTCTTTGGGAAAGGTCTACTATCTATGAGACACCAGGTGTCATAACGCTGCAGGTATGATTTAAATATTTCAAGGTGTTGCCACAAGATTGAGTATTTTGTGGCATAATCAGTAAGAAAATGGCAGCAATAGATGATCTCCCCTTTGCCGGGATGACAATCAAAACACTTTAAAATGATATGTACAGGACCCGCTTGGTGAAGTGCGGTGTAGAGTGTACAAGTGGTGGAATATTCTCAAAATGGTTTACAAACAGTTACCATGATCAAAAGAGAAAAGTAAATTAAATAAACGCACCAAGGCTAAACTGTGAATAAAATATGAGCTAAAGAATAGATCCCATAATAGAATGTATACCATCAGATAATCTCAAGCTAGATTGTACCATTTATGATGGTATTCAACAGAGCCATTTATGATGGTATTGTTTCAACAGAGCCATTTATGATGGTATTGTTTCAACAGTGCAATTTATGATGGTATTGTTTCAACAGAGCCATTTATGATGGTATTGTTTCAACAGAGCCATTTATGATGGTATTGTTTCAACAGAGCCATTTATGATGGTATTGTTTCAACAGAGCCATTTATGATGGTATTGTTTCAACAGAGCCATTATGATGGTATTGTTTCAACAGAGCCATTTATGATGGTATTGTTTCAACAGAGCCATTTATGATGGTATTGTTTCAACAGAGCCATTTATGATGGTATTGTTTCAAAAGAGCCATTTATGATGGTATTGTTTCAACAGAGCCATTTATGATGGTATTGTTTCAACAGAGCCATTTATGATGGTATTGTTTCAAAAGAGCCATTTATGATGGTATTGTTTCAACAGAGCCATTTATGATGGTATTGTTTCAAAAGAGCCATTTATGATGGTATTGTTTCAAAAGAGCCATTTATGATGGTATCGTTTCAACAGAGCTCCCAATACAACAACTAAAATGTAAGTTCAAGTCATTGTTCAACACTTACAGTTCCACTTGTGTATCTCTTGGGTTCGTGTTTCTCAAAGGACGGGGGTTCTATTTCCTGTAGTGCTGTAAACTGTGGATATTAAACATTACTTTATCAATATATCTCGTCAATGTGATTTCATTATCTTTTCCTTAAAAATAAGTTTTATTAAATACTATCTTAATCATTTATTTAAAAAATTACCTTACTCTACACCCTTACTAGAAAGAGTAGAAAGTTAGAGCCCAATGGATAAAAACTTTTCTTTTTAATGTATGGGAAGGGTCTACAATGTGTCTACACTCAAAACTTTATATAGTGTGTCTCCATTTACAACTTTATATAGTGTCTCTACACTCACAACTATAGTGAGTCAACTCTCACCACTATAGTGAGTCTACTCTCACAACTATAGTGTGTCTACTCTACAACTATCTAAATGTCAGTCATGACAAGATAACTCGTTGATATAATTAATAAAAAGTACATAATATTTAATCGCTTATTATTGTTAAGTTAGTGTTAATTAACTTAGCGTTAACTAAGTTAGTGTTAATTAAGTTAGTGGTAACTAAGTTAGTGTTAATTAACTTAGCGTTAACTAAATTAGTGTTAATTAACTTAGCGTTAACTAAGTTAGTGTTAATTAAGTTAGTGGTAACTAAGTTAGTGTTAATTAACTTAGCGTTAACTAAGTTAGTGTTAATTAACTTAGCGTTAACTAAGTTAGTGTTAATTAAGTTAGTGGTAACTAAGTTAGTGTTAATTAAGTTAGCGCTTATTAAGTTGGTGTTAACTAAGTTAGTGGTAACTAACTTAGCATTAACTAAGTTAGTGTTAACTAAGTTAGTGTTAATTAAGTTAGCGTTAATTAAGTTGGTGTTAACTAAGTTAGTGTTGATTAAGTTAGTCTTAATTAACTCATATTTAACCAATGTATTTTAAAGATTTCTTTTAAAAGAAACTTTAAATTGTCTTACCCCAACTCCAGAGCCATAGTCATAGATAGGATTGCTCAATCCACCATCTTCAATCAGATCAGAGGATCTGCCAAATCTCTGGAACCTCAGGTTACCACTGAAGATCAAAAGATGACTTCCCTGTTACATAACATCTTTCTAGAGCAGTTTAGACTACTATTTATTGGATAGGAGCCATGTAAAAAATGTGTATAAAGTTTATAAAATTGAAGGTGATGATAGATATTACAAGTAACTAATATTTGCTCTAATAATGAAAGAGGATTTAACTGATAAAAAATTTAATAGATTAGAGCAAGCCCAAATAGAACACTCATCCGTGAACAACAATGTCATCCACAAACACCACTATGATCCACTAACTTACAGCCTGTTTGTTCTCTTCAGATAGATGACGACGCCTGCCACTATGACAATCAAGGCCAACAACCCCAGGACAAGTCCAACTGGCAGCTTCCAAGAATCTGGCCAAATTGAAAGACAGAGCATGATAAGTATTTCAAAGTATTTTTTTCCCAATGCCTTTTTTTACAAGAAAAAAACTACTTTAAAAATGTTACACTTAAAAATATGAATATACAGCAGTAATGATTTGATCAATCCATGCATTATGTGAGCATCTGGAAACCCCCCCACCCCCCCAATGTATGTACAAATGATGACACAGCAAATCTAATGCCCCCCCCCTTACAAAGGTACATGTAGACTTGTAAGTTGTCACTAGGTTATTAATTAATGTTGTGATATCTAGCGAGGTATTAGTGAAAACACACCTAGACAGTCTGACCATAATTACAAAACATTGTAATGTTATTTTTATAGTATGGCCTTTGAAAATAATTAGAAATCACGAGTTTCACAGACTTTTAGGTGACATTTGGCTCTGTAAGAGATATTATAGGCTATATACGGAATGTCAAAATATCAGGATAATTAATGCAGAATGTACATGCACATGTTTCCATACACACCTGTATGTAAAATCAACAAATCTACAACCCCAGTTCCCCTTGAGTGCATACATAATATATGGATGACCCCCTGGTCAATACGTGGGGAAACAAATACAATCTTTAAAAAAACATATATATTTTAACAGAGTGCAAAAATAATGTCTACATTTTTGGGGTGACTGATTGAAATAGTGCTTTTTAAAAAAAAAATTGAGCACCATTCTTGAACATTAATCAGTTCTTAAAAGACTCATGGAGATATTTCAATGGTAACTTTTACTTAAAAGACTCATGGAGATATTTCAATGGTAACTTTTACTTAAAAGACTCATGGAGATATTTCAATGGTAACTTTTACTTAAAAGACTCATGGAGATATTTCAATGGTAACTTTTACTTAAAAGACTCATGGAGATATTTCAATGGTAACTTTTACTTAAAAGACTCATGGAGATATTTCAATGGTAACTTTTACTTAAAAGACTCATGGAGATATTTCAATGGTAACTTTTACTTAAAAGACTCATGGAGATATTTCAATGGTAACTTTTACTTAAAAGACTCATGGAGATATTTCAATGGTAACTTTTACAAAGTTGCAGATGAAGTGGATGACAATGGAACGGATTAATTTATTGAGGTACAATACTGTATGCAGTATGGAGGAATCTAAGATTCCAACAGCTGAGACTAAGCTCTTGAGATCATATGGTGAGCTACGTACAAAGTATTTATCTACACAACTTTATACTAAGACTAAGTTCTTAAGATCATAAGGTGAACAACGTGCAAAGTATTTATCTACACAACTTTATGCTAAGACTAAGTTCTTAAGATAATAAAGTTAACAACGTACAAAGTATTTATCTAAACAGCTTTCAAAAGTTCAACTTAAAATATTAAAAGTCAGCACACATCTTAGCCGTCTGAAATACATTGTTTACACCTTTACATAATCAAATTTTACCATTATTATCACTTCCTGCAGTGGCACCTTGAGCTGTGACCTTGCCCCCAACTGTGGTGGTGGCGGTGCCAGAACCTGTTACAACACCGGACACTGTAGATGAAGTTGAACTTGCTGTAGTGGTGGTGGCGGTGCTGGCAGTGCTGGTGGTGGTGGGTCTTGTGCTGGGTTCTGTGACACCAGGAGGTAGGTTGCATCGGTCACCATGGTAACCGTTGACACAGCTGAAACAGAGCATTAAAAATGTGTGTCAACAAAGAAACACTTGAAACTCAACTGTACAATTGTTAGATCTAACCTCAGTACAATTGTTAGATCTAACCTCAGTACAATTGTTAGATCTAACCTCAGTACAATTGTTAGATCTGACCTCAGTACAATTGTTAGATCTAACATCAGTACAATTGTTAGATCTAACCTCAATACAATTGTTAGATCTAACCTCAGTACAATTGTTAGATCTAACCTCAGTACAATTGTTAGATCTAACCTCAGTACAATTGTTAGATCTAACCTCAATACAATTGTTAGATCTAACCTCAGTACAATTGTTAGATCTAACCTCAGTACAATTGTTAGATCTAACCTCAATACAATTGTTAGATCTAACCTCAGTACAATTGTTAGATCTAACCTCAGTACAATTGTTAGATCTAACCTCAGTACAATTGTTAGATCTAACCTCAGTACAATTGTTAGATCTAACCTCAGTACAATTGTTAGATCTCACCTCAGTACAATTGTTAGATCTGACCTCAGAAACAATTGTTAGATCTGACCTCAGTACAATTGTTAGATCTGACCTCAGTATGATTGTTAGATCTGACCTCAGTACAATTGTTAGATCTGACCTCAGTACAATTGTTAGATACAATAAAATGGGCTTTTAGGACTTGTGTGTATTATGTATGGCTACTCTACTGAAAGATTGTTCCCAATCTTTTTTTTTCCCTTGACATTTCACACATTGTAGTCAATGTAGAATAAAAAAATTTTTGAAGCATAAATGGCACAGAAATGTTTTATAAATATCAAAGGATAAATTTGATGTGATAAGTCATTTTTTAAATTTTTTTAGAGAAAGTTTAAACCAAATTTCCAGTGAAATGATTTCATTTAGCAGCAGTTGGACAAACTTTTAGTGCAGAGGGGGAGGACATTTAGTTGTTTTTGTTGGACAGCATTGCATAATTTTTTAACTTTCAGATCGTAATTGTTGGTTATCATCTCACTATAAATAATTTTTATTTATTAATAAAATATGCTGAGTTAATTGTCTAGAACTCTTAGATTCCTATTCTAAATATAATTGTTAGGAACAATAAAAATGAGCCCAATATAATAATCAACAAAACGTATATAATGTCATCAATTAAGATTTACAAATGCTGATAGAACTAAAGAACATGATAACTTTGATGATCAAATAGAAACTAACAAACAGAGAAAAATTGCAGCAAAAATACTCACTTGCATGTCCTAAAACCAGAATTATCCAAAGTACATTTTCCGTTGTTTTGACAAAAAAATTCACAACCTGAAATAGAACAACAGCCTTGTTCAAGAACATTGTGACAGAGTGACATGCACAGGATGACTAGTGGCTTACATTGAATGACAGAGTGGCTTACACAGGATGAGAGAGTGGCTTACATAGAATGACAGAGTGGCTTACACAGGATGACATTACACAGGATGACATAGGGGCTTACACAGGATAACAGAGGGCTTACACAGGATGACATAATGGCTTACACAGGATAACATTACACAGGATGGCATAGTGGCTTACACAGGATGAAATAATGGCTTACACAGGATGACATAGTGGCTTACACAGGATGACAGAGGGCTTACACAGGATGACATAATGGCTTACACAGGATAACATTACACAGGATGACATAGTGGCTTACACAGGATGACATAGTGGCTTACACAGGATGACATAGTGATTTATACAGGATGACAGAGAGGCTTACACAGATGTTCACAGATGTTCACGATTATAAAAATGAAATTCAACATATTAGAGTCGTTACTTACTACATTGTTTCTCATCACTAGAGTCGTTACTTACTGCATTGTTTCTCATCACTAGAGTCGGCGCAATCCCTGACATTGTCACACCAGCGTCCTCGATCAATGCATGTATTGTCTGACAAACACTGGAACTGTATTGTGGCATTGCAGGCTGGTGGTTTGATGGGCCAGTTGGGCAAGGCGGTGTCAGAGAAACTGATAGGAAATATTAGTTTTAGTCACAGTCATAAAGGCAAAAGAATGATAGAAATATCATTTGGTTTGTGTGGACGAATTGGCAACTTAGTTCATGATAAAATGACGACTGATAATTTAATTATATTAAAAATTAAAATTCATTCATATTTTTATGTAATGTGAGTTGTTTACTACAAAGTTGTGCTATGAACAGTAGTGTAATGTGAGCTGTTTACTACAAAGTTGTGCTATGAACAGTAGTGTAATGTGAGCTGTTTACTACAAAGTTGTGCTATGAACAGTAGTGTAATGTGAGCTGTTTACTACAAAGTTGTGCTATGAAGAGTAGTGTAATGTGAGTTGTTTACTACAAAGTTGTGCTATGAAGAGTAGTGTAATGTGAGTTGTTTACTACAAAGTTGTGCTATGAACAGTAGTGTAATGTGAGCTGTTTACTACAAAGTTGTGCTATGAAGAGTAGTGTAATGTGAGTTGTTTACTACAAAGTTGTGCTATGAAGAGTAGTGTAATGTGAGCTGTTTACTACAAAGTTGTACTATGAAGAGTAGTGTAATGTGAGTTGTTTACTACAAAGTTGTGCTATGAACAGTAGTGTAATGTGAGCTGTTTACTACAAAGTTGTGCTATGAACAGTAGTGTAATGTGAGTTGTTTACTACAAAGTTGTGCTATGAACAGTAGTGTAATGTGAGTTGTTTACTACATAGTTGTGCTATGAACAGTAGTGTAGTTAGTACCCCCCGAGACGTGCCAAGTTGTTTTTTTCACACACCCCCCCAACCCACAACTCTGCAGTTGGCAGAAACACCCCCCCCCCCCCAACCCACAACTCTGCAGTTGGCAGAAAGTGCCAGCCCTCAATGTACAGAAAAAAAGTGTAGCCCCCTCCCCCTTCCGATGCCACTGGCTGCAGATTATTTCTTAATCCAGATTTATCCATACACGTACAGATTCATCAACATATATCCATTAATATCTACTTACGAGCAGCCCGAGTCAAACGTGACATCATCGAGGGCGACCGCTCCTCCAGGACTGCCAGGCATGGCTTGGAACATAAGTTGAAAAGGTTTGTCAGAATTAATGCTGGCCACCATGTGTTGCCAGTACGTGCCAGGGAAAGGATCTTTCATGCTCAAGCTATTATCTGGCAGACCATCACTGTGAGTTCTAAAGCTGACTTTGATGGATTGGGCGTTGGTCGGTATAACAGCATAGAAACGAATCTGTCACATGACAAAGTAAACAAATGTTAACATTTCATCCTAAACAATAAAATCTTACGTACAGGATTTTTTAAACATTTTGATCACATTTAGGAAAGCTAACATGAGAAAAAAAAGTCATCAGCAAAGCTTTGAAAATTTGCTAGGTGAGTCCTCAGTTTATTTACAAAAGTTGAACAATATTTTTCTTAGAGCTTGTTCACTGCTGTAAATAAGGCAGAGAATGCAACCGACGCATGAGCTGTTGACGCATGAGCTGTTGACGCATGAGCTGTTGACGCATGAGCTGTTGACGCATGAGCTGTTGACGCATGAGCTGTTGACGCATGAGCTGTTGACGCATGAGCTGTTGACGCATGAGCTGTTGACGCATGAGCTGTTGACGCATGAGCTGTTGACGCATGAGCTGTTGACGCATGAGCTGTTGACGCATGAGCTGTTGACGCATGAGCTGTTGACGCATGAGCTGTTGACGCATGAGCTGTTGACGCATGAGCTGTTGACGCATGAGCTGTTGACGCATGAGCTGTTGACGCATGAGCTGTTGACGCATGAGCTGTTGACGCATGAGCTGTTCCTCCGAGTCTTTTCATTAAGCCACACTTATTCCTTTCTTTTAATTCACTTATTCATTTCATTGTCAGAAGTCTTATGTATTGACAAATTCTCCTAACATTCATACACTAGCTGATCCAAGTCAATACTAGTTAATCTAATATAATCAGCCTTAAGGGAAACTGGTCACCAAACACACACTTAAGAAAAGTGTGGAAAAGAGAAAGGGGGGGGGGGTAGCCCACAAAGAAGCATTTCCTTCAAACTTGACCTGACCTAGTTTGCATCCACAGAGCCAAGATGTAGAGATGTCACATGTAAGTCTCTACCTTAATAATAAAATATTCTATAACAAATCAGAGCACCTGGGATGTGTTCCTCTACAGAATATTAGTCATCACAAGGGCTTAATAACGTTAAACTACCCCCACAAACATTGATCATGACACACTACTGCCAGCTACACAACTCTATCAACATGCCAGCTATGAGGAATTTATCCAGGATTTGTTGGACAGTGATTCCAAAGGTTTTAAAGTAAGCTTGACATACATTCCAGTATAAGTCGACATTCACAACATTAGACATCCACTGTAAGTATTTTAGTATGAATGGGTTCTGACAAAATAGCACTTTGAAACAAACAATCTGGAACACACACACACAAAAACACCCCAACACAATATTACTTACTTGGCAAAGCGTGTTGTTGGTCGGATTAAAGGTCTTTGACAGAAGTGTCGCAGAATCTGTACCTTTGGTGTTTGAACTTCCTGTGACAAACAAATAATGGCCGCTAGACAGGCCTGTCGTATGATCAATTCCAGGCAGCGTGTCTGCGGGGACCTGCGTGTTGTCCCATCTCTGCCAGTCCAGCTGATCGCCCGTCATTTGAGTAAAGTCTCCAAATGAGTTTTCAAAACTGAAGAAAAAGTAATTGCTGCAGGAGGAATCGGTTTCATCCGAGTTGTCCCCGCAATCATCTTCCTGGTCGCAGATATATGAGGCATCGATGCACGCCTTGTTGGCGCATCTGAACTGCTGGTGTGAGCAAGCGCTCAGAGGTGCGGGCAGACCGCAATGCTTGAATTCGAAGAGATCTAGAGCCATCTGGCCATCAAAGTTGGATGCTTGAGATTTAACAAACTTGAGTGTGAATGGAGTTGAACGCCGTCCAATACCTACTGCCATTGGCGTCCACTGGCCCAAACTATCAGAAGTCTGCCAGAGAACCGGCGGGGTCTGCCCCGTGGTATTGAGCATCAGCATAAGTGAGCCGGCGTTGGAACCTTTGATGTAGTAGCTAAACATGAGAGTGCACCCGGCACCCGCTGAGCTGAATGTCTGCGACGATAATGCTCCGGTCTGGCCCGCAGTGCTGCCATTATTTGTGTCTTTAAGAAATGCGTAGCCCCCCCCTGTGACAAAGTTGCCATCGTACGCTGGTCCCGTAGCTTGAGGAGAGCTCTTTGAGGAACCTTGTTGCCAGTCCAAAGTATCTGGGACCAGTTCTCTCCATGTGCAAAGATCTTTATCAAAGTTGCACACTGTAGTAGAATAACATTTGTTCTCATCACTCTGATCGCTGCAATCTATTTGGAAGTCACACACTCGACTCTGAGCTATACAGATTCTGTCAGAAACGCACAGGAACTCATTAATTGCACAAGGTTGTGAGGTACTGTGTGGCATCGTGGTGGGTGGAGTTCCTGTGGTGACTACCGGGGCAGGTGTTGGTAAAATGGGTGCTCCACAACCGGGGCCAAAAACGACATCATCAATGGCAAAGAAGGCCCTGGCGCTTACACCGTGCGAGGCTTTGAGTATAAATTGGAAAGGATCTGAGCCTTTAATGACTGCCGAGGCTTTGTTCCATGAATTGGTCAGCTGTGCAACAATGGTGGAAAGCAAGGACTGTCCACTCGCCGCCGTACTGCTGAAAACTGTTATATTACCAGCATCAGGGTCCGATATATAATACCAGAATGTGATATCACATTCTCCGTTCGGGGCAGGCAATGAGTAGGATATGCCCGCACTAGAATTTGGTGTGGAGTAGCTGAATGCAGTAAACAGGTAATGGCCGTACTGAGATTGAGTAGTGTGGTCTTCTGTGGGCCTCGGGTTAGTGATATAGTAGCTGGTGGTTGCATAACCCTGCTGTATGGTCCAGTCTTGGCTTGAACCAACCATTTTCTTCCAGTTTCCAATCCCACCTTCGAATGTGTTCTTGGCATAGTTGTAGCACAATTTCATGCCTTCATCGGATCCGTCACAGCAGTCAGTTTCCAGGTCGCAAAGCTGACCAGATGCTATGCACTGACCACTGGCACACTGGTACTCGCCGGGTTCACACATTTTCTGAACAGGTGTGGCGCAGTCACCAAATGCCAAATTGTCCAAGAGGACATATGTGCTGGAAAAATAGCTGAGCGTTTGAGAGATGACCAGCTGAAACTCAGATGAACACAGTGGAAGTTGTACTGTGACGTTCTGCCAACTGTTTAAGTTGTAATTGCTGTAGGTGTTGCCGTAGGTGCTGTATCCCCACAGCTGATTGTCAGTGCCTCCTGATCTGATACTAAGTGCTAGCAGGGAGGGGTAGTGGTTGGTTCTAAAGGAAAATGAAAACGAGCAAAGTTCACTTGCCGCTGAGAAAAATGGAGAAATGAGAACACCCGACTGGCTGGATGTTGATAGCACGTGGCCAGTACCGCTGCCCGGGTTGATATCTGATGTTGAATATGTTGATACTGGGCTAATGTTCCATGCAGATCCTCCTGCTGATGTCCAGCCACATGTGCTATTGCTTTCAAAGTCACAAATAGAAGGGCAAGAAACCTCATCAGTATTGTCATTACAATCCTTGTTGAAATCACACATGACAGATAGGGGTTTGCAGACACCATCACACTGAAATTCTTGTCCGGCCTTGCACTGGCCTGGGTTAACGGTGGGCCTGACAGGGGGGAGGGTGACACGGTCAAGCCTGTAGCAGTCCGGTGTGAAGGTGATGTCATCGACACCAATATCTCCAAGATAACCTGTCCCACAAACCCCTTCAATGATAACACGGAAAGTTTGCGAGTCATCCAATTTTATAGTGGCTTTGTGCCAGCCGCTGCCTTGTGGCTGAGACATGCTCCACTTGACGTTCAGAGGACCACCCTCCCGAGTTTCTGTATAAACGTTAAGGGCATTAACGTTGATGCCTTTCATGTTATAAAACATTCGCATGTAACAGTTGCCCAAGGGGTTTGGTAGGAAAACTGGACTCTTCAGTCTGGCTGTGTCATTGGCCACCCTTGGACTTGATGTTTCAATGTACATGTAGTGACCGAGCGCTGTTTGTAAAGTGTGGTCACTGTCAGGGCCTGTATCAGTACTGGCCGTCTTTCCTTGGTTTAGGGTCCAATCAAACTTGTCCTTATCGTCTTGGACAAATCCACAGGTGCCGCTCTCAAAGTTACACTGGTAGTAGGTCTTGCACAGTGTTGGATCTTCATCCTCTCCATTCAGACAGTCACGGGCCAGGTCGCAGACACTGCTGGTTGGTTTGCACTCACCACTGGATGGACAGAGGAACTCCCCAACACCACATTGGCCAGATACAACGCGTTGACAACCGGGGAAAACTATATCATCCAATGCCATCCCATTGGTCTTTAAAGGTAAACTGTAATCATACCTGAAAACTAGCCGAAAGCCTGGGGCCCTGGAGCCAATTCCAACATTTACTTTTGTCCAGGAATAAGTGCTGTAGCCGCTCCAAATGCGGGTTCCCACATCAGAGGCTACATAGTTGGTAACACCATCAGGATACAAGTACAGTTTAATTGAACCGCTGCCATCATTAAAATAATAAAACTCAATACTACAACCTTCTTCCGTGGCACCAAAAGCAGGAGATTCAAGAATGGATGCCCTTGCGTATCCCACATCAGTGGGCCTCACAACCATGTACCACCCTATTCCTTGTGTACCCAGAGTGTGGTCATTGGCCGGCTTGGACACCACTTTTGAGGTGGTGTTGATTCTGTCCCAGATGTAGCTGCTTCTGCTGATGTCGTTCCAGCCGCAAGTAGACAATTCAAAGGAACAAAGTCCACAGTTGAGTTCATCAGATTTATCATTGCACTGATAAGCAAAGTCGCAAACACTCGTCTTGTCAACACACTGCTTGCCATCATTGCACTGCCATTGGTTGGGGTTTCCACATAAACTCGGACTTGGGGTTGTGGTCACTGCTGTTACAACAGGAAGTGTGTCATTTGTAGCCACACAGCCAGGAGACAGTGATAAATCATCAATGGCAATATCCCCGTAGCCACCGTATCCCCTGACACCTTCAATGATTATCTGGAAGGTACCGTCACTGGGAGCTGGGACGGTCCACTGTTGCCAAAAGTTTCCTGCCTCCCCTTTGAAGGTTTTTCTTACAGTGAGGGGACCATTGAAAGCTTTCCTGGTAGACACGGTCAGGGTATCAATATCCTTACCATACATGTAGGCAAAGAATGTAAGCTGACACGTTAAGCTAGCTTGTAATGTAGGACTAACTAGCCAAGCCTTGTCGCCCGGTAATCTCGGATTTGCAGTTTCGATGTACAGGAAGTGACCCGATGCAACAGAAAGTGTGTGGTCAGTTCGGGGTCCAGACATGGTGGAAGTGGTTCCCATGTTTTTCCTGGTCCAATCAAAATCATCAGTCAATGAATCCTGAGACCAATGACAGAGGTCTTGCTCAAATGTACAGCGGTCATACTGTTTACAGCGAGTGGGATCTTCATCTGAATTATCGCCACAGTTGTCATCCAAATTGCAGAGGAGAATGGGGTCAATGCACGCAAAGTTCTTACACTGGAATGTGTTTTGACCACTGCAGCTAGTGTTAGGTGAAGGGAAAGCGCAGTTTCTGAATGAAATGTCATCTACAGCAATATCACCTCGACTGCTGTATGAACGCTGTGCTTGTAGGCTTAATTTAAATGGGGATTCAGACTTGCCGATGGGAACAACGCCTTGTTGCCAGGTATTTCCATAATCCCTGGCGGCTGATGTGAACATGGTGGAGGTTTGGAGACCTGAGGTCCTCACAACAGATAATGTGCCAATGCTGGTGCCGGTCATGTGAAAGTAGAAGACCAGTTCACATGTCGGGGCGGACCTTTGGAAGGTGGGGCTGACTAATGTGGCCGTTTGATAATAGTAACCCGTGCTGGCACCTACATACATATAGTACCCGTTGGCAGTGCCTGTGGTATGGTCAATGGATGGGCCGGTGTTGGCTCCTGGTGTGGCCCCTCTGAATTTAATCCACTGGTAGCTGCTGCTGACGCTGGTGTTATTCCACTTGCAGGTGCTGTTGTCAAAATTGCAGGTGTAGCCACAAGAAATTTCCTCTTCACCATCACTGCAATCATTTTTGAAGTCACATATTTGGTCCAGTGACAACCATTTGTTGTCTTTAGAGCAGTGGAATGCATTGCTGGTCTGTGGTGGCTTGGGCAATGATTCACAAGACCCTAGTTGGAGAGCTATATCGTCAATCGCAACTTCACTTGAACCAACTTGTCCCAATATGCCTTCCAATTCAATGTAAAATTTGGTGGTGATATTTCCAACGGTTATTCTCAATGGGTTCCAGTCTTGTCCTTGGTTCCCTTGAATGTGGAATTCATTTCTAGTTAATCCTCTGGGGTAAGGCTTGATGTTAACATTAAGAGTTCCTACGCCATTGCTGTTCATGAGGTACCACATGTTCAGGCAATAAGCCGTGCCATTCTGTAAAATAGGAGATATGAATTTGGCTGTGTCTCCGGTTTTCCTTGGACTAGAGCTGTCCATGACAAGGTATCCGCCAAACTCAGTTTTCAGAGTATGGTCTACACTGGGTCCAACCGTTCCATAGTACCTGGCACCCCTTGCTCTCATCCAGTCAAATACGTCATCTGTGGGGGTGTTGCTCCAAGCACACACGTCTCCTTCAAAATCACAGCTTCCCAGACCAGGACAGATTCCTATTGGCATGGTGATGTCATCCAGTGCAATGTCGCTGTAAATGCCATTTCCCACAACACCTTCAAAAATTATGTAATAGCGCCGGGAGTTGGAGATTGTAACCTGGCCCAACTGCCAACCTTGACCTTGAGCACCTGATCTACTCCAGACTAAGGTGGCGGTACTATCGGGGGTGCCTTCATCATGAATGAGAACATTGAGGGACCCCATGGTTTCCCCAAACATGGAGAACCAGAAGTTGAGGCATGACCCGTCTGTTGCCTCAAAGATTGGAGTCTGTATTCTCGCTTTGTCACCGGGACCTCTGGGGGATGAGGATTCTATGTAAACATAGTGACCTTCTGCAGTACCAAAGGTGTGGTCAGCCTGAGGTCCAGTGTTACTGGTGTTTGTAGCTGCACTGTTGAGTGTCCAGTCAAAGTCGTCTGTGGGTAACTGCTGATAAGAGCAGACACCATCTTCAAAGTCACATTCAGGCCGTGGAGGACAGTCTCCCAAATTCATCATAAAATCATCAACAGAAATGTCTCCCGTGTACCCTGATCCGGTCACCGCTTCTACTATAATAAAAACCTGACCACTCATGTCCTGCACATGAATCTGAGCCCATTTCCACTCAGGTCCTTGCGTTCCAACTCTGGTCCAAAGCAGTTCTTGCCTGTTCTGATCCAAAGACTTTGCATAAATGTTCAGTCGGTTGATGGCGGCACCATACATGTAGTAAACGAGCTTGAAGCAGAAGCCGTTAGCTGGAGCTGTGAATGTAGGACTGACAAGTCTGGCTGTTGCATTCATGGCCTGGCTGTTGGCTATTTCAGTGTAGATATAGTGTCCTTTACTGTTGCCTAAAGTGTGATCTGATGGTGGACCGGTTCCTTTGGACGATGTAGGTCCGGCAATCCTCATCCAGTTGATGTCATCTGTTGAGTCTTGTGTCCACTCACACAGAAGCAGCAGCTCAAAATCACAGTCGAGTTCACTCTTGGGATATGTAACCAAAGGTGTGCCTGTAGGGGCCACAGTGGTGGTCAGTCCGGTGCAAGGTACAGCATGATAGCTTACATCATCTATAGCAATGTCACCTGTGTAGTTACCACCATAAGTTCCTTCAAATAGGATTTCAAACATGTAAGGATAGGCTAAAGGTATCTGAGCTTTCTGCCACAAATTCCCCTGGTTGTTGCTAAGGGCCCAGACTTTTCTACGTGATGCTGCCGATGATGGTTTGGTGAAAACGTTGAGCTGCCCAATGCCGGCACCGTACATGTGGTACCAGAATTCTAGACAGCTTCCGTTGGTGGCGGGAATTGGCTCACTCAGAAGCAAGGCGTCATTACCCAGTTGATAGCTCCCTGATGTTTCTATGTAGAGGTACTGGCCCCTTGATGTGCCCGTAGTGTGGTCCACCTGTGGTCCAGTGTTATCAGAGTCTGTGCCTGCACTGTCCAATGTCCAGTCAAAGGTGTCACCACTTTGTACATTGACGAAGCCACACAGATCTCTTTCAAATGTACAAGATGCCAAAGGTGGACAAATACCAGGGCTTACTTTGACATCATCGATGGCAATATCCCCCAGATCTGTTCCCACGATACCTTCGAACTGGATCTGATAGGGCTTGTTCTGTGCACCAATTGACACTGTTGCTTTTTTCCACATGTTTTCCTGAGCTCCTGATAGGGTCCAAATATTCAGAGAGGAGTTGCTTCCTTGGTCTTTTCTGTACACATTGAGTGTTCCAATACCAGCACCATACATGTGGTACCAGAACGTCAAGCACCCTTGCCTGGCGTACTGGAAACCAAGATAAGTTCCACTGTCAATGATGGCATTGTCTCCAGTCTTTTGGCCAGATGCTTCTATGTAGGCATATTTCCCAACCGTCGAACCAGAAGTGTGATCCTTATTAGGTCCTGTGCCAGTTGTGCTGGTGGCACCGCTTCCAAGAGTCCAATTAAATTTACCATTGGTGTCCAGAGTGTAGTCACAGAAGCCATTATCAAATGTACACTGTTGTAAAGCCGGACAGGCGCCCATAGAGGTCACTATATCATCAATCGCTATGTCACTCTCAAAGCCTCGGCCGACAGTCGCCTTAAAGTAAAGTGTGTAGCTGCTGCTAAAGTTGATATAGATATTCTGCTGCATCCAGTCATCTCTTTGCGTCCCACTGAGCGACCACAGCGTCTGGTAGTTTTGGTAAGGGAACATGTAGAGCAGGGCCAGACTTCCCATGTCAGAGCCGTGCATGTGGTACCAGAAGGACAGGCAGTAGCCCGACAAACTTGTGGGAGGAAGTAGCGGGCTGACCAGAACCGCGGTGTCGTTTGCTCCTTGAGGGGATGAAGCTTCAGCGTAAATGTACCAGTTGCCCCTGTGAGCGGCCGATGGACCGGTGCCGGTGCTGGGAGTTGTTCCGTTCTGTATGGTCCAATCAAACTTGTCATTGCTTGTCTGTGACCAACTGCAAGTGTTTCTGTTTTCAAAAGTGCATGTCAACGATGGTGGTAGCTGTTGAGGGTTACACATAAAGAAATTAATGCTGTCGATGGCTGCAAGATCAGATGTAGATGATGAGCCCAGGGACTGGTATGTAATTTCGATAACGCTACCTTTGGGCAGTGGCTGACCGGCCATTCTACCGATGTAAACGAATGCAGTTCTCCATGTAGGCGATGCAGTCTGAGCTGTCCAAACAGTGGTTCTAACACCTTGTATGGGGACCACAACAGAAAGTTTTCCGAGCTCAGTTTTGGGAAGATGATATGAAAAGTTCATGACGCAAGCTGTGGACATAGCCCCAAGGGGTGGTGAGCGCAGTACGGCTGGAGTAGGTGTTACACCAAAGTCGGGTTGAACGTAAACATAATGACCTGTTGAAGAATTTTTGCTGTCTAAGCTAGGCCCAACCTTTCCCATCACATTAGGGGTACTTATAGACCATTTGAAATGTCCAGTACTAGCGTATGACCACCCGCACATTCCAGTTTCAAAATTACACGGCCCACAGTTGATTTCATCAGAACCATCTTTGCAGTCCCGGGTGAAGTCACAGACCTTGACTTTACTGACACACTCCCCTGTCCCACAGCTGAAGTTACCAATGCAAGTTGTTTGTTGTGTTGTTGTCGGGGGGGTCACAATGTAGGTGGGCGTAGGCAGGGTGGTACCGAAGGGGGTCAGTTTGCAGCCCGCTGATAGGGTGACATCATCTACAGCCATGTCTCCGTAGAAGCCCGGCCCTACAACACCCTCTATAACTATCTGAAAGTTCTTGGTGCTGTTCAAGGGAAGTATCTCTCTCGACCAGTAGTTCTGCTGGCCGTTTTGACGACTGAACAACAACACCGGATATCCGCCTGCTTCGGTCAGTGTGTAAATGTTGAGGAATCCCATTGTAGCACCGTACATGTGGTAGAAGAATGAAATATGGCAGCCATCACTTAGCGCAGCTGGACTCAGCACTGGACTGAGAAGACGAGCTCTCTGTCCCGGCTGGCTGGGAGAGGATGTTTCCAAGTAGATGAAATGCCCCGAGCTGAGACGGGTCGTGTGGTCGATATTGGGACCCGTATACTGAGTGGTGGTTGGTCCTTGATGGATTGACCAGTCACGCTCATCTTTTGTGTCCTGGGTCCAAATGCACAGCCCAGACTCAAAGGTGCACTGTTCGGCAGAAGCACAGCCTGACTCATCGGATCCATCGCCACAATCATCGCCCAAGTCGCACCGGTAAATGGGGTCGATGCAAACTCCATTGTTGCACCTGAACTGGCTGCTGGTGCAAGAGGGGGAGGAAGGAGGAGGAGCACAGTTGACAAAACTTGTGTCATCTATTACAACCGTTCGAGACGAGGAGAAACTTTTGGTCCCTTTGATGAGAACATGAATTGGACTGTTGTAGCGGCCTATGTTGACCACGGCTCTGGCCCAAGCTACGCCGGTGACTTCATTTGTTGTCTCCCATATAAAGTTTTGTCTACCACCGACCTGAAAAGACATTTTATGAATAAAGTACAGTTTTATCCAAAAAATTTATCAATACAATATATCAGTACCGGTATATAAACGAAGGAACTTGATAATTATGTACAGCAATACAATAAAATAAATCAACAAAATTTAGAGTGTCATTATAAAATAATATAAAAAAACAAAGCGAAACCAATGCAGATTACTCTAGTAACCAGTGAAATATCCTCATCAACACCAGGCACAGAAACATTGCAAATCCCATCTACATTCATAGGAGCCATAATGATCAATAAATTGATTGTGGGCCCTTAATATATAGAAGAAGAAGAACCCTTCAATTATTCAGAAGATAATAAATAACAGTTTAAGCAACTCCTTTTTTTTATCATTGTCACTAACCAATTCAAATATAAGCCTACTTTTTTTGCAAAGTTTCTTGTTGACTTATTTACCCCTGTATCTTACCTGAACAAATACTTGAAGATTTCCTTCTAGTTTCTTGTTGACTTATTTACCCCTGTATCTTACCTGAACAAATACTTGAAGATTTTCTTCTAGTTTCTTGTTGACTTATTTACCCCTGTATCTTACCTGAACAAATACTTGAAGATTTTCTTCTAGTTTCTTGTTGACTTATTTACCCCTGTATCTTACCTGAACAAATACTTGAAGATTTCCTTCCAGTTTTTTGTTGACTTATTTACCCCCGTATCTTACCTGAACAAATACTTGAAGATTTCCTTCCAGTTTCTTGTTGACTTATTTACCCCTGTATCTTAACTGAACAAATACTTGAAGATTTCCTTCCAGTTTCTTGTTGACTTATTTACCCCTGTATCTTACCTGAACAAATACTTGAAGATTTCCTTCCAGTTTCTTGTAGAAGAAAATAAACTGGCACGTTTCATACGTGGGCCTCAGCTCAGGGGTGCTAAGGGTGGCTTCCCCTGTAGACATTCCTCTCTGTCCTGTGACGTACAAGAAATGACCATTTGTGGTTCTCGTTGTATGGTCCGCTCCAATTCTGTCCACGACATCGTCTGCATCCCCGTCGGTCGCCTGTCTCCAGGCGAAGCTGCCTTTACTCAGGTCAACCAAGCCGCACAAATCACTCTCAAAGGAACAGGTTCCACAGTGGGCTTCATCTCCATTGTCGGCACAGTCTTTGTGGTAGTCACACACCTGGCAAACAAATGCAACAATTTTATCTCATGCTTGTTTTTATGACTTACTACAGCAATTTCAGTCCAATGAATCATCAAATCATTTCAATGCTATTATATAATCTTAAAATATCTGTATTAAGTTAAACTTCTTGAGAGACTGTCTGTGCCAAAAAGATGTAGCCCTATTCAAAAGCCCTGCAATTGCTTTGCAAAAAAATGTAAAAAAAAATAAACTAATTACTTTTCAAATAATACACTATCCAATTTACCCGGCGTAGCCCGGCATTGCATTAAAAAAATACAATCTCTATAGCCATTTAGCTAACATTAAGGGTCCTGTAAAAAACACTTCATTAAAGTTACAAATAAGATACCGATCCCAATGGATCCCATTTCACGTTGGGATCCTGTATAAAAAGATGACTCAGTGATACTGAAAAAATTCTCAGGAAAGTATAGTAATGAACAAACTAAAGCAACATTTTAATAAGCTTTAGATCCCACTATATATTCCAGTGAAACTTTCTAGAACTTTCTGGAACATTCTAGGTTAAATTTAATAACCTCCTCGAAACCTGAGAAATATTACTTTTCGACTAAATTATTTTCTAATACAAAAAAATCTGCAACTAAATGCCATAGCTATAATAATTTTTCATTTAAATTAAAAGAGGGGCCAGGTGGTGGCCCATTCAATAAGGTATCGTTTTAGTTATGCCTGAGATGGGGGGTGGGGTGGGGGGGTCCTATAAAAATTATTCACATAAATAATGGAGTTAAAATTTAAAAGTTGCCCCATTAAAATCAGTTTTAAAACGCCTGTCTTAAATTATCCAACTTTCTGGAAAGTTATAGACCGGCCCTGAATGGATGGATCCATCGATATTTCAGTACAGACTATGATGGGTATTGCCACCAAGCAAGGCCTATATCCATCAATTCACAAACCTATAGTGTTGTCTAAGCCTATTGGTATTTGTATAGCTTATATTAGGAAAAAGAAATGGGGCCCCTGGCCTCAACGGATTGGATATTATGAGTTCAGTACCCTTCATATTTGAATACTGTTAATCAAGTTTATTAGGCCCCCAGCCCCAAACGGAAAAATTTTTAAATTTCAAAACTGCACAGTATTTGATTCTGGTTAATGATGCATATATGTGCCAATGGAAGCGGCCATTAAAATGGCGAGATAGCAAGAAATCCAAGAAGCAATCTGATTAGCTGGTACGAAGACAAGCCAGCCAATCTGGAGGCTTTTATTATTGGGTTGATAGATTGGCCCAGACATCTCAAGAGGGTTAACCATTAAAAAAAAAAAAAATTTATTTTGCTGTGTGTTGACATATAAGCATTGTGCTTTCTATTTATGTGGAAAAGAATTTCACCGGCAAGATATTTACCTGAGTAGGTAGTAGTGTAGTTCCATCACCACAAACAAATGCAGTGGTTGACTTGATGCATTTTCCAGGGTTCAAGGCCGTGTCATCAATGCCCATTGTGCTCAACAAGGGATCTGCTACATCTCCCTCAAACATCAACATGTATGGATTGGTGGACGTCAGGTCAATCTGTACAACAGATTTATGCAAGATATCAATTTTTTTTTCATTTTGAGGATACTTGAAGGAATTCTCATTTAAAGAAAAGTTTGCCAACAATTATGTTGACAGCATCAATAAGATTTAAAATGGAATGAACTAAGTACTAAAATATTAATAGATAACTAGCCCAAAACTATTTTTATTTAAAATCAAAGTCTTTTTTTTAATTAGCTGGTTTTCTTCACGTTAGGCATCATCTTATAGAGGCATGTCATGGACCAGCATAAATATGTTATATTTAATGAAACATTGTTCAACATGTATGCAAATGTCTGGCGTGATGAAATAAAGTTAAGTCTCCAAATGACATGCGATCCTAGTATTTCATCTTTTACATGAACAAAGTCATTCTTGTGAACACAACTCATGAATGTTGAACATTAAAATCTAGTATGTATCTCGCATGTATCTAGCATGTATCTAGTATGTATCTAGCATGTATCTAGCATGTATCTTGCATGTATCTAGTATTAATCTAGCATGTATCTAGCATGTATCTAGCATGTATCTAGCGTGTATCTAACATGTATCTAGCATGTATCTAACATGTATCTAGTATGTTTCTAGCATGTATCTAGCATGTATTTAGCATGTATATAGCATGTATCTAGCATGTATCGAGTATTGATCCAGTATGTTCTGGTACAAGTATTTACATTAATTTTAACTAGCACAAATTAAAAAATTGATCCAATTTTTTTTAAAAGCACAGTGCAATCAAAAGTATAACTATACATACTACTTATGTACTCATATTATTAAAGTATACTTAAGGACTTTTACTTTTCAACTACAGCTGAAAAGGAGTAACTGGACTTGAGCTAAAACTACTATAAGAATTACTGGACTATAAGCTGAACAGAGTTTCTGGTCTTTAGCTACTGACCTGTGCAAAGATCCAATCAGGGGAAGCTGGAGCTGATAACGTTAGCACATTCTCGTACAGACCACCACCTGAGAGGTCAGTGTCCATGTTGACCAACAGCTGCCCGCCTCCAATACCTTGATGCACATTAGCATAGAAACTGAAGCATGATGCCGTTGTAGGTGGCAGCACTTGACTGAGAAGTCTTGCCTTTTGTCCTTGTGTTTGTTTGCTAGCATCCATTTGCATGTAGTGACCTGCATTAGAATTTTAATGGCAATGTTGGGTTTGCTCACCATCATAAATTTGACATAGCCCTTTGAATATTTTATTGATCAATTTGCCAGACCATAAAGTGTAGATTATTATGCTCAAAATAATAAATCTAGAACAATTCTATGAAGACAGGTAGCGTGTGAGAAAGCGACCACCAAATAAAACAGGCCACTCACCATAGGATGTCTTTAAAGTATTGTCTTTGCCGACAGTCACTCCCCAGTCAAAGTCATCACCCGTTTGAGCATTGAAAAAGAGACAAGGTCCATCCTCAAAGTCACAGGTCCCGGTAGGCTTACATGGCCCAGCTTTGAAGGAAATATCATCAATAGCCAGGTCACTTCCCATGGTGTTTCCAATGACACCCTCAAACACAAGCTGAGAACAAATGACAGACAATTAGGTAAGTTATAAATGGCCAGGTCACTTTCCATGGTGTTTCCAATGACACCCTCAAACACAAGCTGAGAACAAATGACAGACAATTAGGTAAGTTATAAATGGCCAGTTCACTTCCCATGGTGTTTCCAATGATACCCTCAAACACAAGCTGAGAACAAATGACAGACAATTAGCTAAGTTATAAATGGCCAGTTCACTTCCCATGGTGTTTCCAATGACACCCTCTAACACCAGCTGAGATTTGTTTTTTTTATTTGTATTTGTACTTTTGCAAAGAATCTTAGCATTGATAAACATAAATATTTTGTTGATAACAAAGAGTTAGTGGGAATACTTGCCCAACAGGATAAACATTTAACTAAAATAGCAAACTTGACATTGAAAATGTAAGAATAAGAATCTGATGAAAGAGTCACAGACGCTGACCTGGTAGTCTGTAGGACTGTTCAATGTGACCTGTGCCGGGAGCCACAAACTGGTCTGCTGTCCTGTGGTTGTCCAGATGGCATTGGAAAGGCGACCGGAGCTCTTCTGGTATACATTCAGAGTCCCCATCTGCTTGCCATACATATTGTAATAAAAGGTCATGCATTTGTAATTTTGTGAGGCCTTGATGACCGGGCTTATCAACCTGGCTTTTTGACCGGCCTGCCGTGGTAGTCCAGAGTTAGTGTACATGTAGTAGCCTGTAACACGCAAAATTAAATGTTATGGAGCTTTACATCTCATTGTTGGTTATGATCATGGTGTCAAATCCTCTATGTTCTTCTGGATTGAGTAATTTGTCATGTTCTCAATCACGTTGTAATACGTCGGTACTATTCTTAATATCACTGAATAAACGCAAGTCCTTTTCATAATAATTATAACTTTAATAACTAATTATACATACAGGCTGCAACTTCAATAGACACATTCATATATTATGATATAGCGCAGCTCGCGATGAGTCATAAAAGAAATAAATACCACTTCCTCAAAGTTCCACTCAATACTGCCGCACGACTAAAACTTACGTCACAATACAGTCAAGACAATGCGTCACAATTAGAATAAAAATATGTCAATCAGTGAAGCGCGGGAAGAGCGTTCATTAACTAATTAAAACTCTCTAACACGCACAGTGCGTAATAAACCTGACATTCAAACGCATCAATTACTAATGAACTCCCGTACTGGACACTTGGCACACCAAAGTTTGACAAAATTCTTAGAGAACTATGTCATCTGATCCGACCAGTGAAGTTTTAAATACACTAGAAATGTGAGCATCTGGACATTGGTTATAGAGATGTTTGGTGATTCAGACATTTAGTTATTCAGACTAATATTTCACTACTCAGCAATATACAATGTATTTTCACACAAGGGAAGGCCGCACAACATCAATTTTGAGTTACACCAAGAGACAGGCACGAAAAAAAAAATGACAGTCCAAAACTCTGTTGTTGATTGTCATTATCTAAAGTTACTATTCATAAAATCTTACTTTATCGCCATGATGTCTAATTGATTACTCAATGTATTCAAGATAACGAGTTTCTACTTTTCTATTTGACAACATACCAGCTGCTGTGCCATAGGTATGGTCCACACTTGGTCCAGTGAGGGAATAGGCTGATACACTTGAAGGTCCTTGCTTTCTGGTCCAATCAAAGTCATCAGTCAAATCTTGAACAAACTGACAAATATCACTTGACTCAAAGTCACAGTCACCTAAAACAAGAGAATGTTATGTAAGGCTTAAAAAATTAACTTAAAAAATAATCCAAATCATGCAAGTCAAGTTTGTTGTACATTCTACAAGTCTCTTGCTCTAAAATCTATTGATCATTTAATCATTATTCGACATATAAAAATTAGTTATTATCTTAAAAGATTGTTTTTAACATCCTGAAATCCCAGTCTAGGTTACAAAATGTCCAAACCCACAATGGGATCAAAGATGCTACTTTGGGGTTAATTTGAAAATTTCTTGTTTTTACGCCACACAAAATAAAGAAACAAGAACTTGTTTTAAAATATGGATTCTGTTTTGTTCGATTTAACATGTTGTAAATATGGCATACCTCCATACTCCATACAAGATCCATCATTGACGGTAATGTCATCTAATGCTATGTCACCCATATAGCCACCTGTTAGGACACCTTCAAACACCAACTGTAATAATGAGATTTAGCAAGATGAGAGCGATTCATTCTTTAAATTAAACAATCGAATAATGATCAGCTGAGACGGGACACTCCAAACTATGGCCTGCTGGCCAGATCAAGCCTGCCAGGGGTCCTTAACCCGGCCCGCCCTGGTACCTGGGTAGCATTTACAATTAAAGAACTGGGCATTGACCAGCTCAGCTGTTTTAAGCAAGTGTATACTTCCCCTTAGTGCAATGTTCATAGGAATAATTGATTTTTTTAAGCACTACTAATAAGATTTGTGCAATTTTCATAGGGATTATTTATTTTAAAATTTGAGGACCCTTGCTCTAAGACATTTATAGTATCATTAATAAAATAATTGAAATGAGCATTTGGCCAATAAGACAACAAAAGTAAAGGCCTGGTTATTTTTTGAGTTGATTAACAATTGATCATCACAGAGGGAACTTTAATTAGAGTCAACACAAGCAACATAACTGCAAATATTACATATTTAACTTTGAAATAAATGGAATTAATAAGTCAGATAATAACTCTCTTCTTTCTATGATGACATTTTTGAAATATATAAAAATCATAATGAGAAACTGTTATACCTGTATCTGATTGGCTGAGCTTGGAGTGATGTGAACGTAACCAGCTTTCCAAATTTGACCTTGCTCACCAGTTTTTTTCCATATTGCAGGACCAAGATTGCCTTTGAGTAGAAAATGTAACATTAAGAGAAGCAGAAGCTCTGATTGACCTTTTCAAATACTTAACTTATTTATTTTGTGCAGGACATTACTGTTCAAACTTGACAGCTCTTATAAAAAAGCGCACTCATGAAAAAAGGTGTAATTGTGAGGATATTTCCACAAAAAAATGAGATTTTCACAATACAAAAAATTCAAAGATTTTTCCAGAAGAGCCACCCTAATTGGCTAAACAGGTGAAATAAGTTCATTAAAGAGAATCTACTCTAATGTGACTCTTTACTAAGTGTCACAAATTATAACATTTTCAGGTCCTTTACTTATTTCATGCAAGGAAAATTCATTGGACACTCTGCTGAAATGATGTTTTATTATGAGGGATGTCCTATAAAATCAATACACAATGAACACTTCTATAAAAAAAAAAGTATGCATAAAACATAAATACGTAATTTAAAAATAGTGACAAGAAAGCCTACAAAATTTTGAAATGACATTTAATTTATAACATTGCAAGGAATTTAAAATGTTTTAAAAAATATTAATCATAAATAATTGTGAAATTTAACGAAGACTTTTAAGATCCGAGTTTTACTGTTTTATTTCTATTAAATAAGTTTTGACAGACAGTTTTGTCGATACCCCTCAATTAGAAAATTAAGTCAAGTGTACCTGACTGTTTGGCATAGAGGTTGAGAGTGCCTATGTCACTGCCGTACATGTTGTACCAGAATCTGACACATATACCACCAGGTGTCAGTGGGATGATGGTGCTGATAATTCTGGCTGTCTCATTTGCTGTAGTACTGGAACTCTCAGTGTAGATGTAATAGCCTAGGTAGGATTCAAAATATGTCATAATAAAATCAATGCTTTTTATTTATGACTGTCATAATCACGGGAAGTAATGATGTGAAATAATACCATGGGAAGTAATGATGTGAAATGATTTCAGGGGAAGTAATTATGTGAAATGATTTCAGGGGAAGTAATTATGTGAAATAATATCAAGGGAAGTAATTATGTGAAATAATACCATGGGAAGTAATGATGTGAAATAATATCAGGGAAGTAATGCTGTGAAAAAATACCATGTTTTTTCCCTAAACAAATTTATAATAATTTCATTTATTTTTATGCAATAGGTCACAAATATTTGTAAAGTTGCAAAAGCCAATGTTTTATTAAGTGTTTTTTTTTTTAAAATAAAAGCTGTGTCTGAAATGAAATGGTTCTTATTAATCTTATTCAACATAGGTTATTTTGGTACCTGGTGAACTAATAAAAGGGGTGGGCTGGGCCTCATCTTCTTGCTTGGTGATTTATATTCTGAACAAACTTACCACAGCTTGAAAGTGAGTGTAATATTATTTAGGTCACACCTAATAAAACTTACCACGGCCTGAGGTGTGATCTGATGTAGGTCCAGTGTTGTAAGAATCTGTTTGTCCATTCTTAAGTGTCCAATCAAATAAATCTGTAGTGTCTTGTGTCCAAGTACATATGGTATTGGCATCAAAATTGCAGTTCCACTGGCTGGGTACTATTGAGAGAGATAGAGGATTTTCAGCATTCCACATCTACAAGAAAAATGTCATTGATTTACAATAAACCAATGCTTCTGATACTTTTGAAACTCACTGACCACTCCGATGCTGTAGGGACTGGTGCCAAATTTTTCATTGTCATTTTTTTAATCCTTCTATTGTTCACATTTTTTTAGCTGTTAAGTGGGGCTCACAAGAGAGTGGGCATGAGAAGGGGGCCACTGAATTTGTGCCATTCTGTAGATCAATTTTTTTGAGTTGAACTGCTATTCTTTTATCATTATTTGAGAAAAGAAACAATGTTGTAAAACACAGTAGATAATGTTAAGCTAAATTAAATATATATTTTCTTGTGTTAAAAAGGCCTCAAATCAATGGCTAATGACAACAAACGGAACACTTTAAAAGAAGACAATTTAATGCAAGGATTTTTTATAAGATTTTCCCTGACATGCTCACCGGAAGTTACAGCACTGGCATCAGTTCTGTCAGTGGGCGTGGTTGCTGTGGCATTGACACAAATTCCATCTGTCACTAGCAGGTCATCTATTGCTATGTCACCCATATAGCTTGGGCCCTGCTCTCCATCATACACAATCTGTGACAAGATACATTTTTCATATTTAAACACAAAAGAAATATTTAAAAACAGAAATTCAGACCTCCACTAAACAATTGTATAGCCCAGGGGTGGGTGACCTACAGCTCGCCACACTGAAGCATTTCATTTTTCTTTAAAATTGTTTAACTTCTATCTTGAAGTCTCTAGATCCCTTTAACATTTTCATGCCCCTTGCCAAGAAGTTAATTCATTATCATCTGGCCTGCGGCACAAAAATGTTGCCACCCCTGACCTGCTATATCTTATACATACCTGATATTCCACAGGACTGGACAGTGGTAGGGTCACAGACTTCCATTGCTGTCCCTGGTTACCAGAGAGTGACCACAGTTCTTTGGTGATGTTGTTTTTCTGGGCCAAATATATTCTCAGAGTGCCAATATCTAAATGATTAAAATATAGACTCTCAGAGTGCCAATATCTAAATGCTATATTTTAAAACAAAATGTATAGCATATTTGTTAGCTGCCCTTTTACCATCACCAGTTTTAACATTTTAGTAGCACCTTTCTTACTTTCTAAAAGTAAACAAAAAACCCAATCAAAATTTATCATTATGTTTACCAAACTTTTCTGAAGGACATTTAAAAAAAATATATATATACGGTTTTTGTTGAACCTACTGCCAAATATGTAATGTTAAACTTAGTGGATCCAGTATTAAGCATTTCTGTTATTAAAAGTGCAAGATTTAAATATTATTCATACTCTGGATTCACCCATACCATTTAAGTTTTTCAGTTATGGCTACCAATTTTTAAATGACCCCTTCCAAGCAAAATCTTACAAAACAATACCTTAGGAAACAATTTTTAAATGACCCCATCCAAAAAAATCTTACAAAAACAATACCTTAGAAAAAAAAATTTTAATGACCCCATCCAAAAAAATCTTACAAAACATTACCTTAGGAAACAATTTTTAAATGACCCCATCCAAACAAAATCTTACAAAACATTACCTTAGAACACAATTTTTAAATGACCCCATCCAAAAAAACTTACAAAACATTACCTTAGATAAAAAATTTTAAATGACCCCATCCAAATGAAATATTACACATTAGCTTAGAATACAAGAATTTCCTCCCTATTCTGTAATCCCTCAATGAAACATGATACCAATTAGTTTTTTTAATGTCATTCCCATAACAAGAAAATAAATAATAAATATCTTTCACATTAAAATCATGAGCACCTCATACGACATGCCCAGAAACATTTGTATTGAATGAGATATTTTCCCTACCTGAGCCATACATGTAGTACCAGAAGGTGAGACAGGAAGCATTTGTGGGAGGGATGAAATCTGTATACAAAAACGCTCTATCCCCGGCTGCTTGGTTGCTTGCTTCTGTGTACATGTAGTAGCCTAATGGAAATGGACCACTTAATCAGCACAAATAGCGTCATATACTAATCAGCACTGGTAGGATCATTTTACTAATCAGCACTGATAGGGGCATTTTACACTTTGCATTTTCATACATGAACACCTTGTGTAAGTCTCACCTCTCCATCCCCATTTTATTTGAATTAAAAGTTTGTTGATTTTTTCAAAATTAAACAAAGCATCTTTATAAAATGTGTGCCCTAAGCTTTATGTCAACACATGAAAAAAACACTTGCCAGCATTTTAACCTGAAATATGGTGTGATATTTTTATTGAAGTAATTTAAGGGCAAATGTATAATCTGAAATATGGTGTGATATTTTTATTGAAGTAATTTAAGGGCAAATGTATAACCTGAAATATGGTGTGATATTTTTATTGAAGTAATTTAAGGGCAAATGTATAACCTGAAATATGGTGTGATATTTTTATTGAAGTAATTTTATGGCAAATGTATAAAACCCAGGTGAAAATGTTGTTTGACCAGATCCTCCATTAAAACAATAAAATAAAAGAATCCCCAGCTGATGACCTTGATCAGAGTTGGTGGTGTGATCCCCAGGTGGTCCGGTATATGATGATGCCGTCTGTCCAGCATTCCGCAGCCAGTCGTATCTATCATTTCCGTGACTGTTAAACAAGCCGCACATGTCGTACTCAAAGTCACAGCTGCCGATGTGAGGACAGGCTCCGTCGGCAAGCCTTAAATCGTCCAGGCCGATGTCTCCCCGATAACCACTTCCGACAACACCTTCAAATATAACCTGGACAACCAAGATTTAACATTAATTATCATTGATCACAATTAGGTCTATTGAGTTGAGCTGATATTATTTGTTAACAATTTTAAGTTTAATCATACAAATGTATCTTTAACTGTTTTTAAATTGACATGTTATCTAAAAAGCAATGGTTCACAATGCATTATTACTATGTATTTCATTGTTTTCACATACATGAGAGATTATTCAAAGATTTCTTCCAGAATATATAAATCTGTTGGCAAAAGCCTTGGACTATTCTAAAATTGGTACAACTTTAAGTTGTTAGAGTTATCATATTTTAAAATCCCTTTTTCATCTCTCTATCTTTTTTTATAAATCTAATGTTTGACACAGAGATTCAGTTGGGTTAAGTATTGAGTGAATTAATTAAGCTTTACCAATATCTTTCCACATTTATTAAATACAAATTCAAAGAATTAAAATAATATCCAATGTGGGAGTTAATTCAAAATCATGTTACTATGACGACTGTAATACAATAATCTCCACACAGGCATTGGATTTTACCGGTCTATTAGAAGTTCTACAAACATTTGCTTACATTAAAGGTACCAAGACTGCCATCAATCGTCGCACGTCCCTGTGACCAGTAGTTACCAAGCTCTCCTCTTCTTGTCCATATCAGTTTATCTCCTTGGTTCAGAGTTCGCGCATACACATTTAGTATCCCCATATCAGCTCCCAGCATGTGGAACCAGAAGTATATACAATGAGACTTCCCACTGGTGACAGGTATCCGAGGTCCAAGTAACTTGGCGTTGTCTCCACTGGCCCTACCAGAGGCATCAATGTGCATATAGTAGCCTGTAACAGAGAGGAGTTTATTCAACATGTTATTGGAAATTTTTATTTATTTATTTTTCATTTAATTACGCTACAGTTGATAGAGTTGTCAGATTATAAAATACTTTCCTTTAAAGCCATGCATCACATTCAATTTTTACTTACCTAAACTTGAAGCTAACAAAATTTAAGGTAAAAAAATCCACAGTACACATTTCAACAAATTCCGCAAGAAGCCTTTTTCAGTGAGCAAAGAACAGTAAAAATAATATAAAATAAAAATAAACAGCTGCAATGCAGTTTCCAAGAGGACAGCAAAAGGAAAGTGGTTACGGATATAACCACTTTCATCTCACTGTCCCCTCAAATACTACATTGCAGCTAGGTGTTTATTTTATATAATTTTTACTGTTTGTGTGCCAAAGAAAGCTTCTTGCCTACACGTTTTTGTTTTGTTGCGTACTTTTTTGTTGGGAGGTTTTCCCATACTTTCAACAATTTCCTATTACCTAACCTGATTGCAGTTTCTCCCCCTTATTACCATTTCAATTAAATGTTTTCAATGGGTCATTTTGTTTTCATCTACTATTTGACTACTTCCATTTAATGGATGCAAATTTAATTTGTATTGAATTTTATACAACTTAAAATATTTAATATTATGATGTTTAGTTAATTTTGAAATAAATGTACAATGTTTAAAAAACAATTGGATTAAAAAAGGTTCTATAATAACAAAATTTCACCAAACTGACCATATCCATTGGCCGTGGTGTGGTCAGTGGATGGCCCAGTGCCGGCAGATTCTGTTTTGTTAGCCCATCTTATCCAATCAAATATGTCAGTGCTAGTTATTTGTGTGTATCCACATAGATCAATCTCAAAGTCGCAGATTGCTGTGAAAGACAAACATCAAATCAGTGCTTCTGTTATCTCAACAGTTATTTCCATTGAAACTAACAAAGAAGTAAAACATGCATTTGTAGATGTGTGTTGAATTGACAGAATGCCTGCACACATCAGGATTCTGAAGACAAATCAGGATTCTGAAGACAAATCAGGATTCTGAAGACAAATCAGGATTCTGAAGACAAATCAGGATTCTGAAGACCAATCAGGATTCATTTCAAATTTCTATAATTTGATGTGATGGTTGTGAATATGTAGCCACAACACATCTTGAACTGACCTTCTGGTGGACATGGTCCAGCTGTCAGTGAGATGTCATCCAAGGCAATGTCCCCTCCATAACTTTTACCCACAACACCTTCGAAGGCAATCTGGAGATTTGCAGCATGGTATCAATTATTCTGAACAACATCAAATGATAGGTTGATAAAAGTTGATATTGTACGAATTGACATTGACTGTATCTCAAGATGATCTAAAGCAGTGATCCCCTAACACTATATAATGATAAGTTGTTATAGCAACTGCTAAGCCTCTGTAAAAAATTCCAGACCAGCTTAGCTATGAAACTGATGCATACTGAAGTACTGATAGTTCTGGAGGTTCTCATGTTGCACACAGGTGGACAAATATTTAAGTTTTAATTATACAAAGCAGGTAGATATCAAAAACAATTATTCACTCCCTTTATTATTAATCTTTATTATTGTTCTAATGGAGTAGATGCTGTCATCTAAAATACCTGGAAGTTTTTGGTAGATGAGACGGGTGCTTGACCCAATCTCCACTGGTTGCCATGGGAGCCAGACCGAGTCCAAAGTCGAGTGTAGTTGCCGCCATTGGCGAGGTAGACATTCAGTGTGTCTATATCAGCACCAAACATATTGTACCAGAACTTGAGACACATGTTCGTTGCTAGAGAAACAACAATTAATGTCAAGTCTCAACAGAGAGTTTATTTTAAAATCCTGCTATTTCTTGAATGCCACACCCTTAAGAGACATGCCATTCAAATCAATGACTCTCTGGTTAAGTTCTCATTGCTGGCACTAGTCTACTAATATGCCTCAGAATGCACTAGAAGCTTCAACTTCATTTTATACTTTACATAAACTTTAAAGAAATTTTTTTTTTATCAAATTACTTGTAGGAGCCATTAGTGCTGACATCAGAACAGCCTTGTCTCCCTGTTTCTGAGGGGCTGATGACTCAATATAGATGTAATAGTCATGTCCAGTTGTGTGGTCCCCTGATGGTCCAGTATCACTAGATGGTGTTGGTTGATTGGTCAGTGACCAGTCAAAGTCATCTGTCCTTGATTGGAAGTAGCCACAGAAATCTCCGCCCATGAATGTGCAGTCGAGAACTAATAATCAAATTAACATTTTATTGTCAAGAAAAGAATTTCAGATGAGTTGGTTAAAATAGTGACATTCATTGGGCCTTCAGTGCATCATAAAGTTATCATTAATGTAAAACAAACAAATTGATTAATTCACCAATAAAATGATGACTGAGTTGACATTTTGGACATGAGAAAATCAAACTCAATGAGGTTTTTAGACTAACAAATGTTCACTATTAAAAGGAACAAAATGACTCAGATCTAATCATATCAAAAATGTATTTTAATGAAAGGTCTTTAAAAAAGATTTCATTAAAAAGTTGTCAAGAAATGTGCAGGAAGGTTTTTTGAATAAATTGAATTTAATAATCAAATCTTTTTTCGCAATTTAATATATTTCAAAGTATAACAGTTCATTAGAAACAATTTATAAATGTGGACTATGCACAGATGTAACTTCTAATAAATTTCTTTACTTTTTTTTAAAATCTGCACAAGATGGGGGGAAAAAAATGAATCTATAACAATTTTAATAATTTCTCCTACTTGATTATGGAACATACCAGAGGTTGAGACATTGAATGTTGTATTTAGCTGACAGCCTAAGAAACTGACAGCATCAATAGCCACACCATAAGGGAAGCCACTCAAAGGAGTGCTCTTAATCACAAGCTGCAATCAAATTATATTGAGGAACAGAAGTTGTTGTTTTCTCTAAACCTTTTTAATGCTACAATGATTAGTTTTTAGCTCAGTTTTAAACAATGACTATTATTTAGAATTCAATATTGGGAAAAGGTTTTAATTATTACGCTTGAAAAGATTTACATTCAAAACTATGTAAAATACTATGAAAAAATAAGAAATAATTTAAATTTAGAAACAGTTTTTCTGTTAATTCATTTTGATTTAATACAGGCAAATTTTCAATAGCTTATTTACTTGATAGCCTGCTTGGATCTGTCCAATATCAACAGAGTATTTTTGCCATGTTGAAGAAGACAAAGAGTTGACGGTCCATAATGTCGTTCCCACACTTGTGCCTGTGTTGATGGAGTTCTGAAGCAAAATTGCCAGATTGCCTGAAAGCAAGGAGGTTTTTATCAAATAATTTTATTGCTCTTGATTTTGATTTAAGCACAGCTTTTTATCTGAAACCATTTAATTTATTTTAATTTGCTCACCTGAGCCAACGCCATTCATGAAGTATGAGAATGCCATACGACAACTAGGTCCAGTTGCTCTTAGAACTGGTGAGATAAATACGGCAGAATTTCTGGTCAGACCAGGACCCGTGCTTACAGACATAAAATGACCTGAAAAATGTTGGAAAAATAAACATATAATTCCTTAGATGTATGACAAAGACAAAATGTCACTAGTTAAGAAGATTTTACAGATTTGTAGTAGATCAGTAGTGTCATTACAATAAAATATAATAGCTCATTCAAATCCCAACTGATATAAAAGGCCTGTAATAAGTTGTTAGAGATCAGAAGAAAAAAAACCCTAATCAGTGAGACCAATCAAGATTAAGAAATTCACTTTGCCACCTTAGCGATATGCTCAGTTTATCTAATGTACCTTGATTAGGAGCAGAAAATGTTGAGTCAATCTTTGGCAGAAGTCCAGTTGAGAATGGAGCAGAGACGTTGGTCCATCGGAAGGTGCCCACACTGTTGTCCCTCCAGCCACACAGACTGGACTCAAAATCGCATGTGCCTGTCGCAATGGTTTTAACAGTAGAATATAAAAAAATTACATGTGCTTGTCAGATTTGTTTAGACAGAAATTATAAAAGTTTTATATGATATTATAAATTACTGTTCTTATAAATTGACGTCTAACCCACATGTGACTGCTACCGTCTAACCCACATGTGACTGCTACCGTCTAACCCACATGTGACTGCTACCGTCTAACCCACATGTGACTGCTACCATCTAACCCACATGTGACTGCTACCGTCTAACCCACATGTGACTGCTACCATCTAACCCACATGTGACTGCTACCGTTTAACCCACATGTGACTGTTACCGTACTATTTCTTGAGTAAATATAAAGAATGACTGGTGACAATGATCGTGGCACTCGCACAGTTGCACTAGTCTGATGCACACAATGTTTTGTATTAATGACTACCTACCACAATTGATTTCATCTGAACCATCATTACAATCATTAACAAAGTTGCAGACTGCATCTTGAGGAACACAGGGTCCACTTTGACACATAAAGTTTGGGCGGCATAGATTAATTGGACTGGCAGATGGGGGCAGTCCAGTTGGTAGAGCATCTAATATAGTTTTAGTAGAGCAAATATAATGAATATTTTTTTTTTTCAAGGATCACTTCTTAAAGCATTTATATTATTACCTAAAAACATATTTCTCTGGTAATAAACATTGCTAAATTTCTTTTACCAAGGTAATATGAATAAATTTAGCAATTTTAAAAAAAAATTATTAAAATCTTACTCAAACATTGTCATGAACAAGAGTGAACAACATTAAAACTTACTGTTAGTGCTAAGTTTGCAGCCATCTGTTAATGAAATATCATCTATGGCAATATCCCCCAGATAGCTAGTACCCACTGTGGCTTCTATGACAATCTGCACATACAAACAAGTGTATAAAGGGACATCTTTTTAAATATTACAATATAATTCTCTAAAATCATTTACCTGCCAAAAACAAGTCTAAAGAAGCTTAAGACATATCTCACTATATGCATTCCTTCACACTTTGTTTTCTTCCGTAATGAAGTTTTGTCATCCTGCAGCGACATTGCTAATAATTTTGTTTAAATGTTAAGATGGTCACCTCTGTTATATTAATTAACTGTACCTGGTAGTCTGATGTTTCAGAAATAGGGAGATCTTGCCGTATCCATCTATTACCCTGGTTAGCCGACCTTGTGAAAAGTGTTTTTAGGGTACTATTAACACTTGTTCTGGTGTATATGTTCAAACTTCCTATTGAGGTTCCATACATATGGTAAAAGAAACGCATCTGTGGAAGAGGGAACAACATATAGTTTTTAGAACACTGAATATTCATGACTTAACTAAACTGAGAAACTTTATATAAGACAATTTATAAAAATTATAAAACTTACATGAAAAAAAGAAACAAACTCTAAGTGACAAATATGTAAAAGTAGATGACACAAAAATGTAAGAAAACAATGGCAAATGCTAATCACCTGACAGTTTGTGTTTGCGGCAGCTGAGAGTACAGGGCTGATGAGTCTTGCTTTCTCATTGTACACCCGAGGTGAAGAGGTCTCAATATAAACATAGTGACCTAAAGTGACACAAACAAAATTATTGACTCGTTAGTGGCATTCAAGCATTTTATATTCAAATGAATTAATCACATTACATGAAATACTACTGCACCAGCCTCCTTGCTCTTCTATTTTACTAAGCACAATTTAAAATATCCTATAAATTAACACAAAATTTCAGTCAAATTAGAACATAATTTTAGAGCAAACATTAGCCCATCAAGAACAAGTTCAAACCAAAATCATGGAATGAACAAGTTTCCTACGGCCGGATCTAGAAATACCAAGGCCGCCACCATTTGGTACAAATTAGTCCCTATCCTTTCATTTTCAGTATGATCAGGGGATTTCCCATACCTTGTTTTTGATATCAAATGGTACTAAGGGGGAGAGACACCACATGGCATGAATGTCATGTTTTCATTCACATGTTAATCCTTCGCTCCGTCCCTCCGCGACATGACCAATCGCAGTGGACTTACTGCTCATCTTTTCCTTCCCTTTTTGCCTGTATTTAATCTCTCACCTACTTATTTTCTGTCACAATTCTTTTGCTGCCCCCTGGGATACTACTTTTCAGCTGAGTGCTATTTTTATTTAATTCTGTTTTTACTGATGTGTGTTTGCTGATGAAGGTTTCCTGCCGGCACGTTCGTTGTTTTGTTGCGTTAATTTTTTCAGGCTTTCCCATACTTTGTTTTACTCATTTCCTTTTTTGATATCAATATAGATTTTTTTTAGTTTAGCCAGCCCTCATTTTTTAATTAGTTTGTGTGGGGAAAATTTATAAAATTTAGATTACTATTCGTGTCTGAGATTCCAACTCCAGCCCATATTAAAAAAAATTTAATATTAGTGTGATACGTGCATATGGCGGGTTTTGAATTTCCGATTCTAAAAATATGGAAACAGGGATAATTTTTCTTGGTATAAAATCGCTGGTTATTTCTGAGTGACAAATCGCCAAACTAAGTATCAAAAAATCATAAAATGGTTAAGCTTTCATTGGGTACCAACAAATGTTATTTATGTTTGATAGCCAATTTATGTGCCATTTTTTTATTTACAAATTGGGCCATGCTATTATAATTGTAAGTAAGCCATCACTATTGCAGAATAAAGCATTTTCAATTTCCGATTCTAAAAATAAGGAGATGGATAACCAGAAATGTAAAAATTATTACAAAATCAAATGTCTGATGATTTCATTGGACACAAATACCTCTAACAGTTCCACGAGTGTGGTCCCTTGTGGGTCCTGTATCTGTAGATCCAGTTGCTCCTTGTTGTCTTGTCCAGTCAAAATTATCTGTTTGGTCCTGAGTCCAAGCACCATAACTGTATTCAAAGTCAGTGCGGAGAGGGTAAGAAGCTGGGAAAAAAAACAACCAATGTATTATAAATTTAATTTTGCATTGAACACTAACAAAAAAAATTGGTAGTTTCTTAAGTTTTTAACTTGAATTATGGTAAGTGAGCATTAAAAATGTAAAATATAAGAGCAGAGTATGCTAAACTTGAATTATGGTAAGTAAGCATTAAAAATGTAAAATATAAGAACAGAGTATGCTAAACTTGAATTATGGTAAGTAAGCATTAAAAATGTAAAATATAAGAGCAGAGTATGCTAAACTTGAATTATGGTAAGTAAGCATTAAAAATGTAAAATATAAGAACAGAGTATGCTAAACTTGAATTATGGTAAGTAAGCATTAAAAATGTAAAATATAAGAACAGAGTATGCTAAACTTGAATTATGGTAAGTAAGCATTAAAAATGTAAAATATAAGAACAGAGTATGCTAAACTTGAATTATGGTAAGTAAGCATTAAAAATGTAAAATATAAGAACCGAGTATGCTAAACTTGAATTATGGTAAGTAAGCATTAAAAATGTAAAATATAAGAACAGAGTATGCTAAACTTGAATTATGGTAAGTAAGCATTAAAAATGTAAAATATAAGAACAGAGTATGCTAAACTTGAATTATGGTAAGTGAGCATTAAAAATGTAAAATATAAGAACAGAGTATGCTAAACTTGAATTATGGTAAGTGAGCATTAAAAATGTAAAATATAAGAACAGAGTATGCTAAACTTGAATTCCTAGGCAGGACAAAAGATTTTGACGTTTCGGTTTAGAGCCTTCATCAGAAAATAAGACAAAAAGAAGTATAACAAGTATCAGATGGCAGTAAAAAAAACTTCAGAGATTTCCTTTTTGTTTCCAGAAGTAGGAAGTAATCAAAATAAAAAAGGTAATCATAAAAGAAGTAATCATAAAAGAAGTAAACATACAATTAAACATACAAGTAAACATAGATGTTGAAAATAAGTCAAACTAGTGAAAATGTTGAGCTTACCACAGTTGGCCTCATCACTGCCATCACCACAATCATCAGAGAAGTCACAGAGATGACTGTTATCTACACAAGACTTCCTCTGGCACATAAACTGTCCTGCTTGACAACTGCTTTGTGGACCTGCAGAACAAATAAGTACAAAATTTACACATTATTAAAATAAGCTATTTGTCTAATTTTAGGAAATACTAGTATGATCTATGTTTTTACAGTTATTTTCATTGGCAGATTTTCTTCATTCATGACGGGCGGTAATTATCATAATAAATACATTTCTTTTAACATCAATCAACACATGCATTTACATGTTGTTTTATTCCTTGAGTTTGATATTTATTTTTTTGTCAGTAAAGACAAAGACATTGTCTTCTTACCTGGATAGTTACAATTGATAAAAGTGATGTCATCAATGGCTATATCTCCATTCACACTGTAGGTCCTTGTAGCTCTAAACAGCACCTGTTTGTAGATATTAGAACACATTGATTGAGTGATTGATAACTAAACAATCAAATTACCTCATCAAATGGAAGTGGCCAGTAAAAGACAGGTACAAATTACAGACAGTCCTCACTTAACTACTAATTTTTGTGCTCAAGACTGCTGTAAATTGGCAAGGTTGTATGTAGAAATGGTTGTATATTGAAGCACTCTTATAGGCGTGATATGAAAATTAAGCATAACATTTATGTCATTTTTATGTAGATTTCTATGAAATGAACATCATAATTTATAGTTCAAATGTGGCAATTCTAAAAGTTTTTACTTACTTTAAATGGGACGGCAATGCGACCCAAGTCTGCTACAGCTTTAATCCAGAAGTTTCCTTGGTCACCAACTTTTTCAAAGATAATTGTGTCCTCTTGGGATTCTCTCAAGACAAGCATCAAACGACCTATGCCTTATATGAAAACACACATTTAAGTATAATAGAGACCAAAATGATCCAGGGCTTCCTGGTGGACAACATAGTTAAACCGGTCTAAAGGGATTTTAAATATAACAACAAAACAAATACAATAAATCCATTATTCAGAAGTGAATTATAAATAAACGTACGAGTCTGTGATTAAACAGAACTTACCATAGCCATACATATGGTAGAAGAACTGTACTTGGCAAGATGGAGGTGATGGGCCAAAGTTAAAATTGGTCGTTACTTCAGCCATGTCTGAGTAAGTGCCACGAGAACTGTCCACGTACAAGTAGTAGCCTGTAAGCATAACCATAGTTCTAGATCTCCGCTAGCTAAACAGGGATTCAATACCCTTAATAAACTTGTCACTGAGATTGGATATTGAGTTTAATAGTAATTTTTATAATAATTATTATATTATGGGTTCCTAGGGTCCAAAGACTTCAGGAGTCCATAAAAGAGATATCCAATTTTATATTCTCAAAGTTAAAATTAAATCATAAGGGATTGACCAGACCAGCCTCAAGAAACTAGGGCACACAAAGGGTAAAGAACAATGTCCTCTTTAAGGCGTGCCAATTTGAGAAAAGACCTTTGACCAAGAACAAAATAGAGCTGCTACTCAAGCCTTTGTTATTTGGTAGAATGGACACATTTTAAGCATAAATAATAATTTTTTTATAAAGTATAACAACCGAGCGATATTAGATTGACAAAATTTGTAATAGAGATTAATCTGAGCTCTTTCAACAGCAGACAATATACCTGTACGGTCATTATTGTGGTCATAAGCAGGTCCAGTGTTTGAAACAAGTGAGCCGTTGAAGCCTCTATTCCATTCAAAATCCCCAACACTTGTGTCAATATAGTTACACCAGTCATATTGGAACGTGCAGTCACCTAAACACATATTAACTTCAGTTTTCATAACAGAAAAGCTGCAATGATTTACTCCAAGACATACAAAGAAATTTATGGAATTATGCACAGAGAATTTCCATCATTGTAGGCCTATAAGATATAATCATTTTTAGTTCTTATTAACATAATGCTGTCTCAATATTGATGAGTCTTTAAATCCTCTCATTTCTTTTGTATTTAATTCATTATATATTGTTCATTATTTGAATCCCACCGTAGTTGTTTGGTTTCATTCAATGATTATTGTGTACGGTCTTTTCTAAATTTGTGAACAGAAATTGAAATCTTATTGATATATATATTTATCATATCATTATAACCGATTTAAATACATATTTAAATACATATTTTAAAAAATCATCTTCAGTTTTTCCTCTAAAAGGGTAGATAAGTCATTTGGGAGAATACTTGGAGCACTCACCACAATTGCTTTCATCAGCAGCGGTCTCTGTACAATCCCTGATAAAATCACAGACTTTGGAATAGGGTATGGTTTGGTTTTTGGCACCACCACAGCTGAAATTGCTGGACATGGCTGCAAATTTTTTTAATTAAAATAAGTTATTTTTCTTATATTTTGTTTTAATGTCCATATATTTGCCCTGATCAAATAAACTGTAAAAATGAATTCACTGAATTTGGTTTTGAAGAGCAAAAAAAATAATTTTTATCATGTGTTTATTTCCAGTGTTAAAACAGCAGCTCAGGTAACTGAGTGTCAATCTAAAAAATGGGTCAAATTTATGTATATTAGTCCAGGACTTATTTTCTCTGACCTTGTTGACATGATCCAGGACTTATTTGAAAGTCATCCAGTGCAATATCACTGTGGTAGCCACTGCCAACTGATCCTATCACTGAAATCTGGAACATATCAAATGAATCATAATGGCTCTTAATTAAAACTTCTGATGACATTCAGTATGATAAGGGGATTTCCCATACCTTGTTTTTGATATCAAATGGTACTAAGAGAGAGAGACACCACATGGCATGAATGTCATGTTGTCATTCATGCTTCGCTCCGCCCCTCTGCTTCATGAACAATCACAGTTGACCTAATTCTCTTCTTTTCCTTCCCTTTTTGCCTGTATTTAATCTCTCACCTACTTATTTTCTGTTATTTAAATGTTAAAAAAGGAATGAAATAAATGGTGACCAGAAAATAACGGAGGTGTCTATCTAGCTAATGGGCATCAGAAATAGGAAGAACAATAAACAAACATATCAACAACGCTCTACTAAGTACATTAATTTTTATATGAGGGAAAACAAAGTGCAGCATACATAAAAAATATTTGTAAAACTTTTAAAAAAACTTTCTATCAAAGACGAGTTAAAAAGCACAAAAAGGTAGAAAATAATTTAAAATTTCTTAAAATGCATTATGCAAAGAAATCACCCAGCCGCCCGTTCACTTAACCATGAAGCAGACGCGGTCAACCACGAGAATTTGAGCGACAGCGTCAACCCGTAACCCTGGATCCAGGAGTAGACATGATTCAGACACAAGTCAGTTGTCAGTTGCAATGAGACCATTAACACCTTTCAGGTGACCACTTCACGAGAACATGATCAACTGAGTGAAAATGTCCAGTGTGTAAACAAATAAAACAACGAATGCTCCATCTACAAGATGGACATGCAAGTAGAAAGAAAAGAGGAAAAGAAGTCTATTTTGGCCTGGTATGAACAAATTAACTCTAAAAAAAAATTTTCTGAAGAATGACTCACCTGGAAGGTGTTAGAAGGTATGGGTATGTTAATGAGAGCCTGCTTCCATGCTTGTCCTTTTGGACCATACAGTGAGAAGATGGTCTGAGGGCTGCTGTCATCAATAGTCTAATGAGAGATCAAATATAAAACAGAAACAGTTACACAATGTCACATTTAATAAGCCTCAACTTTGTCATCATTTTCAGTGAATACGAATGAAATCATAAAACTATTGATGACAACCTATGTTGGTTGGCTAATTAAGACAAAAATAGCTAAATTAAGATGGAAAGTAACAGCGCTGCGATATTCCTGAACCCAAAGATGTTTCACATAATGAGATAAAATGTAAAAAGATCATTGATACAAACCTTGACAGTAACATTTAGGTAGCCAATGTCAGCGCCATACATGAAGTACCACATGGAGAAGCAGAACATGTCAACATCAGATATGACTGGAATCATCTGTGAGTCAAGGACTGCACTGTCGCCAGGTTTACTAGGTGAGCTGGACTCAAGATAAATGTACTGACCTGATTAGAGACAATCATTTAACACATGTCAGATCAAGTCTACATATAAAATAGTATGGTTTTCTGTCATGTTAGATAAATTCTACATAGAAAATAGAATGGGTTTCTTTTATCAAGCAACAATTTGATAAGAAATCAAAATAGTGAAACAAAAATTCTCTATCATGTTTAACCATGAGCTCTGATTTTTAAAGTCAACTGACCAGCCAAAGAGGCAATGGTGTGATCTTGACTTGGTCCAGTGTCAAAAGAGGGAGTTGGTCCATGGTTTATGAGCCAGTCCAAGTCATCAGTTGAGTTCTGTGTCCAAGAACAAAATCCTTTTTCAAAGTCACAACCATAAACTTGGACACAAGCATCTTGAGAGACCTGATGAAGAAAATGATAAAAAGCTGAAGAGTTTTAATCAATTGTAATTTCTCTCATTAGAGCAATATTTACTTTTTTATTCCTGTCTGATCTTTTTTTAATGAATATTTTAATGAAATATTTATCAATAAAAAATGTAAGGGAACATGCAAATGAAAAATCAGATTTTTTTATACAAATTGAAACTTATTGCAAAATTTGCAGTGATTAAAAAATAATTGTCTTTTTTCCAATGGCATATTATAATCAATGAGCCACTTACCTCCACATCATCAACAGCAACATCTCCAGTGTAGCTACTGCCAACTGTTGCTTCAAACACAACCTAGAGAAGAATGGAGCTCCATGTATCAAAACAGGTTCACTTCAAATCTTTTAAAAGCCTAACTCAATTAATTAAAGGCAAGCACTTAAATATTAGACGTGTTGTCTCACAGACCATAATCAAACTTTGGAAAAATGGAATAGTCAATCATGAATGAAGGATCTCAGAATTTTAGACTTTATCAATTTCCTGACAAATCAATTTAAAAAGTAAGAGCTGTCAGTGTAAGGATGCCCTTTTGTAAACCAATAGTGGTTTAGTATTTAAAGATAAGAGAAGTGATTTGTAAAGTTTATTTTCTTTTATGGTTAAAACCATTCACACAACAAATGATCTTGCGGATATTTAATTTATCCTAATGGATTTTTGCCACCTTTCAATATCTTGTTTTAAACCACCCAAACCTCCCCAATGTAACTATTGTCCTTCTAACCTAGTGACCACATAGTTTAAAGTACCTGGAAGGGAGTGATTGAAGCTAAATCCACTTGAGCTAATAGCCACTGATTTCCAAAGTTTCCAACTTTCTCATCCAGCAACATGTCTGTGCCACGAGTGTCTCTAAGATAGACGCTCAGTGAACCTACGCTGCTGCCGTACATGTGGTACCAGTACTTTAGGCAGCGGCCATCGGTTGGAGGATAAACAGGACTTAACATACGTGCTACGTCACCGGCCACCCTAGGGCTAGAAGTCTCAATATACATATAGTGACCTGAAATTGAGAAACACATTTTCCTAGATTTTGTTCGTTTCCTAAATTAGCAATGAATTTATTTCAGATTATTGCATCCCTCTGATTAAAAAAAAATAAATTGGGTTGTCTTTCAGTAGAATACTCATTGAATCAAATGCAGATGAGTGAGGTGCGTTTGACTGTAAATTTCATGATTTCAATGACATTTTATTGCAACTAAATGACTGAATTGTGAAGCTTACCTGTTGATGTGCCATAGGTGTGGTCATTTGTTGGTCCAGTCTGTGCAGAGTCAGTGCTGCCACTGTGGCGTAGCCAATCAAAGTTATCATATACATCTTGATCAAACCCACAGATGCCGTCATCTTCAAAGTCACACACAGCTGTGAGAGAGTACAAATGTTTATAGACATGTCATTTTTATGGACAGTTGTAAGAGAATAAAAAAAGTAATTTCCAACCGACATACTTAAATGCAGGGGTTCTCAACCTGTGGGTCGTGACCACTTTGGGGGTCAAACCACCGTTTCCCAGGGGTCGCCTAAGACCATAGGAAAACACATATACTCTACAGTTACGAAGTAGCAACGAAAATAATTGTGTGGTTGGGGGGTCGCCTTTCACGAGGAACTGTATTAAGGGGTCGCCGCATTAGGAAGGTTGAGAACCACTGCTTTAATGTATAAATAAAGTTATTAACTCTACTAACATATTTTTTGTAGAATCATTATTTTCTTTCTTTGAATCCATAATTATTAACTAGTTTGAAATGAAGAATCCTAACTTAAAAATAAAAATTAGGTAATAATTTAAATTATACTTTAATTGATCAATTGAATCATATTTTTCCTTGATGTATATGAGGGAGAACACAATTAAATTTGTATTTAATTGTTACAATTTTTGCTTAAAAATCATGCAACTGCACTAATCTACTTACGGGAGACTGGACAAGGTCCATCATACACTACAACATCATCAACGGCAATGTCACCTCTGTAACCTGGACCTGCCAAGCCTTCAAACACAATCTGTCAGATATCAAGTCGAATGGGATTTATTACAGTACAGCTAAAAAGTCAGTCTTGGGCATAGCAGCTTTCTAAAACTGTTCTTTCCTTCCATATAAACACACAAGTTTTTCATGGTAAAATAAAGTCTTTTTTCTAATTGTTTTTGTTTCAATAGATTGTTATATTTTCTTAATTTCAATGTAGCAGTACAGGTATTTTCAGACAGTAACTTGTTCATTATCCCTAGTAAGAAAATCCTCACAGATGCTTTACTGCCTAATGTTAAGGATTTATCTGGACAGGTCCTATAGAAAATGTCTAACCTTGTGATATCCATCATCGCCACCCATTTCAACTGAAGCTTGGAGCCAGACCAGACCTTGTTCTCCATGTTTAGTCCAGATTGGAGAGCCTAGGCCGGTTGAATTGGACAAATAAACATTTAGCTTGTTGATATCTGCTCCGTGCATGTGGTACCAGAAAGTTAAACAGCGCGCCAAACTGTTGCGGAATTGAAGACTCGTAAATCGAGCAGCAGCATTGACACTTTTGGAGGAAGCATCGATATGAACATAGTGACCTAAAAGAAATTGAATTCTTTTCATAGCAATTAATCGTCATGCAATAATTTCACAAATAATTCTAAGTATCTTTGAACATATAAAGAAAATAAGAATATCATCACCTAATTGAATTATAAATGCATTTATGTGTCTTATAGAAATATCCTACATTAGTATATTAGTGTGTTTTCATCAGGTTTTTTACATTAATCATCCAATTTAAAGATGTTAAAAATGTGATTGAGGACCAGTGAAACAAATAATTGGAATAATAGAAATAATTCAACAATTTAGAACCCTTTATGGTATAAAAATGCTGACCTTTGATATTCCCTAGAGTGTGGTCAGTCTCAGGTCCTGTTGAGTCGGATGTGGTAGGGCCTGAAAACAGCAGCCAGTCAAAATCATCATCTGTATTCTGAGTGTATGAACACAAAGATCCTGAACTTCCAAGTCCCTCAAAGTCACATGACAGGATTGACAGCTTAGCTAGAGAAACAAAACAAAGATAAACATTTATTTTGGAAGCAAAATAGTTTTAAAATTCATTGCCTAGAATACTCTAGAAGAGCTCTAAATATAAGGCGGGCCGTAATACTTCATGGAAAACCTGTGCGGGCCGAAAGAAAATGGGGAGCTATTAAGAAAATAATAATAATAAAGAATATTGCTTTACTTTGCAGGCCGTATGTTGTGCTCTAGAATACTCCAGAAACAGGGATCTTACAATATGTATCTAGAGATTTATCTCCCCCTAAATAAACATTAATATATGTATCTAGAGATAAATCTCTAGATACATATATTAATCTCCCCCTAAATAAACATTAAAATATGTATCTAGAGATTTATCTCCCCCTAAATAAACATTAAAATATGTATCTTTAGATTTATCTCCCCCTAAATAAACAAAATATGTATCTAGAGATTTATCTCCCCCTAAATAAACATTAAAATATGTATGTAGAGATTTATCTCCCCCTAAATAAACATTAAAATATGTATCTAGAGATTGATCTCCCCCTAAATAAACAAAATATATATATAGAGATTTATCTCCCACTAAATAAACATTAAAATATGTATTAGAAAAAAAATGTAATTGAAATGTATTTTATAAAATTCAAACTGAAATAAAATCTTGCCAGCTAATGTAGGGGTGGTGGGTGGAGGCGCAGACGTCTGCAGGGAACACAGTCCATCCACCAGCTTGACATCATCAATGACTATACTTGTGGCCCCGATCATGTTGCGCTGGGCATCAAAGCCTAAAGAGTAGGAGACATTGGCCACAATGTCTGTAGATGTCTGTTTCCAGTGCAGGGATTTGTCTTGGCCATCTGGATTTGTCAGCTGTAGCACCGACTGGTTTGTAGTTCCCATTTGTAGATAGATGTTAATAGCACCTGCAAACAATTCTCATTTCTTAATACTTACATTATAGTTATCCTTCAGTGGACATTTATATTAAATTTTTGGGTAAGAATTACATGTAAATAACTTTGATAGCTCTCATTGATTAATAGAAATATAAAAAATTAAATTTTTTTCCGAAGGTTTTATGGTCAGGAATGTTTCATTTATTCCAAATATTTAATGATATAAATACCAATTAAAAAAATACAATTGCTAAGTCCTACCATCTCCATAGATATAGAAGGCAAAGCTCAAGCACTGTCCACTTGTGGGAGACATCAGGTCACTGACCAACAAGGCATGTTTAACACCGCTTGGGCTGGCTCCAATGTCAGCTAGGGCATAGTATCCTGTCATATAGAGACACATCATATAAAGACACATTATATAAAGACACATTATGTCATCACATTTTATTGTAAAGTTATGAAATAATAGTCAAATGATTTTTAATAACTAAAATTGTAGCAAAAATGAATTTTGTTTAATGAAAAAATACTACAGTTCATTTCTGATCAAATGAAACAGTAACTGTTGTCAAAATTTAACAAAATTCAAAATTTCATGACAAAATGTTATCTACAAAAAAAAACAATCAAAATAAATAAAGCTAAATCATTATTAATGGATTTTCTTCTCTTTTTAAACAAAAATTTGTTGAGACATTTTTGCTAAATGACATAAATTTGCTAATGAAATCATAAATTCTACCCTTGACAGAGCTTGTGGTATGGTCCCTTGGTGGAGCACGGTTTGGAAACCTGTTGTTTTGAGGTGAGGTGAGGACCCAGTCGTTGTCATCCCCCTTACGGTTGCTGTAACTGCAGAAGCCACTTTCAAAGTCACAAGTAGCAGGATTGGGGCAAGGTTTGGGTGAGATTTGAATGTCGTCCAGGGCTATATCACTGGTTTCATTGACCCCAACAATGCCTTCAAACACAACCTAAGACAAGCAGAGATCATCACCAAAATGGTGGAGAGACTGTAACAATATAAAATTTGGAATTTAGACAATATTTTACACCATCTAAATTATTTGTTTACAATGCTTATGTAAGTCTGATTTGATAAGCCCAGTCATGAGTCTCTTAGTGGGGGCTCAAGAGCACATCATCAAATGACAACTTGGTGGTGTGGGCTCAAGTGCACATCATCAAATGGCCACTTGGTGGTGGGGCTCAAGTGCACATCATCAAATGGCCACTTGGTGGTGTGGGCTCAAGTCCACATCATCAAATGGCCACTTGGTGGTGGGGGCTCAAGTGCACATCATCAAATGGCCACTTGGTGGTGGGGGCTCAAGTGCACTTAATCAAATGGCCACTTGGTGGTGGGGGCTCAAGTGCACATCATCAAATGGCCACTTGGTGGTGTGGGCTCAAGTGCACATCATCAAATGGCCACTTGGTGGTGGGGGTTCAAGTGCACTTAATCAAATGGCCACTTGGTGGTGGGGGCTCAAGTGCACTTAATCAAATGGCCACTTGGTGGTGGGGGCTCAAGTGCACATCATCAAATGGCCACTTGGTGGTGTGGGCTCAAGTGCACATCATCAAATGGCCACTTGGTGGTGGGGGCTCAAGTGCACTTAATCAAATGGCCACTTGGTGGTGTGGGATCAAGAGCACATCATCAAATGGCCACTTGGTGTTTTTTTAAAAACATGATAAGCAGCAATTAATTGTGCTTTAGTTGCTCAGTGCATCTTAATGTGATTTCAGATTAATCAAAATTTTCAAGTAAGTTATTTCAAAAATCCTAATCAAGTGATAATTTTATTGCACAAACCATTAGAAATCTAAAGACATTGACAGTGAACGTCTCACCTGATAAGAGGTGGGTGACACTATGTTTGCCTGTCCTAACACCCAAAGGTTTCCTCGGTTACCATTCATGGTCCAAATAGTTTGATCGTTTTGGCCAGCGTTTCGCAGGTATATAAATAGAGCTCCCATGCCAGCACCATACATGTTGTAGTAGAACCGGAGACATTCAGTACCACCGCCAGGGTAAATAGGGGAAACTATCCTTGCTTTGTCACCATACTTTCTGGGCAGTGAAGACTCAATGTATATGTAGTGTCCTGTGTGAAGAAACTCAAAGGTTTCAAACATCATAGAAGAATATTAGCAGCATACTCATCAAATGTAGCTACAGTACACTACCATTTTAAAGATGAGACAATATCAGGCTTCTCAAAGTCAAGCCCTCAATGCTTTCTCCTCCAGCCTTCAAAGTGATTTGGGTTACATATTCTAATAAGAGATTAACCCTTAGCCATCCAATTTTCCTTGAGCTGAACTCTGGCTAGTTTGAGTTGAACTTATCTAATTTTCCTTGAGCTGAACTCTGGCTAGTTTGAGTTGAACTTATCTAAATCTACATCTAGTTATAAAGTCAATTTAAAAATATTGCAGCTATAGGATCGTCTCAGGCAAGTAATACAGACTTAAAGCAGTGGTTGTCAACCTTCCTAATGCTGCGACCCTTTAATATAGTTTCTCACATTGTGGTGATCTCCAACCATAAAATTATTTTCGTAGCTACTTCATAAATGTTTGTTTACCAATGGTCTTAGGGACCCCTGTGTAAGGGTCATTCACAACACACAGGTTGAGAACGCTGGCTTAAAGCAAAGAAGAATTCTCTATGACCATGTTCATATTTTTTCCCCTTTTAAATTAATTACCGTTTGCAGTGCCCAAGGTGTGATCAGCTGCTGGTCCTGTGCCTGATGTTGCAGTAGCCTTCTGAATCTTTGTCCAATCAAAATCATCAGTGGTCTCCTGGTTATAACTGCACATGTCTTGTTCAAAGTCACACAGTGCTGGACAATAGAGGGACAAATAATGTTACATTATTGAAGTAAAAAAAGTCCAGCTGAGCAATGACATAAAGCTACAAGCTTCAGTATCACACACACACATCGCAGTATCATACAAACATTGCAGTATCATACAAACATTGCAGTATCATACAAATATTGCAGTATCATACAAACATTGCAGTATCATACAAATATTGCAGTATCATACAAATATTGCAGTATCATACAAATATTGCAGTATCATACAAATATTGCAGTATCATACAAATATTGCAGTATCATACAAATATTGCAGTATCATACAAACATTGCAGTATCATACAAATATTGCAGTATCATACAAACATTGCAGTATCTCTAATCTGAAGATATACCTGTCTAGGATCTCTTTAAAAAATACAAAGGATTGGCATATGCCAAGAGGGCAAAAGGCAAGAATGTATTTCACTTGGCACACTGTGATAATCTGCATTGTTATTTAATACCTAATATAAAATGGCTCCAATATTTGTGTTATTTAGGAAGAGACTAAGACTTGTTACCTTTATGAGGGCAGGCATTATGAGAAAGTTGAATTTCATCAACAGCAATATCTCCCATGAAGCCATTTCCTTTCACAGCCTCGAGGAACAACTGAAGTGGGACAAATATAGGAAATTTTACATTCATTTATAGTGTAATAATTCATTTGTTGCTGGAGAGTTTTACAAGCTAATAATAATTATTTTCAAATGTACAACTCTGTAAAATAGTTAGAGCTACTTTCAGCTCCTTATAATGCCAAACCTTTTAAATGACTCAACCATTTAATAAAATGTTATCACTTACCTGGTAGTTTGTGTTACTCTGTATAGTGACTGTGGCCTGAATCCATGTGGATCCTTGAGTTCCCTGTCTCTGCCACTGGACAGAAGTGACCCCTCCAATGCTTGTGAGAAGCTGGAGCTGACCTATGTTGGAGCCGTACATGTTGTACCTGTTCCAGATAAGAATGCACAGTCAGAAACCATAATTGCAAAGTTACCAATTCTTTAAGGCTTTGTTGGTAGGAAAGGGCCCACACAGATGTAATTCTCAATGATGAGATATGAAAGTTCAAGGGCACTAAATAAACTCATTCAAAAAATTATTTTAAGTTTTATTGCAAGTCTATTAACCTTTTGATTTACAACAGTGATCCAAAACTCATTTAAAATTCTCAAGTAATCTAAGACTTACCAGAATGAGAAGCAGGCAAGTCCAACAGTTGGAGGCAGAATTGGTGATGCCAGAATAGCTGCATCACCTTGGGCACCATTTGAGGCTTCTAAGTATATGTAAGAACCTATTGTAATGTAAAAATATAATTAGATAAGATGAGATAATAGATAGGATTCTTTATTTGAACCAAAAATATGGAAACGTTTTTAATGACATTTTACATCTTCATTTTCAGCACATAAATAAATGCCTATGTTAGCCAACATTTTTCAATGACAACAATTTAAACACAAGACCTCTAAAGTATTTCATTTTTTTTTTTTATAGCTTTCTGACCAATGAGAGAAATAAAACTTTTGAAATCAAGTTGATTAAACAAATCTACCAAGGTGCCCCCCATCTTATTTTATAAATTATTATTTTGCAATTAATAATTCAATGGCTACTATATATTTTTTTCCCTACCCAGTTGGAGCTGAGATGGCATTAGATCAATGTTAAGTTAAACATGTATTTTTTATTTAAAATGTAACAATAGGTTAATTTTTTTAATAGAATGTTTTGAGATATAAAAAGACTGACAGGTTGACTTTGTTGTCAATAATAGTTGGTCAATGTTTTTCCATATGTTACATTGAAGTAACTAAACAAACTGAATAAAACATGTATATAGCAAATCAGTATCTTTATGGATTCCATGTCTCCCTTTTCAGTGAATTTGTGTTGTATATTTGCACCAATTCCTTACTCCAGGCACAATATGTTTATATTTTGGTAAACACTTATAAATATTACTTTCATTTGACAAAATCTGCTTTAAAAAGGCAAACACATAACTTCAACAACAACAAACAGTAATCTTTGAATATCCCAAAATAGAGATCATTAAAAATTCAAGAAGTAAATCTGTTCTTAAAGCTGACCTGTTCCTGAATGATCAGTGAGAGGTCCAGTTCCTGTTGATGTTGTACTGCCAGTGTTGAGAGTCCATTGCAGCTTACTCTGTGGATACTGAGTCCATTTACAGAGGTTGCTCTGATCAAAGTCACAGTCTGCATTTTCCAGGACTATAAAAAAAACATTTGCAACTAAATTGAATCGGAAGTGTTAAGATCAAACCAGAAAATAAAATAATTTGATCTTACTTGAGACTTATAATAAAAATGTAGATTAAAACAGTGGACCATTGAGTGGAACGCCATCATGTTGGGAGTTTTGTAACATATGGTATACTTATACAACACAAGAACAAATACACTAAAACTATTCCAACTTAACACCACAAGTTCAATAACAACGAGAAATAAAATTAAAATTTTAAAAAATATATAATCACGTCTTCCTACTGTGAAACCCTGCTTTACGGCAACCTTGATATTAACCAGATCATAAATCGATGCAGGAGATCATGTTATCACTTGTAGACAGGTCATATTCAACTTACCATCAGTTGTAGGCAGGGCATATTTAACTTACCATCAGTTGTAGGCAGGGCATATTTAACTTACCATCAGTTGTAGGCAGGGCATATTTAACTTAACATCAGTTGTAGGCAGGGCATATTTAACTTACCATCAGTTGTAGGCAGGGCATATTCAGGCAGTGTTTGACAGCTGTCGGGGTCAATGCTGGTGTCATCAATAGCAATGTCTCCCCCGTAGCTCTTCCCAATGGTACCCTCTAAGACTATCTGTATAAAAGCAGGAATTCTTCATTATTTTAAGTTAAATACACCAACAAGTGAAATAACAGACACATGAAATAACAGACATAATTAGGGTTTTTATATACATTTTTTTGACATTGGCACCACACACAAAAAAAACACTAACCATAAACGGCTTGCTTGTGTAAACACTGCTGATGTTAACTTGACCATTCATCCACTCAGGGCCAGTCTGACCATCAAGCTCCCATAGTGTGGCCTCTGATGAAATGGCATCATAGGTGGCGTTGTTGAGAACCAGAACTTTGAGAGCCCCTATGTCAGGTCCGTACATGTTGTACCAGAAAGTGAAGCAATAATCCTTTCCAAATGCTGGTGGGAACAACTATAGGGAAACAATTGAAAGGGTTTCACAAGACTTTTCTCAAAGTATTCTTCTTTACTCATGAGATATGTTAATATATCTGCTTGTTTACTAGCATCACCAGTCACTGATTTAACATATTTCAATCATCACATTAAAATTTTGACATTATTATATTAAAATGGTGATTTCTGTGCTATTTTAAAAACCACCAACATATTGGAGGACAACCTGATTATTAAAAGGGACACAGAAAAAAAGTATTGGGCCATCAGAGTATTTCCCACATATATATATTAGGTAATTAACATTATAAAACTTTGAACAACTTCATTGCAATCTCTAATGCTAAAATAAATTTGTTTTTCATTTCTTTTTTAAAACATTCACAACTTAAAAGAGATATAAAATTTTCAGAATTAGGTCGATTTCAAACAATTCACATGAATTGACAAAATTCCACTATTTTAATACCTGACTGGCCAACCTGGCTCGTTCACCAAGTTTCCTACTACTGGCCTCAATGTACATATAGTAGCCGGTGGCTGAACCAGATGTGTGGTCTGTACTTGGTCCAGTCTGGTATGAATCTGTCTCACCCTTATTCCGCAGCCAGTCAAAGTCATCCGTGCCATCGTGCAGATTACGCCACAGACAGGTGTCATTGGTAAAGCTACAGGCCCCTGGAGAAAGTAGCAGAATAGAGTAGAAGGTTGAATGCTTGTTGCTGTGCATGTTTCAATTTATAACAGGATGGAGATTTTGTATTCATTTGTTTAACATATTTTCTTAACAAATACATCAGAGTGTAAGGAGCATACAAAATATACTTTTCTAGATCAAACAGTTTAAGACTATTCAAATGATTTTATTTAAAGTCTCTTGATTCAATAAACCCATTGGCTACAAAAATTATGTTAATTATTTATCTTTGCTAAAACAATTACTTGGGTTAGGACAGGCTCCATTTTTCACAACAATGTCATCCAGAGCTATGTCACTTCTGTAGCCATTGCCTACAATTCCTTCAAACAATAGCTGAAATATTTTTTTTAAGAATTGAGACAAATGACTTTGGAAATAAATTAAAGAATGAGGAGAAACATTTATTTTAAAAATAACAAGGCAGAGAAAATAAAGGGAGTGAACAAATATGAAGCAGTTTTTTAGTATTGGCCATGCGTAGTGTAGAACAGCACAGTTGCTGAGATGTTAAAATATAAATGTTCCACTTGGGTAAGATAGTAATATGCTCAATAATATTTAAAAAAAACAAGAAATATGGTTTAGAGCCAACATAGAGCAAGCATCCTACCTGATAGTTGCCAAGCAAATCAAGTGTGATCTCAGCCTTTCGCCAACCTGGACCCATGTCATAAGATCGTGTCCACTTTGGAGTACCAGACTTGACACTTTGACCAGTTGAAACTTGATAAACATTGAGAGTTCCAATTTCAGCACCGTACATCTCATAGTAGAATGTCAGGCAATGCTGTGCACTTTGGCCCGGGGCATAGGTAGGGCTGGAAAGAAAAATATGATGGATCTGATTAGAGGGCCTTAGTACACATGTTTTATTGGGAACACGATTTAAATGTTTTCCTATGGCTCCATGATCTGTAATCTTCTTAAATATCAAAAATTTTATTTCAATGTTTTTGGGGACACTGTGCATTCCACTTAATTAAACAAAAATTTACTCCTCTTGTCATTTCTACAGAGCTTTTAAATTATGAAATCTATACATGTGAACTTGAAGTAAAATACCTCCTAATTCTAGCAGTGTCATTGGGCTTCTGGGGAAAAGATCCCTCAGTGTAAATGTAATGTCCAGAGTAGGAACCATAAGTGTGGTCGGTGGTGGGACCCGTGTTGGGAGTCGAGGTGTCTTTGCTGTTCAGTTGCCAGTTAAAATTATCATCTGTTTCTTGTGTATAGCTACACCATGGGTCATTGGTGTTCTCAAATGTACAATACACTGCCCCAGCTGAGAAAAGAAATAATTTTTAAATGTGGATTGATACCAAAAAATTGAAGGGACATTTTTTTTTTTCAATTAACAACACTTCTCTGAATAATTTTTTGTTTTAATGGAGATATGTCCCAGTTGATTGAAAATTATAAATCATTTTCACTGTTTAATACATAAATAAATTGCAAATTTTGGTTTACTATTTATTAATGTTACAAGTTAATCACAAGTATTTTTGTTTAATGTAATAAAGAAATGATTCTACTTTATTTAAAGATGGAGTAAAAAGTTCAGCCTCCCCAAAATGTTCTTACACTCTGGTGTCTTCTCAGGACATGCTCCTGTGGGGACGATTATATCATCTACGGCTATATCTCCAGCCCACGTTATACCCCTGACTCCTTCAAGTACCAGCTGCAACAATGGAATATACAGAGTGTCAGGATATCAAAGTAACTATAAAATTTCATAACTGATTTCAAAACGATATGTTTTTATGGATTATTTGAGTAATATATTTAAGTGAGGACATGGAAAATGAATTTTATTATATATATTAGGATCAAACCTTAGTTGCCATGATCATATGTAAAATTATGTCTATCTGTTGGTTGGTTGCTTATTAACATTGATATGAACAAAATTATTAAAATTAAAATCAGATCTACAGAGAACATGTATCAAAGTATTAAAATTTAAGGTTATTTTTGGAAATATCTTTGCATTTAATTTGTTTAAAAACAAAGATGTCCCTCATTGAAATGACCTAAATTGACCAATCCTGTCATTACCTGGTAGGTTGATATGGGATTGATTGGTATGCTGGCACTTAGCCACTGAGGTCCTTTGTCTCCTTCCATGCTAAAGATGCCTGTCATCTGTGCGCCCTGCTTAATGTAAGCATTTAGTTTGTACACGCTTGTGCCGTACATTGTGTAGTAGAATCTGAAGCAGCGCTGGCCTGGACTTATGGGCTGACTGATCAAGCGAGCTGTATCATTTGGAAGTCTTGGACTGGAGGCCTCAACATAGACATACCAGCCTTGTGCTGGGGACAGTAGTATTTGTATGGTGAGTCAATTTAAATTGTAATTTAAAAATGATAACATATCTTTTTTTAAAAACCAACATGTTTAATTTAAATTTTAAAAATTTCTACATGGAGGTAATAATAGTGTCATTTTTATTGCAGTCAGTCATTTCCCCTTTAAATTTTGGATGTTTTTTTTTTTGTTTTTTTTTTTACATGTATTTTTGATGGCTGGACCAAAGCAAAGAGTATTGTAATGTGTATGCACTTCTAAAAGATTTATTATTTTTACAAAAGAAATTTAATTCTAAAAGGCTTTTATTAATTATTCTAAAATTCCCAAATATGTGACTTTACTTTACAACAGGCTTCTCAATTTAAGAACTTTTTTTCTACTTATAATCTGTCATTGTGTGCAGGATGGGGGTATTGAAGAGATCCCCTCAACAAACATGTCATCAGACTGTATTTACAAATATTGGGAGCACTGTAGAGACCCCTCACCAAACATGTCATGAGAGTGTATTTACAAACATTGGGAGCACTGTAGAGATCCCCTCACCAAACATGTCATGAGACTGTATTTACAAACATTGGGAGCAATGTAGAGATCCCCTCACCAAACATGTCATGAGACTGTATTTACAAACATTGGGGGCACTGAAGAGACCCCCCTCACCACACATGTCATCAGACTGTATTTACAAACATTGGGAGCACTGTAGAGATCCCCTCACCAAACATGTCATGAGACTGTATTTACAAACATTGGGGGCACTGTAGAGACCCCCCTCACCAAACATGTCATCAGACTGTATTTACAAGCATTGATTCCTTTGTGTCAAATCAGGATTCTCTACTGCCACCACTAAGACCTGAAACCGTCTTAGAGATTGTATCAACTTATTACCCAAAACAGTCTTAGAGGTTATATAAACTTTCTACTTTATTATTTGAACATACTGTTTCCTTTAGTATGATCAACCATTGGGCCAGTCTGTGAAGAGCCAGTTGGTCCTTGTGATCGCGTCCAATCAAACTGATCCGTTGTGTCTTGTGTCCATCCACATAAATTAGCCTCAAAGTTGCAATCATATGCTGTTCGTGCTATTTAAACAAAGGAGATATAATGTTATATATACTGTTATATAATGTACTATAATGTACTATAATGTTATATGTTATATAATCTTATATAATGTTATGTTATATAATATTATATAATGTTATATAATGATATATAATGTTATATAATGTATATCCTGTTTAAGGATTGGGGTTCTAATATTTTGAAAAATATTGGATTTATAATGCTTTGGGTTTTTTTATTGCCTCTGTCAAGATCAAATTATTGGATTAGATTAAGTTTTAATAAAAAATTCCTGATAAACTTTATTTCATGAGACTACATAGTAACTTAAAATGGCTTACACGCTATAATGTTTGAGGTGTGCTTTGTGCCATAGTTACTTAAAATGCCTTACGTGCTATAGATGTTTGGGGTGTGCTTTGTGTTGTTGCAGCTGTAGTTCCTCCTGACGTACCACTCTGCTTTGCCCCCGGTGGATTAACTAATAAACAAATAGAAATAACCTCATTATACCACACAAGTCAAAAAGAGATAAGACTTTGATACAGTGAGAAAACATACATAAGACTTTGATACAGTGAGAAAACGTACATAAGACTTTGATACAGTGAGAAAACGTACATAAGACTTTGATACAGTGAGAAAACGTACAGTTTAAAACTAAGCTGTCAGTTAAAGCATAGGTAATTAAGATTGTTCATCTTACCAGCACAGTTATCATTAGTGAATGAGATATCATCAATAGCAATGTCACCCAAATAGCTGGAACCAACTGTGCCTTCAATTATTATCTATCAGTAAAATGAACAGAAAACAATAAAATGATTGTTAGCAAATGTATGTGGGGTATTTATTGGTGGAATAACATAAGTAGAACTCAAAATGTACAATTTGCAGGAATAACAATAAGGCTTAGGGTGACTAATTAATTACTAGTAAACAATGATTTGTTATTATTTGTTATGGATAATTGTGTTTTCTCAGGTAAAATATGTTATCTGAAACTGGTATGAGCTGTGTTTGTGTGTGCGTTTTCTCAGGTAAAATATGTTATCTGAAACTGGTATTAGCTGTGTTTGTGTGTGCGTTTTCTCAGGTAAAATATGTTATCTGAAACTGGTATGTGCTGTGTTTGTGTGTGCGTTTTCTCAGGTAAAATATGTTATCTGAAACTGGTATGTGCTGTGTTTGTGTGTGCGTTTTCTCAGGTAAAATATGTTATCTGAAACTGGTATGTGCTGTGTTTGTGTGTGCGTTTTCTCAGGTAAAATATGTTATCTGAAACTGGTATGTGCTGTGTTTGTGTGTGCGTTTTCTCAGGTAAAATATGTTATCTGAAACTGGTATGAGCTGTGTTTGTGTGTGCGTTTTTTGTGTATGTTTTTGTCTCAATCTTTTCCTAAGTGCCTATAGAAATCACTTTGCTTGAACTTTCCTATATTTTATATTAATAAAAGGCAGTGTAATTTTTTAGGAGACTTTATCCAACAAAACGTCTTAGTGATCATTAGTTATTTGATTTCTCTTTGAACAGTTCTACATCTGATGTTGAAAATAAAGGAGTTGAGTAGAAAAAAGGCTGCTGCTCATAAAGAATGATCTGGTTTAAAGAATGACCTTGTACTGCACTTGACTGTTGAAAGAGACAGAAGCTGTGTTCCATGTGTTTCCTTGCTGGCCACTGAGTGACCACACCTTCACTAGTGACACGCTGCCACCTGTTTGATTCATGTACACATTCAAGGTACCGATTCCAGCACCGTTCATATTGTAATAGAAATGAAGACATCGCACCTTTTAAGGAGAAAAATAATAATCAAACATGGTCAATAGAATATAAGCCAACAAAAAAATGACAAAACGTCACTTGAAGGTATAATAAGAGATGTCAAAACTAAATTTTTACAAAGTTCAACAAAACACCCTACAATATTTCAATAGTTTCAATAGCATTGTTAATATCATTGGACATCACATAAAATAATCATCGACTTCCTGCAAAGTCATAGTTAGGCATCTTGTTAAATAACTTAATTATGTGCTGTTGAAAAGGTATAATGAAAACACTCATTTAAAAACAAACAATTTTAACCATCAACAAAAACCTCCAGTTGGAAGACTCATAAGAGAGCAGCTCAAAGGCATTCCATTAAGATCTTCACTGATAATACATTATTGTGTTTCACTAAAAATGCATTATTGTGTTACACTGATAATAGATTATTGTATTTCACTGATAATAGATATTGTGTTTCATTGATTATAGATTATTGTGTTTCACTGACTGACATCTCGTAAACTTTCATTTTAGTCAAACTTTTTACAAGTTTTTTTAACAGAAAAGTTTAACATATGGGACTTAATCACCTGGTTGGCCTCAAATGTCTGTGAAACAAGGTAGGCTTTATCTCCCAGTCTTTGTGGGGCGCTGGCCTCAATAAATGCATAGTGACCTAGTAATGATAATGTTAAAGCTCAATGGTGAAGATGTCTGACTAGAAATTATTGAGACTATCTATGTTACCAAAGGGTTTGCTTTGAAATTTGAAGTTGACTATCTATGTTAATAAAAAAATTTCTTTGAAATATGACGCTACCTATAAAGATGTGTTCATTAAATGAGTTTTAAAGTATGATCAAAAATGAGTTTTGAAATATGATCATAAATGGATATTTTTCTTTCTCAAAAGAAAAAATGTTAAAACTTGTTAAAACTTTTCGCTAATAAAGAAAGCTTTTATAAAATGAAAAGGTTGTTAAATCATTAAAAGAGATATATATATATTAGCTTGTTTCAAAAAAACAACTTTGATGAAATTTCATATAAACAATATTTAGCTTGAGATTGTTTCCACATCACAAAGTAGGCCAACACCTACCGGTAGTGTCACCAATTGTGTTGTCAGTCTGTGGGCCTGTGTTATAGGATGGAGTGGAGCCAGATCCAAGCAGCCAGTCAAAATTGTCCCCAGATCTGGTATTTGCCCAGGTACAGAAGCCGTTCTCAAAGTCACAAGCACCTACAGAAATGATTAAGGAAAAAATTATAGTGTACACAAACTGTTAATCAGTAATGCCTGCCAGTCTGTTCATTCAATTGTATAAATAGTGTTTCTAAAGATAAAAGAATAATGGGTTGAAAAATTGACTAATCCCCCAAAAAATGGTGATCAAACCCCTGATTAATATCTCCTTACTATATCATCCATTTATAATCTACAGCTTTTAATGGGAATTTTAATAAAAAATATACACAAAATTCTAGTTCAAGAACCTGTCATTATTTCCAACATTTTTCCAAATCATTTTGTAGGGCATGAGAAGGGAGACAGTAGGAGTTTTACCCTTCCTTCAATTTTTTCCTCCAGTGCATGGCAAGGGTAAATAGCCAAGTAAAATAGGTCAAGCTAAAATCAAATTTGGTTTTAAATAACATGATGTGGCATAATGACCCGTCAAATGTTTAGATGAGTACATTTATAGATGTCTACTTAGCTCTAACATTGAAAATATCATTTGTGGAGTATAATTACAAATGAATCATTTTTTATTTTTTTTAAATGCCATAAGAAAAGTTTCAAGGGATTTGATCTTGTTAACAGAAATCAGAGGCAACCAATTACCGAGTGAATCACAGTTCCCAGGCCGAATACTTAAATCATCAACGGCAATGTCACTGAGATAAGTGGATCCCACAACACCTTCAAACTCCAGGCTGATTGTAGTGGAGTTATCGCCGGCAACCGGTACTTCAGCCATCAACCACGCCTGTCCTTGGTTCCCCGCTCGTCGCCATAACTGCTGCCTGTAACCACGGCTCAGCCGATAGACACGCAATTCCCCCATAGAGCTGCCATACATGTTGTACCAGAACTTCAAGCAGTTGGTTGGACGTGGCAATGTGATGAAAGGGCTGACAAGGCTTGTCCGTTGGTTGGGAGCTCTGTTAGAAGCTTCAACATAGACATAGTGTCCTGGAAAATGAAAACAGTGACAGTGGCATGAACATCAGAGTTGAGACAGTGGCATGAACATCAGAGTTGAGACAGTGGCATGAACATCAGAGTTGAGACAGTGGCATGAACATCAGAGTTGAGACAGTGGCAATGAACATCAGAGTTGAGACAGTGGCATGAACATCAGAGTTGAGAGAGTGGCATGAACATCAGAGTTGAGACAGTGGCAATGAACATCAGAGTTAAGACAGTGGCAATGAACATCAGAGATGAGACAGTGGCATGAACATCAGAGTTGAGACAGTGGCATGAACATCAGAGTTGAGACAGTGGCATGAACATCACAGTTGAGACAGTGGCAATGAACATCAGAGTTGAGACAGTGGCATAAACATCAGAGTTGAGACAGTGGCATGAACATCAGAGTTGAGACAGTGGCATGAACATCAGAGTTGAGACAGTGGCATGAACATCAGAGTTGAGACAGTGGCATGAACATCACAGTTGAGACAGTGGCAATGAACATCAGAGTTGAGACAGTGGCAATGAACATCAGAGTTGAGACAGTGGCATAAACATCAGAGTTGAGACAGTGGCATGAACATCAGAGTTGAGACAGTGGCATGAACATCAGAGTTGAGACAGTGGCATGAACATCAGAGTTGAGACAGCAGCATGAACATCAGAGTTGAACTTGCAACAAAACATTGAACTTCATGTAATAAAATAATATAATATTTAAATATCGAATTAAAATATCAATTTTTAAAATTTTATAATTGGATAAAACTAATTTTACCCTGTGATGTGCCGTAAGTGTGGTCATTCGTTGGACCAGTTCCAACAGAACTTGTAGAGGAAGATTGTAAAACCCAATCAAAGTTGTCATTACTACTTTGCAAGAAACCGCAGATGCCGTTTTCAAAGTCACAGTCAGAATTGGGGGAAACTGTGGATGAAGTGCATCAAGTTTATAAAATCACAGCTACACATTTGTTGCCGATTGAGGAGTGCTAAACAGAAGTAAGCATTAAGTTATCTTCCTGACTCGTTGAAATCATGCTTGGGTTACTGAGTGAACAGTCTACGAAAAACTGTGATTGAACATTGAACAAGATGCTTACAGTTGGTAAATGCACATGGAGAAGCTGAGAAACCGATATCATCCACATCTGTGGCACCCAAATAAGTAGTTCCTCTTTTGCCAACTATTGCAAACTAGACAGGACAAAAGACACATGTTTAAACAAAAATACGATATAATGCCCGTTAGTGAAAATAATTTTAAAAACTTGCACACAATGTATCATCACAATGTATCATCACAATGTATCATCACTATGTATCATCACTATGTATCATCACAATGTATCATCACTATGTATCATTTTCTAAAATATGAATAGATAAAGGATCAATAATTAGTGAAATTAATAAAAAGTCGGAACACATTTTTAGGACTTTTGACATATGATTGTGTGATTTTAAATTTATTTATAGTTAGTGAATGTGCTTGAACATTTGACATACCTGATAAGCTTGTGATCCAGTGGTTTCAACTTGAGCATACTTCCAATCTGGGCCCTGGGTCCCTAGACGCTGCCAAAGTAAAGTCTTGGTGGCGCCCACAATCTTGTAGACTTGAAGGCCATCCACAGATGAACCATACAGTCTGTAGTAGAAAGTCAGACAGTCTCCGTGAATAGCTCCCGGAGCAGGAAACTGGGGTGAGACAAGCCCAGCAGTGTCGTTGGGATGACGGATTTGACTGGTGGGCAGATGCAGCATATAACCTTGGTCTGAATAGAAATACAAGTGTTATAGATCCACAATGTAACTACATCTAACATTAATTATATACTTTACATTGCACAAACCAAAGAAGTTTACTAAAGATCACAAGAAATCATCTCTAGGAAATATTAAAATTTACAGACTGTATATAAACAGTCTAAAAACAAAAATATTTATTCAGTAATTTATATTAGTGAAATACTAAAAAAAATTAAAACATTGATGAACATTGTGAAGCCTTTCATTTCACTGAACTAAAAATACTGACTTGTTCCCTTGGTATGATCTTTTGTAGTTCCAAACATGACAGTGCCGAGAGAGAAGGGTTGTGTAACAGCCCAGTCAAACTGATCGTCTTTGGCTTGGGTCCACAGGCAGGTGCTTCCACTTTCAAAGTTACAGTCATAGGGTGTGGGCACTGGAAACAAGGACGTGCATCATTTAAAGAATTTACTTGAGAAGCAATTTAGCTTTTCTTTAAGATATGCAAAACTAATCAGAAAGTAAGGTAAATAAAATATTAAAATATATTTATAAATACATGTGTTGTGAGAGTGTTAAAGGGAACATTTGCCCACAAAAAGACTAAAGAAGAAAAACTAATTAACAACACTGGGGAAATTGATGGGACAATTTGATAAACACAATATATGTCAGCTATTTATAGAAAGCTTGTTGAGATATCAAAATTGGATCAAATGTAAGCTCTTGTGACACAATCATATGAATCACATGTTACAAATATCAACCTTTTAAAAATATATATATATATATAGTTAAGTAACTAAAGAGCTGTTCAACAAATCCTCTGTAACTGAAAGATCCATGTGAAGTGAACATTTGAACTTCTAATTATTGTTCTAGTGAGCTGAATATCAAAAACACCAATGTTAAAGACTTACTCTGTGTTGGAATTGTAACTGGTGAGTAGGTCACTCTGGTTACAATGGAGTTTTGTCTGGCATATGATGGATATGCTGTAATAAGTACAAATTAATTAGGATTAACACATGATAAAAAAAAATGTATGCACATTATATTCCTTGCTTGATAAATTAAAACTATTATTAGACTGTCCAAATTAAAATTCTGCTTCCAATTATTAAAAAGCTTTCCATTAGAGACAAGGTCTACAACTATGAATGACCACCTTTCCTTTACACTTATAACCCAAGATGAGTGTTTAAAATAAGCTTTGACTTACTTGAACAAAGTGAGTCTTGAGACACAATGTCATCCAGAGCTATCATTCCATCTGTTCTACTTCCAACAACAGCTTCAAACACAAGCTGGACACACAAGAGTATAATATTTAGCTTCATGGTATTAGATGATTATTATGACATAATCTCAGTAACACCAGGGTGGACTTCCCATCTACTAGTTACTTGACAAAATATGAACTCAAGTAACACACATAAGAATCCCAATTTTTGCTACACCCCTTCCCCCATGATACGTCACTGCACACTTTTTATTTCACATCCATGAACTATATTAAATACTTTATGTCCCAACCACTTTTATGCCGAATATTTTTTACACCATGCTTAAATTGAGAATATTTCATTTTCTGAAAAGAAAATATCACGCGCCAAACCCAGTTGCATTATATTTTAAAAAATATCACTTAGCGTAGTTATCGGGAATTATATTTCACTCACTATTGAACCAAATTTTCTTTCAAACATATAGAATTATTTGTAATATACTCTCAATACCAAATACGGTGATTAGAAAGCAGTCCACGAGTCACACCAGAAGCATAATATATATAAGAGATTATTACATAACATCAGTAATGCTGGGGTGGATCTCAAACAAACACGAGGAACAGGGAAAACAATCATTACAACTGTTTCATTTTAAATAAATTTATTTGTAGGAATTAGTAATAGCGCTAAAGAATTTTTTAAAAATTCATCAAGGTAAAAAAACAAATCTAAGCCACACTAGACTTGGTATAATTTAAACCATATGACTGGTTACCTGGAATTTATGTGTAGGAGAGCTGACAGGAACACGAGCCAGATTCCAGTTGTCCTTCTGGTCTTTCAGTGACCATGCCAGTGTAAATGTCTTTAGATCTGGTACGTATATATAAACATTTAGGGTCCCAGGGTCTTGCCCGGTGAGATAGTAGTAAAATGTGAAGCACCAGGAGTCGTCGGGTGCGTGGATAGGTGTATTCAGGTAGGCGTTGTTGCCAGGACTTTGTGTGGTGAAGAGAGCAATAGCAAAATGACCTGGAAAAACAAACAAGCCAGGTGTTACAAGTAGTTGTGCAAAGCTACCATTTTTTCATGGGTTTCTTTTTATTTCATGCAATGACCAAAACAGTTGTTTAATGTATTTGGATTTGCAAGTACAAAAAAAGATGTGCTATTTTTATCAGTAATACTCTTTAAGCTTTGTAAAAGTATTAATAATTGTATAAATATTGTTGAAGATTATCATTTTTCACAGAAGTTCCTTCAAACTATTTATTGCATTACAGTAGAAACTTACATATTGCTTTTTTTATACCATAAATATAAACAGAACTCGTGTACAGACAATGTGGCATCACCACAAATCTGCGTACCTTGTTGTGTTCTTAAAGTATGATCATTGAAAGTAAGGCTGGTTCCCATCAATGGATTAGCACTTGATGCAACAATCCAATCAAATTTATCGCTGTTGTCGATGGCATTTGTATAGAGGTCAAGACCATTCTCAAAATCGTTGCTTCCTATAAAAAGAGAATTTTAAAAGCAATCATCTGTTAAATTTGTTGATTGAAATCTTGTGTCATGACAGAATTATTGAGAAAGAATGTCACTCCTACAGCAACTCTTATTTATGTTTCCTTAATATTTGGAGATGATGCAGATAATGTAATATTCTTTGAGTCCTACCTCTAAAGGGGCATTCATTGTAAATGAGGGTGACATCATCAACTGCTATGTCTCCAAGAGATCCATTTCCTACAGTAGCTTTGAAAACAATCTGTTGGGGAATGTTTTAACAGATATATTTTATTTTTTTAAATGTTGAAAATAAATGAATACATAACATAACTAAGACTTAAAAATATCGTTTTCAAATACAATCTTTTCACGTCTTTTATATTTTGGTTTTTGATAAATATTTAAACTTGATTTTGTAAATAGGATTTTTCTTCAGATAACGTCCTCTCCTTAAATTCAAACATATATCAAAAACAATTTATTGATGAAAATAGAAAACTTAATTTGCCGGGAAAAATAAGTCAAACTCAATTAAAAATAAATATTAAATGTAGATGAAAATCATGAAAAGACTAAAGGAAATTTTAGCAATCTTTAAAGTCATTCATGTAGATTAGTTTGTAAAGAAATTTGGACAAGTGCTCACATGATATCTCTGTCCTGGATATGTGATAGTGGCCTCCCCTAGAAGCCAGTTGACGGACTGATGAGCTGATCTGGACCACAATGATCTGAATGGCCCCAGGGTTGCGTCTCCTGCCATGATGCCAAACTCCAGTGTCCCGACATTATTGCCGTTCATACTGTACCAAAACCTGACACATTGTGGGTTGGTACTGTTAATGGTTTGGCTCAAGATGTAGGCGTAGTCACCAGGCACACGAGGAGGGCTTGCATCAATATGATAGTAGTAGCCTAAACACAGTAAGTTTCAATTTTTTTTTAAATATGACACAAATATGACATCCAATGACAATAATCCAATGACATGCAAAGTTTTGTCCAGGGTAATTTATAATGGAAAGTAAACAAAGGCCTCTAAATATGCAATACAAACTTAATAAGCCTTGATTTAAAAAACTTAACTAAAAGTGTTTAACGTTTTTGTTGCCACAGAAAGCTACTAAGAAGATCTAATCCCAAAGTAATAATGATGAGGTCACATTATTTTACTCCTGGCTTTATTGGGTGCATTCATAAAACTATAATAATTCACAGTATTTAGTTGCATGCTAGTCCAAGTATAACTTGACATTGTTGCATTATTAATTCTATTCCCATTAATAGTTACATAATATAGTTGTCTTTACCAAAACGTGTTCCGAGGGTGTGGTCATTTGAAGGCCCAGTGCCCACGGTTGTAGTGGCCCCTTGAAATTTCTGCCAGTTGAAAGTGTCGTTAGAGCCCTGAGTCCAGCCGCAGTCACCAAAGTCAAATGAGCAGCCGGGACCCACTAAGGACCAAAGAAAACTGATTTGAACCTGTCTATCACATGACTATTTGATCTATGTCAGGATTTAGTTGAATAATCCAAAGTATGAGTTGGACCTTGTCCATCAGATAGCTGTTGATCTATGTCAGGATTTAGTTGAATAATCCAAAGTATGAGTTGGACCTTGTCCATCAGATAGCTGTTGATCTATGTCAGCTATAATCAACGCCATATCTATGAGATATCTGTTGATCTATGTTAGCTATAATCAAAGGCATGTCTATCAGATATCTGTTGATGTATAACAGCTATGATCTAAATCATGTCTGTTGGGTATCTATGTAAGCTATGATCTAAGCCAAAGTATGAGCAGGATCATGAAATAGACATCTTTAAACAAAATATTTGTGTATTCTTATTTTGTCTTATGACACTTTAATGTCAACATTTGATAAATGAAGCAACATTACATTGTCAGCCATAAAGTGTGACATATTAGTGATTCTAAGCATCAGCTTAAGTAAACTAAACTCTTACACTGTGGTTGACAACTCTGACCGGCCTGCATAACGATATCATCAACGGCTATGTCACCAAGCGCGTTTGGCCCCCTGACGCCCTCAATGATGATTTTATCATTCCCGCTGCCAGTAATCTTGATCTGTAATCCATGCCAATCACTGCCTTGGTTTCCACTCTTGGTGGCATACAAGTCTTTTCTTTGTCCGGCCTGTAGGATTATGCAGTATTAAATATTCATCGAAAAAAAAATTAATTGAAAATATTAATATTTTACAAAGATTAGTGTCATTCTGAAGCAATTAAAGCAATAAAGTATTTGTTGGAAAACTACCCAAATCCCCATTATAACAACTTATTTACCATTTGTAAAGAACTAAAGTACAAAATTTACCGAAGTCATGCGATAGATGTTCAAACTTCCAACATGAGGTCCGTACATGTTATAGAAGAGTGTCAAGCAGTAAACAGTGTTGGGTATTATAGGTGAAACTAGCCAGGCAGTTTGGTTTGTGGTTTGGCCAGGATTTGCCACATAGACAGAGTTGATGTAAATATACCATCCAGCATCTAAAGTTTTAACAAGAATATCCAGTAAATGTGTCATTTACTCTTATTATTTATCTATAACAGCTTTTTTACAAAGATCACAATTTAAATATAGTTAATCTGAACAAAACAATATCCATATCATGGTAATTAAAAACATTCTGTATAATGCAGCTAATATTGGAATAGTAATTCAGTAATTAATATTTTAAAATAACTTTTAGAAAAATGTTAAAAACTTATTATTTGAAAATGTTTAACAAAAATCCATTTATGGATGTAAAGCCCTTTTATCACTTACTTGTCCCATAACTGTGGTCAAAGATAGGACCTGTTGCCGAAGAGCCATGTGGGCCTTGTGCCCTAATCCAATCAAATTGGTCCAACTGAGTCTCCTGAGTCCATTTGCAGAAGTCTGTCTCAAAGCTGCAGTCATAAATAGATTGTAGAACTGTGGGAGAAAATACAAAAATGTTCAAATTAGTTTTCTTGCTGTATTTCTGCTGCATGAGATATGAATTTTCTGATTGCTTTAACCTGTGTGTTGACCTAATTTTTGTTTCAATGTAGAGCTAATGCATTCATCACTTCTTTCCCTCTTTTTTTGTTTTGATACTGACATTGTCAATTAATGTGTTGTGCTATACCATTGCCTATCCCCCCTTGATTGGGAAAAGATTGTTAATTTTCTATTGTGTTCTAAAGAATACTATCAGGTTATACAACTTCTAGAATTTCTTTTCTGGAGGGTTCCAACTCCCACCCTATAAATAAGCCAGAAGCATTCCCAGGTGGAAGAGATTTATTCTATATTTCCTAGACATTTGCAAGACCTAATATACTTATAGGAGTCTTACAAGATTGTACTCTTTGGGAGTCTATATTAGAATTTGTATCTTTTGAGAATTATACTATTTCACTTGCTGTGCTGTAAGTTAATGTAGTTTTCATTTCTGTATATTTGATATAGTTTTTCTTTGTATACTGGTTTTCAGTCAATTGTTACATTTATATATCTTTCAACAAAGGAGCCAAATTTTAAAACAGATTAAATTTGCAAAAACCATATAAATTACTTGGTAAATAGTGCTAACTGCAATGGTATAATCTAATTTGAAAAAGAATAGATAGAGCAAGACACATTAATCTGATCAATAATCTGATCAATAATCTGATCATTAATCTGATCTTGATGACAGACTTACTCATGGGTACCAAAGTTGTTGATGGGGACTGTGATGTCAGAACTTGTCCTTTGGGCAAAGCAGTTGCTGGGATCACTGAAATACATCATTTATATTATTCTACAAAATCAATTTCTTGCAAATATCCTTTAAAAATTTATGAATAATATATCTTCCAATATCTTTCTAACATAAAATTTACATTTTGAAATATTGTAAAATAGGCCCACAAAGGTTGATCAACCATGTTAGAAAATTTACCAATGTTTTAAATATTTTAATCTGTCATTGATTTAATGATATATGGGAACAGAGGTGTTCATTTCAACTATTAGATTCTGACAATTTATTAAAGAATGGCATGCGAAATTTCAATACTTTGTGCAATATTTGTTGAAGGAAATAGTGGAATAAGGTATGTGGAAGCTTGAAATATAAAAACAGGACAATAAGAAGAGAACGTATCGGCTAAGAGTCTTCTTCAGCAGACAGGATAAAAGAAAAAACAAGAAAAAGAAAAGAGTTGAACAACTTGGAGTTCACCATGAATGCTATGTTATTGTAGAGCAGCCTCATAGAGTTACATCATCTACACTCTTCATTGCTGTGAGTCATTAATGCAAATCTCCATCTAATTTCCATTTGTGTCAAAGTAATCCAGAAACTTTGTTCTCATGGTATGAAATGGTAATATCATACATGAACTTACATGGACAGTTTGCAAGAGACAGGCGTCTTCCAACAAAGTCATCAATGGCTAAATAACCATAAGTTGAAGTGATAACTCCATCAAACTCCATCTGAGAAAAGGAATGTTTTCAAAATACAGGTTTTTTAATGACAATTGTAAATGTTTTTTTATGCTTGTAAAAATTCATCTTCAAATAAAGTGCCATTGCACAGCAATAATTGCATTAAATTAAATTAATATTAAATTAAAACTGAAATAAAAACTTAAACCATGAATATATCAGAAGTCATGAGAGCAAGATTTCATAAAAATGTTAAAAATAGAATTTAAATATTTTCCTATAATTAGAACTGTAAGCCCAGCAGCAGACTTTCCACTTATTTTAATCTACTTTTATCTTACAATACAATCATAAGCTGCATAAGTATTAGGACTCTACTTGAACATTTTAAAAATGAGCAATGTATTTCTAATGCTCTATATTGTATTTCATTATTGGCTAAATAATTTACTAAGTAGCATCAGTTTTAAGAAATGTATGTTTATGTGGCATGTTATCTCCTTGTGGAACAAATTTTGAACTCAAAGCTAAATCATTCAAATCAAAGCTTCAAATCTAAATTCTGTTTTAGTGATTAATATTTAATTCATTTTTCAAATAAATCTTGGAGATCAAAAAGACATTGAGAATAGAATCCCCTCATTGTTCGGTGATTGAGGAATAATGAATGACCATCAAGATATCCGATTAAAACTTAGATTAATATAAATACTGACCAAGTAATTAGAGGCTTGGGGTCCTATGGGAACACTTGCATAACTCCAGTCACTGACAGTTGTTGATGGCATTGACCAGATAGGTACCATGTTGTTATGAGTGGTGTCAGTGACATATAGTGTCAGAGATGCTGAGAGGTATCAGTGATAGAAAAGTACAATAACCACCAAAGGGGAGTGTGTATATAACAAGACCAAATAAGCAACAAAACATCTACAACACAGATTAGATTTTAAACTGAACACTTTACATGTTTACAAATATAATACACAAACTTTATATAGCAGCATTTTGTTCAAGAGTAAAGCATTTTGAAATTGTATGGATTTATGATATTTATTTAACAACTTGAAATGCTTAATTAGAAAATCAAGCAACATCCAGTGGCGTAGCTGGGGGGGGGGCAGGGATGGGGACCGCACCGGGTGACACGATCTCAGGGGGGTGACACAAAATTGAAAAAAATGTAAATTTACAGAGCACACAATGCTCGGTCTAACTGAATTTCATAAAAGGATAACTGATCACATGTAAATTTTCCACACATGTAACTAATCAACTAGCTATTAAAAGTTCTAGGTTGATAAGTCAGAAAGGAGCAGTTGGTGCAACAACACTTGAGGCCTTCCAACCCCCAGTTCCTGCTACACTGGCTGAGTAGCCCAGGCAACCAGTGAAATATCCTCTTCAACACCAGGAACGCAGAATGATCAATACATTGATCGTGGGCCCTTAACATATAGAAGAAGACATGAGATTACCTTTTATTTAGGTCAGAAAAACACTGTTTAGGCCATGATTCAACGCTGATAGAAGTGTTCGGTAACATTCATAAGTGACAGGAAGCTATATTTATCTAAATTCTGAGAAATAAAGCTTTCCATTGATACCAATTACAATGGTCGTGGGGGGGGGGGGGGGGTTTTGCGGGCTGTGACACCATGAGTTTACTGCACCAGGTGACACCAACCCTAGCTATGCCACTGGCAACCATTGGTTTAAAAAAGTTTCCTGATAAACAATCTAAAAAAGCAGGTTGACTTACTTGATGTTCCTGTTTTAATGTACCAGAATGTAAAGCATTTGGTGCCGTTAAATGGAGACATAGGGGAACTAACGACAGCAGCAGAATTTGTAAGAACATTGGCTTTGTAGTTAAGCAGCAAGTATTTCCCTGGAACAATTACAAAGAGAACTGACTTAAAAAATGTTATTTCAAATTAGTTATTCTTAGACAATAAGGATGAGCAGCAAATAATTTTTGTTCATGATATTTAAGTGTAATCTGAAAATACTGATACAAGCTTCACCAAGTCAGTAAATTTTAGCCAGAGCTTAAGTTTTTTTCCCCCTCATGTTGAGATAAGTGGTCTGGCCTCAATAAAAAAATACCCACAAGTTTACATCCCCCCCCCCTTACACACACACACTTTATAGAAGCATTTGGATATTTGCTTTGCTTGAAATCAGCTCAGCCATATCTTTTGCATTGAAAAATTTTTTGAATGCTTGATATGAGCCCAAACAAATATCTACTTGTCATTTCAACTTATTCAATAAATGAATGGGTTACAATAAGAGATGATGATTTTGCTACCTAAAAAAGGAGTAAGATTAAACAAAGCTAATACAAGCATGGCCGACCTGCAGCAGTTGATAATGTATGGTCAGTGCTGGGTCGGCCCCCAGTCACAGCTGTCGTTGCTGTCCACAACCAGCTGCTGCCTTTGTTTAGCAAGGTCCAAGTGCACATACTGCCCTCAAAGTCACATGATCCTTCACCAGTTCCACAACTTCCATCAGTGATCACAATGTCATCCAGGGCAACATCGCTCCATGCTCCACTACCAATGGTTGACTCAAACACAAGCTGGAAATAAAAAAAGGCTTTTGGAATTAGTTTGACCTGATCAAAGTTATTTTTTCCATTTTAGATTAACTTACTAGAAAGCAGATCAGGCTTAAAAAAATATTTTAGAAAAGTAAAATAATTTAGGAATAGCTTTATTTCTTACATTAGAGCAGTGATCATTCACTCATCACAGTCTATCTTGTTCATCAGTTTTAAAAACTTCATTAAGAATTTATGGTCAAATAATTCTGAGCCTACCTGCCAAGATGTTGAAGCCCTGACAGTGACCTCATTTCTATACCATTTGTCTCCCAGATTGCCTGTGTGTGTGTACAGTGTAGTCTCAGCATTAGGTCCAGTCCTTGAACGAATTTGCAAACTTCCCATGTTTGCCCCATACATATGATAATAATAGGAAACACAAGATGCGGTCGTGGCGGCATGAGGCAGACTGACCATTCGGATTTTGTCACCCGGATTGCGAGGGCTAGAAGCTTCAGCATACACATAATGACCTGTTGGATTATAAAAGGTAAAAAATTCAATAAAGTCCTTTCCCGATGAATAATTTAAGGTTATTTAGAAATTTGATACATTTTAAAACGTATAGAAATCTAAACATGTCTACGATTCTTTTTTTTTAAATGAGACTTTAGTCATCTGTAGACCAAAAACTGATTATATTTAGCATTACTAAGAATTCACCAGTAAATAAGAATATTTTTAACTAGTTGATCAATCTCAAAAAAATATTTTGAATGGAAAAATTATGGCTTGATATTAAATTTTAGCAATCTGTTTCTTTTGGTTCAGAAAACATTTCTTTTAAAGTTCAAGAAAGATTCTAATGGTCGATAAAATAGAATAAAAATATTTTTTTAATTTTTTTTTATTTTTAAAGCATAGGAAGCTGGATCCAAATGTTATTGGGCGAAAGAGTGGGGCTGATGATTCGTGCAAATCTTCCTCACTTAAATCCAGGTCACAGAGCATGTCACTGTAATCATCATTCATTCCATCAAAGTCTTCATTAAAAGTCCTGTTGTGATTGGCAAGTGGCAAATCGACACATGGGCGGCTCAGGCCATATGGTTGTTCATCACTGAAAATGAGCAGCAGTGGTATCTGGAATCCCCATGAGTGACTGAGCAGTCCTTTCTAAGAATACACTGCTCACCTTCATGGCATGAGGATGGGGCTAGAAAAGGTGCCCTAAACATTGTCTGCTCCACTCTTCCTTATATGGAGGGGACCCTATGCATGGGGTCAAAATTAAAAGAAATCAAATCAAAAAAAGAGAAGACCTCTAAATGTCTGAACAATACAAAGTTGAGTAATCCCACCATTAACAAAACTTAGGTGGATGCTTTGGAAGAGTGTATGGAGTCGTCATTTTTTTAATATGACAACTCCAAGGCCAACTAGATCAGATCAGTGGTCGGCAAACTCATTTGTCAGCAGGACGATTACAACTTTTTTTTGAGAGCCCAATTTCTTTTCAAGAACCTGTCAAGAGCCATGTTTTTCCAAGTCAAAACTAATTTGTGGCCGAATGGCCGACAAGTCGCTAGTGAGCCGCATGCAGCTTGGGAGCCGCAATTAGCTGACCACTGAGCTAGATCTATGTTGTACAACACCTCTCACTGAGATAGATCTATGTTGTACAACACCTCTTACTGAGCTAGATCTATGTTGTACAACACCTCTTACTGAGCTAGATCTATGTTGTACAACACCTCTCACTGAGTTAGATCTATGTTGTACAACACCTCTCACTGAGCTAGATCTATGTTGTACAACACCTCTCACTGAGATAGATCTATGTTGTACAACACCTCTTATGAGATAGATCTATGTTGTACAACACCTCTTACTGAGATAGATCTATGTTGTACAACACCTCTCACTGAGTTAGATCTATGTTGTACAACACCTCTCACTGAGATAGATCTATGTTGTACAACACCTCTCACTGAGCTAGATCTATGTTGTACAACACCTCTCACTGAGCTAGATCTATGTTGTACAACACCTCTTACTGAGATAGATCTATGTTGTACAACACCTCTCACTGAGTTAGATCTATGTTGTACAACACCTCTCACTGAGTTAGATCTATGTTGTACAACACCTCTCACTGAGATAGATCTATGTTGTACAACACCTCTCACTGAGTTAGATCTATGTTGTACAACACCTCTCACTGAGATAGATCTATGTTGTACAACACCTCTTACTGAGATAGATCTATGTTGTACAACACCTCTTACTGAGATAGATCTATGTTGTACAACACCTCTCACTGAGCTAGATCTATGTTGTACAACACCTCTCACTGAGCTAGATCTATGTTGTACAACACCTCTCACTGAGTTAGATCTATGTTGTACAACACCTCTCACTGAGCTAGATCTATGTTGTACAACACCTCTCACTGAGTTAGATCTATGTTGTACAACACCTCTTACTGAGCTAGATCTATGTTGTACAACACCTCTCACTGAGCTAGATCTATGTTGTACAACACCTCTCACTGAGCTAGATCTATGTTGTACAACACCTCTCACTGAGCTAGATCTATGTTGTACAACACCTCTTACTGAGCTAGATCTATGTTGTACAACACCTCTCACTGAGCTAGATCTATGTTGTACATCACCTCCATGGAGTTTCTGGGACCAAGCTCCAAAAAACATCAAGACTGGTTTGATGACAGTTGTGTACCAGTAAAACAGGAAAAATACTGTCTTCATCCCTCTTACCATAACAAACCAAGGTCAGTCCAAATGACAGTTGTGTACCAATAAAACAGGAAAAATACTGTCTTCATCCCTCTTACCATAACAAACCAAGGTCGGTCCAAATGACAGTTGTGTACCAATAAAATAGGAAAAATACTGTCTTCATCCCTCTTACCATAACAAACCAAGGTCAGTCCAAATGACAGTTGTGTACCATTAAAACAGGAAAAATACTGTCTTCATCCCTCTTACCATAACAAACCAAGGTCAGTCCAAATGACAGTTGTGTACCAATAAAACAGGAAAAATACTGTCTTCATCCCTCTTACCATAACAAACCAAGGTCAGTCCAAATGACAGTTGTGTACCAGAACATATGAATAACATTGCAGCACAAACTGTGTCTACTGCAGGATAAATGCTTGATCGACAAGGCTGATGTATGCAGATAGACATGATCTGAACAATTTCTACCGAATCTTAAAGCAGTTTACGGCCCCACTACATCAGGATCATCCCCACTTCTGAATACTGATAAGAAATCTCTAATCACCAAGAAGGAAAATAATTCTCGAACATTGTGATGAACATTTTGACCATGACCTAAGTCAACCTTCCTCCATCAATTATCAAGCATCATCTGCCCCGGGTGCCAATCAATCAAGAAATGGAAGACCTCCTACCCAACAAGCTATTTGTCTCCTCCCAAGCTATTTGTCTCCTCTCAAGCTATTTGACTCCTCTCAAGCTATTTGACTCCTCTCAAGCTATTTGTCTCGTCTGAAGCTATTTGTCTTCTCTCAAGCTATTTGTCTCACAAACTTCAGGCACTAACACAAAAAAGACTGAGGTCCTTTACCAACCAGCTCCTCGAAAACCTTATGTTGAGCTCAACATTCAATTGTATGCCATGAAGCTTAAATTGGTAAATAGCTTCATATCTTGGCAGCATTGTGTCCCAAAGCGGCACCATCGATGACGAGGATAACCTTCGCATTCCAAGAGCCAGTGCAGCTTATGGCAGATTGTCTAAGAATGAATGGACCATGCGAGGTATCAGCACTCAAAACTTAAATAAAGGTATACAAGGCTGCTGTGCTCCCTGTGCTTCTCTATGACAGTGACTTGTGGATGGTCTATCAATGTCATGCAAAAATGTTGAACACTTTCATGTTACATATCTCAGAGAAAAATCCTAAACACATCACACAGGTACTCACACAGGCATTCCTCTGTACACCAAGACTCCATTCAACATGAAGCAAATAAATCAGCAGCTGCAGAGCACAAAAGACATGCCAGAAAAGCCTGTGTTAACTCTGCACCTGGAGATGTGCCATCAATCCCCTGCACTTACGGCCATCTGTGCACCCACAGCCAAGCTTCACAATTAGCATATACGATGATTAAGGTGTTCATAGTCTGTTTCGACTGATGGACCATGACGAACTATTAGTTTACTTGTTTTTAGGTGTTCATAGTCGGTTTCGACTGATGGACCATGACGAACTATTAGTTTACTTGTTTTTAGGTGTTCATAGTCGGTTTCGACCGATGAACCATGACGAACTATTAGTTTACTTGTTTTTAGGTGTTCATAGTCTGTTTCGACTGATGAACCATGACGAACTATTAGTTTACTTGTTTTTAGGTGTTCATAGTCTGTTTCGACTGATGAACCATGACGAACTATTAGTTTACTTGTTTTTAGGTGTTCATAGTCTGTTTCGACTGATGGACCATGACGAACTATTAGTTTACTTGTTTTTAGGTGTTCATAGTCTGTTTCGACTGATGGACCATGACGAACTATTAGTTTACTTGTTTTTAGGTGTTCATAGTCTGTTTCGACTGATGGACCATGACGAAGTATTAGTTTACTTGTTTTTAGGTGTTCATAGTCTGTTTCGACTGATGAACCATGACGAACTATTAGTTTACTTGTTTTTAGGTGTTCATAGTCTGTTTCGACCGATGGACCATGACGAACTATTAGTTTACTTGTTTTTAGGTGTTCATAGTCTGTTTCGACCGATGGACCATGACGAACTATTAGTTTACTTGTTTTTAACTGCTGGGTAATGGTAGATGGAAATCACTGACCTTGAGCAGTTCCATAGGTGTGGTCATTGGTGGGCCCAGTCCCTACAGTTGATGTTGTGCGTTGCCACCTCTGCCATAAACCAGGAGTTTCAGACTTGTAGCCACACAAATCAGTCTCAAAATCACAGGTGTTAACAGTAGTGTCTGAGTCTTGACGAGAATAAATGAGGCAAATATCATTACAAGTCTTGAAAACTTAGCCAACAGTTTAAAAACAACATACAGCACTACAATGAATTTATATGCAGTGGTAAAGCAGATAAAGAGCTAAATGTTCTTCAGTAAACAACACAGAGTATTGTTAAGGTACATGTTAGACTGAGGCTGTACACATGTCAAGTGGCAGATAATTATTAGTAAAAGGTGTTGTATGTGATGCGAAGGTTTTGTGTTCCAGAATTACAAATGACTATAAGAAACAATGAAGCCTTGTTGTTCAGTTATATCTATAATATTACAACTAATGCACAACAGGAAAAGGCCTAAAGAATAAGTCTAAAATAACAAGTGCATACTACAAGTTCCTGGGAGTAAGACGATGTCATCTAATCCAATGTCTCCAGCATAGTCTGTACCACGAACACCTTCAAACTGGATTGTGTTGCCTTGATTCAGCTATCAAAAATAGAAGATTTCAACATTTTTATATTCCTTCATCAAGAGTTGGGTATTACAAACAGAAGTTGTGGTGGTAACTTAAGAAAGTAACATGATCCTGATGGTTTAAGGTAATCAAAAATCATTTCAAAATATATAACACTTTCAGCAAGGTTCATTCTGAAAATTCCGTAGTCTTGAATAAAAGGAAGCCTGAATATAAAAAAAACAAAATTTAAGTAAAGATTTATATAAATCAAAAGGATGTAATATATGATATAAATGAAAGTTAATTGGAAACATTGACCCAATCATCATTTTGAACACAAACGTTTGCATCAGAGTAACAAAAAACAGATTGGATTCTGTGCTACCATGTACCTGGATATCAACAGAGGCATCCAGCCAGTCGTTGGCCTGTGAGCCATGTCTTGTCCAAACCAGGGTGCGTGTGCCTCCGACCACTTTATACATGTTAAGCGTGTTGATGTTTTGACCAAACATATGGTACCAAAAATGTAAACATTTAGGACCAGAGCTGATGAGGAAAAAATAAAATTTGGTGTTGACTTGTCCCATGATAGGTTAGGCTTTACATGGTAAAATTGGTGACTTGAGGTGAACTCCTTTTTTAGCTGTACTTAAATTGACAGATAGTGAAAATTATTAATAAAATTTAGCTTAGAAAAGAGAAATTTGATGTGAGAGCATGATGCCATCAAAAGATATACAGCTAGTGCTCGACTTACGACCTATGCAACTTACGACCAATCGACTTTACGACCACAATCACTAGCCATATTAGATTTATGATTTATAACAATAATAAAAGAAATTTATAATACAATTTAACTTAAATATTTGTACAACACCACTTCACATTACTGTACACAGGGCGTACTTAACTTATGACCAAATCGTGTTACGACAGGTCTGTCGGAACCGATCGTGGTCGTAAGTCGAGCACTAGCTGTATTGGCCACAAGACTGTTTGTGTCGTAGGTTTCTCTGTATTTTATTCACCTCAACAGCACGCACCATAGAATTATGCAAAAGGTACGTTTTGGTTTTGAACAACTAAACTTCTGTTTTTATTTAGCGCCTTTGTTTCTACACAGAGACTGTGAGAATGACACTGACATCAGGGAACATTTAAGTTTTAATTTCAAATAATTTGTCATTTCTTGTTCTCCATTGTCTGCTGAAGAAAGCATTTTGCTGAAATGCAGTCCCACGTATATTATCTTATTTCAGCTCATCACATTGAGTTTTTTCAAATTGTCAAAATATAATTTATAGATAAAAGTATCAATTGTGTATGCAGCTTCATTGTTTATTAAATAACAAATATTTAATACCTGGACATTGCTGCACTTTCAATGACAGCTGTGTCGTTAGGATGTCTGGGACTAGAGGTCTCGATATAAATGTAGTACCCAGCATCTGTCAACAGATAAGTTCAATGACTTTATTTATAACAAGAAAGATGTTAATGAAATAAATAACTTGTCATGCTCACAAACTTTTAAAGAATACCTAGAGCTTAGAAGCATTTGCAAACCAATGTCTTAAAGGTTAAATGCATTTATTTTTAAAAAGTTGGTAAGTGCACACAAGGACACCCAAAAATCCCACTGACCTGTATGAAGAGTATGATCCACGGTAGGCCCAGTATAGCTGGTGTCTGTATGGCCAGATTTCCTTGTCCAATCAAATTGATCATTGGTGTTTTGATGCCACAAACAAAGATCTTTCTCAAAGTTGCAGTCCACATTTGATGCTGGTCCTGCAATGAAATAAAGAATGTGATCCAAACATCTGGATACTGTCCCATCCATGGATGTGAAATTAACACTTAAGATATTTAAAAAACTCATGGAACCAAGCGTCGAGTGCGGGAGTTCATTAGTAATTGTTGCGACTGAATGTCATGTTTATTACGCACTGTGTGTGTTAGAGAGTTTTAATTAGTTAGTGAACGCTCTTCGTGCGCTTGACTTAATGACGTATTTGTATGCTAATTGTGACATATTGTCTAGACTGTATTGTGACCCATGTTTAAGTCCTGCGGCAGACTTGAGTGTAACTTTGTGGAAGTAGGATGTGTTTCATTTATGTCTGATAGCGAGCTGCGGTATATGCATATGTCTATTGTAGTTGCAGCCTGTATATATAATTAATTATTAAAGTTATAATTATTATGAAACTTAAGAACTTGACGAATTAACCAATCCAGCAGAACAGAGGAGTTGACAACAAGTTACGGAAGATCACATTAGCTAAGCAGTCTAAACCAAATCTTAGAAATAGACTCAGCTTGCCTTACCATTAACTGGAATAGTAACACCAGCTCTAGTGGGAGGAACAGTAACTGCACTACCAAACAAGGCACCATCTGGTTTCACTTTGAAAAAAGTTGATAAATACAAAGTTAACTAAACTATTTCAAATATTAACAACTTAACATATTGTCAACTTTTGTTTTCTTTCTTTTGTTTAGAAGCTTTATACTGCATTGGCAATTTAAAAAGATGTTGCTTTTCTGTAGTAACGAGGTATGCTGGTACTGACATCACACACAAAAATCAAATCCAAAAAGCTTATTGAATTAAAAGCACAAATTCATGAACTACTTGATAATGAAAAAAAAGTGTCAATAAATATAAAAAAAAGAACAGTCTAGAATATTAGATGACTGCTACAAACCTTGGCAGTAGCCATCTGTGATGGAGAGATCATCAAGAGCAACATATCCTTGACCACCTTTTAGCTGCACTGTGAAGGACATCTTGAAAGCAGTAGAGCTGGTCACAAAGACACGGCCCTCAGTGAACGTTTGTGATGCTGTGGTGCTGTTCAAACGCCACAATGGTTGTCCATTCTACAAGGACAATACATAGTTTAGAAAATATAGTTTATATTTAGAATTAATGAAATGAAATTGCTTCAGAATTACTAAATTCTTGATGACATTATTAATAGTTCATTATAATAATGCTTGTTAGCCTTTGTGACACTGGAGCCACCATAATTGTTACTGAGATTTGTTAAAATAATGTGAATAAACAATTCAGTGTTGCATATTAAATTTGTTTTATTTGTAAAAAGAAAATGTAATCTTTCTATAACAATGAGTTCATTGCAGTTTCTATTAAATATTAAGTAATGTGAATTAGTGGGACAAAATCTATAAATTATAAAAGAATGTGTGTATTGAGATAGAGTAAAATTCTGTACCTCTGTAGAAACAGTCAGTGATGAGAATGTTATGCCGTAGTTGACGAACCAGAAATGGAAGCAAGCACCATTTGACCCTGTGGCCTGAATTACTTCTGATGTCATAGAAATTCTCTGACCCTGTTGTCTGGCATAGTTTGCATCAGAATAAAGAATCATGTATGTTCCTGTATAGAAATAAAATAATAGTAATAAGGAAATACAAGAATAAGAGTGCCAGTAGAGAAAGGATACAATGGTATTAAAGGGATCCAAAAAATGTACACTAATTGAAAACTCATAATTTTTATTTCTAATTTAATGCTCTGTTGAACTCTTTCGCTACGGAATTTTTTTATTGAAAAAATATACATTTTTTTTAAAGAGCAAAAAGGAGAGATGTTGGGTTTTAAAAAAACATAAAAAAATATTATTTTTTGATTTATAAGACAAACTTGGGATCAAATGAAAGATAATTGAATGCACTATATGTTTGTAAACTTATTTCTTCAGTTTAAATAAAATAAGTTACAGAAAAGAACCATAAAATGTGAAAACATGTGCTAAACCATTTTCCCCCCAAACCCTATGATGTACGCATACCTCATCTTCACTTCTATAACTCAAATCCTCTAAAATTACTACTCTCGGAATAATGCGATGGATCTAAATATAAATCATCTTCACCATCAAAAGAAATAGTATAAAACAACTCCAAAGCTTTTTGAGCTGTTTATCGTCTAGGAAACTTACTCACCCACTATAGTCTAGGGTTGCCATAGCAATGGTATTGATATTTTTAAAAATAGCGAAGAAAATCATTAAAATAATGCTTCAAATGACAATAAATAAACCTTGGTTTAGCTTATAAACAATGAAGTACCACTCTTCTATGTAAAAGTCTTATTAAAAGACAGCTCTTGAAAAGTTTGACCAAGAAATAGCGAAGAAACAAACATGACATTGAAACAACATCGAGTGTGTTGGTCCTTGCTTTTTAGAACGGCAGAAGAACGTACTGTGCGTTGAGCAGCAGCAATAGATTTAATTATGTCATTTTTATTCACACATTTCTTTTTTTTACTGTCACTATTTTAAAACATCTGCCGTCAGCGATTTAACTGAGTAAAGAATATCTAAGCATCATATAAGTTAAGGCAAAATTCTTTTATTGATTCAAATAAATGGAAATATTTGTTGATATCTTTTCTTACAAAGACAAACAATTTTAAACTAGAACAATTTCAAGACAAGACATCTATGGTATTTCTCCAGTGCAATCATTGTACAAACCATTTCCCGTTCCTAATGTATGGTCACTCAGAGGATGACGAATATTTGAGCCAAATATTCTTGAGTTGGCTGTGGCTCTGACAAACTGAGAATTGACCCCATTGAATGTGGATTGATAGGCAACCCAGCCGCACAGTCCAGTCTCAAATGTACATTCACCTGAAAGTCATGCAATGAGTTTAAGAGAAAAATGTCTGGAAATGTTGCAATGATGCTGTATCAAATGAAATCATATTTTATAATTTTAAACAAAGAGTGAGAAAGAAGACTAAAAAAAAAAAAAAGATTATGGATGCTCAAACTGCAAGGAACTTGCTTTGAAATTAAAATCAAAAGATTGATAAGTTTTGTAAATAGCAGCTGACTAAAATTAAAAAGAAAAGCAATTTTAAATATTAAGTTATAAATGGAACTGTCATTCAATTGGATAAAAACTTTGAAAGATTATTTTTGTTTCGTTCATAAATATAAGCCATTAAAACTACTAAGATATATCCTACCTGCATTCGAACAAGAGTTTAGTAGTTTGATGTCATCGATAGCAATGTCACTAAGATATCCTGATCCCACCTCTCCTTGAATAACAAGCTGCAACCAACAATAAGAAACAAGTTTAAATAAATCTCTAAAACTTTTTAATTTTCAAAAAAAAATGATGGTCTTTGCCATGTATAACAACTTAATTTAAATTCAGATACATAATAATTACCTCTCAAGTTAAGTTTGAAAACGTATTTAAACTAATTTATTTCTCTAATTATAAAATTTTTAATATTTAAATGATGAAATTTTAATGTTTCAGCAAGTAATTTCTTAGTATATTAACTCCAATTATTACAAATGTGAAAGTAGCTTTTTAATGTCCTAATGAATAAACAAAATTTAATACAATGATAGAATGACTTTTGCAGTGCTTTTTAAATCTGTTCTATTAACTTTGCTTTTGTTTATGTGTTTCTGTGTGTAAGGCAAAATCTTCCTATGCTTAATTAATCCACTTCCCGTCATCCAATCCAACTGAAAATTCTTTCTAATCCCAATCCCCAACAATCAGTTTTCCCTGTCTTTCAAGGGGAAGATGAGGGAAATATGTTGCCACTAATGTCACGAAATAAAATTCTATATAACTGCGCTAAATAAGATTCTTAAAAATAATAGTTGGTTTAATAAAAATGCAGTGTAAAAGCATGTGGGTCGGTAGAATATTAATATAGTTCAGGGGCGTGAAAAATGATGCAGTTGCGAGCCTTGGGGTGGGGAAGCACTAAATGGGATTCTTATAAAGTGCATTATTGAATGCATGTTTTGTCAAGTTTTCAGCCTCAATACCCAAATAATTATATTAACTGTGCTTCTTTTACTGTGTTTCCTTCTTGCAAAATCGTTGAAAGGCTAACTGACTCACTTCCCGTCATTCTATTAAGCTAAAACTTGGCACATGGAATCGTTGCCAATGACAACGCACTATCAAATTTTCAGCACCACCCCCAACTGCCAAAAATGTGTTTTTCCTGTTTTTCAAGGGGAAGATGGAGGAAATATGATGCAATCATTTCTTAAGAACTATAGCCATCGCTAAGTTGCAGAAAAATGCATATAAAGGATTTATAGGAAAACTATGTTTTTGGGGTTATTTAATCTCTTAATCTTATGTTTGTTCACTGAATTACAAGTCCAGATAGCGTGACATTGCTCAGACCAGTGCACATAGAATGTTCTTAACCAAAACCAAACTAAATAATTATGACATTTTAAAATAAGATACACTACTTGTGAGAATCCTTACATAGATTGGTTGGGTGGGTGGATCTGGCAGTGGAACCAGCTGTTGTATCCAGTTGTTGGGCTGAGGGCCTTTAAGGCTCCAAAGTTTGTTGTAGAAACTGTATTGTCCTGTGCTGATCCACTGACCGTAAAAGAAGCTCAAGGTTCCCATATTCTGTCCATACATGTGGTAGTAGAAAGATAAGCATTGGCCCGATTTAACGCTGAAAGCTTTGGACCACATTCGTGCAACATCTCCTGGGTTGCGATTCGATGCTTCAATATACATGTAATGACCTAGAAATAAATAACGTCATTAAAAAAAATTTCTTTTGTAACTCTTGTATAATTAGGTATTTGAATATCATCTGTCATTAAAAAAAACAATAAGGTTTTTATTCCATTAAAATTTATTAAGTAGGAAAGGTTGTTAAAAGAGAAAGGCATGTCAAAGCCTTACCTGCACTTGTCTGATATGTGTGATCATTTGATGGTCCTGTCCCATAGGAGCTTGTTGAACCATTAGACTGTGTCCAATCAAATGCATCAGTAGTATCTTGTAGGTAGCCACAAAGATCCAAAGTTTCAAAATTACAGTCGATAGGAGTTGAGCCTCCACCTTAAAAATATCAAGGTTCTTGTTTACAGCTCAAAATGTTGATATCTCCATGATCTTGATGTGAGGTGATGGTGCACATGCAGACACTCATCTTCACTTAACTTTAAAACAAATTCATAAGCACATATTCTTAACAAAATAATTGAACATTTGGGATATTGGATATATAATGAATGGCGTGATACACCTGCACATTTATTTCCACTTACTGTTGCAATATCCAGGAACAAGATTGACATCATCAATTGCAATATCACCAGTGTAAGAACTGCCTTGAACAGCTTCCAATGTAATCCTGGCCTAGAGAAAAACATATTTTCCAATTTTAATGCAATTTAGTTACCTCCAAATTACCCAAGAGTCAATAACATCAGACTAGCAATTAACAATCACTAACGATTGACCACAGAGTGGTTGATTCAGTGAGACATTTACCAATCAAATAAACAGACACACATTCTTCTATAGGACCTTGAGGTAAACAAACAGATGAACTAATCAAAACCTTGAGGTAAACAAGCAGGTGAACTAATCCAAACCTTGAGGTAAACAAACAGGTGCTCTTGGGAAATGACAGTGTAAAACCAATATGAGTAAGCCAACCCACAAGGAAAGACTAGCAGTGACTTCCAAATGCAAGACAGAGAAGCTCTCCCCGTGTAAGCTTATAAATAAACAAAACCTGCTGATCGGGTCTGTGTGCCACCATAGTGAGATCCATTTAATAGATCATATTTAAGGTATCATAAACCAGCTGTGTGCCACCTAAGTGCGATCCATTTAATAGATAATATTTAAGGTATCATAAATGCAGACATTCATAAACACATGCCTTAGAAAGATCCTGAACATCAAATGGCCAAATACCATCACCAACAAAGATCTACTAGAAAGGACATACCAGGTGCCCATTGATGAAGACATCATAAAGAAAAGATGGAGGTGGATTGGGCATACTCTTAGAAAACCCCCAGATAGCACCACCAGACAATGCCTAACATGGAATCCACAGGGAACAAGAAAGAGAGGAAGACCTAAGAATACATGAGGACGCGAGCTAGAGGCAGACACGCAAAATATGGGATACACCTGGAAGCAATTGGAAAGGAAAGCACAGGACCGGGGTGAGTGGAAAATTCTTGTGGATGGACTATGCCCCAGACGGGGTAAAAAGGCATAAGAAGAAGAATAAAGAAGAAGAAATCAGCATATTAGAATGTGTCCTATGCTCATAGATCTTATACTTTGTCTTATGTTATTTTTGTCAACTTAAAATTGCTGCTATATTAGCTCCTCCACTTCACAATGGTGCAATGTTAGTTTCTCCAAATTAAAATTGGTGCTATGCTAGTTCCCCTGCTTACAATTATTGATACATTAGTTCCTTCTTTAATTTAAACTTGTGCCACATCAGTTCATATTACTTAAAATTGGTGCTATGCTAGTTCCTTCTGCTTACAATTTGGAACTATGCCAGTTCCTTTAGCTTACAAATGTCACTCAGCTATTTCTCAAACTTACTACTGCCGCTATGTTGGTTCCTCCTCCTCCAATGTCAATGCTGGCCTGCTTCCATGCATCTCCTTGAGTGCCATTCTTCTGCCAGGCCACAGTAAATTTGTTGTCTGTTCCCCACAGCTGAACATCGAGTTGGTTGACTGATGCACCATACATGTAATACCTGTACAGAACAGGATCTTATCATCATTTCTTTACTGTACACAATGGGATCTTATCATCATTTCTTTACTGTACACAACGGGATCTTATCATAATTTCTTTACTTTCTGGTTCTTTCAAAAATTGCATCTTTAAAAATTAAATGGCCTCTTTAATTAATTGACAAACAATTGTTGTTAGAAAGGTGATTTTTTTTCTTCCCCACAATAATTAGATGATTAATAAATAGATGGTATCCATTCTCTTTGCATTGAGAATTTATCCATTATTTTATTACAAATCTGATGAGCTGCCAGCAGCTAATGAATAAATTAATAATACTTTACAGTTATGAGCTTAAACAAAGAATGTATAACATACCTAGTACTTTATAAAGTTATAAGTTTATACAAAGAATGTATAACATACCTAGTACTTTAAAGTTATAAGTTTATACAAAGAATGTATAACATACCAAAATGAGAAACATTGAGGTGAGTTGTCGGTGATTTGAGGACTGATGAGTCTGGCAGTGTCATTGAAATTACCATTTGAAGTCTCCAAGTACACGTAATAGCCCACTGCAACATGGAAACAAAATATTTTATTTAGATGCAGTGCTGGAGTATTTTGTTGAAACAGCTTTCAGATTTTGTTTTTAAATGACACACAAGAATGGGAAATGGAGTCTAAGAACAGAAAAGCAATATTTTAGTTTTATATAAATATAGCTTTTGTAAACGTATCCTATTTTTTATCCAATCTAGATCAGGAAGAAAAAAAAAACTACAGCCCATGAAAAACCAGAAGCAAGGATGTCAGGAAGAATAATAAATTATGTGATAGCCTTGCCTCTAGTGTATGCAGAACTTCAATAAAATCACTCACATCCTGAAGTGTGGTCCCTTGACGGACCCGTGTAAGAAGAAGGAGTGGCGCCACTGTTTCTGATCCAATCTTTCTTGTCAGATGTGTCTTGAGTCCAGCCACACAGGTCAGTATCAAAGTTGCAAACAAATCCAGCTATGAAAGTCAACATTGATCAGATATTTAATATGTAATATTTGGACTGATCATGGAATAGCCCTGTGCTTTCTAAGCCAGCAATAAACTGATCATGGAATAGCCCTGTGCTTTCTAAGCCAGCAATAAACTCATCATGGAATAGCCCTGTGCTTTCTAAGCCAGCAATAAACTCATCATGGAATAGCCCTGTGCTTTCTAAGCCAGCAATAAACTGATCATGGAATAGCCCTGTGCTTTCTAAGCAAGCAATAAACTGATCATGGAATAGCCCTGTGCTTTCTAAGCAAGCAATAAACTGATCATGGAATAGCCCTGTGCTTTCTAAGCCAGCAATAAACTGATCATGGAATAGCCCTGTGCTTTCTAAGCCAGCAATAAACTCATCATGGAATAGCCCTGTGCTTTCTAAGCCAGCAATAAACTCATCATGGAATAGCCCTGTGCTTTCTAAGCCAGCAATAAACTCATCATGGAATAGCCCTGTGCTTTCTAAGCCAGCAATAAACTCATCATGGAATAGCCCTGTGCTTTCTAAGCCAGCAATAAACTCATCATGGAATAGCCCTGTGCTTTCTAAGCCAGCAATAAACTCATCATGGAATAGCCCTGTGCTTTCTAAGCCAGCAATAAACTCATCATGGAATAGCCCTGTGCTTTCTAAGCCAGCAATAAACTCATCATGGAATAGCCCTGTGCTTTCTAAGCCAGCAATAAATACATCATGGAATAGCCCTGTGCTTTCTAAGCCAGCAATAAACTCATCATGGAATAGCCCTGTGCTTTCTAAGCCAGCAATAAACTCATCATGGAATAGCCCTGTGCTTTCTAAGCCAGCAATAAACTCATCATGGAATAGCCCTGTGCTTTCTAAGCCAGCAATAAACTCATCATGGAATAGCCCTGTGCTTTCTAAGCCAGCAATAAACTCATCATGGAATAGCCCTGTGCTTTCTAAGCCAGCAATAAACTCATCATGGAATAGCCCTGTGCTTTCTAAGCCAGCAATAAACTCATCATGGAATAGCCCTGTGCTTTCTAAGCCAGCAATAACCATACAATAAAATTATTCTAACTTGGAAAGTCTTGGTTTTTTAATTAATTTTTTCTTTTACATTGTTAATAAAATACAAATTAATTAAAAAGAATCAAGTTCTGTGATATCCTTTTATACATTATCACATGTTAAATGAGCATGTCACTGCCTTTATTTTAACTGAGAATAATCTTTAATTTTCATGTAAGTCTGATAAAAAATTGGTGACCTCAATGTGCTTATTTAATTAAATTTTTTATGCCACAGATTTGAAAATAGTTTTCATAAATGGAGGTAATGAGTCACGAGAAAGAACAAAAAAATTATTTTCTTAACATTAATTAAAGGTAACACGGCAGTCCTTGATAACGTTGCTAATGCACCAAGATTTTCCTACCTGGCACTGACGCAGCAACTGTTGTAGCTTGGATTGTGGTGGTTGCAGCAGGGATGGCTGCAGCGGGTGCAAAAGTACAGTTGTTTCCTACCCAAGGGTCAAAAGATGGGTCATCTATGGCAATGTCACTAGTGAAGCTATATCCTACAACACCATCTATGAAAACCTGATGACAAGCAGCAAGATTAGGAATATCATTATGCCACCTAAAGTCAGGTTGGGCTGGTAGATAAAAATGATTGAACTATTTTTTAAGTTAGTTGTAATTTAAACATATGATTTTATCTGAATATAATAACAAAATTAAAAAATTTAATGTGTAATTCCATGTTGTTCTTTTGTCCTAACATACAAGAAAAATTGTGTTGTTTTTCAATTGATATGTAAGGTTTAAGTTTAAGTAGAATTCATCTCGTTGACAACACAGAGCACATGAAGAGTGATACAAATATGTTTCTTGTACATCTCTGCTATTTTAATTACATACTGATTCAATTTATCTTTCAATATCATTTCAAAGGTAAAAAAGGCTGTTGGCAATAATGACGGCAACAGTAGTAACTACAGAATGACAGTTGGCAACAGTAGTAACTACACAATGACAGCCAGCAACAGTAGTAACTACAGAATGACAGTCAGCAACAGTAGTAACTACAGAATGACAGTCAGCAACCGTAGCAACTACAGAATGACAGTTGGAAACAGTAGTAACTACAGAAAATTGTTGATTAAGTTTTTCAGGTGCTAGTATAGAGGTAAAAATATTTTTGACAAGGTATTTTAAGAAAGCATTGTGCAGCAAAATAGCATATTTTAAATCTAAAAGAAATTTTTTAATTAAGTTTATTAATCCTCTATTTCTCATGATGTGATGAGTTTTTACCTTGAAACTATTTTCTTGACTTGCAATGGGCACGGCCCCCAGGAACCAACCTTGACCTTGGTTTCCACTGAGTTCCCATAAAACCTGACGACTGATTTCAGGCAGAGCATTCACACTGGCATTGTATGTCACTATACGTACACGCAGAGTACCGATGCTGGCTCCATACATATTATACCAAAAATGGAAGCACATCATGTCAGATGGGGAGAAGAGCCGACTGCTGAGGATTGCCTTATAGCCTGCGACACTTGGAGATGAAGACTCAATATACAAGTACTTGCCTGGAGTAAAAGAAGTGTTCGCATAAGGTTTCCTCACTGATTTAATACGTGAACATTTGTGGTTAACATCTCATTTTAAATAGTAAAAATAAACCTACTCGGGTTTCTTTTCAAAGTTTTCACTATGAAGATTGATTGTAACAATAGTAATATAATGAATTTTCTTTTTGTAATTGCTTTATCAATATTTCTGAAATTGCTAGGCATAATTATAGATAACCATTTGAAAAGTAATTTTGTAAACATGACATTAAGGTTAGAGCTGTACCTGTTCCATTGCCAAAAGTGTGATCACTGGTTGGTCCAGTGTCAGATGATGTGGTAGATCCAGCGTTCTGAACCCAGTCTATGTCATCTCCAGTTTGTAAGTTGGTCCATGAGCAAAGATCAAGGTTGAAATTACAGGAGCCTATGGAGGAAAGAAGACAAACAATTTAATATTGTCAAGTGAAACTGATTGACATGTATGCAAAGTGGGACACATAAGAGGATTAGTCATATTTAAATACATCATTGACATGTACGCCAAGTGGGACACATAAGAGGATTAGTCATATTTAAATACATCATTGACATGTACGCCAAGTGGCACACATAAGAGGATTAGCCATATTTAAATACATCATTGACATGTACGCCAAGTGGGACACATAAGAGGATTAGTCATATTTAAATACATCATTGACATGTACGCCAAGTGGGACACATAAGAGGATTAGTCATATTTAAATACATCATTGACATGTACGCCAAGTGGGACACATAAGAGGATTAGTCATATTTAAATACATCATTGACATGTACGCCAAGTGGGACACATAAGAGGATTAGTCATATTTAAATACATCATTGACATGTACGCCAAGTGGGACATGTACGCCAAGTGGGACATGTACGCCAAGTGGGACACATAAGAGGATTAGTCATATTTAAATACATTCAACCAAAACATGGCTTTTATGAATTATGTTGAACATTAAATAAACGTTGAACAATCTATATATATAAAAATGAATGTATGTCTGTATGTCTCATATGCGCTCCCACACCATTCATGCGATTGCAACAAAACTTTGGTGAGTTGTTGGCCACCTACCTGGGCATTTAACTGCGTCATTAAAAAAAAATTCAAATATTTCGTTTTCGGCCATTGGCCCTTCATTCGTTTTTTTTCTTATACGCGCTTTGTACAAAATATTTCCGCCTGCTCCTACACCATTCGTCTGAATGCGCTAAATCTTTGGTAAAATGTTGCAAGCACGCCCACAAAGGTTTGGAAATATCTATAACCGTTTTAAAATATTCCGTTTTGAGCCAGGGGCCCCATGTTCGTTTTTTCTTATAGGAGCTATATAAATATAATATCAAACCGTATGCGCTCCTATACCATTCATCTGAATGCGATAAAACTTTAGTTAGATGTTTTTCCCACGCCCGCAAAGCTTTTCCAATTATTACAACCGTTTAAAATATTCTGTGCCAGGGGCCCCATGTTCTATTTTTCCAATATGAGCTATATAAATATAATTTCAAACCGTATGCGCTCCTACACCATTCATGCGATTGCAACAAAACTTTTTTGAAAGGTTGTCCATAAAGTCGCGCATGTTAATGAGTAATTACAATACTTTTAAAATATTCCGTTTTCAGCCGTTGGTCCCAAATTCTTTTTTTTTCTTATATGAGCTTTGTACAAAATAATTTCTGTATGCGCTCTTATACCATTTATCTGAATGCGATAAAACTTTAGTAAAATGTTTTTCCCACGTCCGCAAAGCTTTTCAAATTATTACAACCGTTTAAAATATTCTGTTTTGAGCCAGGGGCCCTATGTTCTATTTTTCCTATATGAGCTATACAAATAAAATTTCAAACAGAGCTAATGTGTGGATGGATAGATTTTTAATCAAATACAAATAGCGACATTAAATTGTTTGTGTGACATAATAAGTAGGTTTCTGAATTAATTACAACACTTTTAAAATAATCCGTTTTTGGCCGTTGGCCCCAAAATCGTTATTTTTCTTATATGAGCTTTGTAAAAAATAATATCCGTATGCGCTCCTGTACCATTTATCTGAATGCGATACAACTTCAGTAATATGTTTCTCTTTTTTAAATTTTGTGATATAATAAGTAGGTTTCTGAAGTAATACAACAATTATACAATATTCCGTTTGTGGCCGGGGGCCTTAATTCATTTTCCACCCTTTTATTATCTATATAATTATCGTATGCATTCCTATACCATTCATCCGATTGCGATTAAAACTTTGGTGAATTGATATGCGCGCTCCCGCAAATGTTTCTGCATTAGAACAATATTTTGCTTGGACCGATGTCCTTAAATTCGTTTTGTTTTCTTTAACAAACTTTATCAAAATAATTTCAAACAGAGCTATCAACTCAACCGCCCTTGAACAAATGCCAACAGACATCAATTTGTAGCAAGAGCAGAGAAAACACGTTTTTGCATGTTTAGTGTAGAGAGCATTTTTGTTGTTTTTATAAATAAGCTTGAATTTTGTGACGTATTTTAGAATCGGATATAGCTTTGTAAATGTGTTGTGATTTTGAATAGCAATGATGTAGTAATACATCTATTATATAAGAATGATCTATGCTGACCGTAACTCCAAAGAACCGATACGATTTAAATACGTTCCCATTTTTTAAAACAATCATAGTTATCTTCTATTATTTAAAGGAACTCGAATCAATGGTAATGCGAAAAATATATTATATATTCGCTTTAATTTTAATAAAATTTTAAGTATTAATAATATAAATTACAAATAAATTTGGAGTAACAACTAAGGAACTATTTTAAACATTTTATATGTGGTTGAAAGTTATGAAAATTAATAAAACAAATTATGATCAAAGAATTACACTGTAATCACATTTATCGGGGAAACCAAAACATCTGTTGATTTTAGTGCATTTTTTAAGTACGTTCCAAATATTGCGTAATAAAAGTAAAAATAATTTGTTCTAAATAATAACGCAAATGACGTCAGAACTCAAATTGTCTATTTATTCAATGCAAAAATTTATCTGATTTAATAACCGCGCGTAATAAAATTGATAATGTATTTCCCCCTTCCTAAAAGTAAAATTAATAAATATAATAGATTGCTTTTTAAATTGCTACAATTTAAAAAATGAAATACAATTTTTGCTTTTTAATTTTAACGTTTAATAAATTTTTACTTTTATTCTTTCCAAAAATATACATTTATGAAATTTATAAATTAGTAAAAAAAAAAAAAACCTAACCTTTAAATATACTTTTAATACGAAAATGCCGTTTAATGCAATCAGTGCAGCGAAACTACATATCCAAATAGCATCCACTAATGCACTTATCACTCATTTAAATAAGAACAAAGCATTTGAAATGCAAAAAAATTGTTTTTGCGTAAGTAAGTGGATTACAATCCCGTGGATGATTTATTAATTTCTTTAAAACTCTGTTTGGGAGAGGGGGAAGGTGTAATTCAATAGTTTAATTTGCACATGGCAGCACACTATACGTCTCAAAATGAATTTGACGAATAATTTGCCTTCTTTGGTACATATATATGGGGGTTAGGAAATAGGGTGTGTACAATTTTATATCTTTAAATCCAATGATATTACTGTTGTGAAAAATAGATGCTATATTCTCATTTTACGAATTAAGAAAATCAATGACGTTAAAAAAACGTAAGTACATTTACAAAAGTATATCCATGAATATCAAAACCCATTCATTTTACAAAGAATTACCAGTTTTGGACCGGGGCCCTATAGTAGTTTTTCTTTCTAATATGAGCTATACTATTCATCTGAATGCGATAAACTATCAGTGAGTTGTTGTGTGCAGACCCGCATTAGGTTTCTAAAGAAGTGCAAATATTTTACAATATTCCGCTTTGGGCCGGGGGCCTTAAATTCTTTTTTTTTTCTTATATGAGCTATGTAAATATAACGTCAAGCAGAGCTATTGCATAAGTGGGTGGAATTACATTAAATATAAACTGTGACATTTCATTTTGTATATGTGACTTAATAAATAGGTTTCTGATTTAGTACAAATATTTCACAATATTACTTTTGGGGCCGCGGGCCCTAAATTTGTTTATATGTAATAAATGAGCCATATAAATATAATTTCAAACATAGCTATTGCATGGGGGGATCAATCGCTATAAGTTTTGGGACTAAATTTGGAAAATCCATGCTTCCCACACGGACAGCTGCGTGTGATCTGCTGACACTTCTTAAAACCTTCTAATTAATTCGAATACGCACCAGACGGTTAAAAAAAAGTGATTATTAGAAGAACTTACAAAAAAATTATTAAAACACAGACACTTTATTTCGATGAGTGGTAGTGCAACGCATGCCGGGTACTCGCTAGTTTAGTATAAGAAAAGTTCAATCAAAATGTTGTGTACATTAGCACAATAGAATGGTCTAATTTTTTTTACAAAATACTATTTTAGAAATAGTAAGAATTTAACAAATGTTGCACTGTCTCACAAAACAAATAATGTTTAAACCTTTATTTTGAAGTCTTCATGATGCTTGACTTTCAATAACAGTCAATTTAGCAGTTTCCTTTGAATATATAGACTTGGCCCAGCCAGAAACAATTCATAGGTGAGAATAAATCCTAAAACATACCACTTTGTTGGGAGCACAATCCAGTCTTTAGAACAATGTCATCTAGGGCTGTGTCACTGGTGAAGTCTAAGCCTCTGCGAGCTTCAAATATAATATCAATGGGATCTTGAATGGCTGGAATATTCAAGAACGCTCTGTTCCATGCAGGCCCCTGATTGCCTAGTAATGAGAACCAGACAGGAGATAATATTGAAACAATAAATAATGCCAGAATATTCAAAAGTGCTTTGTTCCATGCTGTGCCATGAAAGCCTGGTGATAATAAAAAATGCCAGTTTTGCCGTTTAATTTAACAAATATTATCATTCAAGATTGTGTACAATTTTACATTGTCACTTTCAACCGTTCTTCCAGTTTAAACAGTTATGGAGAGGCTGGTTGATGCATTATTGAGTTCACAAATGATGGGACGTGCTATTGTAACTTACATTCAATTAACTTACACACCAATAGTTCTAACAATCATTGCAAAAATATTCTAAAAATAAAACAAAACAGCCAGGAAAACTTTCTTTGAGATTCTTTTAGTAAAACCTTCTATTTAAACATAATTTTAAAATTCTTGACTGCACCGACAGGTAAAGTAATGAAATAGATTTTTTTTTTCAATCTTTATGATCAATGTTTAACTCTGCACTACAAGATATAATGGTCTAAGGCAAGTTTGAAGCTAACTACTCTAATCTTCACAACCATTGCAGCATGTAAACTGATAACATTGTTATACTGAAAACACAGCTAAACATGAATCCATTTCATAAAACTGTAAAGCACAACTGTGCACTTTAAATAGGAGGTAAAATATTTCCATCACAGCCATTAAATATTGCAACAGTAGTGTGTCAGTTACAATCTTTTCTAGAGGTTATGCCTTTAGATTGACCTCATCAGTGTTCCCAAACCAATACCTGATTTAATCCAAGAGTTCTGTGTGATGCCTTTAGTACTAACAGTTGCCATGAGAACACCCTGGCCGACCCCATACATGTGGTACCAGAACTCTAGACACATGTCCGATGAGCTGACATTCACCTGGCTGGCAGTCAGTACAGCTCTGGCATTTGGACCTACATTGGAGGCCTCAATGTAAACATAGTGACCTATTTTGAGTCAAAGATTATACAAAATTTGGTTTACAGTCAGACAAGAGTGAAAACAATAAAATGTATCTACAACATCATGAAGAGAGAAATGGTGCATCTAAAAATGCTTTTAAAACTGCTACAAACTTTCAAAAAGTTCTTCAGCAGTATATCAGAATTTTGCTTTTCAGGGTTATTAAAACAAACATGAATAGCTTTCCTTAATACTTGGAAACTGAGTAGTTGTATTTTTTTAAGGTTAAGTGGTGGTATTCCTACCCTTGCTAACAAATGAAACCACCAGATTTATGATTACCAAATGCAGTCACACTGTGGCTGATGTTTTTTTTGAACATAACTATAGACAACACCATTGATTCCCTGAAACATTCATTCAAGTCTTCCCCCAAGGCAATCTGACAGGTCTGGAAGAATACTTACTCACCGAGTGGAAGACGGCTGGCCCCATTTATGGTCCCTGAAGGTTGGTGACACAAGCTACATGCATTGTGTTTTCTCCATATCATCTCAAATTAACAATGGATAAAAAATCTTTTTAATTGATACTGCATTCTGTAAACTATATTGAATAATTCCTACCAAAACGTGTTCCATATGAGTGATCATTTGGCGGCCCTGTGCCTGATGAGGAGGTGGAGCCAAACTGTCTTGTCCAATCAAAATTATCCATTCTGTTTTGCACATATCCACACAAATCATTTTCAAAGTCACAGCTAGCGCCCGGCACACCAACACTATCTGTGATTTAAAAACAAATATGTGTATTGCCAGTCAATGAACAAATGTGATTGTATGACCTTTTTAATTATTTCCTAGGTTCCGATTGAGTCATTGAATACCATTTAAAACTCATAAAATGTCATAAATGCATTTTGATTACAAATAATTATCTAAATGGACTGCATTACATTAAAAGAAGTAAAAGTAATAAAATACTTTGAAAGAGTTATAAATTAAATGAAAAACTCTTAAACCCACATTTGCAGCCTTAGGCCAGTTTATCCAAGTGTGCCATGCCTTGTTACAGGTAAGTATCTTGGACAATTTTTAATTTATCTATTTACACGTCTTAAATCAAATTTTTTACTCTTGAGTTGCAGCAAAATCTCCTGCCCAAGCATGTTTCTAAATTATGGATAATAGTTTTAATTTAAATGAAACTTTTATTAACGGCAAAAAAAAGTAAAATCCAAATGCTCCATCCTTAACATTCCACCAGCCTTGTCCTTTTCTGTGGATGCCTTTGTCTTTGTCTTATGACTTTGCTTGTGTGGTTCTAAAGACAGCATTGTTACTCACACCTGCAGTACAGTCCACTTACTTTGAGGACAGATTCCACTTGTGATGGTGATGTCATCAATAGCAATGTCCCCCTTTGGTCCGGCCCCAACAAGACCTTCAATGTAAATCTGAAATGTCATATTAAGTTTATTTTTTGTAAATATATATTTCTGTGTGGATTTCTTGATTCAAAATGTATTAATTTAAGTAACTACTATTTCATGCTGAGAACTAATTTGTATAAAGAAGATCAGTAGCAAAGTTCAATGACACTTGATCAATGTCTAGACAAGTGTTTTCCCTTTCCACTTGTAATTTTCATTTAAAAGAGACACAATTAGAACATTTATAGATAGAGAAAATATTGACCTGAACTCTAAATTCATGCTCTTTAAAAATGGATACTTGGATATATGCACAAACAATGAAATGAAAATGACAGGTCCCACTTTGCTTCCCATGTACAAAACTATGTTTTAACAAAGAACAATTTAATAAACAGTTCTAACAAAACTGACCTGGTAGGAGGAAGAAATTGTGAAGTGGATGTTGGCTTGATTCCACTGCTTTCCCTGTGTACCTTGCCTGAACCAGTAAATGGTGTTCATGTTGATACCAGCATAGACATTGAGCTTGTTGACCTGGTCGCCCCACATGAAATACCAGAAAGTCAGGCACGTCTGTCCTGTCTGAGCTGGGCTGACAAGAACTGCATTGTCATTAACTTGGTGGGTCAAGGATGAATCCATAAATGCAAAGTAGCCATCTGAGAAACAAGAATGGGTCATCTTAAAATTTTCATTGCAAGTTTATTTAAACTGTAGGATCACAATTTCCCTTTTTTTTTTTTTTAAATCTGTCAACAGAAACAAATAAACATGTGCAACACTGACTCTAAATTTGGAAACAAAGAACAGAACTTACTCCCAGCGTGATCTTTGGTGGGGCCTGTGGCAGTAGTGGGCACTCGGGTGGCTTGTCTTTGCCAGTCAAATTTATCTGCTGTGTACTGTTTCCATCCACAGAAATCCAAATCAAAATTGCAGTTAGATGGACCGGTGGCTAAGAGATATAGAAAGAAATAATTATATCTCAGCTGAAGAGATGTGATTGATTAACTAACTACTAAATGTTTTATCAATTACAGAATGAGATGTATTGAAATCAATTCATCAAAAAGATCAAACTCACATGGTGGAATAGCTGAACCTGGAACCAAGACTTGTACAGAATTCGGTTTTGCATTTTGTGGGATATCTAAAAGAATTGCAAAGTTATATCAAAATTATTGTCAAGTAAAAGGAGAGTGAGAAAAGTTTTGGTTACATTTAATAATTCTGAGTTAGGTCCTTTGTTCATCTTAAATGCTTGGAATAACTTTAAAATCAGACATATTTATTTATTTCTACTCAATTGTATTTTAAACTTTGAAACAATGCATCAAATTATCCTTCCCAGATCAACTTAATGCACTGATGTTTGACTTGTGATAAAAACCTACTTTTATTATCTATGGCTACAAATTAAAGCACTTTTAATTAAAACATTTCTTTTTTCAAATTGTTTAAAGACGCAAAACCCACAATATTCATGTTTTATTTATTATTTGAAAAGAAGGCAATGTTTTAATTTGTGGTGATCGGCAATTAAAATAATTTTTTAAAACCCAGAATATTCAAGAGATTAAAATGCACAGAAGTAGAATTCACAATTGCTTAACTCACATCCACATGGAGTGGTAGAATAGCCCACATCATCAATAGCTATGTCCCCAGTGTAATCATTACCTCGCACACCCTCAATCAAAATCTGAAATAAAAAAATGTGTGAATAATTGTTATAAATAAGTGGTTCATTATCTTGAGAGCAAATGTGAAGGTTTAAAAAAAATAAAGAATTATTTACTTAATTCTTTACCTTACTTACCTTAATAAGATCCAACCATTGTCTAATTTTTTATATGCATCATATTATGGAAATACAATGAGTAAAAATAAAATTTCCTGAAACACAATTGTTAAGTATAAACTAGATTGTTTCGGCTTCAAGCATTTTAAAAGTTTGTATTTAGTAATCAAGCAACTGCGCTTACAAAGAAACTGCTATAGGGAGAGTTGACTGGGACTTGTCCATTGGTCCATGCGTTCTGTTGGTTGCCACTCAGACTCCAGATTGTTGTGTTCTGTTGTGGAGAGATGCTGATGTAAATGTTCAGTGTACCGATGCCACTACCATACATGTGATACCAGAATGTGAAGCAGCCACCAGAGCCAGCAGTGGGTACCAGCCTTTCAGAGAGAAAAAATTCCCTTTTCATTGAACAGAACAACTGTGTCATTGCACATTTATAGGAAAAAATTTTGTTCAATAATACCAACAGTCTCAAACTAGCAATCAAATTATGTTGTAATCACGGGCGCCAAACACTCTAGCTACGCCTCTGATTGCAGCAAATGTACATCTTTAAATTTATATCTAAAATTTCAAAGCTTCATGTTAATCAAAGAATTTGAGTCAATTTTACTTCATAGTTAATGAAAATCACTTCATAATATTGTGTGTTTAAAATAGCATTAGATACAATTTTGACTGAACTTGTCTTTTCTTCCCTAACCTTTCACTACTGAGCACTGCTCTGTCTCCTTTGTTGTGTGGGTAGGAAGCCTCCAAGTACATGTAGTAGCCTTGGGATGACTGGACAGTGTGGTCACTGGGAGGACCTGTATTTATTGTGTCTACAAGACAAATAATAAGTACACAAAATTTAATGTATTTATTGCCGAAAACAATTTTTTTAATGAGGTGAAGAAATACATTCAGCAGTGATTTTAAAAAATGATTCTTAAGGAATTTGGTTGACCCTATTATACAAGTAAATAAATTTATAAATATATGCAAAGGAAGTTAGACTCATGGCAATGCTGTATCATACCAGTTGATCCGTGAAATCTGAGCCAATCATAATTGTCAGTTTGTAGATTCTTGAAGGAGCAAGTGTTAACCTCAAAGTTGCATGTGGCTAAGGAAGACATGGGGGTACGGAGACAGGAACCATTAAGTTAATGTGTTATATAAGCCGTATGTGTTAAAAATAGTTTGAAAGAATGGAACCCTATATTTTTAACACATACATTACATCTCAATATATAAGGGATTAAATTTGACCTTCCATTTAAAAAACAAGGATTGTAAAACAAAAAGTTCAACTAAACATTACAGACAGAAAAGACACAAATAGTCTCATCTGGGGACTTTTCTAATAGTACAAGAGGTTGTACCATAATAGTTTTGTCAATGGAGAGATAATCCATATATTATGTTTTTAACTTGAATTTATCTCTAATATTTACATGTCATAAATAAAATTGCTACAAATTCTCAATATAGCTTAATTTGTAACACAAAAACTTTTAAGTAAAATTCAATTACCAGCAGATGCACAGGGACCTGTCTTTAAAGATATGTCATCTATGGCAATATCACTGAAGTAGTTAGTGCCCCTGACTGCTTCAAAAACAACCTGTAAAAAAAGAAATCATTCACACCCAATAGCTTGATTTTATTCAGCTTATGATCCATCTTTGTACCCTTACCTCATTGACACCCAATAGCTTGATTTTCTTCAGCTTATGGTCCATCTTTGTACCCTTACCTTTACCCTCCCAATCAAACCTCCCATTTATTTTTTATAACAAAATCTTTTGTATGTTCTTTGGAGTGGATATGAACATTTAAGGATAATAAAGGATTATGAAGTAAAGCAATCATTGTCACTGTTGATGGAAATAACATTTAAACAATTTTTGATATTTCAATAAAAAAAAATGTTAACAGCTGATAGGTAGTTATCCCGAATACATACTTGGAAATTTTCTTGCAACATTGTAGCAGGTAAAGTGAGGCTGCCGCTATTCCATTGGTTGCCAAGGTTACCACTCATCGTCCATAACACAGGTCTCAGGGTTAAAAGGTTTGCCCCAGTTAGCAACTGCATTGACAAAAGCATCAAAGCTTTTTAAACCCAGTTGAGACATTTTAATTCATTCAAAGAAAAAAAATGCGTATTTCAATAAACATTTATGTTTGAGCTCTGGTGACAAGTCATGGTTTACCTTTTACATCCTGGAGAGTAAGGGTGATAAAAGACCTCTTTTAACTTAACTTCTAAAAGGAAAAAGATAACTTCTTGTTGGTGAGAGACCAAAGCACCAATACCAAAATGGCCGCCCTTTGTATCATAAGAGGGCTGGATTGGGTTAAGGGTTTTAAGACACACATTAATTTCTATTATTAAACAGTATAAAAAAAAAAAAGTCTTTAATTGAGGTCCAAATACAAATGACATGTCTTCATCAGTAAAGCAAAAATTCCATAATCTATGATGAAAACATGCCATCACAATGTACTTTTTTCACTTTAACCTTTGTTGAACTTTGTATCTTCACATTTGATAACATGACTGTGATCCATCATATTGCCATCAGCTTACCCTTATATTGAGACTGCCCATGCTGGAACCCCACATGTGATAGTAAAAATTAAGACAAACATCACTGTTCACTGGAGTGAAAATGGGGCTGTTCATTCGAGCAATATCACCAGCAACCCTTGTTGGTCCTGAAGCCTCAGCATACAGGTAATGTCCTTCAAAGAGCGTGAATGGTTTTGAGAATTGGATAGATGTATCAAAATGTATTCCTTATCTACTAATTAGTAGTAGCATCAACAAAAAATGTTATAACACCAGATGACAGAAGGCAAATTAAATCTAATATCATGAATGTATACCATTACACTAAAATTTATAGGACTGTAAAAACTATTCTTTTTGTTTAAAATGTTGTCTTGGTAAGAATATTTATCCATGTGCTGAAAATGAATATGTACAATTTGATCAAAACACACAAATCCCTTATTAGGAGCAATAAATGAATCTTATTTTATCTTATCTTATCTTATTGTTAAAATTAAGTAAACATGGTTAGCAAAGTAAGAGCTGGGTTTAGTAATATTGTAGCTAATTGAAGCTTTAGATCAGAAATGTTTGAAATGTGATTCTATACCTGCAGAGGTTCCATAGGTATGGTCATTGGTGGGGCCTGTCGACACAGAATCTGTTGCTCTTTGTTGGTAGGTCCAGTCATAAGTGTCATTTGTACCCTGAGTGAAAAAACACAGATTAGGCTGCTCCAGGTTGCAGGCAAATGGATTTGTAGGGGTCAAGTTGAACGTGCTGGTTGCTTGGCCTAAGAAAAGTATAAAAGCACAGGTACTTTAAACTTTCTAAATTATTTCAAGGTATCGTGATCATAATATGATAAATACTAACAAAATTTAATTTGTTTTATAGCCAAATAGTAGCAAGGCAATAATTTATAATTTAACTTTGTCTAATTTACTTCTTTTCATAATGTAAAGCAAAACAAAGTTTGATATCATTGCAAAGTTTTAGCCAACCTTCACAGGTTCCATCTCTAAGGGTAATGTCATCAAGGGCAAGAACTCCTGCAATTCCAAATGTGCCCTTTTTACCAGCAAACACTATCTGTAATTAAATTTGGTGCCAAGTGATTTAATTTCCAGGAAAAAGAAGATTACTTTCTTTTTCATATCTGAATAATTCTGAGGACTGACACTGATGTACACATTTCTATATTTATCATTATTCACAGTGATTAAAAGAACTAAAAAGGCAGCAGCTGAAATAGATGCCTGTGTCTTGTACCTGATATGTTCCAGTTTGATTAATATTCATAGAGTTCTGTTGCCATGTTGGTCCTTGGGTACCGATGAGCTGTTGCATAGGACGAGAGAGTGAGCTGGACCTCTTTAAGTAAACATCTAGTTCTTTAACATTGCTGTTCATGTTATACCAGTAACTGGAATTGAGTAAAAGTAACAGTGAGAGAAGTAGACGAATTATTGTTTCTTTTGTTTTCTTTCTTTGACTCTAAGGTTTACCATTGACATGTGGTGAAAGAAAGAAATATTTATTATTGTAACAAAGCTATCATCTTAGGTGTGTCTTTTAGAAATTACTGAAACATTTTAGATTTACTTATTATTTTCAATAACATAAAATTTATACATTAACTTGTTTAACATTGTAAGCCTTGACTTACCGCAAGCACTTTGGTCCAGTGGCTACAACATTTTCACTTTTCAGATATGCTGTACTGCCTTCATCTCCCTGTTTGCCTTGTGCCATGTCATAATAAACGTAATGACCACCTACATAAACAATTGCATTTGTTCAGTGAAAAAACTTACAACAAAACAAGTACATTTTCTTCATGAAATTAAAAATTGAGGAAGTGCTGTTCATCAACATCCAATGTCCCTGTACTTTTAGTTTTTGTTGGTATCAGCATTTAGTATGAATTTTGGAAAAGATATTTAGTCCTGGTTAAAATTTAAACATCGGCTCTAAAGCAATGGAGAGTTGAAAAATCAGGCGAGTGAAGACGATGTAAAGGAAATGGATTTAAAATAATCAAATCAGATGGATCATGTAGATTATGACTGCCTCAATATTGACAAACAGTAGAAACAATTGAACTGCAGTAAATTCAGTTTATGGTGCCCAGTGCTTGCCATACTAAATGTTTGCTTATTGCCAATCAAATGTAATCATATTAGTAGAGCTAATTTGAATTTTATATTAATTTATGACTGTATTTTCATCTCTGCAAGTTTCTTATAATCTAGATTAATCTAGACAATTACTGTAACTAACAATTTCATTATCAGTTTATCGTTTTGATAGAGTTGTATTTCTGCAAATATTTCTCATGGTATTTTGAAGTATAATTAATTTAAAAACTATAATCAAATTCACCTCAAAGCAAAATCCATCTATAAAGTAGGATTTTAAAATGAACAGCCGATCTTTTAGTGTATTTAAGTGATCGATGAAATCATTAAAGGATGTAAAATATAAGATAACTATCTGGAAAAGAATAAATACAACAAGATTTTTTAAATAAGTTAACCCTGTTTCTCTATTATAAAATTAGAAATGGTCACATCAGGCTGAAAAGAACTTTTTTAAAAAAATGATCAGAATAAATTAGGCCAGGTGATGTTAACCCACTACTGTAACTTAACCTAATAATTTTATATGTTCAATAGTCTGTCTGATCCAGTGATGTTAACCCACTACTGTAACTTAACCTAATAATTTTATATGTCCAATAGCCTGTTTGAAAATAAATGTAAACTAATACCATAAGTTAATAACACAGAATTCTCCTAATCCTTCATAACGGACAGATCTTTGCACATGCATTGGCTACAGATATTGCTTGACATCAAATCACTTCTATAAGAAATGTACAGTTCTACATTTCCACATAACTTTTAAAATTTAATTAATGCTTTAATTACACTTCAAAACTCACCTCCAGAATTGGTAGAGTGATCAGTCCTTGGTATTCCATTGACTGTTGTGGCTACAGCAGCAGCAGTTTTGCCCCAAGACCAGTCGTAGATGTCACTGTTATCATTGACCCAGGAACACATGTTTGATTCAAAGTTGCAGTCAAAAGTAGAGGTTACTGAAGAAGATAAAATGAACTGAAATTTAACAACCTCTACAGCATAGGGCCATTCAAGATAATAAGAATAAAGCCTCAGTTACATGGGCAGTGTCTGTGGTTCTGCAGTTTTTATTTTATTAGTCTACCTTTTCAATTCCACTTAGTAATAAAAATAAAGCCAGATATGACAAAAGTCATTATATTGCAGTGATAAAGTGTTCAATAAATGCATGATGTTAACACAGTTTCTGAAATTATTTTTTGCAGGTCGAATAATAATAAACCATTAATTTTTATGATGAGGATTAATATTATTAAATGCGTTAACTCACAGGAAGTGATGGAGCTGGGGTTGATGGTCGATGTTGATAATGTTGGTGGCACTGTCTGACCGGCAGGAGCTGCATCACTAGGTGTCAGTGGACAGTACTGTCTAGTATACGTGATATCATCAATAGCAATATCTCCTGTGTAGCTAGAGCCAACAGTGCCAATAAATAGCAGCTGAAAACAAAATGAGATGACACTTGACCCAATGAAATATCACAATAAAATTGATTTGATGACAAGATATTTGTTTCATTCCTTATAGATAAAGTTAAGAAGTGCTAGCTGACAAGGTGAAGAATATGCTAGCTGACTAGGTGAAGTATATGCTAGCTGACTAGGTCAAGTATATGCTAGTTAACTAGGTCAAGTATATGCCAGCTGACTAGGTCAAGTATATGCTAGCTGACTAGGCCAAGTATATGCTAGTTGACTAGGTCAAGTATATGGTAGCTGACTAGGTCAAGTATATGCTAGCTGACTAGGTCAAGTATAGACAAAAGAAGTTTACAAATTTAAGAGAAATTAATTCTTTAAAAAAACAAGAACTAAAATTTGAATTGAAAAATGTCAATTCTTAATTTCTAAATTCTTTCTTAATGATTTTGTATGAACAAACCATGGTTGTCCAGACAAAAAAAAATACTTAGCATAAATAAGTTGTAATGAAATCCAACCTTGAATTCCCTTGTTGAAGCTACAGGAAGTGTGGCCTGGTTCCAGTCAGGTGATGGAATGTTCTTGCCATATTGCCAGAGTAAAGTTCCAGGTAAAGTTCCATTGGTGACAAGGTTGACAGAGAGTTTACCAATGCTTGTACCTTTCATGTTGTACCAGAACCTAAACAGCAGGTTTTTAAACAAAAAAAATTATTATTTTGTTTTATTTCACAGGTAAGTTAAAGCACTGAAACTGCTTTTTAAAAAAGGTTTAAAAAAAGTGTGTAATGAAAATATAATGGTCCAGACTTTATGATTTATTGTTCACACATCAACAATCAATGGAGCCTTACTTGAAGCAGTAGGTTAGTCCACTGGTAGCTTGGAGACTAGAGCTCAGAAGATAGGCTGTATCCCCTTGACGCCTCGGGGAACTGGTCTCTATGTATAAGTATTGACCTGAAGATAAGACAGAAAAAGTTAAGCGTGAAAATGGCTCTATAAATTACTTAATGGAATATAATAAATGGTCTGTAAAATTTCACCATATGGTTTTTAGAAAGCCGTAAAAAATGTTCTACCTGTCCCTGAGTTAGTGGTGTGATCATTGGCTGGTCCAGTTCCAATGGTGTCTGTAGCCCCTCGATGTAATGTCCAGTCAAATACATCTCCAGTTGCAGGGTTAACCCAGCTGCACAGGTTGCCACTATCAAAATTACAGGCAGCTGAGGGACAGAGAGTGAAAATGTTTAATATGGTTGATACAAACAATGATTGGCTAAAATCAGTAAGAAAGGGTTAAAAGAAATGTTTCGGCTATCAAAAAATCACCAAGCTGTAACCATCCAACAACCTAAAACTAATGATAAACCAATGATACCTAATTCAAAAGTGTCCCAAAATCATACATGTCATACAAGAAGTCTTGAGATACAAGAAGTCTTGAGACACAAGAAGCCCTGAGATACAAGAAGTCTTGTGATACAAGAAGCCTTGATATACAAGAAGTCTTGAGATACAAGAAGCCTTGAGATACAAGAAGCCTTGAGATACAAGAAGCCTTGAGTTACAAGAAGCCTTGAGATACAAGAAGCCTTGAGATACAAGAAGCCTTGTGATACAAGAAGCCTTGAGATACAAGAAGCCTTGAGATACAAGAAGTCTTGTGATCCAGTAAACGTTGCATGGCTAATTGAATCAATTTACAATCAAAGTCTATTTCCAAATGTAATTAGTTTAGATCCATTTATGTCTTACGTGGTATTGAGCAAGTGTTGTTGTTCACAGTAATGTCATCAAGAGCTATGTCACTTAGGTAGCCATTACCAACAATGCCTTCAAAGGTGATCTGAAGAAATACAGTCAATCATTTAGCTTAGTGTTGGTGCTCACGGTGAAGGTAGTTCAATAACTAAATATTTCAGTGACATTATTGTAACAAGATTTCATCAGATTATTTATTATTGTGATAATAAACGTTGACATTTTCATTCAAATTATGTCAGGTTGTATTCCACTCTATAATATCTATATGATATTCCATGAACCTGGTGAAAATTAGTAACTCCTATAAAATTATTGGTTTTTTTTTTGGTTTTGTTTCTTAACGTTAAATAATGTTTGTTTCCTTATTTTTATTTACCTGGGATCTCGAATTAGCAATTCTCATTGGTACTTGGGCTAAAGACCACTGGTTGCCTTGGTTGCTGGATCTTGACCAAATGATGTTGTCGGCAGTGCCATCTCCCAGGTGTATGTTCAGAGTTCCCATTTGGCTTCCATACATATGATACCAAAATGAGAGGCAATAGTCCCCGTTACCAGACCCAATTACAGGTGAAACAAATTTCGCATTGTCCCCTCGTTGTGCCGGAGCTGATGATTCTAAGTAGATGTAATGTCCTGGGAGCAGAAACAACAGGCATATTGACTGGATTATTAAACATTTGTTACTTGATCATGTACAAATATAATTATATAAATATTTTTATGGTTGGCTTTAAAGAAATCATGTTTCTTAACCAAGGCAAATGTCCTGAAAACATGACTATATTTTAGTGCATTTTTCTGTATAGATAAAGCTGATTATTGTGTAATCATACGTTTATTTTAACAGTAGAGAACAAAATTTTAGATCCCTTTTTTTCTGCAAAATGTTTAAATGACCACTGTCACACTACTGTTGCTATGAAGGACTTGAAATCCATAAATCATTTCTTAGAGCAGTACCTGTTGGTGTGCCAGTAGTGTGGTCAGCGGAGGGACCTGTTCCTACACTGGCAGTAGAGCCAGTGTTATTGAACCAGTCTGTTTTGTCATTTTTTGCATTTTGATAAAGGCAGGGAGTCTCAAAGTTACAATTAAGCATCTCTAGGGATCCCTGTCCTGTAATATCAACAGTATGCATATGCACTGTAATTGTTAGAAAGCAAATGAAAATTTTAAAGTTAAAGACACACTTAAATTTTACAAAGAAGATACAGCTTTACTGAGGTTAGAGCCCTCTAATCAACAGACAAAAAGATGAACAGATAAATGTTATATTAAATATTTTTTTAAAGTTCATTAAATTTTTTGCTTTACTAATCCGCTTAAGGAACCAAACTTAAAGTGATTTTATCAATCAAAAATATTTCATTCATATAATTCTTTAAAATGTTTATTCATGTATTAAAATAAAATTGAGAGCTAGACTGCACCTTGACACATCTCTACCAATCAGCTGTACAAAAATAAAGATATCTTTAAGATTATATTATTTATTGAAAAAAACATTAGAAAACAAGAAAACCTTCACTGTACCTATGCATGCACCATCTGTTAAACTTGTATCATCAATAGCAATATCACCATCATAATCACCACCTCTTGTTCCTCTTATCCAAATCTAAGAATAGCATCAACAACAACAAAATTCATAGACAGACACTTATTAAAGATTCCACAAAAATTACCATGAGTTAATAGTAACTTATGACCTGCCCTGAAAATAAATGAAGTTTATTCAAAATTTCTTTTTTTTCCCCACCCTATTATCTCAGTAAAATCACTGCAATGTAAAGATTGGTTAAGTTATCTCTCTTTGTGAGAAAGACCAATCAAACTCCTAGAAGATAAGTGGGGGACGGGGGATGGGGGGTGGGGTGATTAGCACAACCCTTGAGGACAAGTTTTGGTCACTATGGCACTAATGCTACCTTTTGTGGTAAGAACTCATTGATTAACAAATTTAAGTTTCTAAAGTCTCATATTTTTATAGCAGTTTTTGTTTTGGATAGCAAATTCCAAATTACATATTGTTTTATGGAAAAGATTGAGCATTTTTGTAAAAAGAAGGGAGGCAGATTTATCCAATGATTTTCATAAAATAACAGATATTGTATAGAACTAGGTTTGTTCTGATTGAATATTTACCTATGCTAGAGCATCCTTATTGAAACCTTGCATGTCAAAACTAATTTTGCGTACTTACCTGAAATTGTGATGGTGAAGTCAAGGCCAACTGTATTCTCTTCCATTGGCTACCCTGATCTCCTTTTTTAAACCATATTTGACTGGCCTGACCCCCAGCATAGGTCAAGATCTCTAGCGTGTCCACATGTGGGCCTAACATGTAGTACCACAAGGAGAAGCACTTGGTCTGACCAAAAGGTATGGTCACCAGTGGACTCACAAGAATGCCCTGCTGACCTTGCGTGGCATTGCTAGCCTCAATGTACATGTAAAATCCACCTGATCAGAGACAAAAACATTTTAACATCATTTTACATGCCTTTATCCTGACAAATGAATGAACGCACAGTGTTAAACAAGCTTTTACTATACACACATACACAGAAAATCATGAGCATATTCAAAGATGCACTTATTTTGTTATAAAAATGTTTAAACTTTTCTTGCCCTAGGAAATATTTCAATTTTTAAAAGTGTATAAGATATTTTTAAATGCCTATGTAAATAATATTTGTCTATACATCAGTATCTTCTTACTGACACTGGCCAAAAATTGGTTCTGGGGTCTTCTTGACCAAGCCCTTCAACTACTACTAGCACCAATGTCTGTGAATAATAACGACAGCAACACTTCCTAAAATAATAGTCCTTTTTTTTATCTTGATAATCACAGGTGTATCACCAAACTGCTCGACAAAAAAGGAATCCCATCAACTCCCAACACACGTCTACACACATCAACTCCCAAAACACATCAACTCCCAACAAACGTCAACTCCCAACACACGTCAACTCCCAACACACGTCAACTCCCAACAAATGTCATCTCCCAACAAATGTCAACTCCCAACAAATGTCAACTCCCAACAAACGTCAACTCCCAACAAATGTCAACTCCCAACAAACATCAACTCCCAACAAATGTCAACTCCCAACAAAAGTCAACTCCCAACAAACGTCCTGGGAATCAACTGACCTAACACACTTCTGAGCTACTGTACATCAGCTAGAACTTCTATACATCAACTTAACGTGATCTCAACAAGAACTAACTGGGAACCCTTACAAACTAACTCTCCTCTCAATCTCTCACACCTCATATTCAACACAATTGCTTATTGAGAGCAGCGATTATCACACCCTTGACACACTATTCTAGATAATGTCGAGTCATAAAAGTTAAATTATTATAATATTCCTAACGTTTTTAAGAGATAAAATTTCAATTTGCATCTATTTAAAATGTTTAAAGCTGTGTGGTGGTTAAAGAATGGCTGACAATGAAACTTAACAAAACATTACCTCCTGTTGTATGGTCGCTGGGCGGACCTGTATTGTATGAAGCAGTTGATCCTCTATTTCTCAACCAATCAAAATTGTCTCCCCCGTATTGAGTCCAGCCGCATGTGTTTTGGGTAAACGTGCAAGTGATACTGTTGGCTGAACAAAGCAGTGAGAATTTTTTGTATAATAAACTAATATTGCTGTTTTGAGATGTCATACAATTTATGCCACATTTCTCGATATTGTTATAAACACATGTGAAATCTTTTGTTTGCTATCGACCTTCCTTCAAATCAAATGTTTAATTATAGTGAAACACTACTCCTGTCAACCATTTCATTAGGGTGAAACACTACTCCCGTTGACCATTTAATTATACTGAAACACTACTCCTGTCAACCATTTATTTATAGTGAAACACTACTCCTGTCAACCACTTAATTATAGTGAAACACTACTCCTGTCAACCATTTATTTATAGTGAAACACTACTCCTGTCAACCATTTAATTATAGTGAAACACTACTCCTGTCAACCATTTATTTATAGTGAAACACTACTCCTGTCAACCACTTAATTATAGTGAAACACTACTCTTGTCAACCATTTATTTATAGTGAAACACTACTCCTGTCAACCATTTAATTATAGTGAAACACTACTAATGTCAACCATTTAATTATAGTGAAACACTACTCCTGTCTACCATTTAATTATAGTGAAACACTACTCCTGTCAACCACTTTATTATAGTGAAACACTAATCCTGTCAACCATTTAATTATAGTGAAACACTACTCCTGTCAACCATTTAATTCATTACAATAATACCAAAGACACCAAGTTGGTCATATTGGAGTTTTGAAATGAACATTCTGATATAAAGGTGCTTCTTACATGTTTATGTAAAATAAACCCACAACTTTATCATAATCTATAACTTAAAGTTTTAATTTCTTGAGCCGATTGATACTTGCAATGTAATTGTTTTATTTTTAATTAGTTTAATTATTTCAAGAACCTTTGAAATTTCCTGCTAGCAATGAAATCTAAATTTTAAAAATTACTTTACCAGTGTCAGAGATGGAACTGCCTATGTTTGCAGCACTACTGGCGGGCACCCGAGATGTGGTAGGCAGTGTGATGGGCAGCTGTGTAGCTTTGGCATTGGCAGGAAGTACTGAAATAGCAATCACTTTGTTGTAGCCGCTGCTTGATTGCCCATCAGATGAGGGTTTTATTTTCATTTAAGAAGCAATTTAAATCAAGTATTATTTATCTATGTATGAATTTTTTTAATTTATTCAAATTTATTTAAGCTGTAGGCTACTTAGCATTAATCTACCAGTGCATCCTGTAGTGCTAGTAAATGTAATGTCGTCTATAGCTATATCTCCATTCCATGAAGATCCTCGAACACCTTCAAATATCACCTGCAATACAATAATGTTCAATATTTTTGACATTTTATGACTGCTGTTATAAATAGGATTGATAGAAATCTGCATATTTTGTTTGTACTGGTAGATAAAGTAATTAATTAGCAGTATCAATAAATTGTTAATAACCAAAATTGAACTACCAGACACTGTTATTTAAAATAACATGAGAATTATTTTTGACCTGATAGCTTCCTGCTTGAGGTGGAATAACTGCCTGGCCAGAAATCCACATTTGACCTTGGTTTCCACTGAGTGACCAGATTGGTCTTCGACTGCCATCACTGCTCTGTTTGACCCAAATATTGAGGGTTCCAACTGTGGCACCATTCATGTTGTACCAGAATGTTAGACAGGATGACATGTTTGGGCTCAGGTCCTGACTGACAAACCAAGCTTTGTCCCCTTGCACTCTCGGGGCCGAGGCATCAATAAACACATATTTCCCTTGAAATACAAGATGTTACATAAAAAATTAAATATCTTTAAAAGAAATTTAATATTAACACACTATTTTTGAAAAGGCCATTCAAATAAAATATTTCATTAAAAAATTTCATAGCTTATAACCTGGTGATGTAAAATAACCAAGCCTTTTATTCATGGATAATAGAATATATTTGCGATGACATGGACTATAACTTTCGGGATTCAGTATAATTGATTTAAACTCTTCTTTGAGTAAACTCTGTAAGATGTTCATATAATAACCTGTAGCATTGTTCATTGTATGATCTTGCACTGGTCCTGTTGTCAAAGACGCTGTCGTCTGACTGGTTATCAACCAATCAAAATTGTCATTGGTGAGATCATTCTTCCAAGTACACATGCCAGTATCAAAGTTACAGTTTCCTGTCAAGAACAGTAATAACATACAAATACTGAATGCCAGTATCAAAGTTACAGTTTCCTGTCAAGAACAGTAATAACATACAAATACTGATTGGCTATTTCAAATGGTAAGATCATATTTTATATTTTTCTACTATTTTTAAAGGTTTATGGTTGAGACCACTGAAAGTTAATATTTTAGAAAATCAGTGTTTTTGTTTCCTAAGCTAAATTGTAAAAATGTTATAAATTTTAAGCCATCATTCATTCCAGCAAAGAACACAAAGTTAAATCTCATTCACCACCTGCTTGGAAAATTTAATTTGTTGGATAAAACAGATGGCAAAAAAGTTTTTTAGAATAACTCAGTGGAATTTCTTTCATAAAATATGAACACAAAACAAAATAGTAGCATTCTTTATTTTCTGGATGTAATGCCAAAGAATGTTTGTCTTGGCTTTCAAGTTACCTGGATGAGAGCAGTCAGAGCTGGAAATAACTATATCATCTAGAGCGATGTCACTGTAGATACCATTGCCAACCACAGCTTCAAACACAACAGAAAAAGTTGAAGTTGAAACAGGGACACTTACAGTTGCTTGCTTCCATCCACTACCCTGATTATCTGTGAAAGTAACAGTTTATTTCACTTCAGGATAATTCTAAACGTTTTAACAAAACGAACTGTTCTTGATTCCATATAACAAAGTGAATCCTCAACTCACTGTGCATTATTTTCAAATACAACTACTTTCAGACATTGAAGGAAATACCGTATTTTACGGACTATAAGACGCTACAGATATATAAGAGGCACCTTAATTTTTAAGCATTTTTTTTAAAAATAAAATTTTTACCATTTATAATTATTTTGAGTATAAGACGCACCTGAAATTTGGAGACAATTTTTCCAAGAAAAAAGTGCGTCTTATAGTCCGTAAAATACGGTAGCAGATCAAGGTATGTGGAAACTTGAATCGAAAGACAGGACTATAAGAGAAAAACATTTTCGGCTAAGAGCCTTCCTCAGCAGTCAGGAAAAGTGATAATATGACAAGACATAGAAACAAGTTAAAAAATAAGTTTTCGCCATTGTTATTGAGGGAAGTTGGATTTTCCAAAACCAAGATTACTTCTCTTATCGTCCTGTCTTTTCATTCAAGCTTCCACATACCTTGATCTACTATTTCCTTGACACAGCTTGAACGCAGCCCTTCATTTATTATCCTTTCAATCATTGCTCTGTTCATATCTTAAATGTATAATAAAACAATGTAATAAATGAGTTACAGTTTACTTACGATTTCTAGTCCAAACAACAGGTCCCATGGCACCAAACTTTTTAATGTAAATATTCAGTGTGCCGATGGTGCTACCATACATACTGTACCAGAAGCTGACACACATAGGTCTGGCGGTGTTAGCTGGCACTGGGAAGGACTGAATTCTGGCTTTGTCTCCAGGACGCCTAGGTGCCGAGGACTCCACATAAATATAGTAACCTGAAAGGTAGGAAGTCATAAACAGTATGACTTTAGGTTTCAATAAAATGTATTAAATAAATCAGTGAAGCATAGATGAACAGAACATTTATGAGGTTAGGTTAATCCACAAGAAACAGAATCCTTGAACGAACCTGCACTTGTTTGAAGTGTGTGGTCAGTAGTTGGTCCAGTGGTGGAAGTTGAGGTGGTGCCCCTATTCCTTGTCCAGTCAAAGTTATCTGTGGCATCTTGTGTGAAGCCACAAACGTCAGTCTCAAAGGAGCAGGTTTTACTGTATCCATTGCTTGAAGTGGACACTATGAGAAAAAAAATCAAAGAGTATATGCATCATATCATTATGGCAATATTGACGCTAACTTTCTACATTACTTTTCATCGTGATGCTGATTTTAAATATAAAAACTTAGAAAAAAAGAGTAGAGTCCACTTGATGTTAAGTTATCAATATGTATGAGTGTCATGCTTTTAAAATGAATTAAAGCTTTATACCCCTTTCAATAAGTTAAAATTGTTTTTTAAAGATGTTTTAACATTTTGTGACACTAAACAAAATCTGAAATATTTTGTTAGCACAACCCTAACATTTAAAAAAATTCATCATTCATTTCATGTTATTAGGTTTGATTTTTTCATGTCTGTCCCACTCAACTGTTTCTGATAACTATTTTTTAAATTTCAATTTATATAAAACAGTTTCACCTAGTAAATATGTCTCCATTTATACTTTACTGTATGCCTCGGAAATAAGTTTATACTATTTTACGTTCCACAAAGTGACATATTAATCTACCTGTTGCACAGGTTCCGTTGGTAACAAATATGTCATCAAGAGCAATGTCACCATCATAACTGGTTCCAACAACACCTTCAAAGACAATCTAATGGAAACAAAACATTAAGACTTTATGTATTAATGATTTCTTTCAATATTATCATTCTAAAAAAAAAAAATTTATCCACATACTAAAACAAAAGAATTCATTAAGATCATCCTAATGAGCAAATATCCCTGGATGTAGTCATAAAAGCATTGAAAGATAAAATTTTTACAACAGTTCCAAGCTATCAAGAGTAAATTTCATTGCCTTTGTTATAACAATAGGTAGCAATTAATTAGGTAAATATCCAAAGTGACATCTGTATAGCAATACAAGCTTAAGTCATTTTAAAATACAATAATATCAATATTAACAGGCACATAGAGAAATGAACAATGAAAATAATCATATCTCTTAATAATTCTTAGTTGCCACGTACAGTTCTAATCTTTATGTTAAAAAGTTCTAACTACACAATTGAAAATTGATTTTTGTGTAATAATACTAAATCTGTTCTTTATTACGAATTGTAAATGGTGCCAGTTCCAATTATTGTTGCATTTTAAATAATTTTTTCAAGTATTACATATTTTACACCTGTTTGGTAAAACTCTTCTACTTACAATAAATAATTGTGGTACTCCTATGGTACCAACATTAAACACAATTTGGTGTTTCTATTGTACCTGAATAAAACAGTTATAGTGTTCCAATTGTACCTACATTAAACACTCTTGGTAACGAGACATCCACAGCTGCATTCACCCACGCACGACCCTGAGTTCCACTTTTCGTCCACTTGGGGGCAGGAAGTGTTAAACCGGTCATCAGGTACATATTCAGCTTGTTAACAGTTTGTCCATACATATGATAATAAAATCTGCAATGACACCAATGTAATAGTTGTCAGTCCATTGTACTGAATAAAGTGTTATTACAATGTTTCATGAAATTCATCAGTAACATGTTTATAAAAAATTTTATGAAATTGCATTATTTTTGTTTTTTAGTAAACATAAATCAGTTCAAGCTTTCATTCTGTTTTCTAGTAAATATAAATTTGGCTCAAGTGTTTAACAATGACATGCTCAAATTGTGGTATCTTACTGGACACAGTATGATCCTGCAGAAATATCTGGACTGATAAGTCTGGCCTTATCATTAAACTTCTGAGGTGCAGATGTTTCAATGTATATATATTTGCCAGCTGGAAAAAAGAAAACAAATCATTACTTTATTAAATTGGTCTATAAAGTTTTGTCCAATAACAACGGATTTTGGACTCAGTAAAGTCATCAGAAATTTTTTAAATTACATTTAAATAGCAATTCAAACTACATGTATATGGACTATTTTTTTTTTTTAAACTTGAAATTTGTTCATGGCTAGGCGTCCACTTGCAAAAATAAATAAGTATTTAAACATTTAAAAAATGCATATTTTACTCAAGTTATCCAAAACATGCAATCTGGAATGTAATGTCCACATTCAGAGCTAATTTTGAATCTTCTTATATTGCTAAAAATTAATTGGATCATGTTTATTTGGTATTTATATCTGATTCCTCACATCCATCTGACTTGCTGTGGTCTCCTGTCGGACCTGTTCCTATACTTGGAGTCTGGCCAGATTGTTGAGTCCAGTCAAACTGGTCAGTTGTATCTTGTCTCCAGGCACAAAAACCAACCTCAAAATCACAATTAGGAGAACCTTGCAAGGGTTTGACTGTTGGAGATGGTGATGTGGGCACACCCACTTTAGGAACAGCATTAGGTGGAAACACTGAAAAAATCAAAAGTTAGTAGCTGGAAACTCTTTTCTTACAGGTGTGTATAATTAACTTACAAAAAATATATTCTCAAGTGTCTTTAAAAAAAAATCCTTATTAATTAGGGTTTGAGAATTTTCAACTTACAAGCACAGATACTTTGAACGAAAGTAACATCATCCACGCCAATGCCTCCTATAGAATTTGTCACATTAGGACCATAAATGCCTTGAATTGTCACAAAGTAATCGTTTCCATTCACTGGTATCGGAACTTTTGCTTGTAGCCAAGTTTGTGCTTGATTTGTGTTTTGAAGTTGCCAAGCAAGTTTTATCACAGAGGTCCCTGAAATTAACAAATTATTACCCTTAAATAGTTCTGTTCTGTTTCAATTTTGAAAAATTTGACACAGATTAAACATCCATTCTCTGAGAATTAGTTACAATTAATTTAACAAGCAATGAAGACCATGCAGGCATCCAATTTTAAATAAAATTTATTTATTTTTAATCATTAAAAAAAAGCATTAGCATTAAAGCAGAAGACAAGAAAATGTTTTCAATAAAAACAATCATAAGCTCAGGAGATCTCTTTGTTTTATCAATTTTTTATGTCTAAAATTCTTAGAAACTGATATTTTTATTAATATAACAGGCAATCAACAAATATTAATTGTGTAAAAATGAAATTAGGATATTTCTCCACTAGCTGTATATCACAGTGACTTATGACAGTTAAGCTGTAAATCAGTGACTACTGACAGTGCACTAGCTGTAAATCACAGTGACTTATGACAGTGAACTAGCTGTATATCACAGTGACTTACTGACAGTGCACTAGCTGTATATCATAGTGACTTACTGACAGTGCACTAGCTGTATATCACAGTGACTTATGATGGCGAACTAGCTGTATATCACAGTGACTTACTGACAGTGCACTAGCTGTATATCACAGTGACTTACTGACATGCACTAGCTGTATATCACAGTGACTTACTGACAGTGCACTAGCTGTATATCACAGTGACTTATGACGGTGAACTAGCTGTATATCACAGTGACTTACTAACAGTGCACTAGCTGTATATCACAGTGACTTACTGACAGTGCACTAGCTGTATATCACAGTGACTTATGACGGTGAACTAGCTGTATATCACAGTGACTTACTGACAGTGCACTAGCTGTATATCACAGTGACTTATGACGGTGAACTAGCTGTATATCACAGTGACTTACTGACAGTGAACTAGCTGTATATCACAGTGACTTACTGACAGTGCACTAGCTGTATATCACAGTGACTTATGACGGTGAACTAGCTGTATATCACAGTGACTTATGATGGTGAACTAGCTGTATATCACAGTGACTTACTGACAGTGCACTAGCTGTATATCACAGTGACTTACTGACAGTGCACTAGCTGTATATCACAGTGATTTATTTCCAATGAAGTAGTTCATAACATGTACAATTATTACAGGCAATATTTTAATTAGGACTGTCAGTTTTAAATGCAAAATATCAAAAGTCACTAGTTTCATTTCTACCTGGTGTTGTGATGAGGATGTTGAGGTATGACAGAACATTGCCAGTCATGAAGTACCAAAAGGTCATGCAAGCACCACTTGATGTAGTTGGTGGAAAAGTTTCGCTGACAAGACCAGCTTTGTCCCCGGCATTGTGTGGCACTTGGTTCGACATAAATAAAAATGTCCCTGAGGAGTAATGGTGCACAATATTTTGAATCACAGCTATTTGAACATTAGACTGTTAATTAATCTACTTTTAAAGTCGTATATATCTTATCATCATTGAATATTGAAGCAAACAAATTTCTCGAGTGAAGATAATATTCTAACCTTTAGCACTAGTGGTAGAGTGATCAACTGCAGGTGTTCTCTTAGTAACGTCAGGACTGAAAGAGCTCCAATCAATAGTGTTGCTTCTATCTTTGGTCCAAGTGCACTGACCATTTTCAAAGTCACAGGCACCTGTGAAAAGTATGAATTAATTTGGACCATTTTGACAAATGATTAATAAATAAAATAAAGTATTTAGAGCTCTATACTTGTTATGCTTAAAGATCTTTGAATCCCACCCTGCAACATAAAAGCATTTGGTTAAGATCTTTGAATCCCACCCGGGCCACAGAAAAGCATTTGATTAAGATCTTTGAATCCCCCCTGCCACATAAGCACATTTGATTAAGATCTTTGAATCCCACCCGGGCCACATAAAAGCATTTGATTAAGATCTTTGAATCCCCCTGCCACATAAGCACATTTGATTAAGATCTTTGAATCCCCCCTGCCACATAAGCACATTTGATTAAGATATTTGAATCCCCCTGCCACATAAGCACATTTGATTAAGATCTTAGAATCCCACCCGGGCCACATAAAAGCATTTGATTAAGATCTTTGAATCCCCCTGCCACATAAGCACATTTGATTAAGATCTTTGAATCCCCCTGCCACATAAGCACATTTGATTAAGATCTTTGAATCCCCCCCTGCCACATAAGCACATTTGATTAAGATCTTTGAATCCCCCCCCCTGCCACATAAGCACATTCGATTGAGATCTTTGAATCTCAGGAAAGGAAATGCAAATGACAACTATCAATCTATAATTATAAATGCCACATAGGGCAGGCAAATTGATCAGTTTAATGCTGGAATAAAAATGCTATACACATGTATCAAATAGATTGATGCAATCATAGGGGACAGATCAATGGACAATATTGATTAATAAAAGAAATAATTCATAAACATTGTGCTGTTATTTTTTAAGCATTTAATAAAAACCTGTTGGTACAGTTATATTTTTATACAAAATGTAGATAAACAACAAATCTAGTCCAAAAAAAAAAATAACCGCAGACAGAAGGTCATATCACCGTAATCCAGGTTGCCTGTGGTCACCAGGGGGAAAAGGGGCAACTAAATTTGGTCATGGTTAAAATGCACCTAAGATGAATGAGTAAAAATTAAGAGCAGAGCAGTGCTTCTTAACATTTTTTTCTTCATTGCACACTTTCCTATTTTCTCAGTGCTTCTTAACATTTTTTTCTTCACTGCACACTTTCCTATTTTCTATAAATATATAAGGATTCCTTCAAATTACTTTTTGAAGAACATTTTCTCATCCCCCACAGCTCTTCAATACATAAAATAACCTAATAAAAACAAAACCAAGAACTTGAAGTTACGTAATTATCATTGTAAAACAACTTCAACTATAAAAGACTTTGTAACAAAACACCAGTTTTATAATGTACAGGCTTTAACTCGTTTATTCTAGGGCTATTCGGGAACAATCTCTCAGCTTCTAACTGAAACCATCAAACCAAGAAAGCACTGTTTTTTCCCTCCTCTTTGATACTTGTCAGAACTGGTTATCTCTGTTCACGAAACTATATTGCTTGTAAATAGATGTATCAAAAACATGTATCATTTCCCAGGGTGCAACGGTAGAGAAACATTGACGAAGATGGTAATAGTGTTGACTATGTTGATCTTTCTTCACAGAAATAAATGAACACAAAAGGCTTTTTTATAATAGAAAATGTGTCATTACATTACCTGCATTAGAACAAGATCCAACTGTCACTGAGATGTCATCTATGGCAATATCAGCCCGGTAGTTGCTGCCTCTTATACCTTCAAAAATGACCTTAAAAGAGAAAGGCAGGTTGCGGCTAAAACATAATATGGTCAAGTTGATTTTTTACATACGAATCCATCAAATTCATTGAAATCTTGATGATATAATTATTCAAATTATTTTATTTACTTACGAAATATTTAGTCCCTGTTCAGTGTGTATACCGATAATCTCAATTACTCATATTTCATTATTAGTATTTTATACATAATGATATTCTCCATTATATTTAATTATTAATACTTAAAGCATATTTGAATCATATATTACCTGGTAACCCGCCTGGAAACTATCAGTATGTAGAGTCACACCTGCAACAACCCAGCGCTGTCCTTGGTTACCAGACATTTTCCATATTGGTGCACCCTGTGCATTCTGACTCATTGGCTACATAGGATAATAACACATTATTTAAAAAATTTGCTGTTATTCTACATCCTAATGACTAATATTATTTCTAGGATAGTTTAAGTTTATACGTATATCACTTTGATCAATGGCTTAGATACGGTGACCAGATTTTTCTGGGGGTATCCAGTGACTGGAGGGTTTGGGGGTGAAGCCAAAACCGGTTGGTGAAAATTGACTGATAGACACCCTTCCCTACAGGACAAAGAACAACATTATATAGTGTACTGAATGTTAAGGTTTTAGCGAAACCTTACATTGTGTTAATTAGGCATCGGGGGGGGGGGGGTGAAATATTGATGAACAATAAAGTAGAAAAGTAAAAAAGTGTTTTGTGAGTAATTTATTAATACTTTCCGAGTATGAGATTGAATGTGTCACTTTTTCAATATTTATAAAAGGAAAAACATCTTCAGAGTGAGTAACTAAATGCTAACAATTGACAAGCTGTTTAAAACTAAAAAGAAATAGCCACAACTGAATTCTGTCAGAAATATGAAGCATCAACAAGTGAATTGCAATTATTAGTTTCATAATCATGACACACTAAGTAAATTGCAATGATTAGTTTCATACTCATGACACACTAAGTGAGTTGCAATGATTAGTTTCATAATCATGACACTAATATTTCTAAGATAGTGGAAAGCTCTCAGGACATCAGAATTTTTTTAATAACATATGGTAAAACTTGTCACATGAATCACTGACACTGCATTTGACAACAAGCATATGTTTTTAATGTATGGACTTTCAGTTGTGATTTATATGTTGTTTAAATCAGAGAAAAGACGTTACAGTGGGAGAATTTGTTGAGGTCTAGCAGTTTGTCAAAAAATGCCAAACATGTCTTGTCATTTCTTTGGGGAAGACCTGGACAGGTGATGGGAAAATAGGGACTGTCCCAGATAAACTGGAACAGCTGGTCATCGTAGCTTAGAGTCAATGAATTAAAAAAATTTCTCCCTCAAATATGTTCTTTGAAGTGGGAACCATACTATTTCTCAGACTCCGGATAATAATCTGCAAAAATGACTGTGACCCTTTAAGGTTTAGAGTGAAAGTTGAATGAAAATAAATCTCTTTCTTAATGTGATTGAAATGCTTATTTCTTATACTAATCCTAGCTACTTCACTGGACATAAATTATTTTAGTTAATAAATGCCTTAGGAAATAATACTTTCCCAGTGCTGATACGATACCAGTATGTTACATATTATACAATTTTTCTTCTTTATTGTATGAGTTGGAATAACTACCTGCACATAAACATTGAGAGTTCCAACACCATCACCGTACATGTAGTAAAAGAAGTGCAAACAGAGATCACCCTTTCCATAATCATTATATGTTGGTGACACAAGTTGGGCTTTGGCTCCAATACGCTGGTTTGTTGCATCAATGAAAACATAGTGACCTACCATTGACAAGGGAAACAGACCAATGATTCCAATTGAGTGTAAGAATGTCTGTGGGGTGGAAACTATCTTGAAACAGAAGTTTCTTTTAAAAAAAACATAACAGAAGAGTTGTATGCATTTAAAAATTTTCAACTACAACACACATACAATCCATGTGTAGGCCTATGGATATTTGAAAGGATGAACGAATCTGAAAAATATACCTTGCGGTGTCTGATAAGTGTGATCATTGTTTGGTCCTGTCTGATCTGTGCCAGTGGTCTGGCTTCTCAGTTGCCAATTAAAATCATCCTGGATGCTCTGTGTGTAGCCACACATGAGAGAGCCATCTTCAAAATCGCATTTGCGCAAAGCGGCGCCCGCCAAAGGGAGAACACTACTCACACCTGGGGCATGAGTAGTTGTGACATCTATTTAAAAGAAATAATAATAATAATAATAATAGAAATAATACGCCACAATCAAAATTAAAATTCTTTGCTGTTCCTTAAAAAGTTATTAAATGATAAACTTTTATGACAAGAGTAAGCCTAACTCCTACCTGCACAAGCTCCATCAACAAGATAAACATCATCTACTGCAATGTCTCCTGTATAGGAAGTGCCTCTCACTGCTTCTATAACAATCTGTTAACATTTTAGGATTGGAAATGCTTTAATAAGTTAAATTAAAAAAAAGAAAAATTAAGTTCTTTAAACAAATTACTCCCTGCCTGACATAAATATATTAAATAAATACTTGACAGAAATGAAAAGCTGTGATAGGTTTACTAAAATATTAGAAGACATAAATACCGAATACGGCCTTCCTATGTTAATTGTTAATGATCCTTTGAGCCATGCATTTCCTTGTGCACCATGCCTTGTCCATTGCGGGGTTGATGGAATGGCTGATGTAGACAACTTCTGATAAATATTCAATGCCCCAATAGTGCTCCCTTTCATGTGATACCAGAAACTGAAACACTGAGATGACAACATTTTTAAGGATTCCTAACTAATTAAAGTAAAACCAAATCTACTCATATCACATATATCAAAACCTGTGGAAAGAAACTAATCAAATTGACCAGAACAATGATATGAATTAATTTGAATCTCTTTACAAAAACATTTGAGCATGATAAAGAATGGTGAAGAAATTTCTATTCAATTTAAATTAAACTTAAATATTTCATAACAGACACATTGCTGTAGTAACATTCATAAAAAAATTATTTATGTTATAAGTACCATCTTTAATTTAGATACACTGATTTTATACATTTATCTGAGCAAGAAAATTTTATTTCCGATCATCCATGAAACTAGGAGTAGCAATAAAGAAAGAGAGCACATTTTCTACATCAGAGACACCACTTGGGTTCAGAGTGAGTCTCCATAAAGAAAGAGAGCACATTTTCTACATCAGAGACACCACTTGGGTTCAGAGTGAGTCTCCATAAAGAAAGAGAGCACATTTTCTACATCAGAGACACAACTTGGGTTCAGAGTGAGTAGCAATAAAGAAAGAGAGCACATTTTCTACATCAGAGACACCACTTGGGTTCAGATTGAGTAGCAATAAAGAAAGAGAGCACATTTTCTACATCAGAGACACAACTTTGGTTCAGAGTGAGTCTCCATAAAGAAAGAGAGCACATTTTCTACATCAAAGACACCACTTGGGTTCAGATTGAGTAGCAATAAAGAAAGAGCACATTTTCTACATCAGAGACACAACTTGGGTTCAGAGTGAGTCTCCATAAAGAAAGAGAGCACATTTTCTACATCAAAGACACCACTTAGGTTCAGATTGAGTAGCAATAAAGAAAGAGCACATTTTCTACATCAGAGACACTACTTGGGTTCAGAGTGAGTCTCTATAAAGAAAGAGAGCACAGTTTCTACATCAGAGACACAACTTGGGTTCAGAGTGAGTCTCCATAAAGAAAGAGAGCACATTTTCTACATCAGAGACACCACTTGGGTACAGAGTGAGTAGCAATAAAGAAAGAGAGCACATTTTCTACAACTTAACAGTGTTAAGATAATAAGATTTATTTATAATGAATAAGGAAACTGGGCACTGCTTTAATAGAGCATCTGTTACCATTGTGCCACTGGGTTGGCTCATTAAACACTATCTTGGAATATTTACCTGTTGTGGTTGACGAGGTGTGATGGTTTGACTCATGAGCCTTGCTTTCTGACCAACTGACCCAGTTGATGTTTCAAGATATATGTAATAGCCGCCTGAAGGTAAAAAGAGTTAAACACCTGGTAATTATCTCTTTAAATTTTTTACAGCAATAATAAATCAACTGAGTGAATCATTTTTTTTCTTTCTTTTTCACATCACTTACTTCCTGTAGTGTGATCGCTAGTGGGTCCTGTGCCAGTTGAGGATGTGCTCCCTTTAAATCTTGTCCAATTTAAATTATCAGTAGTCATATCCGTCCACCCGCATAAACCACCTTCAAAGTTACAGCTAACTGTCACTGAAATTTAAACATCACAGATGATTAGCATTTCTATCAAACTTGATCTGTTATACTCTTTTGAAATAAGGGCAAAAATAAGTAATGTCAAAGCTACTATCATTTTAAAAAATAGATCCTATAAACCAGGAAAAACTGAGTCAAAAGATGACAATGTTAAGGCTTGTAATAAATTCTACAGTCATGAAAGGTCTAAAATAATAGTTCTAACCCTGTTAGAGATTTTGAAATAATTTTTTTAATAAAGTATTTCTTTGTTTTGTAACTTTCTCATTCACTTTTAATTACATGCTTTGTTAGCCTTTAATTTATAAAGTAGACATTTATAAAGAATACATTTCTAATGAGCCCACAAAACATTGCTTATACAAAATGAAAACCAGAAATTCGTGCACAACTTACATCTACTTCCAGCTTTATATTTTTTTAATATTGAGAAAAATTATTTGTTCATGTTTAGATTACTTTAAAATAATGATCCCTCAACAATCGGATATTATTTTCAAGTATTTCTTTTCCAATATTCTAATCCCAAAATATAAAGATCAGAACTAACATGCATTAGGTGCTCGAGTTGTTGATCCGGAAACAGCTGTTGTTCTTCGTGTTGTAGAAGCAGGCTGTGTGTTACCGGTGGCATTAGGGGGGTTTACTGTAGATATGAGAAAAGAATGACTAAATTTGATGTCCAAAAAAAAATGTTCTACAAATTTGATAGTTCCAAGTATAGGTCGCTCTTGATTTTAATTTCGAACAGTGTGGAAAAATTGTGGCTTATACTAGAAACAATACAGTACATTTACGAAAAAAAAATTAACAACCCATAATTTCCATAATCCAACCAAATTAAATTGCTGTATGATTTACCAGTGCAAGAAGTTGTAGAATAACTAAGATCATCAAGTGCCATATCTCCATGATACCCTGCCGTTGTTATTCCTTCTATAATTATCTGTAAAATACCAGAGAACATTTTATAATTCAATTTTTAAAACTATTCCGTAAATTACTATGAAATGTATCACATGGAAAGCTGGAATAAAAACATAACAAATTTTCCTCTAAGAGGTATAGACCTCACAAGTGGGTTGGTTGGATTATAAATGGGTCATAGGAGATATATTTATAATTTTCTTCAGGTACATTGAATCATGAAATTGTTGTAGATCATAATCTACTGTATGCTCTACAAGATTCAAATACCTTATCAGAAGTTCTAAATATTAATAAAGCAAAGATACCGGAAGCACATGACACCACTATTCACCCAACATAATGAAAAGTCTTTGGTGCCGTATAGCTTAAATTGGCATATTATTTTATGGGTCGGCTTATGCACTTTTCAGGCTTATCGCGACCAAAACAAGGGCATAAGAGTTTTAAAAAGAGCATCTTTGGTACATTTCTTAACTGAATATTATGCTTTGCTGTTGCTGTTCAATTTTTTAACTCATTTTACGATTTTGTTTAGGGTCATTTTATTTTTGAAGCTTATCAATTAGTGTTAACACTTAGCTTGCAAAATTAGCATTGATTTATGTCAAGGATTTTGTCTCAATATTTCATACACTCTAACTCCTTATAAAATCTTTATAAACATTCAACTTGCTGGCTCTTGGTTCTCCAATCAATCATAAAATTAATTTTATCTTTGTTTTTTTTTTTTTTTTTTTTACAAAACCTGTGAGTAAGTTGTCCTTGAGCCAACAGGTAGACCAAAACTACCAGGCAGCCAGACACTGCCTTGATCCCCAGAGAGTGACCACACTTTGACATTGCTCTGACCATATCTGACATAAAAGTTGAGTGTCCCAATATCTGCTCCTTTCATGTTGTACTTAAAATTGAAACAAGTTGGTCTGCCGGCCGGGGGGATGACAACACTCATCAGTCTTGAGACATCGCCCGCCTTCCTCCCGGTGGATTCAATATAAATGTAGTGACCTGTGTGGTGCAATAACAATAATTAGGCACATGTTTAAACATTTCATTTGAAGAGCTTTTAAAGTCTAAGAGATTCACTCCGCCATTTTAAAAATAGTGTCTTTTATGGTTTGAACTTTGGTTTAAATATTGAGATATTTTATGAATTTTTTTGTTCCTAAAGTGAAGCAGTTTTTGCAAGCTGTAAGCTGTGTCCAGTGGGGTATTTTTATTGAGATTTAGAAGATGAACCTGAATATCTTTGGTTTGCTAAGAAAAATGTTTTCATAATCTGGAATTAATATGGATTTTTTTTTTAAAGAGAGAGCAATATTTTTGTATTATTGCAAAATAAATTATTTTCTCACATTTTGGGAAGATAAGTCCTGGATTTAAAAAAAATTGTGTCTCTATACTTTCAACTGAGACTTTCCTCAACATAGAAACTAACCTGTGGAATTGCCAAAAGTTGAATCGGCTGATGGTCCAGTTCCAGAGGTGGATGTGCCACCACGGTTAATGATCCATTCAAATGTGTCAGCCTTATCATTACTCCAGGTGCAGAAATCATTTTGTTCAAAGTTGCAAGTTGCTGGTGAAAGAATTTTAAATAATTATTCGTAATTATGGAACCAAACATGAAAACGTTTTTTGACATTATGTTATTGCAATTCCATTTCTAAGAGTGTTGAATGCTCCACTCGCATTCTGTATTCTGGGTTTAATGTTTTCAATGGAGCCACCTTTCTTACTCATGATGCGTCAAGTAAATGATTCATTGAGTTTACTCCTTCCTGTAGTTTCTACTAGGTATACATGATTGCTACTTATGTTGGCTGTCAATTGGAAGTAAACCAAAATCACCTAAATTAACACAGGATGAATACAGACACTGCATATTTGAAGAACAACTGAATACCAAGTACATTCTTTATAACTGAAAATTTCTGTATTTTGTCAACTTTTGCAAGCTGTGCCAATAGCATGTGAAAAAAAACTATAATTTTTATTCACCCTCTTTACCAGATTAAGGCCTTTGGGGGCCTTGGGCAAATCTTAAAAACATGGGCCCAAAAATAATAATAAAATACTGTCTGTGAAAAGCAGTTGATACTATGCCTCTTGCCCACTGAATAATTCTGTCCTTACCTTCTTATTAAATGATTTGATAGCCTACCTGGAGCTCTGCATGCACCATCAAAAATATTGACATCGTCGATTGAGATTGCTCCTGAGTGTTGTGCTAAAACAGTTACTTCAAATGCAACCTGTTGGCAGCAATAAATATACAAGGAAAAGTTTTAAAATAAATGTCTTTAAAATTTTGAGTTGTGTGAAATCAGTAACTCACGATTTAAAAATATATAAATATATATATATTAGACCAAGAAATTCAATAATACAATTATCATTAAAATCCCAGTTTTCTTGCAGCAAACAAAAAAGTAAAAATCATGTAAATGACATCTAAAGCCTGTCTAAAAAATTACAATCAAAGGTGGGAGTTGGTAAAAATCTGGTGGATAATAATTCAGGGAATAAATTGATTGCTGGATATGAAAGATTAGTTTGAAAAATTTATATACAGGTTGACTGACCTGTGAAACAAGACCTATTTACATCACAGACTCACCTGGTATTGCAGTGACCTAGGAGGTAAAGCTACTTCAGCCACAAACCATCCAAGACCGGTCATATCTCTCAGAGACCACAGAGGTTGCCCTAGAGCTCCACTTTTGGCATAAATATTCAACGTGCCAGGATGGACCCCGCCCATGTTGTAGAAAAAACGTAAACATCTGCCTCTGTCACCTTGGATATTTCCGGTGAGTAGACGTGCCTTGTTACCCGATGCCGCTAAGGTTGTTTCAACAGTGATATAATGCCCTGAATTGAGAAAGCAAAGATCATCAAGATTTAAAAATACAATTTGTATCCCAAGATCTGTGTTAGGGACCATCCATAAATGGTGTCACACTATTTTGGTCAATTATTTACACCAAAAAAACATAAACTCTAACCAAAAGCTACCTAAAATGTATTATATACATGACTCCTCTAATAAATCTCATTACAAATAAATATTGCTTATATTATTATATAATAAAGATGCTGCCCAGGTCAACTTTTTGTTTTGGTGTTAATTGGACACTATGTTGAAAAACTGTTACTGTGAGACTCATTTAACAATGAGATAGGTTCATGCAGTTACACATCACTATCCATTAAGCAGCCTTTTAAAAATATTTTGACAAAGTGCACATCATTTAACTTCAAGTAATTGAAATAGGCACAAATCCTGCCATTCAACAGATACTGTAAGCTTGGGTTAAATGTTGTCACATTTAACCATTATTTTTGTGGATCACGAAAAATATTGTTTAACTTCTTTAAACAAATATTTATTGCACAGTACATACATTAAACTTGATCATTGTGTCCTCACCGAGTCTTTTCTAAACCAGCTTGTGTTCGCTTAGTCTGTCTTTGCTCTGTTTGTCCTTGCCCAGTTTATTTTTCCCAGTCTGTCTTTGTCTAGGCAATCTTTGCTCAGTCTGTCATTGTTTAGTCTGTCATTGTTTAGTCTGTCTTAGCCCAGTGTGCCTTTGTCTACTCTGTCTTGACCCGCTCAGCCCTAGCGAACATTTTATGACAATACTCACCTACGACAGCCCCAGTGGAGTGATCACTGTCTGGTCTTATGGTGGACGAAGTGGAGCCAGTTGTCCAGGTCCAGTTTAGGACAGTTCCTGGGGCCTTTGTGTACCCACACAAGTCAGCGGACTCAAAGTCACATGTTAGCCCTATTTGTGTTTCAAGAATAAGTCAATGTGAATGAAGCCATTATTTCCAAAGTATTAAAGTTCAGCATACCAACTTAAGACAGTTATCATTTTGGCTATATTTACATAGAGGAATTTAACTTTTAAATACTTTTGTGTCTTTTTCTATCATGTTAATTTATTCCTTATTTTAATTATAAATCTATTTGTATATCTATGTTTGTCTCTGTTCCATCAACTTTATCCCCAATAATCCACAGTGATTATGTCAATCGTTTGACTCATATAAAGCAGGGGGTCTCAAAAGCAGATGACCCAACATGCCACATGAGAATAATTAAATGGCCAAAGGGCTGCTTTGTTATGAAGTGTTGCATCTTATTACTATATGTGACACAAATCACCTTGCAGGTCGCAGAAGAAAGAAATGAGTTTGAGATACGCTGAAATAAACAAATTTTGAAAAACCAAAATATACTGTGCTCTTACCTACACCCACACATGGTCCGTTGCTGTATGTGATGTCATCAATAGCTATGTCACCTTGATTACCCTGGCCCTTTGTTGATTCAATTGCAATCTAGGAGTTAAAAACATAATACAGGTTAAAATGTTTTCAAATAAAATGTGCCAAATAAACATTGTGGCATTTTTGTGCTTTCAAATCTCTGATGAATATAACAACTTACCTGGACATTACTTCCGGCTGATAAATCAACGAAAGCCTGCTTCCACTGTGCACCCTGATTGTTATGTCTAGTCCAGACAGTTACATTCGATGTGCCAGACATTCTAAAAAAAAAACTGTAACATTTAGCTATGCTCTATTTGAAAAAATCATATAAAAGAAAAATCAATGGAACAGAGCTAATCATGTACACATTCTAATAGCTAAATCATAAGGTATAGGAGTATAGGCCTACCTTCTAAAAGCTCAATGATGTATTATGTATACCTTCTAGTGAAACAAAACCGGAGTCTAACTTCAGATTTAATACAAATAAAAGTATTTTTACAGTTACAGTTTTATTGAAATAATGAACACAATTCAATAACAATTTTAGCAATTTTGGTTATTACTACTAAATTTTTCATATTAGTTTGGGAGCCTTACCTTTTTGTTCTATCTTCTTCCCTGGTTGTTATTGTTATCAAATTCAAAGTGACAGCTGTCAAAATTTTGTTAAATTTTTATGACAACCTTCCAAACTTATTATTGTCTCACCTGTAAACATTGAGGTAACCAACATGTGCCCCATACATGAAGTAAAAGAACTGTAAACAAGCTTTACTACTGGGCACTGTAAAGATAGGGCTAATCAGTTGGGCCTTGTTTCCAAAAGAACCAAGGGAAGTCTCCAGGTAGGCATAGTAGCCAGCTATGGGATGATAAAATGTGTAGACAATTACAACTTGTGTAGAAAATGTGTAGATAATAACAAAAGCAGATAAGGTAAAAACGTGTAAATAATAACAAGCAAGTGACTCAAGTGTAGACAATCAGGACCATGCCAAGGAAAAAGTGCCTCCTGTAAAAATTCTGAAAATGGCGCTGTCTCTCTTTCACACACACCCCCCCCCCCCCCCCAATTGCATCAATAAATGATTTTGCTCTGAGTGTATGCCCTAAATATGTATACAGATAATTTACGATTTTACATAGAATGTGGAATGCTCGTGTACAAATTGTACTCCGTGTCTGCCATTTTCCATGGTCGTGGGAATAGCACTTCCGTCTATTTTATGACGCATTTGTTAGTTTTGTTTTTTTAATGGATCCTGTAGTTAAGCCTGATTTCTTATAAAATATTTTTCCTTTTAAAAAAAAAAAATGGTATTCTGATGAGTTGTTTTTCATTGAACGTATTTGCCCTGGGTAAAACGGTGTACGGAAGCTTTATATAAGCTTTATTTGAACTCCATTTTTATAAACGCGATATAAGGGAGAGGTCGGGGAACATTTTAAGTACTATCACAAAACATACTTGCTTTCGCCGATGACACCCCTCGTTTTGAAGGAAGAGAAATCATTGCTTATTTAAATGGTTCATAGAATTTATTTTTCAAAAAATACCATAATATTTATAACTTTTAAACAGGGGTAAATTATTATTTTTTTTTTTAAATCCTCATTATGGAACATTACGATTTCTTTGAAAAAAAAAAAATAACTTAAGGTTTTAGAGCAGGGGTCGGGAACCCATGGCTCGCGAGCCAGATGTGGCTCTATTGATGGCTGCATCTGGCTCGCAGACAAATGTTCGATTATTTAAAAAAAAATATGTTTAGACTCCTTTGATCTTTTAACCATAATGTATGGCTCTCACAGAAATACTTTTCAAAATATGTGGTGTACATGGCTCTCTCAGACAAAAATGTTCCCGACCCCCGTTTTAGAGAAATGGTGCATCGTATTTGATAAAATAACATACAAATTTGGAATTTTTTATTACAGGTAAATTTAGATGCTGTTTTCGGCGTTCAAATAGTTAAAATTCGATTTCTCTACTTTTATGTCCATTTGAGTGGAAAATACTTGTTCGCAAAAGTAGGTTTTTGCAATTTGCTATAGTGGCAATAGGCAACAAATTTTATAACTGCTCTTCATGCGCAATTTGTAAATCTTTTTCAGCTCTGGCTCTTGACATCTTTGAGCAATTAGAACAATTGGCGACTGTGCCAAAATGTATACCCCCACAAGTAGAGATGGGAATCGAACCGAACACACACCGAACTTAAACCCTGCTGACGACCGAACCGAACTTCAACAAACCTATCGCTAACTTATAAGAACCGAAAATCGTTTACGAATGTGGCACGTCGCTTCTTACGTGATTATATTATATTTTAATTGAAACTATAAAACACAATTGTAAAACGATTTTTGTAAACAAAATTAATATTGTTTATCATTCCCTAATGCGTGACAAATTATTAAACAACACACTATATTACATATGTAGCGAACTTATATCGTTCGAAAACAAACAAAATTAGAGGTGTGTGTAAAGCTAATAAACATTGTGTAAGAGAAGTATTGGTAAGCCTTTCGAATCGTCCTTTCCCGACCGAAAGACTCCTTCCCGACCGAAAGACTCCTTGGGCGGTGGGGGTTGGTAACGCAACACCAAACCACCGGAGTGGAAGCAAAGCCGTCCTGACCCACAGAGAGTTAACTGCGGACGCTTTAAACGCAGCGTCCTCGGTCGACCGGGCCTCCCCTAGGTCAAGGGGGAGGTTCCCGGCGCCCTCCCGCACGGGCTGGAGTCGGGTTAAGTCCTTCAGTGCTCTGGTTTGTGTGGGGGAGCGCCGGGGGGGGCATTAAGAGCTCACGCTCGACGGCCCACCGATTCCATCTCTTATGCGACATACGGCTAAAACATTAAACTCAACACAAAATGTTTCACTATTTTTTAGGGTGCACCTATTGGTACCCGGGTACCAGAAGTGAGAGGTAGGGATTAAAAATCTATTTAAAATATTATTGTTGGGTTTGTAAGACAAAATGAGGTATCAAATGAAAGATAATTGAATGGACTATACATTTGTAAACTTAATTCTTCATTTTAACTAAAATAAACTACCACAAATGATATCCGAATGGCATTGAGTCTAATGGTACAAGGGTGCAAATGGCGACGCTACGTGATCCATTGATACTTTTCTTTTGACTTAAAAGGTTAATTAATTGATGATAAAAAATCTATATATTCTATTTTACAAATGGCTGGTTGAAAATAGAAGGTGGTTATGTTAAGCAATTTGTCATTAAAGTTAAATATAGCAACACAACTAAAACGTTTGCCATGTTTATTTATGTACTCACTAGTTGACGTATGATCGCTCGGAGGACCTGTATTAGATGTTGATGTTTGACCTCTTTGCCTTGTCCAGTCCCTTTGATCGGTTTTAATTTGTGTCCATGAACAGAAGTCAGCATCAAAGTTACAATTCAAATTTTGAGCGGTAGTCACTGCAATGGCAGAGAAGCGACATTTTAAAAGCCGTATTTTAGTTTTTAACTTTTCAACCAAAATAATTTTCAATTTGTAATTGCTAAGAAAACATAGCATATATACATGATGAAAAAATAGAATAGGATTGCTAAGGCATATATTACTATAACAAATATTTGAGATTTAATCTCTGTACACGTGATCCTGTCACGCATAAAGTTTGGGTTGTTACTACATGGTGCGATTCTTCGTGAGTCGCCGTTCAAGAGCTATTCGCTCAGCCACGATTCATGCTATTCTAAGCATTGGCCTCCTTTATACAAATCAAAGTACTCAATTCTCCATGTAGCAATGTCACTAACGCTACCAGATGGCGCTGATTTCACTAAATAAAATTCCCGATAAAACTGCGCTAAATGAGATTCTTTAAAAAAAAACAGAAAGTGCGTTTGGTACGAAATATTTTATTTTATTTTACGTAAAGAGTCTCAATTTAAATATGGTGTTATAAATCTGCTGTTTAAAAGGGGGTGGGACCATCGGTGTATTGCCAAATTCGTAACAAAGGGTTCACAGTTAGTATAAATTTTGATTTTTTAGAAATTCATCATCGACCGTTGGGGCGCCACAGATGACATATACACTATTCTTCTCCATTCCTCTCGGTCTTCTGCACTACGCATAGCATCGCCTAGTTTTAATCCCGTCCATTCTTTGATAATTAGTACTTGATTTTAGGCATATTTATTTTTGAACTAACGGTTCGCACGAACCTGACCGAACCGGTTCCAAACCACCGCTGGGTGGGACAGTAGAATATTAATAAATTGCAGGGGCTCGAAAGGGGAAAAGTGTGTGGTTGTGAACCTGGAAAAGTGGGGTAGAGGTACTAATTATGATTCGTATAAAGTGCGTTACTTGAATGCAGGTTTTGTCAAATAACTTTAGGAGATCGGAAGTTTAAGCATTGCCGCCGCCATTGTTTCGCGGGCTTTAACTTTAACTATTGGTGTAAGAAATCTGCTGGGCAAAAGGGGGTGGGACATCAGAATATTTATTTAGTTCAGGGGCGGTGGCGTACGGGGAGGGGGGTTGCACTATTGGGGAATCTTTTAAAGTGCGTTACTTGAAGGCATGTTTTGTCAAATAGCTTTATTAGATGGGAAGTTCGCGCAATGCGGTAGCCATTGTTGTATAATACTATTAAATATCATTAAATGTTTCACCTCATTTCGAAATACTTGCCTTACTAACTCTTAAGTCAGCATACCCTCCCCCCCCCCCAGCCAGGCCCCCTCCCTTTCCAAAAAAAACAAAAACAAACGCTTAAGCACAACTTTGAAAGATCGTCCAGTACAATCCATATTTTTGTTGGTCGGGGGGGGGGGGGGGACACATCAGTATGGTGTAATTTTTCTGGAAAATGTTATCTAGCCAAATTACTCAGCCTGGCCAAGGAGAGCCAAGGAGCGTCAAAAATGTTTCCCTTTTAGTAAATGTCCCATGTCTACACAGGAGGAGAACGCCAGATGGTCAGTTCAACCTGAAACAAGGGGCGTCGCCAGATTTGCATTTACTGCCGAATCCTTGACAAATGGGTTTAAAGCCGCAACGGAGCTGAGTTTTGTGGTCGGTTTTCTTTCTTTTGGTTGAGCCGAGGAGACTGAGATTGCGTCATCCTGTCCGCTCAGAAGCGTTTGAAAATACAATTTCCCTTTACCATTTTGTTTTACTTAAGAAAAAATGCAAACCATCTTTCTTTTTTTTTTTAGTAATATTATTATTATTATTATAAGGAAGTTTTTATAGCGTAGTACCCCAACCTAGGGCTGGGCTCACCACGCTGTACATACAATTCACTTAGTTCTTGTCTATCACACTATAGGGTCCTTATACATGTGTTCATATTCGCACCAGTAAATTGACCATAAAGGAACTTTTGTTCATTACTTGGTTGCTGGATTATATTACTGCCCCTATACAGGGTGGGCCAATAAAAGTGAGAACATCTCGTAAAATTTGATTTAATCACATAAAAGTAGTTTAACTATACCCATACTAGATTAAATAGTTTACTGATTTACTTACATATTGAACATGATTTCTTATTAGCTAAATATTTCGCAAAAAAAAAAAATGTATGAAGAATTATAATTCATTCAATTATATTTTGAAATAACTCGTATGCTACGAGAGGTTCTCACTTTTATTGGCTCACTCTGTAATTTCGCTTTTTTTTTTTTTTTTTTTTTTTGGTCACTCTCGATCGGTTTCTGAGTTCTTCATAGGAGATTGTCTTAGGTTAGAAAATTATGCGGATATTTCGTAGGTATTTGTTTGTAACTTTCAGCTTTCGTTTTTAATATTAAAAAAATATTTTAATAACCGAAAATAAAGTGATATGCCTTCCTTTTAATAACATTTAAAATGTTTGTTTTTTTAAAAACCCACATAACATGCGTAAAATATAAGTGTGTAATGTGTGTAGAATCAACTTAGGCCTACCTGTTAGAAGCAATGCCGCAGTGAGCAGAAAATAACCGCTCCCTCCCATGGCAGGAGGAGTGCAGGCCCTTCTATACAATATAATAAAAGTCCTTTTAGTTGCTCCCCAATTTCAGAAACAAGGAAAACAAAAAAACTAGTAGCGAATGATAAAACTCAAACGCACTACAGTAAATAAAATAACGAATGTCCTCCTTTTACTGGACAGAGGACCACTTTCACAAGTCTACTCATTAAGAGTGGCTGTCTACCGTCGATAATACATTTATATCATACGATTATCTTGGTTATCTTGAGTGCCTGGTACATCCTACAAAATAAGATAGTTGTATTTTTTTTTATTGCGATTGATCCCATCGGTCGGTCCGTGCGACTTGATAGATGATCGCACATTGATAACAATCTCAAACCGAACTGATTCTTTTTTAAAATGGTGTCTGGGGAGTGTTTTTAGAAGTATGGACAGACAATTTTTAAACTGCTGCCACTATCAATGCTGCAATGTTGTTTGATAAAAGTTACTACACACAAACACGTCAATTTTAAGGTTGTCACCTTAAGGCTTCTTGATTTTCCGAATTTTTGCCTGAACATAATTTTTTTATTTGTTATTAGTAGGCGCTAGCGTAGGAAGTGTGGGGTGGAGGGGGTGGTCCACCTCAGGAGGTACTTTTAATCCTATATATCAGCGGTTCTCAACCTGTGGGTCGCGACCCCTTTGGGGGCCGCGCGACCCTTTCCCATATACTCTACAGTTATGAAGTAGAAACAAAAATAATTTACTGGCTTGGGGTCGCCACAACACGAGGGACTGTATTAAAGGGTCGCGGTATTAATAAGGTTGAGAACCGCTGCATATATTGAAGGGCGGCTTTTTCGGCCAACTGGAAAGTTTTTATTCCGCGAAAAAAATCCTGACCCACCCCGGGTGGCACTAACCTTAGCTACGACACTGTTAGTAGGCTGTGGCATGTACGGTTGAATAACGTATTTAAGTATTCGTGTAGCAACTTTTTGAAATCATGCACAGTGGTGGATACCATAAATTTATTTCAAAAAGCGCCCGTGGAAAAATATTTACTAAACAGGAAATGCGCAAATGGCTTTAGGAGAAGTGGCTGCTGCCCCGCTCCCCTCTTGGTTACGCCCCCGAATGTCTTTACGTATATCTTAGTTCTCCATCGCATCTAATGCCGACTGGCTGCATGGTTTCTGTAATGGTTGTCACTCTTGATCGGCGTCTGGGTACTTCATAGGAGATTGTCTTAGGTTCGAGAATTATGTGTATATTTCGTAGGTATTTGATCATAACTTGCAGCTTTCTTTCCACTATGCTAGTATCTTCCAACCAGTGGAATGGGAGGGGGATGCCCATTTTTTTTTTCGAGGGGCGGCATTTCCGGCCAACTTCAGTTTTTTCGTGGAACGGGGCGGCAACAAATCTTAGCCCACCCCAGGCAGCAATAACCTTAGCCACGCTCCTGCTTCCAGTTCTGTGAACAAAAGAAAACACTCGAGACATTACTTTTGAAGATTGTGATCTTGGTGTGGATGCTGATGTTGCTCGACATCCACGATCATGTTGCTCAATATCCATGTGGAGGTCAACATTTCAAATGTCTGATTTAGTATTTAGTAAGCTGATCTTTACGTTGATTTCTTTATCGCATTCACCGTCTCACATCTTCCTATACCCCGTCGTTCAGTGGTTGTCACATTCATCATCTCACATCTTCCTATACCCCGTCGTTCAGTGGTTGTCACATTCACCATCTCACATCTTCATATACCCCGTCGTTCAGGGGTTGTCACATTCACCATCTCACATCTTCCTATATCTCTTCGTTCAGTGGTTGTCACATTCATCATCTCACGTCTTCCTATACCCCGTCGTTCAGTGGCTGCCACATTCACCATCTCACATCTTCCTATACCCCGTCGTTCAGTGGTTGTCACATTCATCATCTCACATCTTCCTATACCCCGTCGTTCAGTGGTTGTCACATTCATCATTTCACATCTTCCTATACCTCTTCGTTCAGTGGTTGTCACATTCACCATCTCACATCTTCTTGTACCCCGTCGTTCAGTGGTTGTCACATTCATCATCTCACATCTTCCAGTAGACCGTTGTTCGCAGTGATTGGATCCCCCACTGTGCCATTTTGTCTCTATAAATTATGTGTTTTACACGAGTTTACTTTAAAGCATATGCTACTACCAGCATCAACTAGTATGAGCAAGTTCTTTAAACAAAATTGTTCTGGAGCATCTTGGAAGTTGCCGAATGTCAACCTATGTCATTGGCTTAGTCCTGATAATCAAGCACAGAAAACAGCGGCCACTGTTGCCTCATCTTGTGTGGTTTGATTGTTTTATAAAGATGTTTGCTGGCATAATCCCTCGTTTCTTTCACATCTTCAGTAAGTCCACTGTTGCCTCATCTTGTGTGGTTTGATTGTTTGATAAGTATGTTTGCTGGCATAATCCCTCGTTTCTTTCACATCTTCAGTGAGTCCACTGTTGCCTCATCTTGTGTGGTTTGATTGTTTGATAAGTATGTTTGCTGGCATAATCCCTCGTTTCTTTCACATCTTCAGTGAGTCCACTGTTGCCTCATCTTGTGTGGTTTGATTGTTTGATAAGTATGTTTGCTGGCATAATCCCTCGTTTCTTTCACATCTTCAACGAGTCCACTGTTGCCTCATCTTGTGTGGTTTGATTGTTTGATAAGCATGTTTCCTGGCATAATCCCTCGTTTCGTTCAAATCTTCAGTGAGTAAAAGAAGACATGTAAACAAACAATGCACGTGCGGACACTAGCAAATATCTTTCATGTAAAAATTTTGTTTAAAAACATCTAAATTTTCCAAGATTCTTTTATCATATCATAAACATCAAGATTTACACCAAACATCATTTCTTAGGCGGCACTTTCTGGCACGGTATACCAAACATCAAGTCTTAGGCGGCACTTTCTGGCATGATACACCAAACATTAAGTCTTAGGCGGCACTTTCTGGCATGGTACACTCAAACATTAAGTCATAGGCGGCACTTTCTGGCATGGTACGCCAAACATCTAGTCTTAGGCGGCACTTTCTGGCATGGTATACGCCAAACATCAAGTCTTAGGCGGCACTTTCTGGCATGGTATACGCCAAACATCAAGTCTTAGGCGGCACTTTCTGCAATGTTACGCCAAACATCTAGTCTTAGGCGGCACTTTCTGACATGGTACACCAAACATCTAGTCTTAGGCGGCACTTTCTGGCATGGTACACCAAACATCAAGTCTTAGGCTGCACTTTCTGGCATGGTATACCAAACATCAAGTCTTAGGCGGCACTTTCTGCAATGTTACGCCAAACATCTAGTCTTAGGCGGCACTTTCTGGCATGGTACACCAAACATCAAGTCTTAGGCAGCACTTTCTGGCATGGTACACCAAACATCAAGTCTTAGGCAGCACTTTCTGACATGGCGGAACACGCCCAAAACACATGTATGACTACTACCCTAACCCTAACCCATCCAAATTGAGCACAGTGGAAGCTATATGTGAAGCTGGCGAATGTCAGAAGTCAACTTTTCAAAAAGGTTACGCAATAATTTGACTTTATATCAATAAATAACATGCCACTAACAGCTACGCTAATAAGTATTCTTTGTATTATGTGGACATTAGAGCCTTGGCCTTGGCCTTGGTCACATAACACATACAGAAATAAATATTTTAGTATTTACTTTAAATATTTTTAACACACGTTTCATTGTATGCCTAATGTAGACGTTAGTAGGCCTAATGTAGACGTTAGTAGGCCTAATGTAGACGTTAGTAGGCCTAATGTAGACGTTAGTAAGCCTAATGTAGACATTAGTAGGCCTAATGTAGACGTTAGTATGCCTAATGTTGGTGTTAGTAGGCCTAATGTTGGTGTTAGCAGGCCTAATGTAGACGTTAGTAGGCTTAATGTAAACGTTAGTAGGCCAAATGTTGGTGTTAGCAGGCCTAATGTTGGCGTTAGTAGGCCTAATGTTGGCGTTAGTAAGCCTAATGTAGACGTTAGTAGGCCTAATGTTGGTGTTAGCAGGCCTAATGTTGGCGTTAGTAAGCCTAATGTAGACGTTAGTAGGCATAATGTTGGTGTTAGCAGGCCTAATGTTGGCGTTAGTAAGCCTATTGTAGACGTTAGTAGGCCTAATGTTGGTGTTAGCAGGCCTAATGTTGGCGTTAGTAAGCCTATTGTAGACGTTAGTAGGCCTAATGTTGGTGTTAGCAGGCCTAATGTTGGTGTTAGCAGGCCTAATGTTGGCGTTAGTAAGCCTATTGTAGACGTTAGTAAGTCTAATGTTGGTGTTAGCAGGCCTAATGTTGGTGTTAGTAAGCCTAATGTAGATGTTAGTAAGTCTACTGAAGATATTAGTAAGCTTAATGTTGGTGTTAGTAAGCCTAATGTTGGCGTCAGTAAGCCTAATGTTGGTGTTAGTAAGCCTAATGTTGGCGTCAGTAGGCCTAATGTTGGTGTTAGTCAGCCTAATGTTGGTGTTAGTAAGCCTAATGTTGGTGTTAGTAAGCCTAATGTTGGTGTTAGTAAGCCTAATGTTGGTGTTAGTAAGCCTAATGTTGGCGTTAGTAAGCCTAATGTTGGCGTCAGTAGGCCTAATGTTGGTGTTAGTCAGCCTAATGTTGGATGCTAAAGTTCAATGTCTTAACAATTAATTTATGATAAGTTTAAACCCCCTCCCTCCCCTTTACCAAAATGAGTCATCAAGCTCAGCTTTTTTTTCATTAATTTTTCAAAATGCTCGCCATTGGAATAGAAGATGCTTATGGCCCTTATCCTAGTGATAGTTATCTTACATTCTTCACAGGAGTCACATCAATTCGTACCGTACCGTAACAGTCAGGCATACAACTAATTATTTATGTACTGCAACTTTACATTACATGCTTATAACTATTTTTTTCTGTACTGTAACAATACATGGCTACACCCAGAATCGTAACTGGGTTTTTGACGCCCTTGGCAAATTTATTTTTGGCGCCCTTGATAAATTGACAAGTTTCAGCTTTGGCAAAGGCTTTGCGACTTTTTCAATTGTTAGAAAAAATAATTGAATTTCTCTTATTTTATTTATGACAATAATTACGTAGTCTGATAGTAACAGTCATACAAGGTGGATATAAAAAATGCAAAAGACAGGAACAATACTAATTTACAGTTTATTATTTACTAAATAATACCAAATAAATTGGCGGATAAAACTGAATATTGTTGCGTTAATACAGACTACAGCAATACTTGAAGTATCATGAATTATAAAGAGAAACAATTGTGTCAATGTGTCATACTCACTATCTCATACATAACAATAGAAACTCACAATTAAAATTAAATTTATGCAACACTACACCGATACACTCCTATGTCCTATATCAAAGGCTCAAAGCTTAACTTTTCTTGCTTTAATGTTTGCAAAATTATTGATTATTTCATCGAAGTTTATTTGACGAGTAAGTCGACGTTCGATGGAAAGAAGAGCTAGAGATGATGTGCGTTGTTGACCTGACGTCGATCTCAAATAATTTTTAACAATCTTAGTTTGCTGAAACTCCTTTCAGCAGTGGATAATGTGGTTGGCATTGTAATAAATGTTTTCAGAGCTCGTTCGATATTCGGGTACGATTCTTGCAATTGCCATGTAGCGAGAACATTTAAAAGATCTAAATGAAACATGTCATCGGGTTTTCTGTTTTGCAATAGTTCAATCATTTGGTGTTTAAAGCATTTTATTTCAATTATAAATTGCTCTTTATTTATTTCAGGATATTTGCCTGATAATAGAACAGCTTTAGATTCTAAATATTTCATTGCAAAAGATTGAAACGCTTTGCCAGTCAGAAAATTAAAGTCTTCTAATATTTTTCAGAGAAACAAGTGTGTCTTTTAGCGGCAACATTATTGCATCAATGATTGCAAAACAAGTAATTTTGAATTTATCCAAGTTAGGTCCTTCATCTTCAGCATGCTCTCCTGGCATTCGTTTTCGTTTTGCTTTCCTTTTTTGAACTGGCTCGATTTTCATTTTAATACACTTTCTTCAATTTTGGCAAAAAATTTATAGATTTCGTTAGTTCTTAGATCTTCAAAGTCATTTAAAAGTCCTTTTATTAACATGATCGATAAATATCCTGTTTTTTTGTTGTTGTTTTTTTGTAGTGATAAATTGACTTTGTTTAATTTTTCCAATATCAAATTTTTAAATAGTTATAAACGCAATGAACTTGTAACTATTGATTTGACGGTGCAATGATTTAGCAACAGATAATGCGTCACCAAGTAAGTGATTATCCTTCATTTCAATTAATACTAAATAATTTGCTCCAGTTGCTCATATACAGCACTTACAGCATTTGCTTTGGAACACCATCTTGTGTCCTTATGCTTCTTTAGGCTGATTTCAGTGACTGAGGATATTTTTTCCAATCTACTAGTTGACGAGGAGAAAAAATTGTACAATGCCTGTGTAGTTCCGAAAAATGTCACAACATCTGCATCAATGCTGGCCTCGTGCACACCTACCAAATTAAGACTATGTGCACAACACGGGATATACCGAGCAAGTGGATTCTCTTTTTGAAGTATGGCTTGAACTCCTTTGTACTTCCCTGTCATGTTGGTTCCATTATCGTAGCCTTACATCTTCAAGTGATAAACCATTTTGAATTAATGCTGCTTTAATTTCCAAGGTAATTCCTTCTCCTGTTTTTTCTGTTTTGTTTATGAAACCAACGAACCTCTCTTCAATGGTATATTCTTATCTGACAATTTCACATACCGAATAATTTCAGTTAGTTGGTCTTTGTGCGATACATCCGGAGTGCTATCAAATATTATACTATAATATTTAGCTTCTTGAATTTCTTTTAATATTTCACTTTGCACTATCGCTGATAACAAATAGATAAATTCATTCTGGATTGTTGGAGACAAATAGCTACCGATTTTTCAATCTCTCATCTTTTGAGAGTTAAATGAAATATATTTAAATTCATTAATTATTCACTTTTTTTGTTATCGAGGAAAAAAGTGAAATATTTATTTAAATAACAATTTAAAAATTAGAGATTTAGCGACGCCCTTTTAAACAGTCGCAGGCCGGCGCCCTTGGCAACTGTCCCAATGCCAAGCCGTTGCTACGCCTCTGCTTACAACTGAAATATATCATTAGGAAATGGCGTCAGCGGGCCGTCGAGCTTGCGCTCCTTATGCCCTCCCTGGCGCCCACCCACACATGCCAGTCGCCGGGTTTCCCCGACGTCAGGCCGTGCGAAGGAGCGCCAGAGATCTCCCCGGGCGTGAAGCGTCCCCACCAGCAACCGCTCGATCGGGTTTGCCGATGGAGACCCTCCCCGCCCGGAGACATCTGGTCGACCGAAGACGCTGTGTTTCAAGCGTCCGTAGTCCACTTTCCTAAGGGTCGGGACGGTAAATTAACGTCCCAATATCTCCCCCCACCCGTCCCGGGGAAGCATCGGACGCCCTCTAAGAGGGATTCTACAGTGGGTTTCCACCTCGCAACTAATTCGCGAAGTAGCTGGGACGAAACGGTTGCCTAGTATCAGCTTTCTCAGGGCTGCATATTTAGAATCACCGACCATAGGCTTCCACCACAGCCTATCGCCTCATATCCCTTAACGGCAACTTGTAATCATGATCCCTACCCTGTGTTTGCCCTTTCTTCCCCCTGCGAAGTATCACAGGTGGCAGCCCTGTAGGAGCCATTTATTCCAGCAACTACCATGCATGCCCTTGTCTGCCACGCGGAACACGCAATGGTGGTAATCTGCTTACAACTAATTGTTTCTACACAGTATCAGTACATGCTTATAAATAATTGTTTCATTATTGTAACAGTAACAGTGCATGCTTACAACTAATAACCGTTTTATGTAGAGTAACCGTACAGATTAACAAATAATTGCTTCTGTAGAGTGAACTGATTCAACGATAATGTCATTAAAACGGCGAGGTCATAGATATCTCAGTAAGTGTGAACAGTTCCAAGATAAAGTTTGTCAGTGGAGAGAGAGCAAGAGTGAACAAATTATGGGCGTGAGAGCAACTAGAAGCAAGCCTAAAGTATGTAAGTATATGAAGCAATGTAGCTTGGCTATCTCAAGTTCGCCTGTGGGTGGGGGACCGTCAGATGAACAACTGGGCGACTACTGGCCTTAGCATAACAACGGACAACTGGTGAGGAGACTGTGTGTCGCAACACAGAACTGCTTTCTAGGGGGTACACACACGCTTTTAGTTAGAATAATAATAGAAGATAGCCTCTTTTGTCTGAAAACCACTTTTAAACAAAATAGTTAATACACTGAGCTTTAAGTCTCATTATCGGTATGTACCAGCACCGGTACTACCATTATCATTTTTAAGTATAAAAATGTTGATACTCTGAACTGACAATGTGTATGATACCTTCCTAATCTGAGAACCCCTGAATCCAACGCGTGAGATAACATAAATGAATTGTCAGTTTAACGTCTACTGAATACGCCCACACGTATGGTCCACCTGGCGGTGTCTCTGTCAAGATAATACAAGCAGTTAACGTTGATAAAAATCTGATAACTTTCTTTAAAATATCTGTTACAGAGTTGAAATCACGTAGAAACCTATTTAAAGAATTTTAAAAAAAACGTGTTATTAATAATTGCAACACATTCATTAAAAGCCATCGGTCCCAATGCTATAGTCACGTGATATTTTTCTTATGTAATTAATACGTTTTCCCATAATTTTTTTAAAACAATGTCAGTGACCCATGATTTAATATTTCCCAAGTTTTGTGAAAGTGGATTAAATTTAAATACCGGTACGCAGATCGTTAATCACTTAGATCAGAGGTCTCAAACTCAAATCATCCGGGGGCCGCAGGAGGTAGAGTCTGAGTGAGACTGAGCCGCATCAAGTATTCCACAAAAAAGCGATTACAAATTCAATAAAGTACAACTGTTAAAGAGATAAAATCTGCTGAACCTTTATTATTATCAAATAAAACATTGAGGATTCTCAAGAACTGGGCTTCACTTTCTTCCTCCTACTCCTTGTTGCCAGAGACCTGTCAGCGCTTCTTCTTACCGTACAGCTTAAGCAACATTTGGCTTGAGTGAGGAAGCACCCGAGACCCTCAGTATAGACACGTGACCCACTTGAACAACCTGTAAGTCTCAGAGAAGGTGGAGGGCAAAGCTCTCATAAATTGTCCATGCTTTTGTTTTTTTCCATTCACCTCCCTGAACTTAGCCTTGGGTTCAGAATTGTACTTAGATAAATCAGCGCAAGGGAAAAATGGGTTTGGGGGGGGGGGGGCGCGCCATTTTCCACATTGAAGGAGAAAGGGTCAGCAAAAATGTGAATAGTGGCTCTGTGTGTTTTGATGTCTGCAAACATGTGATCAAATTCTTCCTGTAGCTTTGCAATGGCATCAGTATACCCGGTACTTAAGACTGAATGGTGTGCCAGAGCCCATGAGTAGGCCTACTTTGCATGTTGGGAAATGGCAGAGGGTTCTCTGAGAACCATAACACAAGTTTTGTGCAGAATGCCCTAACATTGTCGTAGGCAGCACTGACAGGTTGCCCCTGGTCTTATAACTTCTTGTTGAGTACATTCAGCTGCTGTGTAATGTCAACAAGAAAAGCCAAGTCCAATAATCAATTGAGATCACTTAGTAAGTACAGGAACAACCACCCCATCCTTCCCCTTGAAGGCTAAAAGTTTTAGTAAAACGTGTTCAAACAGCAGGAAATATTTATTCATTATTGATGCGAAGGAAGATGCTATTGTAGGGAGAATGAATTTTGATTTTTTTATCCTAGAAAATGCCTTTTTGACTAACTCTATTGTGAAAGTGACCAAGCTCGAAAACACTAGCGGACATTTTAATAGTGATTCTTTGATACTGTCTCAGATTGCTACGATTTACACAATTATGGTTGTGCAGTTGTGCATTACCCAATCTGACTTTTTTTATTAAACTTTTCTCAAAACCACACTTTGACCATATCTGTCTCATAAAATTCTATAAAATGAAAACTTTTTGTCCGATTTTAAAACGTTTTTTACCATTATAATCAACGTCCAAATCTATACAAAATAAAATCAGAATTAGACTAGTCGGTGAGATTCGACTGAAACCGTCGCAGAGGGTCACATCATACATATGAGAATGGGGAAAACATGTGGGCCGCGTTAACACTAAACTTTGCTTTCAGGTATCGGGCCGCAAAATATCGTCTTGAGATCCTTGACTTTAGTCTACTGTAAAGTGTGCTGATGGCCTGGTTTTAAAATATGACTCAACTTTCTTTATGTAATTAAATGAGGATCATGCCACAACATATGTGAAGCAAATCCTATTTTGAATATCTTTGGGCTTCCAAAACAGCATAACTTTATTTGTTTGCTTGAATTAAAATAACCAAAATATAAAGGTAAAAAAAAATTTAATGAACACATATGTACCAATGTTTTTTTGGGACAAAAGATTTTTTCGGGACAAAAGACAAGACTATTCATCGGATAAGCTATCCTCATCATTTTTATTTCTATTAGTATCCGTTTTTTTTTTTATTCACAATTCTAGGGATGTAACTGGAATAATAATTGTATGCTACGTTTAGCTGAGTTACTTCTCTGAATTAAAATATTTTAAACCTGAACTAGAAATAACATTTGAACTTGGGCTCAAAGATGCAAGAGGTGAGAAACTATCAAACAAACATGTCAAGGTGAGAAACTATCAAACAAACATGTCAAGGTGAGAAACTATCAAACAAACATGTCAAGGTGAGAAACTATCAAACAAACATGTCAAACAAAGTAAAAGATTTCAAAATCACAATCTCCATGAGTGCCACCATATTTTATTCTCCGTCTATAAACAAGGGACATAATCCCTCCACCAGAACAAGTAACAATTTCACATTATAATAAAATAATCATTGCATAAAATTATCAATAAATATAAACTATTATACATATAATTCAAATACATCAAAACTAAATGAGAATGAAATAAATGACTGACTTAGTCTTTGGTCCGTTTGTTAAAATAATGAACACATTGCACTTCTGTCAACACAACAATTAATGAACACACTGCACTTCTGTCAACACAACAATTAATGAACACACTGCACTTCTGTCAACACAACAATTGAACCATTAAAGACAGGATTTATTTTTAAAAAAAAACTAACTGGGAGGGAGAGGGAGGAATTAATTTTTGTCTTATTTATAAATATTCCAATGTGCATTAAGGTTTTGACAAGAAAACATGCTAACACAAAAACTCAAATAAGTTAACACTTAAATTTCACAAACTTAAAAAAAACCCACCATAATTTACTTGTGAACTAATTTTGAAAATGGACTGGACCATTACTTTTATGATTAAATAAATGAATACTGAAAGACTGGGTAGTCTTCACCTGAAAATAAAAACATTAAAAAATAATATTTAAATTGTGCATCATCAGGTGCTATGTAAGATAATGGAGCATAAGCTGCAGCAAGCCTTTCTCTCAGATCAATATATAATTACCACAGCCACTTAATAGGATGACAGGAAAATTCCCAATATGATTCTGGTTTCATGGATGAGTAAAATATATTCTGAGTAAAATATATTCTACACGTCAACCAAAAAGATTACACTAAACTATCTCCCTTCTGAATAAAATGAATATTTGGGACATTTTCCAAAGTTTTTCTTAAGGCAGATATGTCAGCAGGATATATGTGACAGCAGCCACCAATCCAAGTGGCGCCCGCATCGATCCATTCAAGGACGTGGTCAGACAAGTTGTACTTGGATCCAGACCTAGGGAAAGTAACAATGAGAAGGAATCAAAATAACGACTTTGTGAAATCTTAAGTCAGAGGATGGGGAAGTTTCTGGTCAGATTTGTCAAAATGTCAAATTGATAACTATCATGATTGAATATGATCAAATCATAGTAGATTATCCAATAGTGATTGAACCATTTTAACTTGTCATTTGTAAAAATGTATGACCTAATTAATAAGTTAATTAACTTATTATTTGTCATTGCAGAATCAAAATCCAGGTTTAAATGCCCAATGGTGCAAATACGTCGAATGTGCCCTGTCAATGTTAAATGAGTAAAATACTTATTATAGTTGCAAAGTGCCTCAATCTGAATATCAATAAACATTAAGAGTAGTGCAGCCATGTTTTGTATATTTCATCCTATCAAATTCAAGTACAAAATGGATTGATTGAATGATTTGAATGACTTGATTAACTTGAATGACTTGACCAACTTGAATGACTCGATTGACTTTTGTGATGGTGATACAAAATGCCAAACTTACTGGGAACTCTGTAATTAGTAATCCCTTAATTAGATAATCCTTGAATTCTTTCTGTTTGAATCAGCAGGGAATGATTACTACAGCAACCTTTCCTTTACCAAGTCACTCCAGTCACTTTTAAGGCAGCATTCTTTTGATAGGAAAGCCCATTACATAATTGTGTTGACATTTAGACACTGAAGCAGTATGGTGGGTGAGCGGCTGCAAGTTGATGGCATGTGATGGCATGTGGTGGCATCCCAGGTTATTGAGTAAGTTGAGGAACTCGAATTTAACATCTTATCGGCATCACGACTTTACAAATGGATTCGTGTTCAGTAATGAAGCCTGGAATTTTAATCTTGAATGTGGATGATGATTTCATTGGCTTTCAGCATTTTCTTTAGCAGCAAGGATTGCTATTTCACCCAACCCATATGATTTTAATTGTCCAACATCTTAAAACATCAAAATAACGTTACAACAAGTTATGTAATGGATGGCACCATGCCACCAAATACTAAAGCAGACCTGTTTACCCTCAAAATCTTAAAATCGTACAATTTCATCACAAAATCGTTCAATACATTATCTTAATAGTAAAAAAACACTCAGTATATATAATGTATACACATAAAAATCGTACATTGTACGCCAAAATCGTAAGAGTAAACAGGTCTGCTAAAGGCAACTAAGTAATGAAAGTACTGTCACCTTGTCAGTGAAAACTCTGGCAGTTGGAGTTCTTAGGTCCTCAATTTTGTTCTTAGAGTAATTTTTATAACATGTCTCTAAAAGGCTGAAGCCTTAAGGTAAGCATTGATTTTCTAGCTGGGGTAGTCTAGGTATGACAGGAAAACTCTGGCTATTAAACATTGGCAATTGCTATTTTTTTTTGTTGAGGTTTCTCTTTTACCTCTGGCTAATTAGGATTATATCACAGGTAATAAATAAGTCATGAGCTCTGGGCAGTGGCGTAACAAGGGCTTGGCATTGGGGCAGTTACCAAGGGCGCCGGCCTGCGCCAGCTCAAAAGGGCGCCGCTAAATGTCTAATTTTTTAAAAAATTTCAATTTATCAAGGGCGCCAAAAATAAATTAGCCAAGGGTGTCAAAAACCCAGCTACGCCTCTGGCTCTGGGAGCTTTCACATGTGACATGGCATCTTGAGTATATTTCATATTAGTGCATGTGTCTAGTAGTGGGTAGAAATGCCATTCTCTCAATGTTAACAATGTGCCTCTCACTGGCTATGAATGGTTATGTCAATGTACATGACTTCATCACCTGCAGCTTTGTTTATCTGAGCAATAAACTGACCTTCATGTTCAGCCACTGTAATGTTAGAGCTGATGAATACATTTGTTCATCCATCAGCCTCTGTTATAGTGCTTCTTTAAACATTTTCAAATATCTGCTACACAATACACAATATCTTGTCTCATGATCGTGATGTAATCCTATTTTGTGCTACAACTGTCATTGCACTTTAAAGCTGTTGCCTAGCAACCTACTGTCGTCATCTCTACATGTGGCACAAAGTCATGTCATTTGGAAGTCATGTCATTTGGACACATGAATTTTATCATCTTATGCTCTGTAGGAAATGAGTTTTATTCTCAAGTTGTTACAGACAAGACAGAGTCCAGTCATCTGCTGGGGTTACTACTCCTACAACACATCAAAGGCAAGAATCTACACATTTGGTCATTTCTGACGTTGATCATAGCCCTTGTGAGGATCACTGTGAAAACCCATATATTTACCAATTAGAAATTCCAAACCTAGGTTTGAGACCCATTGTTTAGGAATTGTATCCCAAAATTCTCAACACTGCAGAGAAGTGAGCAATGAACAGTTTACTAAGACAAAAACTGTTTTTTCTAAAGCTTTCTAAATCACAATGAGTGGATTAAATAATAAACAACTAAGTCGTACCTTTCTCAAATTTAGTCCACTATTTAATAGCAGTCTAGGGGAAAAGATTTTATGTCAAACTAAAATACATTACAATACACATCAAGAAATACATTACAGTACACATCAAGGAACTACAAGAAAATCATCAAAGTAAAGATTATAAGAAAAAGTTTCCAACCTGCCATCATGTTGAAAGATTCCACCATTGGGCTTCACAACAATTGGGATATTTAGTTTGCAAGCGCTGATGCTCTGCACCAGAGAAAGGACAAGGCTTGGGTGCACACAGTTCACCCCAACAGCAATCACATTGTCATACTGCACCACAGATCTGACAGCATCCTGAATATTTTCCCCATGAGCTGTGTGCTCCCCATCCTGTAGGAAATAATATGAAAGCAATCACATTGTCATACTGCACCAAAGATCTGACAGCATCCTGAATATTTTCCCCATGACAACTTTAATGGTTCTTCTAGACTGGATCTGCTGCCATTCATGTTTTTTCTTTATATTCTAAAATTGTGTTAACAATATTTTGGTTGTGTCTTTTGTTGATCTCTCCTTCTATTAGATTTAGATGCAAACTCAGTTCATTTTTTCTTAATGGAAAAAGATTTTAAAATTTAAAAAAAAATAGATTTCTAACTTTTAATCTTCCTCACTTCTTAAGTACACATTTAAAAAGATTTTTCAAAACTTTAATTTAAAAAAATGTGTGTATAACTTGATTTTACAGCATTTTGTTAATAAAAGTTAACTGATATAGAAATAGAATTTATAGTGAAAAATGTTTATCAGTGTTTTTAAATAGACAATTTTATTTAAGTTATCATTTTGCATTTTTTATGAGTTATTTTCTTAGTTGGGACCATTCAAAACAAAAATAAGAATAATTGAAATAAAGTATTTAATTTTCTGACATTTGTCAGAAGAATTTAAAAAAAAAACATTTTAATAATAAGAAATAAAATTGAAACAATATCTCACACTTACACCTGGCAGAGAATAAAATGAGAAGCTTCAAGATTTGTAATCAAAAAATATTCAAAAACTATTTGTTGTTATATCTGCAAAATATGGAAAATATTAAGTTATTTTATAGTCACAAATCTAAAACAAAAATAATTAGGAGGAAATCATCCATCACTTTCCTTGCCATGAACTTACTTTGCACTGAAATGTAACCCAGGTTTTCATATGAGGAAATGTTTTTAAACTATCCAGTATGGCCTCTGCTTCCATGAGTACAGGGATAGTTTCTATAGCTAGCAGATCTGGTAATGAATCAACAAGAACTTGTAGGCGTGGAAGGTGCCAGGCACTAAGTTCCTAAAAATAAAAATAAATGAGTCAACTTCTTTGGGTGTAAGGCTACACGTTAAGAAAATCTAACAAAACAGTAAAATTCTACCACATGCTAAATCTGATTCTTAGTAATCTTAATTACTAATCAAATGTTATGAAGTCCCAACATATCTGAATATCTTCTAATCGTCATATAACTATAACACACTGTCAAGAGCAAGGATCCTGTATTAGACCAGTCACAAGCTACAACTAGAAGGCACAAATGACTCCACAATCCCAGAATGCCTCTCTTGGGGTAAACCCCACATGAGTGTCAGCTGACTCTCATGATGCAATTCAACATTTTAAATATCAAAAATATAAGATAAGATTCTTGTATTGATCAAAGAAATGGAAATGTTTTTTTTTAAAACAAAGTATTTATTCATCTTCAGCATATACATAAATATTATTATTAGAGACAAACATTTTTACAAACTAAGAACAATTTAACACAATCTAAAAGTGTTTATCAAACGCAAAAATCGGCCAACATATGTGATGGAACTTCACTCATTTTGTGAAAATGTTGACTTTAAGTCTTTATTGCAATGGACTTAACTTTTCTTTGGAATTGGTATAATTCTGAAGTTTTTCATATATTTGGCATGGTATGACGTACAAGTTTCATACGATTTATTAAATACCGTATGTAACAAAAAATGTAGGAGAGCTGTTCTGAGCAGAGTTCAACAAGTCTGCCACTTAATTTGTCTGGCCCAGAGGCAATTCACTTGTTTAAATAACAAAATCACGTCCTGTTCAGGGAACAGTAACGGATCATCCCGGTTTAATCAGCTCCCCATCTAATCAGCTTCCCTATCTACTCAAATATGAGAGAGCATGCAGATACCTCTTTAGTCATCGTATCAGAATATCTCCCATGGTACTCTGACCTATCACAAAGTGTTGCTCCATAGGGTCCAACAGATGCAGCCACAAATTTATGAAAACCTGTTTGGATAAATATAAAAACTATTGGTAAATGTGTAGTTATGTGTCCGCGTTTTTTACCATGACGAATAAAAAGTTTTTAAAAATGAAAAAATGATCTAAATCTATCCCTCACCCTAACCTGAACCCTAAATTCCTCCCTAACCCGGTTTTGACCCTCTCCCTAACAGGGTTTTGACCCTCTCCCTAACGCAAGTGACGCCACGGACACACAACTACACATCAGCCAAACTTTTAAAACAAAATAAAAATATACCCTAAAACATGGATCATCTGGACTAATTAGGGATCCTATCTGAAATCAATTTAGTCAGATTTTGTAATCCCTGGAGCGGAAAGTAGTTGAACAGTAGAGAGGTGAATTAGACAGAAAGAGAACGGTCGTGAACTCGGACTGGAGTGTTAGTCGTCTGAGAGTTTCACGATCATCAAGTTGTTGTTATCTGTTCCTTCCATTTGTGTACCACGATACAACTTTGTGTACTATGGCTATGATACCATTTTGTGTACTATGATACCATCTGTGCAATTCGTGAAAAAAGAAGAAGGAAATTGGAAAGTGAATCAGTTGCTCTAATAATTAAGAGCCCATATGTGGCAGAGAAACCCTTCAAGAAATTGAGCCAATGAAGTGCCTGTCAGAATACAGGGGGAGATTGTAACATTGGAAGTTCTTAATGTTGGGAAGATCTTAACAAATGAGGGTCAAAATCTTCAAAATAAGCTTACATCACTTTATTACAAAACACAAAGTATTGTCATATGTAAATATTTATGGATAAAGTATTTCATTGTTAAAAATATCGCAAAACTAACCCTAAAAATGCATTGTAAATATTGAGGTCATGGTTTACCGTGTGACTTGTGAAAGGTTACTGTCGTGAATGCACCCATGAAAGTGAGTTTTTTGTTATGTTTTTAGCACCCATGAAAGTGAGTTTTTTGTTATGTTTTTTGCACCCATGAAAGTGTGTTTTTTGTAATGTTTTTAGCACCCATGAAAGTGAGTTTTTTGTTATGTTTTTAGCACCCATGAAAGTGAGTTTTTTGTTATGTTTTTTATAATTTACTTTAACATTGCTGTTGCAATTCTTGCTCCACACAATTTTTTTTCTGAGACAATCAAAATTGTGGATATCTTTCTGTTAACTCAAATAGCTTCTTAAGCCTTTCCCATTATGAATATTTCATTCTGTTCTGACTTTAGAACATCCAAAAGTGGATAGAGTTTTCACCTTTAATTTTAATGGGACACTCACAAAAAATACCACTCCTGGGCCTGTGTCCCCACATTTTTAATTGTTAATGTAAGAACCAGGAACTGAAACCTCCTACCACCTACTAATTGGTTGTGGGGTTAGCCTTGCTCAAATAGTTCCCAAGCAAATAGAACCATTTTTTTGTACAAATGGTTGTACAAATGGTCCACAGTTGAAATCACCAGGCAGGGTTGCCAGACTATATGATCTTTTAATAACGTTTTTTTTTTTAATGAAGTATTCAATAATTTCATCTTAGAATTCCTCAATACAATTTTTATAGCAAAAAATTCTTCTTCACCTGTTAGTTTTTCAGCCTCATCTCTTGCTTCCTTAGCAAGTTCAACCCCTTTCCTGATGAGACCAAAGGCTTCAGTGTCAGTAATGCCAAATCTACTTTTAAATCCCTCAGCGGAAGCTTGGTAAGTGGCAGATAGCACAATGTCAGCACCAGCCAGAAAAAAGCTGACAAAGAATTTTAGTTATGACTTTCTTGAAAATTGTATATTTCATTTCAAAGTAATACATGTTGAAAAAAAGGTTTGCTGAATTAACTATTTTTATAGAGTCTTTATTCACAAATCTTGAATAAATAATCCCAGGTTTATAAGTTATATATTCATTTGTATAGAAAAATGAACAACTAGACCTAACATTAACTATGATTAAAATATTTATGATTATCAATTCAGTGTTTAAATTTACTCTTTATGGAGTTTGACTAGGTCTGCAGGATGAGTAGAAATTACAGCTGCAGACCAAAGTGGATCAGTCTGAAACGTTCAAACAAACAAAATCATAAATCTCTTATCTAATATTTTTTTGAAGTTATTATTTGAAATTTGATAAATATTGATTATAATTTTTTAAATTATGTACCTATTCAACTCTTTTTTTTTTTATAGACGATTGTCAACACATGATATATTGCAAAAGTAAAAGCTGTGAGAGAAAAGGGCAGGGCGTTCAAATTATGAGATTTTTATTTTGCATCTAATACTGGGTTGCTTGTGTGCATTTTTTAAATGTTATTTGGGGGGGGGGGGGGGGGGGGGGGGAAATGGGCTAGTTAAATATACATTTAGTTTCTGCATGTTAAAAAATTTATTGGTAACTTTCATACATACAAATATTTATCAAGCCCACACACTCCACCTTGCTTATTAATTGAATTCATTGATAACTAATCAACTATGGTCATCATCTAGAAACTACTGTGAATCCCAAATTATGTATTGAAGTAGAGAGTAGGGTGAACAGCACCCTGCCTAACATATAGGCTCTAAATTGAAAAGATACTAACTCAAACTTATCAAACTCTCATCTGTTTTGAGGTGTAGTAGGCCCACTCATTACTGACACATTAGCCTTGTATTAGACTACAATATAGTAGCCACTGACCAATCACACATGACCACTGCCACTCCAAAATTGAACTTTTTCAAACTAAGACTAAAAGCACTACAGTCCAATACTGGTAATAGTATCCAGGGCTTTTTTGTCAAACAGCACACCTGAACAGCGTACAGAAACCTTTTTTAAATAGATTTTTCCAAGTAATTTTTGACAATATTTTGTTTGCTCCATGTGCTTTTAAATCGCCCTGTCCACTGTAGCAGGTTGAGGAATAATAATTAAAATGCTGTATGCGGGCTGCTTTGAAAAAGGATGCGGCAAAAAGCTTGGCTTGACCCAGGCGGAACTAATCCTAGCTACACCACTGCATCCAAATGATAAATAAAATATTTATTTTTAAAAAATGTTAGCAAAATGGAAAAAATGTATTAATTACTTCTCAAGGACGCCTGCTGATAGTTCAGAATCTGATCTTGAGAAACAAAGCCAAACTACAAAAGGTTAATGACCTATGATAGTCATTTAAACTAGGATAAAAAATATATGTTATTTTTAATTAAGGTGCCATCCAAAAATGAGTCACGCTATTTTGGATCTCTCCTCCCCCACTGTGCCAAATTTGTCAAATAATTTAGTCACTTCAAAGCCCAAATAATACTGTGTAATAAAATTTCCAACCCCCTCCCCCCAGCCCAATGCTTGACATCATAATGGAAGATGCGAGTACCAGCACCTTTTTGGGCAATTGTCCGATTGACGTTTCCCCTTATTCAACCATGGTCACCATCTTTGTTGCCTATCAGTAGACTTAAGACAATAATATAGGCCTGTGCGTGAATTGATGGACATAGGCCAAGCTCTGTAGCTATATCAATCATAATCTATATTTAAATATTGGTGGATTTAAGAGTATTTTAATAATATTCATTCCATTCAGGGCTAGTCTTGAATTTTCCAGACAGTTATATTTTTTACGTTAAACATCAATAAATAATTTGATATAACTTAATATAAATTGAATTTCTTTTTTTGTTTGAAAATTTTATTTATCGTACCAACTTATAGGTGAAAATAAATCTGACATATAGAGAGAAAAATACAATACAAATGGAGCTTTGTACCTTTGGGGGCTGTTCAAAGACGCTTTAGAAATCAAAATCAAATGAAAAGAATATTAAATATTTTTTTACTATTACTATTACTACCTGGAGTTAATTCATAAAGAATGCAAGTAAGTAGCCACACAAATTTTGCAGATTATTGACCACCCCTAGTCCCATTGTCACAAAATGTTAGACCCCCCCCCCCCCCACACACACACACACAAATATAACGTCACATAGGATTTTAATTAAAGAAATAAAACTATGATAACTAAATTATTTTCATATTTTATTACAATATAAAATATGCGGTTTGGGAAATGTTTAAAATTGAGTGGGACTGCAGTGTTACATAAATGCTAAGAATCTCTGTCCTAAAGCATTTACTAAGATCAAGCCAAACCCACCCCATCAACCATTTTTCATTCCATCCCATATCATGTGGAAGTGCTAATTCTATGACTCCCATCTCAACATTTTGACATAAATTACCACCACTGTCTATGTCAAGACACCCCGATTCTCATCCTCCATGAGGCCTGTAACTTGATCAGAAGCCATTTTTCTGACCTCGCAAACCTGCACTGATTCTCTCAGTGATTGTAGTTTAAAAATATTATAATTGTTGCATCAAAGAATTATGTTAATAATGTATGTTATTTAGTGTGGTACTTTCCGGTTATCTCGACCTCATCAAATTATCAAATGATTAACGCGGTACGGTTAGGGTTAGGGGTTAGGGTTAGACTTATTGTTTTTTGATGAGGTTGAGATACCCGGAAAGTACCTTAAGTAACTATAATATTCCGCTTGTCATGTAATGTCCCATTGCTTAAATCCCCCCATTCACCCTTGTCACAAAAATGTGACCCCCCCTTCACAAAAAAGGTGACCCCCTCCCCTGATGCATGACATCATTTATGGATGCCTCCTCCTAAGGCTAAGTTTACATGTGACATGTGAAAATACGAACCGAAATGCCTTGAGCCTTGAGAAATAGTATACAGACCTGAACTACACTTTTACCCTGAATACTAAATAGTATAGTATGGTCGGAAGACTGATACTGAAGAGTATCCTCATCGCCTGTGGTCCCGTCTGGGGCATAGGCATTGGCCACAAACAAGGGCTCTCCAGGCATCCCAGTCTTGGGCAAGTCTCTCCAGCTGTCCCCAGTTGTGCCCACTCTTTTTGGCGTCTGCCTCCAGCTCCTTTCTCCAAGTTATTTTGGGTTGACCTCATTTTAATTATTAATATAATTAGGCAATTAGGCTATCTATTAATTAATTGTGTTAATTTGTATAATTTTTTCTTACGTCAATAAACTTGTGACCCATCTCAACCAACGACATTCCTGTTCCACCATCAAGCAACAACACGCGCTTTGAACTGCTCATGACTTGTTATAAATTTTATTCAGACTGCACAAGTGACAAGATAAGATTAATTAGAAAATAAAGTAGGCCTAATGTAATTAGTATTAGATGGCTAGATGCATGCAATGTTATTTAATACAAACAATGCAGTCGAAGGCGATTACTCCGATTAGTTCGCAAGTATTGTTATCATTCGCATTTTTAATTATTTATAGAAACATTCAACATGTATTAACTTAAAGTTAAGCCCTAAAGATATAGGGTAGATTATACACTGACGTCCAGTGACGTAGAAAGGGGTGGGGAGGGTTAGTCCACCCCGGGTGGCAATTTTTTCCTTACTTTTATGTTTTATGGTTTTTGCAAATTTTATCAGTTTTAAGATTTGAATTTGGCACTTTATATGAACAATAAGAAATAATGGGCTGAAAACCAGTAGCCTAAAGAAAGAAAAACGATTTAAAAAAAAAGCTAGTGATATTAACAATATTCAATTTAATTATACTATTACGTTTATATAAAAATACAAAATAAAATGTACAGAAATAAAAACTATATTAACTGACATCCCAGCAAGTGAAAACATATAATCATCGAAAGATAGGAATTTTTATATTATAGGCCGAATACACACAAAATGTAAAATCTTGTAAGACTCCTATATGTATTTTTATCAGTTCCGCAAGATGAAAATGATATCAGCTACTATAGATATCCATCAGGGGCGTCATTTCAGGGTCTTTTCCGGGGGGAAGTGGGCAAAACCAAAACTTGGTATGCGTGTTAAGTTGTTTATTACTGGAGGCGTTACAGTGCATAGAAATTTAAAGAAAACCTGCAATTCAGGGATAAGGCCCCCCCTACCCCTTCCCCCGGGGTTCCGGTCGACAAGTCTGTAGTGGCTTGCCAATTTGGAAGCGCTGGCCACCGACCCCCTCGGCGTTAACCTGGTGCACATTACCACCATTGCGTGTCCCGCATGGCAGACAGGGACATGCATGGTAGTTGCTGGAATAAGCGGCTCCTACAGGGCTGCCACCTGTGATACTTCACAGGGGGAAGAAAAGGCAAACACAGGGTAGGGATCATGATTACAAGTTGCCGTTAAGGGATATGAGGCGATAGGCTGTGGTGGAAGCCTATGGCCGATGATTCTAAATATGCAGCCCTGAGAAAGCTGCCCCTAGGCAACCGTTTCGTCCCAGCTCCTTCGCGAATTGGTTGCGAGGTGGAAACCCACTGTAGAATCCCTCTTAGAGGGCGTCCGATGCTTGCCTGGGACGGGTGGGGAGAGATTTAGGACGTTAATTTGCAGTCCCGGCCCCTAGGAAAGTGGACTGCGGACGCTTTAAACGCAGCGTCTTCGGTCGACCAGATGTCTCCGGGCGGGGAGGGCCTCCATCGGCAAGCCCGATCGAGCGGTTGCTGGTGGGGGCGCTTCACGCCCGGGGAGGTCTCTGGCGTTCTCCCGCACGCCCGACGTCGGGGAAACCCGGCGCCTGGCAGGTGTGGGTGGGCGCCAGGGAGGACATAAGGAGCGCGAGCTCGACGGCCCACTGACGCCATTTCCTAATGAGATATTTCAGGGATAAGGGCAAATGCCCCCCCCCCTGCCCTACCCAAATGATGTCCGTCCCTGATGGCCATTGTTACGATAGAGCAACACCTGGCTACTCCATGGGAAAATGCTAGCAGCTAGAAACCATACTATAATTGTCAGCTATACTGACAATAATCATATTTATACTTCCTCTAACAATGATATTTAGTCTTTAAAAACATTTTAATTGATTCTGCATTATAAAATTTAAGTGTAAAAACTTTTTAACTTGTTGATTAACAAGCTAAAGATGTAATAAAATGTTTTCCTACAATTTTGTGACATTAAAATACATCAGCACAAAGTAAAATGTATTTAAAAATTTATTTATATTATAATTCATTTAAGGGGAGGGTATAAATTGTTATACATAATTAAATAAGGGGGGGGGTCATTGAAAGTTTGACAGTTGTTGACAAGTGAAGGGAGGGGTTAAAAAAGTACATACATATATACATATATATATATATATATATCTCAAACGTGATGGTGCTGCAAGTTTTAGTTCTTCCCCATTGGCACCACAAGACCTCAGTATGCTTCCGCTTTCCTCGGTGATAAATGAAAAGAATATTACCCATTGGAAATTTAAATTGGTACCAAATAAAAGTTTGCAAAGGCGAGATAACCATGCTAAAAAGGGAGAGCAGCGAAAAGATAAGAAAACAATAACACAGAACGGAGACCTACTCTAATTTGGAAATATTTGTTCTTGCATTTATGATTATTTTAACGCTCACAGGATAAAATAGGACGACAGGAATGAATTTAAACGGAGCCCTCGGGCAACTCGCTGAACAACAATGAGAACAAACCACAGCGTGCAACAAAATGAAATTGCCTATTTTAAAATTTAAAGTTAGGTTGTTCTAATTGGTGTATTCCAAACTGAGAAAATTAAAATATGTCTAGCAGATGAGCAGTCACGTGACTTTTGGAGGCCCTCTGCCACTTTTCGGTTGTGCCAGTGTGCCAAATTTGACACATTTTCACCCCTTAACTTTTGGGCTCTTAAATATCCGAGGCCCCCTGCAGCCGACAGGCCATGCAACTAGTTTTTTGGTTGGCAGCTAACTGATCCCGGCACGGAAAGATAACTTAATACTGCTTAAACCTGCAATTAGCACCACTTTGATTCGGTTCAAAGGCAAAGGGTTTGTGTTATTTCCAATTTCCAGGCTTCACTTAGTATGGCCATCTCGCCCCTTTCCAGTGTTCCAGCCTTCCATTCTCATTATTCTGTTGCTTAAATATTTTTTTAAAAAGAAATTGTAGCAATGATGTGAGAACAAATTTTATGAATGATAAAATAAAAAAATAGCAAACATTTATGACTATCGCATTATTGGTACACATAGCAAGTCTAAGCAAGAGATCAGCATCAGGAACGGTCATTTCGGTAGGGCATTCCCCACCCCACCCCGAATTTGCAGGTTTTAATTAAATTGCTAAGTACTCTGGCGCCTCCAGTAATAAACAACTTATTAAGCTGAACAATTTTTGGTTTTGTCCCCTCCCTGAAAAAACCTGAAATGACGCCCCAGGTATAGCAGATACCCTATGAAGTTTACACTTCGGGGAGAAAAGGCGAATGGAAAAACAAATAAAAATATATGCAGCATTTTCCTAAACTTCGCCTGAATTTTGAAGAGTTGTTTACTTTCACCTCACTAAATAAAAGTAAAAGACTAAAATATAAAATATTCGCCTTTGCACTCCCCAATGAAGTTTCTTTGGTTTCGATGTGACATCATTATCCCATCCACTGCATTAGCAGTTTTTGTTGTTTTTTTAGCTCTCGTTGGGTTTTTTGTGAAGAGAGAATTTGACACTGCTGAAAACGCAGAGCAGAACTGCAGGTTAGTTAGTCATTCATAATTTAATATGATGATTCAATGACAATGACTGAAGGGGCATGCGACATTCATTTAGCCACATTCATTCGGAGTCTTACTGCTTCTTCCAGGTCGCTATAATATCCTGCTCTTTCATCTCATCATAAGGGGAAAAGTGACAAAAAAACAACAACAAAAAAACCAGTACAAAACAAGTACATCCTAATTTTAATTAAATTTTAAATTTAAAGTATATTAAAAGCAAATTATCAGTCAGGCCTCTTTTGAAAATTGAGATCAGAAGTTAGCTATTTTATGACAATACTGAAGAAAGTCAGTACAAGCACTAAGAGACTGTTTGGGTAGTCAAATGTTGTCTATTTAATAGTTAAAGTTAAAAGACCTCGAAAGTTTGAGAAATATCCACACGATGGAAGGTGGGTTGTTCCATTTCCTTTTTCCAGGCATGCAGAGGGACAGTTAGACTGTCAGAGGTGAGCTGCTTTATTGCTTTTAAATGTCCATCCAATCCAAGCATGTTAGCGAATGGGAAAGCAAAATGCCTGCAAATTAGGCAGGTGGGTGAGAATTTAGGGGCAAAAGTTAACTACTTGGGGTTTCAAAGGTATGGGTTGGACCACACAAAGGTGCAGCGTTCTAGGCATGTAAGCTGGTGTAGAAGAGTCAGGGGGAATTGAGGCAGCCTAAGATGGACAGTTAAGTTGAAGTAGTAGATTTGGACGGTTAAGTTGTTGAGAATCAAGTTAAAGTGCTAGTTAGATTATCAGAAGAACTATGTTTTATCAAGAAATACAAAATAAATTGAATTATCAATTGTGGACCATCTGGAGTTGTTTGGATATTTAAGTCTTGTGTGCTTTTGTCTGTCTGAATGCCTAGATAACCAATATGTAAATCATAGAGTCCATCATAGAGAGAAGCAGTCCTGTACTGGCCACTCTTACATTAAATTGTTTGTGACAAGTCAGGACTGAAACCCTCCTCATAACACCTGTTCTTTGACACAAGGCTTGCCCTGACATTTGCTTTGTTCCTCCTTTTACACCCAAGTAGGGTAAGGCTTCCACCTCTCCCAGTCCCAGTGCATTTCCTGCCAAGGAGATGTGTTCTTACTTAGTTAGCTCTGTTTATCTGCATGATTTTTGTCTTGCTTCTATCTAATTCAATTCCAAGCTGTGCCAAAATAGTGGCTACATCCCTAGTCTTGTCCTGAATTTGTTGTTGGTTGTAGGACAGAAGTGTCATCGTCAAAGTCTAGGTCAATTAGTTTTCCCAGGTTCTACCCTGTATACCATTCTTCATTTTGAATGTGGATACTTTCATTAATCATTATCCAGTTAATGGCAATGAGGAAAAGGAAGGGGGGCAAGAGACATTCTTGTCTAACTCCTTATTCTACTTTAAAGGCATCTGTGACTCACCTTCATGTACCACCCTGCACTGCATGTCATTCCTTCATAAGAGTATTGTATAATCATGACCAGTTTTCATGGTACTCCATAATACTGAAGAAGTTTTCACAGGTATTTTTCAAGCTATCAAAGTTTTTTTTTGTAATCAATGAAGTTTATATATAGATTATTATCTTGTATCTTTCTGAAATTAATTTCAAATCAAATTTATTTTCTTTCTTAAAGAAAAACCTAAATTGAGTCTAAGGGGCCTTGCACTATTAAATGCTGATGCTATGTAATTTTCAAAACTGTCCTTGGTCATTGGATTTAATGAAGCAGTCACACATATCTCATGCAGCTACAAAATTGTTTCTCAGCAGATGTTTGAGATAGAATTTATAAAAATGGCTCCTCATTCAAAAAAGGTTGCCGAGTCCTATCTTAACCCTAATCTGAACTTTTTAATCCAAATCAAATTTTATTGTTCTTTTTCAAGAGCAAAATAATTTGAGTCCAAGTGATGTTTTGTGATCCACATGTGGTGTCTATGGAGTTTTTAAAAAATCAAAATAGGCTTATGTTATTTTTTTGCCTTGCTAGATAAGTAGTCATTCATATCTCATTATCTATAAATCAAAATCATGTCATTTTGATCTTCAGGCCTATTGGCTGATATGAAGCATAAAATTAATATTGTTAATGTTACATATTTGTAAAATTTTGAGATTTTAATGGTAATCTATAAAAATTCATTAAAAAAGAATCCATTTGGATCAATAAAAGAATCTTATCTTATAATCTTATCAGACCTGTATGAAAACCTGGACGTTTATGTTTGACCTGTCTTGGAAAAGTCCCATAGGACTCATAACCGCATTGAGATCTTACAACCAGCAATGAGCTGCATTTCCTAGTTTCCACCATTGAACATGGAGTAACTCTTTACAAAATATTTTATTCATACATTCCAATTTGAGCCAGGTTGACTGACATTAGGTAGCGTTCATCATCATTTTTATCAGACTGACTGACATTAGGTAGTGTACATCATTATTATCAGGTTGACTGACATTAGGTAGCGTTCATCATCATTTTTATCAGGCTGACTGATATTAGATAGTGTACATCATAATTATTATCAGGCTGTTTACAGTTCAGGCCCTGGACTGGTTAAATCAGCTTAAATGTATTATTGCTTTAAATTGATGAGTATCACTCAATAATAGATAATTAAAATTGACATACATTATTTACCATAATATAAACTTTTAATCTCTTTTCTTTTGTATGCTGGCTGATGTGTTATCCACAATGGATATTAAGTAATAGAAGAAAAACAACAGATCTTGAACATGTACCTGTATCTTATTTTTTAACATTTGATTTCAACATTTATTGGTTTTCCTAGAATGGCTGAAGAAGCATTAGCAAATGCAGATAAGTTCAAGTCAGAGGGACATTCTGCTTTTGTTTTGGGATACACTGGAGAAGTAGGGAAACTGCTGGTGGATGAGTTGAACAGACTGAAAATCTTCAAGCGAATTGTTCTCATAGGTCGTCGTCAAGTATTTCTAAATGTTGGTCCAGAATTTGTAAGGATAATTTTGTATATTTTTGTGATAAATTAAAATGTACTTTTATGTACATATATAATGTAATATAAATTATTTGATGTGCTGAAATTAATTTTTTTGTCCCGGGTATCTATGTATTCAAATACAATTGATTTAAAATGCACTTTTATATAATATTTTTACGGAAATTTTTTTTCTTATTACAATGTATGTAAAATGTTTGTGGTTGCCTTTTGATGAATTTCTGTATTAATAATTTTATTTTAGTTTTTTTATCATAATTTTTTAGACATTTGACATTGTTTGTTCACTATTTCTTTCTTTCTGTTCTAGATTATTTGTTTTAGATGTAGAACTTTCATTAAATTAGAAAGATTACAAAAGGTTCAAAACTCAGCTGCTAGGCTAGTTTTAAAGGCAAAAAAACGTGATCACGTCACACTACTACTTCATTCACTTCATTGGCTCCCTGTACAAGCACGGATTGATTATAAACTCTCTGTTCTGTGCCACCACTTTTTCTCGAATTCCTGCCCTTCATATCTAACCGAAATTCTCTCTGTCTATTCACCCCTTCGACAGCTTCGCTCCTCCGCAGACGATCGTATTCTTTCTGTCTCTAAGACTCGCACAAAAACATACGGTGAAAGATCTTTCTCTTACTGTGCCCCCAAACAATGGAATTCTCTTCCACTACACATCAGAAATATATCAACCATCACAGCCTTCAAAACTGCACTCAAAACACACCTCTTTAAACTTTACTATCCTGACTGATTCCCCCTCTGAAAGTTAAATGATGCTGCTGAGTGCCGTCCATGGCTTCACATGTAAATTGTTATGGAATGGTTGGTTTTTAATTTATATTTTTTAAGTTCATTTTAATTTGCATGTACAGCGTGGTGAGCCCAGCCCTAGGCTGGGGTACCACGCTATAGAAAACTACCCATAATAATAATAATAATAATAATTAATATTAAATTATTGACCTTAAGAGGTGCCTGTGGAGGGGGTTGAAATTAAACAAAAGATGACTTTTTATTTTTTAAGTTTAAATTTGTATCAGGCCACTTAGTTATCAGTAAGATGGGGGTATGACATTTTTTTAAAACAAAAATGTTCAGTAGTTATTGAATATTTTCCTTTTCAGGAGCAAAAAGTTGTAGACTTTGAAAATATTGATGATTATAAAGATGCCTTTAAAGATCTAGACACTGGATTTTGTTGTCTGGGTACAACGAGAGCTAAAGCTGGTATTGTGAGTATTAAACTTCATTACAATATTGACAGATAGCCTTAATATATTAATTTATCTTGTATTCTATAATTTTCTAGCTATTCTTTCTACTAACATAGAAGACAGGCCTATAGTTGATCAAATTTTTTTTAAATTGTCACTGTAAAACTGTGATTGAAAATCCACAACAAAACATTAAATAAATACAACTAGAATTAATAAGTTTGCTATTTCAAATCTTCTTGTTTATATCATTCATTAATAGTAAAACTTAGCTTGGCATAATTTATTTTACTTACTGTAAATTTTCCATGTAACTCTAACTTCTGCTGCTTCTAATGTGCATGACTTCCCATAATTTATATACCAATTGTGTTATTACATATGTTTTGTAATGGAAAGTATATATTTTTATTATTGCAGCAAGGGTTTATCAGAGTTGACCATGATTATGTTCTTTTGTCTGCTGAGATTGCCAAAGCACAAGGCTGCAAACATTTCACACTTGTGTCATCTCAAGGGGCTGACAAAAATAGCAGCTTTTTATACCCAAGAACAAAGGTGAGAATATATTTATTAAAAAAATATCAAGTATACAAAATGAGAAATTACATATTTTTTGTACACAAATAGACATGTTTTTGTTAGAGAAAAATCTAATTAGAATGAAAATAATGTCACATTAATGACTCAATATGTGCTTTAATTTTTTTGTCTGTGATTTTCTCCACTATGTTTTCTCATAATTTGTGACACAGGTATAATGAGATTTGTTTTGATGGATCTGCTCTATATTACCACAAATAATGCAAGAAATTGAGGATATAAAATTCTACCTAATAATAGGGTTTCACATTTTCATGCATGTGAGAAATTTTTCATAACCTGTAAACCATATATAGGCCTACTAATGCAACAATATATAGGCCTACTAATGCAATGATAAATAGGCCTACTATTGCAACGATATATAGGCCTACTAATGCAACGATATATAGGCCTACTAATGCAACGATATATAGGCCTACTAATGCAACAATATATAGGCCTACTAATGCAACGATATATATGCCTTCTAATACAACGATACATAGGCCTACTAATGCAACGATATATAGGCCTACTAAAGCAACCAAATCTACTTGGCCACTCACATTTGGCGACAGAGTGCGTACCCTATCTGCACATAACACAAGAAATATAAAAACTACCACATTTTTAGAACTTTCCGAAGAAATTTTCTTTATAATTAAAATTATTAACATATCGTCACATCTATAGACATAAATTTGAAAGGAGTTTTAGAAAAAATGTTTCCATCTTATCAGGGTCAAGTTGAAGAGGCATTGAAAGTGATGCACTTTAACAGACTGTCCATTTTCAGGCCTGGGTAAATATAGGATTTCACTCTAACTTTGTTGGAACAGTTTTGTTCATTTTAAAAAAATTTGGTTTAGATACAGTCTTTAGATATATATTTTTAATAATTGGTGATTCTCAAGCCAATATTTTGTTTATCAGACATCCCAATATTCAGCTCATTCAAATATATAAAGTTTTTGCATTTTTACTTTGTTTTATTCTTTGAACCATTATTAAATTTCAGCCCCAAGATCCATCATTTAATTTCCTCAATTTTAATATTAAATTATGAATCTGTTGATAATGGAAGAGAAATAAATTCTTGTACCTCCTCAGTGTCCTCATGTGTGATCGCCAGGAGAGTAGACCCATGGAGGCAGCCTTCCGTGCAGTCCTGAAACCAGTGTCTTATTTTTTCCCAACTGCAATCACAACACCAGTCCAGATTGTAGCCAGGGCAATGATCAACAATGCAATAGCTTCCACAAACAGTTCCACTCTAGAGCTTTATGACAACAAAGCCATTCATCAACTTTCTGGTATTTCAAAAGGATGCAACAATTTGAGAAGAAGCCTGTCTGCTCCTGAAAGCACCAAAACTAAATAAATGTTCTGAAATGTCAGTTTCCATGATAAGTATAAGCAAACTAACTAATGGTTGGTAAGATGGCTCAATCTACATGATTTCTCAATTTCCTTTAGGAAGTCAGCTTATGATATATTCACCAATTATTACACTTGGTTATCTTGTGAAAAATTATTTGTTTACCCAAGATTGTAAAAAGTCACTCAAATTTTCTTGTCATGGTTAATTAAATTTAAAAAAAGAATTATGCTGTACTTTAGAAGTTTGTTTAATATGAGAAGGAGGAATAAGCATTTGACGAGAAACAGTGCTATACCATGATTCTTAGAAAAATAATTGAAGAATTATTGAGATGAGCTTAAGTAGAGTTTATTTAAAGAATTATTTAGACAGGGGTTTATTTATTGACAATTACATGTCCTTGTATGTTACTAATAAAATCCTTTCTCAGTATGATACATTTTGTAATAAAAATTCATTTGATACTTATTTAGAAATATTTTTTTTCCAAGGAACATAATCACTTGTGTTATTTAGGTAAAAGGTTTGGCCAGTGAAACTTTTTTTTAGCCTTGCACAAGTATTTGTGAAGCCTGATAATTTATTTTTATATATTAAAATATGCATTAAAGTTTCTTAATTATTCTTTAACATTGAATGCTAAAGCAAAAATTATTTTCCATTTTTGTGACGGTTAGCTAAGCTATTTTTCATTTGTGTGACAGTTGGCTAAACTTTTTGTTTTGTGTCTTGGCCAGTGACATGTTAGAGCTGAGTTTTATGTAATAAATCAACAGATGAAGCATTTAGTAGTGTGTATCTGGTTATTTTTTTCAAAATGGCAGTTGGCAAATTGAGTGTTTATTTTAATGTCATCTTGTCATGCATATTTTTATTGTTGTAAGTTAATTGTTTTAAATAAATAATGTTAAACATGGATTTCATGATTATAAATGTGTAAATCATCTTTTTATGTTTATTAAGAATTCTAAAAACCATTTATCATTTTTTAAATCAGTTTGACTTATCTATGTAGTAGGCATACAGGAACATTTAATTGCATGGTGTCTACAAATTATAATCCAGAGGAAACATTGTTTATTTCATATTTTCAACTTATTCTTAAATTATCACTTGGATAAGTCACTGGATAAATTGAAATGGATTTGTTTTCATGTAACCACCTTGAACACTGCTGATCATAAATAAATGTTTCTAGTTCACTTTTTAAGTAATTTTGATCAATCATTAATAAGATTTTGTACAGTGCACAAGGATTTTATCCTCTTTTTCAGACATTGCTAAGTGGGCCAGTTATTCTTTGCATTAAATTATCGCTTTATTTGCTGCCTGTAATGTGAAAATGTTTTGAGTTATAAAGTTGGTCTTTAAAAGAATTTTCGTAAAGTTGTAGAACAAAAAAAATTAAAAGCTTGTAAAGAGCTTATCTATTATTTCTTAGCCAGCTTGTTTTTAAAATTCAATGTAAAACTAAAACTCAATTCATATTGGTAGTCTAAGAATAACTTAATATAGTTGCATCTATTGAAACAAATTTAGTTCTAAATCATAAAAGTGACCCCTGACCTTTGCTAGATTAATAGACTTAAAAGAGTTTGTGGGATTTATAGATCAAAATGTTATAGGGCAAATGAAGCAGGTCATTTTTAATATTTTCCTCAAATCATCAAAGTGACCCCTGACCTTTGCTAGATTAATAGACTTAAAAGAGTTTGTGGGATTTATAGGTCAAAATGTTGTAGGTCAAATGTTATAGAGCAAATGAAGCAGTTCATTTTGAATATTTTCCTCAAATTAGCTTTCTTATTTATGAATTTATTTGTACAAAGATTTTATTGTTAAATATATTAAGTTATTGTGGATTTTTATCACTATATGTGTATACATTCATAATATCTTTACATGTACAACTTGAATGGAGTGTTATGAAAAATGAGGATTGAATTCTACCAGAATTTTTAAAAACACAGTGGTTAAGTACTTAAACAAATTCTATGAAATTCTAGGGTCTTGCTTTTGCTGTTCAAATTTTGTTTTTTATTATGTGTTGATGACTTTAATTATTAAATGTATTTGGATAAAACTACAGTGTGATTTGATATTATTTTATTTCATAGTGCTAAAGGTAATTGTTTATCACAGTAATCCAACAATGTTGCCAGATCTGTGTGTCTATGGTACAGGGCTTCACCATTTTTTTATGACTAGGAACACTAACCTTCACTGGATCATGGAAATCTGATATATAGGTATTTGGAAATCCATTCCAATGCCCCCCATAGATGTGTTGCCTCCAGATTTTGTGTGAAAACCTACCAGTTAAGAAAGGCTTCTGTAGTGATTTACCATATTTCATGTGAAATGATAGTTAACTCTTTATGCCACACATCAACATTACTGACAAGCCATTGTAAAGCTCATGTTGATAGATGTTCTATAACAAGATCCATTACACCTTTTTGGACAGTTTTATGAGAAGCTAAAACACTTAAAAGGTCCTCTGGGACTAATCTAAGCTGCCAAACAGCAAAGTGTGTACCTTGTATTGCTGAGAAGCTACTTTACATTAACCTTGCAAAATTAGTAAGTAAAATTAAGCAATTAGTGAATATTTTGAAATGAAGTTGAAGATACTGAAAAAAAAAAGATCATAACTAGTTTTAATGCTTCCTTTTTCACTTGCTGCGCAATTTTTCTGAATGTATTCTTCCTCTAGCCAAGTTGGGAAAAATTCTACTTTTCTCCAACATTTTTAGTTGTGATATTATTTGAAATTTCAAAAATATTCTTAAAATAGCCAAATCTGAATTTATAATTATTCTAAAAACTATTGCATGCACTAAAATTACTTTTTCCTGATACACGGCAGAAATTATGTCGGGTAAATGACAACTGGGTTTTTAAATTCAAATCTCTACACTTTAACTGCCTAATGTTTTTTCTGAACATTAAATTTATATAAATTTGAAAATTTCACATTTTTAAATTGCTTTTGTTTAGATGATGTTTAATTTTTTGTCTTATGTGGAAGAAGTCAGTTTACTTACTATACATTTATAGTTTGATAATTTTATCACATGGTATGGATCATATTAATCTGTCAAGAGAAAGATTAATTTTCATCTTTAGAAGATACAGGATATCTATTCATACACTTGTGTGAAATTTTTTTAAAATTATCAATTTCATTGTGGGTGAAAAATTGTTACGTGCCAATTATGATTTAAAACAAATATAATGTATGAACATTCTAAAATTTGTTATTTTAAACACATAATCTTGATTATATCTTTAAAAATTAATAAAAGTACAAACCTATGTAAACCTATTTAAATTTTTCTCATTTTACATTTGAATGTAGTGATTAAAATGTTTCAATTAAAACATATAATGTTTGCTTCATTTATATACATTGTACAATCGAGTTTGAAACAAAATATGGAGATAATTAGGTGAACAGCTTTTGACTTTAATTATAGAATCAGTATAACAATGCTGTCCTGAAATGAATAGTGTTCATATAGTAGCATTCAATTTTTTTCCTCTGTGATGTGTGCAGTAAGGCTAGTTCAGGGCAAAAAAACCCAAACAAAATCAATTTATTTATAGACAAAATTATGACGTCACCGTAAAATAAATCTTTCACTGGTTTTCACTGCTGACTATTTGGTGAGCACAGTGGTTCACAGAATATTTGCCGCGTTGCCCTCGGGTAGGGCTATGAGAAAGTGGGGGGGGGGTTTCGTCTTGAAATAGAACATGAAAAGTTAATTAAGCTATAAAACCCCATATACTTCGCAAAGAAAAAGGGCGCCAAAAATCACCCTTTTACTGGTCCGTCCAGTGCAGCACTTTTTAAAATAAATATTAAAGGGCGCCATTTTCAGGATTTGCCCGGGTGCTGCGCTTGCACATCACTGCTCTAAGCTGCTGGGGCTTCCTCGTGGGCCACCACGAAATAGTACAGAATTTTCATAATTTTATTTCCACCTTTTACTTCTTAATCCAACAAGGCATTTACTGGTGAAAACAGTAACTCACTTTAGTAATTACTGTTTGCAGTTACTAGATTATGCTTAGTGACCGACATATGTGTTTTATTGATTTTATTAAACCTTTATTTTATTATTTTAAATTTACCATATTCGCTATTTTGATGTGCACTTGTTAGAATTTAACACATGACGTGGCACATGTTGAAAAGCTACTAAATATTGCAAGGGCGCCAAGATCGAAACTTTTTAGGATTTTCTGGCGTAGCCAAACAAAATACGTCACCTGGGACATATGGCATCATATGGTGGAAAAACGATTACTGTTACTACTACCCAGTGGCGTAACAACGGCTTGGCATTGGGGCAGTTGCCAAGGGCGCCGGCCTGCGCCAGTTCAAAAGGGCGCCGCTAAATCTCTAATTTTTTAATTTTTCAATTTATCAAGGGCGCCAAAAATAAATGAGCCAAGGGCGTCAAAAACCCACCTACGCCTCTGCTACTACCTCTGAGTAGTACTGAGAGACATCTGGCGAGTTTACTTGTGAAAAGACAAGTCACCATTATGACGATAATGCATGTAGTGTGTGATTCATTGTGCTATTTGTACAGCATTAGAGATATAAAAATGCTTTTAATGGACTGTTAGAATTTCATGATAATTATTGAAGGATTTGTGAATAAGTGTATGCATTTTCTGCTGAGAACCCCCCCCCCCCCCTTTTTTATGCACGCAAAAGTTGCAGACAAAATTCTATTTACAATAGTCAAAATGGTCACTAGACCAGAGTGTCACTAGACCAGAGTGTCACTAGACCAGAGTGTCACTAGACCAGAGTGTCACAGACTGGGGTGTCACCAGACCAGAGTGTCACTAGACCAGAGTGTCACCAGACTGGAGCGTCACAGACCGGAGTGGCACCAGACCGGTGTCACCAGACTGGAGTGTCTCAGACCAGAGTGTCACCAGACTGGAGTGTCACTAGACAAGAGTGTCACTAGACCAGAGTGTCACTAGACCAGAGTGTCACCAGACCGGTGTGTCACCAGACCAGAGTGTTAACAGACCAGAGTGTCACCAGACCAGAGTGTCACAAGACCAGAGTGTCACTAGACCAGAGTGTCACTAGACCAAAGTGTCACCAGACCAGAGTGTCACCAGACCGGAGTGTCACAGACCGGAGTTTCACCAGACCGGAGTGTCACCAGACTGGAGTGTCTCAGACCGGAGTGTCACCAGACCGGAGTGTCACCAGACTGGAGTTACACCAGGCCGGAGAGTCACCAGACTGGAGTGTCACTAGACCGGAGTGTCAACAGACCAGAGTGTCAACAGACTAGAGTGTCACTAGACCAGAGTGTCACTAGACTGGAGCGTCACAGACCGGAGTGGCACCAGACCGGAGTGTCACCAGACTGGAGTGTCTCAGACCAGAGTGTCACCAGACTGGAGTGTCACTAGACAAGAGTGTCACTAGACCAGAGTGTCACTAGACCAGAGTGTCACCAGACCGGTGTGTCACCAGACCAGAGTGTTAACAGACCAGAGTGTCACCAGACCAGAGTGTCACAAGACCAGAGTGTCACTAGACCTGTTTTTGATGTTCAAGGTTTTGTTCATTTATGTATTCAAACTTTTGCACCTCCGCATTACTCTCCCTTATAAAAAAAAAAAAAAATTACCATCAGCCTTTATTTGACTTCTGAATTGACATAAATAAACGTTTATGGAAAAAATAATAATTAAATAATATTAGAAGCTACTAGTTAGATTCGACCTTGAGGACATGAAGATGACCATCACTGACAATGAATTGCCCTCTTTAATAAAATATAAATAATATAATATAGTTTGAAAAACTGACTCTGATAACAATCACTTAACTATATTTTGCTTATGGTATGTCCTACTCCCTTTTCGACCCCCCCCCCCCCCAACTCCACATGATTAATATTAACAGTACCTAGTGGGAAAAAGAGGCTGTCATGATGATCTGTGAACTAATGTAAAAAAAAAAAATCTTTAAGGGCAGGCGACTATTATTTGGTGTTGTTATTGTTGATTTATGATTATGTGTAATTTCTGAACTCCATTAAATATTTGACTGAAGTTTCGTAAGTCTTTGTTATAAAATGAACGACAATATGTTCTCTATCTAAGGCTTTTTGGTCATTTCGATTCCAGGATCCAGCAACTGCCAATTCCTATCAGTGGGTTATTTCTTGACACAGGCAATACACTCTCACTACGACACAGTGCAGTAAATTTTGAAGCATATTATAGAAAATGAGACGTTATATTTTCTTTTGAGTGGTTTAACACTTGGACCCACCGGGTATTTTCTCAAAATAGCCGGTACCGGTCTAAAAAAACTGCACCCGATTAAGCCCTTAAGCCAATAATATTTACAGTTATGACCAAACTAAATAAACCATTTGTATTAATATATAATTTCTGAATCCAGTGAAGTGAATGTGAAGAAAAATATGCCGGTGGTTCCGCTTTAAAGTACATTCTCTACTTTTGTACAGTATATTGATTACGCCTTACTTAATTAACAGAATGTCTATTCTATTCATTTATTATTTTTTTCAAGCCGATAATGATAATGATTCGATGAAAAAATGTTCCTAAAATTTGATGAAATATTAATTTAAAAATGGATTTCTGATAATAACTACCACCGTCCCCTTAGGTAGTCCCAGCTTCCCCTATATCTACTAAGCGTTTACTGACCCCCACCCCAATGTCATCGTTACTTTGAGAACCACTGCTGTAACTGATAGTGGGTTGGGAAATCACTTATTTTACGGTAATTGGTTTACTCAGATTTTGATTTATAAAAAAATATTTAAAAAACAACTTGCTACAAATAATCTAAACAAAATGTAACGAAAGATCTAGACATTTTGTAAGACTAATTTTAAAGTTGGATAATAATTTGGATTATATAATCGCATCAGCTCAATAAAAAATTAAAGATAAACTAAGTTACTTATTAGAAATCGCACGCGTCGATCTCGGTAAATTTTCTGAACTTGGTGAAAATGTTAACCCCCCAGAATACTTACCTAGCGGATCTGGAAATCTTTTGAATGTTTATAGTGATTTCCACGTCGCCGAAGAAAACATATTCTTCGAATCCATCTAATTAAAAATATTTTTATAAAATATACTATTGGTTACATTTTGTGTAATTAAATACAATGGGTGAGTGTTTAAATGCCTAAATGTTTTTATTTTATATATTTTATAAGCATTGAGTTTCAGTGATCTTATTCATTAGCTTCGGGTAGATGAGACCCGTAAACCATGGCCGGTAGTGGTAGCTCATCTAGGAGAGGGAAACTCTGACTCCAAACCTCCGCTGCCTTGTGGATATACCCAGATGGGAAAGGCTAAGGGAGTAAACCCCGACAGAAAATCAGGAATTGGAGCTCCTTAGGCGGTCTGTTTTTGAAATCATTAGCATTCCGGCAGCTCCTGTGACGCCAATGGTGCCAAGCCGTATCGACACTACTCGATCCCTTGGATCCACCAAGGGCGTGGAAAGGGGGGATCTGCTGGTTGGGCAGCAGCTGGTTCTCCATACTACTTCGCCCAGGCTTTATCTTCACTGGGTGCGTGGAGATCAGAGGGTCATCTCAACAAGTAGGCCACAGAAACATGCACCTAGAAATAAGAAAACAAAAGAAGACACCAGCTCTTCGACTAGCAAGCTGGAACGTAAGGACTATGTGTCCGGGCATTACTGCCGATCTGCAGCTCATTGACGACGCAAGGAAGATAGCTATCATTGATAGAGAGCTTAGCAGACTAAACATTGATATTGCGTGCCTCCAGGAGACCAGGCTCCCGGAATGTGGTACCATAAAAGAACACAACTACACTTTCTTCTGGCAGGGTGGACCAATGGACGCACCAAGACAACATGGGATTGGTTTTGCTATAAAAAACATACTCTGCTCATCCATAGAACCCCCGACAAAGGGCACAAATAGAATACTTACTATACGTCTATCAACGTCTTCTGGATTTGCCAACATCATCAGTGCTTATGCTCCAACACTTTCCTCCAGCTCAGAAGCGAAAGACCAGTTCTATGAAGATCTAAATCTTACAATCGACAGCATACCCAACAGCGAAGCAATTTACGTCTTGGGTGACTTCAATGCGAGAGTGGGAAGTGATTACATGGCCTGGCCTACATGCCTTGGTCATTTCGGAAGAGGCAGGCTAAATAAAAATGGGCAGAGGCTACTGGAACTATGCTGTTTACATGGACTATGTGTAACAAATACCTACTTCAACTGTAAGGCTAATCACAAAGTGTCATGGAGGCATCCCCGCTCGCAACACTGGCACCAATTAGATCTCATAATCACAAGACGCACACAACTGGCAAGTGTCCTCCTCACACGCAGCTACCATAGCGCAGACTGCGACACAGATCATTCCTTAGTGGCTAGCAAGATAAGGTTACTGCCAAAGAAACTGTATCAAACCAAAAACAAAGGCAAACCTCGCATAAGCACCTACTCCACCAATAACCCAGAGAGAACGGAAGAATACAACCATAGACTACAAGAAGCTCTTGAACAAATGCCACCAATAGACACTATTGAGTCCAAGTGGTCTCATCTGCGGGACACTATCTATAACTCGGCTATCACAGCATTTGGCAAGAGAGAACGCAAAAGTGCAGATTGGTTCGAGGCTCACTGGCAGGAAATGAAGCATGTCACTGATGCTAAAAGAAAGGCTCTCTTGGCTTATAAAGACATGCCTTGCCCAGCCACTCTACAAACTCTTAAAAGTGCCAAGAAAAACACCCAGCAGGCAGCTCGCCACTACGCTAACACATATTGGCTCAATCTAAGTTCCAGCATACAGTCAGCTGCTGATAGAGGAGATGCAAAGGCTATGTACGAGAATATAAAACAAGCAACAGGGCCTCTGACCTCCAAGACTGCGCCCTTAATGTCAAAAACAGGGGAACTTATTACTGATCGGGATAAACAACTCAAATGGTGGATTGAGCCCTACTTGGAACTATACGCAACAATGAACCATGTCTCAACCGCTGCCCTGGACGATATCCCCAGACCTGCCGGTCATGGATGAGCTTGACACCCTACCCACCCTAGAAGAGGTAGGTAGAGCCATCGATTGTCTCGCTTGTGGGAAAGCCCCTGGCAATGATGGAATTCCACCAGAGGTTCTAAAATGTGGAAAGGAAGTTCTATTACGGCCCTTGCACGATCTCCTTACTATGTGCTGGGAACAGGGACAGCTACCACAAGAGTTGAAAGATGCAAACATTGTTACATTGTACAAGAACAAAGGAGACAAGAGTGACTGCAACAACTATCGTGGAATCTTCCTTCTTAGCATAGTTGGAAAGGCCTTCGCCCGAGTTGCATTAAAACGCTTGCAGACCCTAGCATCGCGTGTACTCCCAGAATCGCAATGTGGCTTTCGAGCCGGTAGGTCAACCATAGACATGATCTTCTCTCTGCGCCAGTTGCAGGAGAAATGCAGGGAACAACATATGCCTCTATACATCGCGTTTGTCGACCTCACTAAAGCTTTTGATCTTGTCAGCAGAAGCGGCCTCTTCCAGATCCTAAAAAAAATAGGCTGCCCTGCACGTCTACTTAACATCATCGAGCAGTTCCACTATAACATGCAGGGCACAGTATGCTATGACGGTGCCACCTCAGAAGCTTTTCCAGTAAGTAGTGGAGTAAAGCAAGGCTGCGTGCTAGCTCCTACTTTATTTGCAATCTTCTTCTCCATCTTACTCCAGTATGCCTTCAAGAACAACAGCGAGGGGATATACATTCACACTAGAGCAGACGGGAGATTGTTCAACATTGCGCGCCTTAGAGCTAAGACCAAAATAAGAAAGGTCATGCTACGTGAGCTCTTATTTGCAGATGACGCCGCTTTAGTATCTCACTCAGCAGTCAGCCTGCAGAGCCTTGTATCCAGTTTATCCGCTGCCTGCAAAGAGTTTGGCATGATCATCAGCTTAAAGAAAACCAACATTATGGCTCAGGACGCTGACTCTCCCCACACTATCTCCATCGACGACTGCGACTTGGATGCTGTTGACAGATTCACATATCTAGGGTCGAACATTTTGAGCACCATCTCAATGGAGGATGAGATAAGTGGTAGGGTAGGGAGGGCCGCAACTGTCATGACGAGATTGAAGAAAAGAGTCTGGTCCAATGCCAAGCTCACAACAAGAACTAAGCTGCAGGTATACCAGGCCTGCGTACTGAGCACACTCCTCTATGGATGTGAGTCTTGGACCACATACAGCAGGCACGAAAAAAGGCTCAATGGCTTCCACCTCAGATGCCTGCGCCGCATCCTTGACATCAAATGGCAGGAAAAAGTCCCCAACACGGATGTCCTGTCTCAAACAAATATGTGCAGCGTCCCAGCCCTTTTAATCCAAAGACGCCTCCGCTGGCTTGGGCACGTCAAGCGAATGCAACCTGGTCGCATACCTAAGGACGTGCTGTACAGCGAGCTGGCGACAGGGAAAAGGTCAGTTGGACGGCCTCGTCTCAGATACATAGACATTTGCAAAAGAGATATGAAGGCGGCTAACATCAACATCTCAAATTGGGAGGACCTGGCGGAGGATCGATCCACATGGCGGGGCATCTTGAAGGAAGGATACTACGTGCTGAGGAGCTCTACAGGGCGGAAGCAGCTGTGAAGAGATCGCGGAGAAAGGCAAGAAAACACTGCCATTCAAGGATCGGTCTCATTAGCCACACAAAGAGCTGCAACCAGACAAGATAATCTATCGTCTCTCGTAGACGGAAAGATGCCATACATACATACATTCTTGTTATGTGGTTAGCATCTTTATACTTTATATTTTTACTTGACTTAACTTAAAAATACTTAAAATTTAATATTTAAACTTTGACGACTTTTTTCTAATTTCTAATCCTAGTCTAGTTAGACTAGTACTAGTACTGTTGTTACATTCTGTTTGTTTCACATTTTATAAATACAGATAATCTCTTATTTTTTAGTGCAATAAATTCCATAATTAATTTTTTTCAATAATCAACATATTTCATTAATAAAACTAATTTTAATGTAAAATACCTTCTTGTTTTTGAATACCAGCAATAACCTTTAAATAAGAATTCATTAAACAAATTTTATTTGTAATGAAATATACAGCAATAGGAAGTGAACAACAGAACAAACACATTACTAATAAAGCAAAATTATATAAAATCACTAACACTCAGCACAAATCAGAATCAACTATGTTTCATCTACATAATTAAGTATCTCTTATCGGCTAATTCCTATATGTGGTCCCTCGATTTCATTTGCGTGTTTATTGGGAGTCACTGCCCTTTGTTTATGTTTTGATTTGAGAATTGTGGTTCTAGTAATTATTAGTATTCATACGCCGATGTAATGTTTAGTTAAATATTGTTTTTTCTTTTAGATTTAGGGTTCAGGTTAGGGTGAGGGATACATTTAGGTTTCAGGTTAGGGTGAGGGATAGATTTAGGGTTCAGGTTAGGGTGAGCACTACTTTTTTGTTGTTGTCTGCAGCTATCTTGGTTGACAAGATCCTTGACCTTGTCATGGGTCGTCTCAACCAAGATGGCGGCCATAGTAAAATGTGAGGTACCAGTAGCTTGCAATTACCCTCTTATCGAATTAGAGCTGAGCAACAACACCACTTAACAAATTATTTGCCTACTATATTAAAAACGAAATTGTATAGATTTTTTTCCACTTTTAATCGAATGTGACATATAGTGATTGTGGTGCAAACATTAACTCACTTGAGTAACTAATGTTTGCAGTTACTAGGTGGCGCTTAGTGATCTACATACATGTTATATTTATTTTTACCCAACACTGTACACTTTATTTTATTTTTTGATGTATTTGCTATTTCAAAGTGTACGTGTAAGTATTTAACACAGGTAGCCTGGTACCTGAATTTGGCTTAGGTGCCAGAAAAAAATTTTTTAGAACCACTAGCGCGGCCCAACAAAATATAGTCGCATACATGGAGGACCAAATATTACTGTAATACCTTTACTACTTAGTACTATCTGGGTATATCTAGCGAGTTCATTTCTGAAAATACATGGCAACATTACTATGATAATACCTAAAAAACATTGCGTGATAAATTTACAGCATTCGAGATATAAATAAATGCTATTTTTGGACTTTCAGAGTTACAAGATGAATATTGTTGACTTTTTGAATGACGTACATACTTTCTACCCAGGATCCCCTTGGCCATACGCACATGTAGGCAAAATCTTAAAAATTTACAAAAATAAACTTATTTGAAAATAATGAGATTCTTTAAAAATTCCAGGTGGATTACTTAGCTATTTTTCTGCCCTGTTTGGCAGCAAAGAAAGGCGAATTCTTATTCTTGGATTGGATGGAGCTGGAAAAACAACAATTTTATATAGACTTCAGGTTGGGGAAGTTGTCACAACCATACCAAGTAAGAACACTTTATCACAAATATGTACAGCTACATAAGGAGAATATAATTACAATAATTGCTAGGTCTTTATCAGCAAGTAACCATCATTATTTAAAAATATATGCCATTATAATTATGCTTGCAATTTGAATTATTAGATTTTTTACTTTGAATGAATTATTTTTTTGTGTGTGGACTAAAAAAAAATAATTTAAAAACCTTCCTTTTTATCTGGTTTTTATTCATTAGCTCAGTTTTGGTATTTTTGACTTTATTTGAGTGTTAAACATACCCTTTTGGCCACAGACACAAATAAGAAGCAACAGTAGCATGGATACAAGTGCTTTATAAATACTAATAGTCACTCAAATATTCAATCAAACAAGGAAATTTTTTTTTTTGTTTCTGTCTTAGTGTAGTTCTCAATTTAACAAGATGTCAACATTTGTGTTTATGTCAACTTTCTGAATATAAAGCTTTTTTAGAAAAATGTAATTAATTTTTTTTTATTTTTCTAGCTATTGGGTTTAATGTTGAAACTGTTACGTACAAGAATCTGAAGTTTCAAGTTTGGGATTTGGGTGGACAAACAAGCATCAGGTAAATTTTATATGTAGGAAATGCTGATTCCTTTATTAATGAAAAAATGTATTTCAAAAAATTATTGATTATCATAGTAAAAATTAAAAAAATTGCCAAAGTATGCTTAAAATTTGTTTCAGACGTCAATATTTTAATCATAATGGCTGAAATTAATTTAATCAAATTATTTTACTCCTAGGTGTGCAATTCATTTGTCAGAAGTTGTACATTTTTCAGTCATATCTTATACTTTTCTGCAGACCATACTGGAGATGTTATTATTCAAATACAGATGCTATAATCTATGTAGTAGATAGTATGGACAGAGACCGTATCGGCATCAGCAAGCAAGAATTAGTTTCAATGCTTGAGGTCTGGACTACTTTATTAAACCTAATTACATTTTTAAGATGAATGTATTTTCTGAGTACTGCAAAGAATGTGTACAAAAACTATGCAAAGAAATTTTCTGTATTTTCAGAACCTGATAAAACATTTTGTAAAGCAAGATCCATGTAAAAGACTTAATATAGCTAAATTATTTTCTTTTATTAGGAAGATGAACTGAAAAAAGCAGTGCTTGTTGTTTTTGCCAACAAGCAAGATATAGAAGGGGCCATGACAGTCACAGAGGTTGCCAACTCATTGGGTCTACCAGCACTAAAGAATAGAAAATATCAGATTTTTAAGACGTCTGCAATCAAAGGGGAAGGCTTGGATGAAGCAATGGAATGGTATGTCATATACATATATATTTTTTTTATTTTAGCTTAATTTTTTTTAATCATTGTTTTGTAGTTTGAATGAAATGTCATATATTTAAAAAAATAGTTTTAGGAAAAAACCATAACCCATTCGCTACTATTGCGACCAAATGCGACATACCCGTGCCGCTACAAATGCGACCGAATGTGCCATCACGCCTAGCAACATATATATAACACTTGATGTCACTAGAAGCATTGTTCCCTCTGTGAATAGCTTTGGGAATTTTTAAGGAATTGAGAATACAGCTGCTTCCGCTAAAAAACAACCCCCAATGTTTCCACCATTTACGGTTTGAAAGCTGCGTGGTGTTGAAGTCGGTCTAAGCTTAGTAAATTTGTGACTGTGTTTTATGTGAAATATTTTGCTATGGCGTTTCAGATTTCTTGACTCTTTGATTGCTGCCTCCACTTCTAATTATCAATACATAATAATTCTGATAATGAAAATGAATCAGACATTGATATTGATCGAAATGCATTGAATTTAGACTCAGAATCGGAAAATAATACCTATGAAAGTGACGTTGATGATAGCAACCAAGAAATTGTCACTGAGTCTAGGTCAGACACTTAGACCAGTGTAACTGATAAGATGGAGATATTTAGTGAGATAGAAGTTGGCATCCATAACCTTCCTATTGAAAGCAGACCAAATTAATACTTCAAACGGTGTGTGACCGATGTCATGGTGGAACTTATTGTTGTGTAAACCAACATTTATGCTGAGCAACAACAGACTACCAAGAGCCCAAGAGGCATCCAGTGGAAGGCTGTTACTAATTAGGACATTTATAAATTCTTATATATAAATATTATGTTTAGGCTTCATAAATTGCCCACTACTAAATTGTACTGGTCCAGTGACAAACTTTGGAGGGCCCCTGCAGTTGCAGATGTTATGGGGCACACCTGATATGAAAAAATAAGACAATATTTTCATATCACAAACAGTGAAAATGTTCCGGCTAAAAATAGTGTGAACAATGATCCCCTGTTCAAAGTGAGACCACTACTGGACCCTATTAGGAGTGTGTGCCAAACAGCGTATAAACCGCAATGACAGCTGTCCATAGACGAGGCAATGGTTGATGTTTTCATGGATGATTATCCTTCAAACAGTATTTGAGCAAGAAGCCAACGCCGTGGGGCATCAAAATTTGGTGCTGTGCGGAAGCCAAAACTGGTTATATTCTAAACTTTCAAGTCTATACTGGCAAAAGTAGAACTATATTTCAGAACATGGACTGGGATATAATGTGGTTATGTCCATGATGGAACCTTACCTGGATAGATATCATAAAGTGTTAATTTCTTTTCCTCTCCAAAACTTGCTGAGGACTTCTTATTGTGAAAAAGATGTTAGGCCCAACAGAAAAGGCTGGCCTCTACCTAACTCTAAACAGAAGAGGAGAAATGTTAGAATATAAAGCAGAATGGACCGACAAGCGCCAAGTACACATTATATCCACCAAATCCGACCCAATAGTGAACACGGTTCAGCCCAAAACCATCTGATGTTTTGAAAGGCTGTGCTAAAAAATATTTTGACTGCCGCTACCAAATGCAGGCAGCCAGACACACAGAGTATCTCTTGTACATACAGCAGTCAACACATGCTGAGTCCAATGACTGGAAGAAAACATTGATGTTACCAGTGCTCGATTGATGGTAATAAGATGGACAGTGGCATAACTAGGGAAACAACTGGTTGTCATTTGTTCCATGTTCATCTACTACTTTTCCAAACTCCATGAGATTCTAAAATCCGAGTAATACACAAACTATGGGGGTCAATGCTGCTAACAATCATCAGAATTTTTTTTTAAATTTATTAAAAACTGTCAAGATTTACTGCAAACATATTTGTGAATCAAAGTATAATAAACTATACATTTTTGAAAAAGTTATTCAATTTTCTATTTTTAATGCATGTTTTTTTAAATATAGGTTGATGCATATTTATTAACAAAAATATGTTTCTAACATGGGAGTGTGTATTTTAGAGTGATCTCCCTTAGCTTAGTATTTCAAGGGGTGTTTTGATGTTTGTGGTTGGTAGCGAATGAGTTAGGGATCAAGACCATACTCTGTGACCAAATATAAACCAATTAGTTTCTTATCATGTTAGATACTATTTTGATATTGTCTAAATTATTATTATTATTCTCCCAGGCTTACCAATACTTTAGTCCAAGCCAAGTAAGTGCAATATTAGCAAGCAGCTGTAGAAAGATGTGGACGAACAAGAAGTGTAAAGAATTACTAAATGTTATACTAGTTTACGGATAGATAAAAAATCTTGTTTATGTCTGATCCATAGAAATTTATCTTAAAATGGAAACACATTTATTTCCCAACCGTGTAGTCTCATTGTTCATTTTAAAACAAATTCCATTATTAAAAAATGATCACAAAATTTAAATAAAAAGTTGCTAGAATATTTCCTTTAATTTCATTTTCAATCATATTTTTAAATATGTTTATTCTGAGATGGAGCAGATCTAGTTATTTTTTTTATCTATTCTTAAGGATTATTTTAAATGCAAGAGAATGCGAGTTCCTGTGATAACAGTTGATTCAAGTAATTGTGTATATGTATGTCATCAATTACATCAGCTTCAACATATAGTATAACATAAACCTTTGTTCAGGAAGTTACTACAAGGAATTAAATTTGATAGTTTTATTTTAGATACAAAATTTTTGTTATTTTGAAAAGTATTGTTAAAAATCTCAAAAGTTTAGTTGAATGAAAAGTCCTTCTAGTTATTGATAATACACATGTAGTGTATCAGTGCGTTTTGATGTTAAAATTGTAAAATGTATTTTAAATAGACATTTATTCTGCAGAGGAGTTTTTATATTTGAAAAGAATCAGTCAAATCTTTTTAATCAGATCAAAATAAATAATGTTTCTTTGTTCTTTGTGATTATAAAATTCAAACAAAAAAAAACAACAGTGTCATAAGTTGTTAAATCATTTATACTTTACATGAAATTTTAAGGATTGAACTAACACAAGAAAATTGGTTTCATTTTATGCTAGGTAAAAAATAGCATTTCCTTTTATAACTATGAAACTCAGGTAATGGTCATAACCATAGGACGTTGTTGAACACTGATCATACTTTCAAATTCGTTATCCTTATGGTAATCAGCTTAAAATCAACTTGATGTCAAGGGTTGAAGGTCACTGAAAAAACTTCCTGACAGCAATGAAACAGCTGAGTTCAAAAACTTTTATTGAAAATTTTTGTTAATGGTATGGTGTCCCACCTTTATATTTAAATAGCATTTTAATTTCTAATCATCTCCGCATTGATAGTCTTACTTGGAATAGGAGTTATAGTAAATTGTTTGCCAAAAGTGATGGTCGTAGTATTTTTTAGCTTGAATATGTTGGTGTTTGTTTCCCAGACAGTTCTAAAACAATGGACCAGAACACAGCTCTTGACTGGATTTCATTTTCATTGTCATGTAGTTTATGAATTTGTGCTATTAATTCAATAAGCTCTTTGTATCTGATTTTTTTTTTGTGTGTGTGATGTCAGTACCAGCATACCTCGCTACTACAGAAAAGCAACTCCATTTTAAATTGCTAATGCAGTATATTGCTTTAAAGCCTTACTAAGCATCTAACTCTTTCATATGTGTTCAGTTAATCCACACCAAAAATAACAATAAAATATTTGCAACCAGGCCAATTATATGATTCCACACAGTTCCCAAATGAATATGCTTTAAAAGTGCAGTGAGGTATGTCTGTTGTATAATTTATTATTTAATTTGCTTACTTCAATGTTGTAATTAGCTTCACAATTTATAAGAAAAGCTATGAATGACCATAGATTTAGCATCATATGTATCCTATTCTTTTTTTGACAATTTTTTTAACCATCAATTTCATTAGTAAATAAGAAATGTTAACATAATATTATTTGATACTGTCTTTGGGGGAAATAACTGTTATACAGATACAAGAACCTATTCATTTCTTTCTGATATATTGTCTGTTTCATGATATAAATATGATTATTGTGTTACTTGTTTATAAAGTGGGAGAAACCTTATATATTGATGTGGGAATATATCATTGTGGTCTGCCTACTTGTATTGACACATTATTCATTGGATTCATTATTACTCTTCATTTTATTTGTGACCACTTGTAAATATGGCCATTAAATTTTCGTTTTTTTCAGTCATGTCTAATGAAATAAATAACGTTGGCAATAAAAAAAGTTTTAAAAACAAAGCTTATTAGTAAATGCTTTTTTATTTGATGATTATTAGGACTTTGTCTTTTTGTGTGATGATTATTAGGACAAGTTCTATGTCTGTCTTCTTGTGTGAGAGCGTCTGTTATTTTCTGGACTGTACAAACATTTTTGTTTGAATCAAACGTGAAAACTCAATAAATGTGTCACCATCACACATCATCAGCAAATAACACAGAATGCTAAGGAACAAGTTTATTATTTTTTTCCCCGAAATGTAGATTTTTATTAAACGAGTAGGATAGGTGCTAAAAAGAAATAGGAGAAACGTTACATTGGACGCAGTCAATTCCATTTGATAAACATACACAACCCCAACGCTTTCTCTGTAATAGGGGTTTTAATAATAAGCTATAATATTTCAATACATTTGTCAAATATCTTAGTCTGGATATTGATTTTTAAAAAAAAAAATTGCTCTCTCAATTGTTTATTTCTTAGTAATTGTAAATAGTAATAGCAACAATAAAAATTGCTTTGAAAACGCCTTTTATAGGAGACAAAATTTAGATATAAACATTTATAATGGTACATACTAAACTGGCACACACAGAAACAAGAAACATGCATTTTTACAAGGAAGTTGACCACATGTTTAACTGCCACAATTTCTCAAGTCAGATCTTGATTTACACTGCATTTTATCATTAGATGGGCTAGATGTTATAGGGGCATTGTCATTGAGATGTTAAAGAAGCACTCATTTCTTAGGTGTGCTCTTGATGTAATTTGGCACACTTTTATCAAATTATTTAAGTTGTTATCAATGACCTAACTTGAGAATCTTGTGGCCTGTAAAGCATGAGTCCAAGTGTTAGGGCTAAAAACAACCTTTTTTTTTAATTAAAAAAGTCATTGGAAATAAAATTGGAGTTATCGTGTAAAAGAAAAGTGGGTAGAAGAAAAAGTCAATTGTATGTCTTTCTAATATTTAAACTATATCAGAATTATGCAAAGCAAGTTCACCTCTTCTTTACTACTAGTGGATAAGAAAAAAGTAAATGACAAATTGCACACTTTAAAATGATTTATTACACTCTCACACCAGCACAAAAAAGTAGCCATGATGAATTAAGGTCATCACTGAATGTACAAATGACAATAATAGTACTAGAAACAATATTCAAGAGACTGCACATTCCCAAAGCCCTGGGTATAAGTACATGTTTTAACAGAGGCCAAAGAAGAATGAAGAGGATTTAGAGAAGAAAATAAGAATAATATCACATTTTAATAATAAATAAAGTTATTGGTCACTATCTCTCTTGCAATATAATTTAGGACTTTCTATTTGAGAGATAATGTAATATTTGTTGTGCATTACATTTGAAGGTAGATCGTTACATAACTTGGGCCTTCTTTTCTTAAAATAGTTTTAATTTTAAAATATATTGCCTGTAAAATAAAATTAAAATTTGCAAGTTTTAATTAAAGCAACTACTGTTTGATATAAAGAACGAATAACCAGTTAATATATATTATTCTAAGAAGAAAAAAATTGGTTTCATAGGTAATTCAAAACACCTATTGAATTAAAATCTAAAACAAAACAATACTTTGATCATCACCAGCCTTGCAACAAGCAATTAAAGTCTTTTAAATTGTTCTATTTGTACCTCTCTACCACAGTTATACCAGCATATCCTGATAGAAATCAGTGACTTACCAGATTTTTTTCACACCGACAGATTTAAAAAAAAATTGTCACAAAGCACTGAAGTATACACTTCTCTTTTGAATTTTGTGCAAACCAGTAAATTATTTCACCTTTTAAGTCACAATTTTCTAAGCAAGATATGCTTCTCTCTTTTAACATGTTTAAAAAAAAATTTATATAAACAGGCGTTCGAAACAGGTTGTAAAGGATTTTAGGGTGGGCTATCGCTAGGTTTTCCCTTTTCTGATGTTCAACTTTCTGCAGCCTGCGCTTCTCCTTCCTCCTCATCACCCTCGTGCTTCTCTTTAGGTTTCAAATCATCGCGCCAGTGGGGGTTAGATTTTTCTGGCTGTGGAAGTGGATTAGAAATATATTTAAAATGGTTGGCATACATTCAATCTCGGTTAGTTACCATGAAATCCTTAAACAGAATCATTTATGAGTCATCAGCTTATTGCATTCTAATTTTTTAGTTCATTTCTTCTATGCTATTGAAGAGTTTATTCTTACAAACAATTTTTAGAAATATTTGAAACAACAGCCAATTAAAATACAATAAAGAAAAGCAATAAACTTGATGGGTTCAAATAGTTTAAATGTTCTGAATGATAAGCATGAAACAAATAATAATTTAAGCAAAATGTTTTCATTGCAAACTAGGAAATAAGCCTGAATCTAAAAAAATAAATAAACTGAGGCATACAATAAATGTTAACATTAAAAGCAGATAATTTAAGTAGTTCAACTTGCTTTTAAAAAAAAAATTAAGTTAGGAATTAACTTAAAATGCAAAAACAGATTATCTTTCTAATAAAAAAAAATATGGAATAGACATTGAGGAAAAACATGGATTGCATCACTGTAAAAATGATAAGATATGAAAAGCAGACTGTTCACAGGGTGACTGGTGAAGAAAGGTAAGAAATATTCATGCTTGAAATATGGCAAACTGATTAATTCCATTGAAATACCAGAAATCTTATTTGCACCAACAAAGATATTTAAATCTGGTAATTCTAATTTCTCTTTAAGAGTTTAGTACAAATAGGCCTACAACACTTTTTATTTTTATAAACTTTCATATGCAAATAATGAGAGAGATCTGCTCTTTTGTGTAAATTAAAGATAATATGTAAAGATTTGGATGATTGATGATCATTATTATCCATAAAAATAAATCAAGTAGATTATAGGTGCTGTTAGTTAAATCGTGACCTGAGACCACGTTTCATTTCGTTTGTGAGTATAAGTTTAATCCTGAGATGACACTTTTTTTTGGTTTCATCATGTTTGACACTTAACACTGCTGAAGGATGAGAGAAAAAAAAAGATATCCCACAAATGTTTTATTCAAAGTTTTTAAGCATGCTTTCAGCAGGGAGCATAGATTTATTCAATTATCAGGAGTCTGCATTTACAGGTTTCATGAAATGTTGCATATATTTTAAAACTGTTGATCTTCGTGAAGAAAACAAAATTATTTTGAGATAGGTCTTCCAACCCAAACAACTGTTTCCAAGTTAGACTTAAAAGCAATTTGAAGGCAACAAGCACACATAAGAAGTATTAAATGCAGATAATCTGATTTTCAGTACAATGAATCAAATGCAGCACTTTGTTATAGATAGCATTACAACGTATCTCTCAATATCAAACTAGATTGCTTTTTAATGATGATTTTTTTCATTCAGAAAAAATATGATTCCCCCAGCATATTTTTAGCTATTAGTATTATCTATAGTCGTGTATAATGTAGTCCATTGGCTTTGATATAGTAAGTTGAACAATCAATAGAGACACATTTTAATGTATTCTATAACAATAAAAGATGTCTAACTTTTCAGAAATTTAAATTCATTTAATTTATGCTTTCTCACTGAGATAAATTTAGAACAATTATAGCATGAAAATATAGCTTTAGTTGGATATAATTTCTAATATGTTTTTTTAATCAGCTGACTTTTTTTTCATATAATTTTATTGACATACTGCTTCCCCTAAATGACGTCATTGATATTTTCACTGAAAGCTCAATGTTTGTAGTTGGCCCACTATAATTACTACTATAAAGATAATTGAGGAAACGAATCTCTTGAGAAAATTTGAATAAACTACCTGCACCATTCTGGCATTAATATCTTGGTTCCTCAGTGGTGATGGTGAGGCTGAAAATATCAGGGTGTGAAGCATGCTGTCTCAAAAAAAAAACTGTTAAACTAACTGCTATGCTCAGTAAATTATTAAAGGGCTCAGCAAACCCACAACATCATTAAAACAACTACTACTTTGGATATATGTGACTGAAGCCCTCATCAATTTTAACAAAATTAAGCAAAGAAGGAAAATAGAACTGTACATGATGCTATAAAATTTGTCATTTTGACTGATTCATGTTTTTTAATATAATGTCCATTTATTAAATTTTGAATAATGATTTGAAGTTTTTGATTTTTGTATTTTCATTTCAAATTTTTGGTCGATTCGTATGATCTCATATCAATCAGTGCTTGACCAGTAGTAGTATTTTTAGTTAATTGTTAAATATATAATTTTCAATCAAGCCAAAATATTTTATTTATTTTATGTATATATTATATATGTTTATACATTCACATACATTTGATTATGAAGCTCAACTCGAAATTATTAAGTGTTTAAATCACATTTTAACAAATTTATTATAAGCTGCTACAAAGGTTATAGTGTTGGTGCCTATGCCAATTGTATTTTTTAGGGTGTACATATACTTGTCAATTTCATGTGAAAAAATAAATATGTCATACAGTTAAGCATTTCTTGTCAACTAACTAAAGTCCAGGATTGTTAAATGCCTACTGCAGTAAACCCCCTTTTTAATCAATATTGCTATTAATTCTATATCCATATAAATTTTAGTAATATTCTGGCTTCCATATCTAAATCTTAATACCTTTATGAGGCTTGTTGAATTATGCAGTGCAATAAGTGCCACGTGGAGACAAGCAAACTAACATGTACAGACTGTTCTAGCAACTAAATAATAATCTAATTAATTACATCTACTTCAGTTAGGCTGACATCAATAAATTATTGTTTTTAGATTTGTGAGCTACTGAGGACTAAATCTAGCACAGTGCAAACAGGTTTCCTCCAACAACTAATTTCTTTTTTAAAGTGGAAAATGGATTATGTCATAATGCTAATCTAATGTAGGAGATAATAACACTTCAAATTACCGCATTAGACTTCTTCTGGGGGCAAGTGAAAAAATTTCGCACTTATTAGCATTATTATTATTATTTTTGTTAAAAATGTTAAGATTATTGCACTTTAATATGTCCAAAGATTATAACAACCAAGAAGAAACAAGTAAAACAAAATAAGGATGGCCTATGCATGAAACTAAGACATAATACAAAAAAAAAGAAACTTAAATTATTGCTAAAACAAAAAGCTAATTATGAAGAAAAGGATATATGAAATTGTGTAACTGTTAAACTATACTGAAAAAAACATATTGCAAACAGAATCATACCTCATCTTCCTCTAAGGCATATTTGTTCTGGCCTGTAGATTTTAAGTTGCCTCTGAAATCTGTCGACTCCTTTGCTTGCTGAATTTTTTTGAGTCTGAGAGCAACGCAAAAAAAAATGTTAGCTGCTACAATATAATCATTGAATGAATTACAGTCAAAAGGTAGCCTGTATCAGCCTGTATTAAATTGTATTTAAATTACTTGCATATATACGTTTAAAATTTGCATAAAAATTCATCATAGGCTCTGATAAATTGGAAATAAGGCAGAAGATTCTTACTTGCTCTCTGTCTTGTTTACTTTTCTGAGAACTGGCTTGATGCTGCAGTTTTTGTCAAGGAAAAAAGAACATGTTTTAACATTTAATAAATTGCAAAATGGGAGAATAAATAAAATGCAGTTTACATTTTTATAACTTATTCAAAAGAAACTAAACTTTTAAAATCATTGTCGACATTGTTGAATATTGTTATAAATATTTTAATGCAATTTAAGGAAAGGCAGCGAATTAAAAAGTTACTGTAAATGTAGGTCTACAAACTTTGTAAACAATTAATTTTAAATATAAATTTACATTACTTACAATTTGCCCTTGGTGTCATTTACTTTCAATGTCAGTTCATTAATCTGTTAAATTAAAGAAACAATTATTCTTAGAGCTTAATTAATTGTTGTTATAACAGTGTTTCAGAATTTTTATATCCTACTTTGAAATTTAAATTATATAGACTTACATAATTTTTGCAAAAAAATGTTTTATTTTAGATGTTTATAATTACTTTTACTGGTATTAAATTTTTTAACCATTAGAGTTTCTGTGTAAAAAAAAACAACACATCAATACTTTTACGAATTTTATAAAGTTAACTCCTTAATTCCTATTTAGATCTATTGTGTAATATGCTAGTTGCAAATGTACACCTGGTTCTTCACAAACTATTTTGTGATGCTACTGAAAGGTTACAGAATTTATATAATTTAAAGACCAATTATAATTTTAGATCAATAAGCACAAGTAGTGCACTATTTTATCTTTTGCTCTTACAATAATTTTTAAAATGAAAGGTGGAGCTCTGATGCACTTTATTTGAGAAACACTTAGAAAAACCCCCAAACAATTTCATATATATAAAATGTGTATTATTCTGTAACCAATAACATGTAGAGTGTAAGCTGAAAAGGACAGAACTCAGTCTCATTATATGTTTCAGGAATTCATTTAGCAATGATTTATCTCTAGAATGATTACATATCTATTGAAGTTTCAAGAATGACAACACATGACGCACCTCGAAATCTTGTTTGCGAATCTTGATCTCCCAGTCGTAGACCTCCTCCTCAAGGTTTGCAACCCTTTGGTGAAGATCTCTTACCAACTTCTGAAGATCAGCTGTAAGATTGTTATAATTTTTTTTTAAAGTTAATCTTTGATAAATTGAAATTCTACAATACAACAAAGAAAGGATAAATGATAGCCTTCCAATATTTGAACCAAAAAAGCGCTTTTAAATTTGAAGCTATTCAACATCTCAATATTCATTGAATTGCAAACATCTTTACAAAATAAGAGATTATCATGTGTTTCTTTTCTAAAGATAGGCAAAAGTTAAAGGTTCTGCTTAACTCAGTGTATCTATTATGTTCAAGCTAAAGACGTGTAGTTTTAATCTACCTGAAGTCAAACTCAATTTTAACACATAAAAATGTTTTTCTAGACTGAAGGCCAAGAAAATTTTGTTATTGGACTTAAGGTCCCTTAATTCATTGTCAAAAGTGCTCCGCAGGATGTTGGTACATGGAACTGCATCAACCTCCTAGACCCCAGTCCCTTGTCTGCTTGAGGTGTAACAAGGAGAAATTCCTTCCAACCAGTCCTATTATAAAAATTAAGAGGCATTGATCTAGGAGACATTTCCTCAACATTTTCTTACCCTGTACAAGGCCATCCAACTTGAGGGGAGCAACTCTGTCATTGATAAATTTCTCTTTCTCGGCAGCTTTCTGCTTGGCCTCATTACGAAGGTCTTCAGCAGCCTTCTGCATAATCAGTTTCTGTCATGGAAAGATTACATTTTAATCAGTAAAAAAAGCTTCAACTTTCAAACAAGTTTTTTTTAATAAATAAGAAATAACTTACATGCAAAAAGATTTCCAACAAGAAATTTTATTTCAGTCTCTTGAGAAGTGTGAATATGTAAATAGATTTTATCACATAATCAAATAATCCGAAAAATTTAACATGAGTTAACAATTTAGAAAAAAAAAAAAAGCAATCCACGAACATAGACATTTAATATGGGATTTTTATTACAATAATGATCTTAACAGGAACTGCCCATAAAATGTTTATCATACAAAATTTAATTGTAAGGAATTGAAAACATTTCGGGGTGGGGGAGAGAAGCAGATTAGATAACTTTTTTTTAAAGCTGTTGACTTTATCCCCATGTTCTCTCCCTTTCCTGTATGCTGCTAGATTAATGTCACGTGATCTCTTTGTTTGCTCGTTTCAACTCTTACCTTGAGGAGCTTCTTCTTCTCAGCAGAGAGACCTCCAAGGCCTTTCCTCTTTCCCTTCTTCTTTTTCTTCTCCTCCTCTTCGGCCTTTACCCTGGCAGCCTGATGAGGTGAAATTAAATCAACAAATTCATTTTTTGAAACAATTATAGGCTAGGCTGGAAGGCCATTTTTTCTGCTCTTTAGTATTGGTATACTCTCATCACATGGGCAGCCTACAGCTTTTAAAATGTCTGTATAACATAATCTTATTTTATACTTTTTTGTCAAATGAAAAAGTTAAACGTTTTTTTAAAAAAGTAAAAAATGATTGCTATTTTCAGAAAAGTTACGATAAGGAAACTCGTTGATACAGAAAATAGATTAAATAATGTAAAAACATAGAAGAATTTAGTTTTAGTTGTAGTGTCTCAAATAAGGGAAATAATTATTGTAAAGTCATAACATTTGGTTTAATTACAAAGTGGTTGTCTTTCCATTAATTAAAGCTATTATTTTATTGTATGATTACTATAGCCAAAACTAAAATATACACCATTCATCTCTAAACTTAACGTAAGTTGACGTAAGTCCTCATTTCTCAATAATCACCCCCTCCCTTTTTTTCCCCCCGCCCATGCATAAAATGTAAGCAAGTCGGACTTAATTATTATTCTCTGGTTATATCCCCCCCCCCCTTTTTCCATTTGCCAACACCACTAGAAACCAATTTTACCTGCATTGTGCAAGGTAAGCTGTTCTGGCCAAGAAACAGCAAGGGTTGGGGTGGTAGGGGGGGGGATATGGTGCTTCAGTTTCCCTGACATGACCTAGACACGCTCACAGCTCCGCATGTGGACTGACTATAAACTGCTGATATTGATATTTACCTACAATAATACTACGTGTCTGTGGTCCAGTTTGAAGAAGTCTTGCTCACGGACGGCACTTATCAGAGGCTGTGCTTATGTGTATAATATTTGCAATCGGTCAATATAAGAAACTGATTTAATGCATCTGATAACATCACATTGTGTCAAAATATTCTTTATGAAAACGTTCTTTTCATTGCACCACTACCCTCTTGCGACTGTGAAAATCTGAGCACGTGAAATTACTTCTATGTTTGCTGATCATTTCATTCAAACGAATAGCACAAAACGAATATCCTTTTTTTTTAGTTTTGTTTCATTTTTTTTTTATAGTTTTTTTTTCGTTTTTTTTAAAAGTTTTTTTTCTTAATTTTGGTAATAATAAGCTTATGTTTGGATCTATTTTCTGTCATGTTTTCAATTTCCGTTGTTCACACCACTAAGATCGTCAGTGTAAAGAAACATTGAGACCATGCTATTTTTAAAATAGGCCTACATTTAAATCTCTATCAAGAAAAAGTGATGAGCAAAAGTTTAACAAGAATCTGAATAGGAGATGGCGTAAATACTTTTACTCTTCTTAGCCGGGCCAATCAATCAATAAAACAATTGTCCACCGTTGAGTTTTTGTGGTTGTTTTTACATTTGAGAACCGCTGATGCAACAAAAGTGCTCGTTTCTAGAAGCACTTCCTAACATTCAAGATATCTCGAAGTTTGGCGGTTGATGTGTGAACCTGAGCCAAGAACGAGGCTGGGATCTGCCAACATTCCTCACGTGAAAACATCAACCTCAGTTTTCGCTCTTGTCTCCATGACAACAGGGTACATTTATACGCGCCTAGACATATCTTTTTCTTCAGGTGGGGAATATTTATAGAAAAAAAATATAGTAGCAAAGCAAAGTCACTGACGCCAGCAAAAACTGTTTTTCTGGTTTTTAAATGTACATATACTTTTAGGGGGTGGGGGTGCATAGTAACCATTGCTAGGCAATACAATTATGCAAAGCAAAAGCTATGAAAAGATATGGTCCGAAATTCATCTATTTTTTAAATATATAATAATGTCTCTTATAGGAGCACAGATACTAGGCCATTCCATTAAAGTTACCCATTATGTTCGCCACATTCATTTTAGCTCCGTGTGACGTCAAACTAAAAGATCTTGGTAAGTTGAAACGTAAACAAACCACAAGCCCCTGTCGTGATGTGAGATGTGTTGTAAGATCTAGCCCAACCGTTTGTTACCGAGCTGGAGATGTTAATCCATGTTGTTCGCTTAAATCCAGATTTAGCACGATAAAATGTGCTAGATAAACACAAAAGTAATTATTGTGTGTAGCAAAAAACTACGCCGCTCGTGCGCAAATTTGGCGTGGCGTACGGTGGGGCTCATCTAGAACGCCTTATACAAGTTTTTGTTTTTTCACTTCTTTTTTTAAAATGTTGAAAACTCTTCCTTTGGGAACATAGTTGTAGTTAAATTAAATATATGATTGCCGTTACTATGTTTACCTTCTAGGGATAATTTTACAAAATAAATAAAACAATAGAATTACATTTAAAACTTTTAAATGATGTAAATCAGGATTACGACCTAAGATTGTGACCTTGGGATTATGACCTAGGATTATGACCTTAGGATTATATACCCTTAGCAGTGCCTACCTCCTCGGCCTCCATTCTGGCTCTCTCCTCGCGCTCCTCTTGTTCCTTGCGTCTCTGTTCTTCCTCCTGCAATAGTAGAGTGAGATGTCAGTACTTAGAACTGAACACAAACGTGAAATTATTTAATCTGCTCTTTCAAAACTGTTTGAAACTAGACTAAAATCCCAATGATTGCAATATCTGAGATTATGAAATGCTTTAGTAGTTAGTAGACTCAAAATGTTACAGTTGTGTGGGGCTACACTCTGTTCAGTGCCGGCTCAAAGTACCGGTAAGCTACAAAGCGGTTTTGACTACGAAAAACATGGTTCTTGACGGGTTCTTGAAAAGAAATTTGGCTCTCAAAATTTTTTTAATCGTCCTGCTGCTGATTTTTGGCGCTTTTGACTAATGAGTTTGCCGACCACTTTTGACTCATGAGTTTTCCGACCACTTTTGACTCATGATTTTTCCGACCACTTTTACTAGTGAGTTTGCCGACCATTGCCCTAGTTGCCAGCAACGGTAGGACGGGTCGTGACTCTGTTCCAGGTTATTACCGACGCACGCAGTAATGGTTACGCCCATGATAAACAAAAATGGTGTCATAGAGAGTGGGAATCAAGTTTCGTAGTTGAGTCATAAAATCCAATACAAAAATATTACTTGTAAAACATTTTTAGTCATAGGCTGTGGACCACAAAGAGCTCCATAGAGTGGTGACTATGAACCGGCTTGCATTCGCCCCTCCTTAAACCCCCCTCCCCAGGACTTGCGATTTGCATAGTTACGAATCGCTAGCATAGGGAGCGGCTTACAGAGCAGGTGTAGGATCACACAAAAGTGTTAGAGCTCCCCGTGATCAACAGATTGCATTTACCACTCTCCCACTTTTAGAAACAAAAATATAGACACATTTTAAAACAAAATTAAAATAACATCGGCTGATATTAGTGATATTAAATATAAGGAAAGGGATGTTCGAAACATTGCCTGGTGTCAAATACAAGGAAAGGGATGTTTGAAATATTGTTGCCACTAACATCGTCTATATTCTGGCTTCCAATACTTTATATAACCTATAGCAGGGCTTCAACACATAAATTCGGCACTGGTCACACAAGACATGAAAAGAAAATGGGGGAAAAAACCCCACCTAAGTTAAGTTCAAAAGTATTGTTAGCTTTGATAACCCTCATCCGAGTAAGTGTTTGTTCAAAAGTAGTGTTAGCTTTGATAACCCTCATCCGAGTAAGTGTTTGTTCAAAAGTAGTGTTAGCTTTGATAACCCTCATCCGAGTAAGTGTTTGTTCAAAAGTATTGTTAGCTTTGATAACCCTCATCCGAGTAAGTGTTTGTTCAAAAGTATTGTTAGCTTTGATAACCCTCATCCGAGTAAGTGTTTGTTCAAAAGTAGTGTTAGCTTTGATAACCCTCATCCGAGTAAGTGTTTGTTCAAAAGTATTGTTAGCTTTGATAACCCTCATCCGAGTAAGTGTTTGTTCAAAAGTAGTGTTAGCTTTGATAACCCTCATCCGAGTAAGTGTTTGTTCAAAAGTATTGTTAGCTTTGATAACCCTCATCCGAGTAAGTGTTTGTTCAAAAGTATTGTTAGCTTTGATAACCCTCATCCGAGTAAGTGTTTGTTCAAAAGTAGTGTTAGCTTTGATAACCCTCATCCGAGTAAGTGTTTGTTCAAAAGTAGTGTTAGCTTTGATAACCCTCATCCGAGTAAGTGTTTGTTCAAAAGTATTGTTAGCTTTGATAACCCTCATCCGAGTAAGTGTTTGTTCAAAAGTAGTGTTAGCTTTGATAACCCTCATCCGAGTAAGTGTTTGTTCAAAAGTAGTGTTAGCTTTGATAACCCTCATCCGAGTAAGTGTTTGTTCAAAAGTATTGTTAGCTTTGATAACCCTCATCCGAGTAAGTGTTTGTTCAAAAGTATTGTTAGCTTTGATAACCCTCATCCGAGTAAGTGTTTGTTCAAAAGTAGTGTTAGCTTTGATAACCCTCATCCGAGTAAGTGTTTGTTCAAAAGTATTGTTAGCTTTGATAACCCTCATCCGAGTAAGTGTTTGTTCAAAAGTAGTGTTAGCTTTGATAACCCTCATCCGAGTAAGTGTTTGTTCAAAAGTAGTGTTAGCTTTGATAACCCTCATCCGAGTAAGTGTTTGTTCAAAAGTATTGTTAGCTTTGATAACCCTCATCCGAGTAAGTGTTTGTTCAAAAGTATTGTTAGCTTTGATAACCCTCATCCGAGTAAGTGTTTGTTCAAAAGTATTGTTAGCTTTGATAACCCTCATCCGAGTAAGTGTTTGTTCAAAAGTATTGTTAGCTTTGATAACCCTCATCCGAGTAAGTGTTTGTTCAAAAGTATTGTTAGCTTTGATAACCCTCATCCGAGTAAGTGTTTGATATCATCCAGTCTTGTCAAGGTAAGACTAACTGGCCAATAAAGACAGTTTATTGGTGTTAAGGTATCATAAATATAAGTACTATAAATACAATTCGGATACTTCATTCACCTGTCTCTACTTAGAATTACAATCATTTCACATGGGCATTGTTGTGGAATAAAACTAAAACTTGATGCGATTGCTGAATCCATTGAAACCATTCCTCCTCATCTTTCTGACTTGGTAAAAAGCAAAGGAAATAACGTGTCTAGCCAAATGGAGCTGCTCTTTTGCACAATTACACATGTATTCTGCTCAACTTTATTTCTGCCATAGAAACTTAACAAATCATTAGTACTACAGCTACAATGTGCACGCAATCAGCTTTGTGTTTACATTAGAGATGCTAAATAAACCTAGATCAATGTTGGTGCATCGTGTCTTACAGTGAAGCACTAGGCGCCTTCAAATGAAAGAAAGTTTTGTCGTGCGTTATAATTATAATAATAAAGTCGGGCATATTTTAAACCAGGCGTGGGAAATATACGTCATTAAAGATGGTTGTTTAAACCCTGTTTTAGGCACTAGTAAAGAAATCATGGTTGGCTCTTAAATATATCAATAATTCCCGTGTGTGTTACTTCGTGTGAGGGGCTAGACGGACTAATAAGCTAGCGTGACAGTTTGCATCATAGTATTGATGACGCAATAAACATTCTCTTTTTTTTTCAAAGAATTACGATACTCTCCAACACACATAAACTAGCTCATATTTGCCCAGACGCCTTTGCGAAGGTAAACAAATTAGATCACAGATGGAATCAAACAAAATATCCACACAACTCAATGGAGTTATTAAAGACTGTCCCATTTAAGTTATTAAAATGAAAGAAGTGCACTTAACAGCAACGGAGAAGATAAAAAAAAACGAATAATCAATTATTTGTTTTTCCGAACAACGTGAAGTTAATTGAAAAACGCCGATGATTTGTCCTACCTTTCCTAAGGCTTGTACTTATTTCAGATCTATTTCCACACCGATCTATGCTCGTGGCCAAATGCAAACAAACATGCAGGAAGGATACGAAGAGAACGCTCCAAGTCCAAGGATCGACACCGAAAGGAACGCGTCCCGAAAATACAGGAATCCCGTGCCAAACGAAATGGTATATCACCACACGGCACAAAGAAAATTGCCTAGCAACGTTTGTCTACAAGTAGTTTTCAACACAAGAGAGCTGTGCCATAAAAAACACACCAAAAACATGTAGAAGAAAAGGTGTAATGTTAACAACAACGAGTCTCAGACTTGTCAACGGGGTACGAACCTAAACAGCTTTGTTGATGCTGTGAACTCAAATTAACCTGGCCGTTATTGTATTGCTGTTGTTTTCATTGACATGGGAGGTGGGGGGGGGGGGAATAAGAGACGGGTGGGGGTTTAGGGGTTTGTGGGTGGTACATGTTTCATGAACACCGATTACCTTAGAGTTTAGAGTCAACAACGTCCCCGAGTTTCGATGCCGAGGGTACAAACAAGTGATACAAACAAGTGGTACAAACAAGGGTTACAAATTAGTCCCACGTGTATCCAAGGGACATGAAACGCATTTTTTCCCTTCGAATATACAAAGGAGTTGTCTTTTCATTTTTTCATTGAAAATAAAACCCATTATGTCCATATCCCCCCCACACACCTACCCTCAATCATATTCCTATACACATACTAACATAAACACACACACACATACACTACCACAGACATACACACCTATAAATACACACATACCTACACAAACACACTAGAATACCATTACACACACACACACACATCTACATACGCAAACACACACACAACAAAGTAATCTACTAGGTAAAGATGCAAACAAAAGTAACACATAGACGACCAGTGAAAGTGTGTCATCAACTTAAGATATCAGCCTTTAATATCTTTGTTTCGTGTTCAGTTACAGTGCAGAAGATAATGGGCTGTCCGGTTGGAACAGTTCGGTTAGAGCTCTGGGGCTGGAACAGTTTGGTTAGAGCTCTGGGGCTGGAACAGTTCGGTTAGAGCTCTGGGGCTGGAACAGTTCGGTTAGAGCTCTGGGGCTGGAACAGTTCGGTTAGAGCTCTGGGGCTGGAACAGTTCGGTTAGAGCTCTGGGGCTGGAACTCTTTTTCCAGAATTGAAAGCCCTGGCACGACATGCTGAGACAACTCTTGTCAGTTTTGAAAAAATGTTGGTTAGACGTCATTTTAGTTCTGACGCATTAACATTACAAATTAACATATCAGCCGAACCCTATATTTAATCCATTAAGAACATTCTGCATGTGAATGTGGCTTATGTAAGAAACATCATAGGGACATAATATCGCGCATATGTATGTAAATATGGAATGTGGGGTTTACATGGTGTTATACAGAAGAGTTCGATTGATGTGAATGAGGTTCAAAGACCGAGTAAAATATACAACAGAATTGTATCCAATGCGTCGTAGAAGAGGTGGAAAGGGAGAGAACAAACTTGCGACGTTGACTTATGGCGTAACGTCTCCTCGTGTTTGTATTCACCTTGAGATTGGGGATGGGGTGGGGGGAGGGAGGTGCGAGTGTGTAACCATGGGAACACAAATCCAAAACAAATGCTTTTGATCTCTAGAACAATTCGAGATTATGTTTCTTTTACGGTCACTGAGGGGAATGATCCGGGCGGGTGTTTTCTGACGCTGGTTCTAATCACCATGGTGACAGAGTCAGTGCAAAATATAGGGAGGAAAGATGGCGTGGGTCAAGGAGTCACACGAAGTTATGGAGCTGCATTGGGTTTTTTTTAAAAACAATAATTGCTAACTGTTGTTAATGTTCATATGATCTATGTACCCTCACCCCACACCACCTTAAAACATATCGTATTTATTTGTCTTCTATTATATATTAGGGGTTATTGGGGGTTGGTGGGTGGGTGTGTGTTGAAGGGGTAGGGGCTGGAAGTTTACATGTGCTGACTCGGGAACGGTTAATGGGTTTACAACTCACACACACCTTTTTTCAAAAACGTCCGTTTTTTAATTTAATTTTTTTCTGGGTTTAATTTTAAAAACGATCAAACTATACAGAATGTAAGAAGAAGAAGCAAAATCCTTTAAAAATTACTTTTAAATTGGGAATTTTATAGCTAAATAAAGGGTGGAGGAGGAGCAATAAAGCTTGTGTTAACTCTTTTGACCTACATTCGTGTCAACGTTTTAGTGTGAAAAGATTCTGTACTGCTAGTACTGCTCGTTCGTCAAATTATTTCCATCCTGTCTTGTTTTCCGATAGCGTAACTGAACATTTTAATTGGCTTCCATATCATTTCAATTATGTCCTCACCATCTGATGCATCACTACAGCACTCAAGACATTTTTTAACGGAAAAACAATTTTTGAAAGTCTTCCCAGGCCACAGTGACACCAGGCAGGAGATCGCCTGGCTGTTAAAAAAACCCAACTCACGTAACGTTGTGTTTAAAGATAACTATAGTGTGCCTGACCTTGACCTTCATAATGCATAAAATCGAGTAATATAAATTTTAAAAGTTTTAGAAATAGCGGCTTGAAATATCATTAGCAACAACTGATCCACTAGCCAGATATCTTCGTATAAGAAAGTTACATTCTAACACAACGAATCTTATCAATCCCCCCACACACACATATACACAAATCGACAGTTAAAATGTAAGTTGTTAGAGTTGCCTACCTTTCTTCGTTTCTCCTCCTGTTGTTTTCTCTCTTCCTCCTGCCGCCTTTTTCGTTCGTCCTCCTGTCTCTGCCTCTCAGCCTCCTCTTCCTCTTGTTGTCTTCTTCTCCTCTCCGCTGCTTCTCTTTCGGCTGAGTCGTCTTCTTCAGCTGCAGGAGCGGACGATGTTTCCTGGAGTCGAAACAGTTTTTCTCTTATATGTGGTGTAATAGTTTTTTTCCCTTATAGAATGAGGTGGTGTAAAGTGTTTTCTCTCCAATGTGTGGGTGTAAAGTGTTTTCTCTCCAATGTGTGGGTGTAAAGTGTTTTCTCTCCAATGTGTGGGTGTAAAGTGTTTTCTCTCCAATGTGTGGGTGTAAAGTGTTTTCTCTCCAATGTGTGGGTGTAAAGTGTTTTCTCTCCAATGTGTGGGTGTTAAGTTTTTTTAAAAATAAATGTGTGGATGTAACGTGTTTTTTTTCTGAAATGTGTGGATGCAAAGTGTTTTTTCTTTCTAAAATGTGTGGATGCAAAGTGTTTTTTCTTTCTAAAACGTGTGGATGCAAAGTGTTTTTTCTTTCTAAAATGTGTGGATGCAAAGTGCTTTTTCTTTCTAAAATGTGTGGATGCAAAGTGTTTTTTCTTTCTAAAATGTGTGGGTGTAAAGTGTTTTTTTAAATGTGTGGGTGTAAATTGTTTTCTCTCAAATGTGATGATTTAAAATTATTTTCTCTTACACGCCTTTGAGGGTGTTTTCTGTAAAGGTGTGGTGTTATTCATGTTGAATAAGCAAATAATTTTTGGGGTTTTAATTTCGAATGTATCTACATCAGCTGCTGGGTAGAAAACACAGTACGTGGTAATTGTTCTTTTTGCTGATGGTGCTGGTGGTGGTGTTGGTGATGGTAAAGGTTAGTAGTAGCTTACAGTTGATACATTTGTTGATGGTTAGTGCGAATACATTGATTTGTGCCTTGATATTGTGGCTGTGAAGTTGTTAACGAGACATGAAACAAAATACACAAGTACCAAATTGTTGTCATAGTACGTTATTAATATCATCGTCCTTAAAATCATTCACAAGAAACACATTAATGAACTCATAAATTTAATCAAATACAAAAAAGGAAGGAAATAAAGTTAAAAATAATATTTAAAAAAATTAAAATAAAAACATTTTAATTTGTTCTTTTTAAACTGACGAAAATGTGACTTTCTTAAAATGAAATCAAATGGTTTACAAATCTTATATTAAGATTAAAACATTAATAATATGATCTAATTTATCATTTGAAACCTTGAGAATCACAATCACAACAAGACAATATTACAAATAAGCCATTCTTGAGACAAGCAGAAAAAGGTCAAGAAAAAAACAACGCAATAATTTTTAACGAATAGCTGAGTTTGGCTTACGATAAACTCGTCGAGTCAATAAGAACATCGTCTTAAATGTAAACAATAGAAGAATAGAAGCTCTCCCATAGACAAGGGCAGCATCTGACGACCAAACAAGAAGACGGTAAAAATACGCTTTGAGTTGCGCATGCGCCCTTGCACACTTTCGTGCTTGTTCGATCACTACAACACGATAGTTTGACATGAAAGTTAGCAGATTTACCCCCAGAAAAAGGAATTCTAAAAATATTTATTATTATTGGAACCTGGTACCATTAGATGGAACTGAAACGAATTCTAAACATATTAATTGTCATCTGGTACCATTAGGGTTGACTGTTGAATTGCATCCGCTGACGTGAGTAATACATTCAGATATACATTCAGACTTACATTCAGACTTACATTCAGACTTACATTCAGACACAATTCATCAGAAGTGCAACAACTCTTTATTTGACAGATTATTTAAATCAATAACATTTTTTTACCTTTTCTTCAAGAGATTAAAAATAAAAATTAAATTGTAATATAAAATAACGATACCGAGAAAACACTGTAATAGCCTAATACTTAGTGAGAAGACACTGTAATAGCCTAATACTTAGTGAGAAGACACTGTAATAGCCTAATACTTAGTGAGAAGACACTGTAATAGCCTAATACTTAGTGAGAAGACACTGTAATAGCCTAATACTTAGTGAGAAGATACTTAAGTTGATTTCTCCAGTTGCACAGGGCCTCATTCGAACATGCTCAGACATTTACATCGAAAAAATTACATAGAGGAAAATGGAGTTGAAGTCAGGATATAACTTTGAAGACATCCAATTTTATTTTTCCACCAATGGTCATCATATGGGTTGTCTGTTTTATAGTCGGTAACAATGTTACGACATTTACGGAAATTAAGATATAAAATTTATTATATTAGTTTATTGAATATGATTGTGAAAAATGACCAGTGTTTGACCTCTTTTAACAAATACAACAACAACAAACAAACCAAAAAAAAAAAAAAAAAAAAACAGTGGCTGTGTTCCATGTTGTTATTAACTAAAAGAATTCTGTTAGAGATTACAGACGACATAGCTTTGTATCTTGTGAAAAGATTACATTTCAGAATTGATTGTGGGGGGTGAGGAGGTCGAGGGGGAATGGCTTGTCAACAATTTTATTATAATTTTTATGATTAGAATGATCGACATTAAGATTATTTGGTGGTTGTTTTCTAGAGGTGCCTTTAGGGACGTCATTAGGACAGGCGGATGGTCTATAGTATAACACAAGACGACGAGGAGGAGAACATTGAAAGAGATGCAATATCAACTATCTCAGGACCACCAAACAACGAGTGGTGAGGGGAGAAAACGAAGGGCACCGAGTCTGTCCGGCAAAGCTTGACCACAACACAAATCTAAACTAGGCACGAGGAGATCACGTGCTCCCACAAACCTCTTCGGCAGGTTCTGGCTCTCTGGCGGCACGTGGTGCTTCTTCCTGTTTGTGTGACGCCACGACGAGGGGAGAGAAGTTTCAAATGAGAAGCGGTTAATCAACAAAACAAAAATAAAATAAATTAAAAATAAAATAAGTAAAATAGCATTTTCATACAACAGAAATTAAAATTATGATTTTCAAAAAATCCAAGCCATGAATAAATATTACATTAGCTTATATGAAAATACTCATAAGGCAAAAGTGATTTTATGACAATGTTTGTTACTTAGTAGAAGAGATGTGCAGCAAGACATAGCAGTCTGTTATGTTTTTATGAATATAAATTGATGATGATTGCATACACTATATATAGCATTATTTAATTTTATTGAGTATCCATATACATGTAATTAGTAGCTAATTTAAGCCTGATTGAGCTGCGAATATATAGGTATAACGAAAGCCAGCATCCATCAATGGTAATGCTAAAAATCTTATCAGTTATATAAATACAACATTTTGCTAAGTCATTCAATGCATATATATAAACATAAATGTATATACATGTATTATATATTGATACATAATAACATTCATACTATGTTTGAACTAAGCGGCCAATGCTCACGACTAGTGTTACAAAACAGAGCTTTATATATGTGGGAGGGGGCTTGGGGGAGCTAAAAATGAAAGTGAGGATTTAAATATACATAAAATAATTTGGGAATGTCGGTCGGACAACTTAACCCCGTTGTTTTGTTCTGTACATGCATCTAAGAGAGGGTTTGATTATATGACATCCACATATGTAATTACACATACAGAAGATATGCTCTACACATAAGTAATTGCATCTAGAGCTTTCACTAGATAAGGATCAATAACTGACCGAGTAACGTTACGTGTATTGTCTAGAACAGTGCTACTCAAAGTGGTGGTCCGCGGAGCGGTGCCGGTCCGTGGGCCATCATCCGCCGGTCCTCAGAAGTTTTCAAGAAAACTCATTTCGCTTCCACGTCAGTACAAGAAAAATAGTGCACCGGTCCCTGGTGCAATGGAACAATTCCTGCCGGTCCACCATACTAAAAAGTTTGAGAAGCACTGGTCTAGAATGTATATGTGTGGAGAAATGTGTGTTGTGTTATAGTCATGTGTAGTGTGTAGAATTTATATGTGTGGAGAAATGTGTGTTGTGTTATAGTCATGTGTAGTGTGTAGAATTTATATTTGTGGAGAAATGTGTATTGTGTTATAGTGATGTGTAGTGTGTAGAATGTATGTTTGTGGATAAATGTGTTTGTATTATAGTGATGTGCATTATGTAGGAATGTGTCTTGTGTCGTGATAATCGAAGACTACAGTTAAATACTAAATCTAAACTATTACCCCTGGCGTCATTATTTAGATACTAAACAGTCGATTCAGAGGCGTAAGCAACATGGGTAGCGTGAGAATTTGAGTCATGATACAGGGCCTTTGAAATGGTAGAAATGTACACATTGAGCTCCTAGAAAAAATATATTCTTTAGAAAAATTGACCCAAGTCACAAGTTTAAAAGTTACACTGCTGAATGACTTACTTCTCCAGCTGACAAAATGATGCAATAAATCTACTGATCAACGACTGTGTGACTAATGAAGTTCATTGCAGAGGAAGCACTGAATTCTTTGACTGAATTCTTTGACTGAATTCTCAAGATTTGGCAATACGTCTAGGTTTACAGGATTGGGAAATAGACATGTGCTTACATGATTGGGAAATAAGCATTGGTTTACAGGATTGGGAAATAAGCCTAGGTTTACAGGATTGGGAAATAAGCCTAGGTTTACAGGATTGGGAAATAAGCCTAGGTTTACAGGATTGGGAAATAAGCCTAGGTTTACAGGATTGGGCAATAGGCCTAGGTTTACATGATTGGTAAATAAGCCTAGGTTTACAGGATTGGGCAATAGGCCTAGGTTTACAGGATTGGGCAATAGGCTTAGGCTTACAGGATTGGGAAATATACCTGTACTACAAGATTGGGAAATAAGCATTGGTTTACAGGATTGGGAAATAAGCCTTGGTTTACAGGATTGGGAAATAAGCCTAGGTTTACAGGATTGGGAAAAAGACCTAGGCTTACAGGATTAGACAATAGGCCTAGGTTTACAGGATTGGGCAATAGGCCTAGGTTTACATGATTGGGAAATAAGCCTAGGTTTACAGGCTTGGGAAATAAGCCTTGGTTTACAGGATTGGGAAATAAGCCTAGGTTTACAGGATTGGGAAATAAGCCTAGGTTTACAGGATTGGGAAATATACCTGTACTACGGATTGGGAAATAAGCCTTGGTTTACAGGATTGGGAAATAAGCCTAGGTTTACAGGATTGGGAAATAAACTTCGGTTTACAGGATTGGGAAATAGACCTAGGTTTACAGGATTAGACAATAGACCTAGGTTTACAGGATTCGGAAATAGGCTTAGGCTTACAGGATTGGGCAATAGGCTTAGGCTTACAGGATTGGGCAATAGGCTTAGGCTTACAGGATTGTGCAATAGGCCTAAGTTTACAGGATTGAGAAATAGACCTGTGCTACGGGATTGTGAAATAGACCTAGGCTTACAGGATTGGGCAATAGGCTTAGGTTTACAGGATTGGGCAATAGGCTTAGACTTACAGGATTGGGCAATAGGCTTAGGCTTACAGGATTGGGTAATAGGCTTAGGCTTATAGGATTGGGCAATATGCCTAGGCTTACATGATTGGGCAATAGGCCTAGGCTTACAGGATTGGGCAATAGGCCTAGGCTTACAGGATTGGACAATAGGCATAGGTTTACAGGATTGGGCAATAGGCCTAGGCCTACTATATACGAGTGCAACTGTGAATTTTTATTTTATCGTCATTCTGATCAGACTTATCGAGCCACTTTTTTTAAAACCAGGCATGTATGAACTCGCGCTGAGATATTGAATGACTACGTTATCTGACGTCATACAAGATGCTAGTGACGTGGCAGCCGAAGGATATGCAAATTATTGAAAACCCTAGCTGAATGACCGTCAAAGAATAATGACCTCAAAGGACATCTAAGGATTACAATTACGTGGACGGGTCTTCAAAGGTAAATAAAATAGGTTAACTGTAACACATATATGTTTTATGTTTGGGTTTATGGTTGGGTTTATGGTAGGGTTTAAGGGAGTTTAAAAAAATAATTCGGAAATGTATATCATATTTTCATTTTGTGTTAACAAAGGAATGTAAAACTAACACAAAATGAAAAGATATCTTTGAATGAAATAAAAGTAGATTGCTAGAATTTAAACTTCGATAAAATAAATACATATTAACGCTTTTTATATCAGATGTTAACAATTATTGAATTATTATTTTAACAGATATATAAAGATGGCTCTCTACAGCAAACTGGGATGTGTTGTATATTTCATTGTGTTGGCGTGTTGGGGAATGGGGTTCAATGTTAATGACTAAAGTTACGATACAAGTCTATGCAGTCAAGGGCGAGGCGTACATGGCAGACAGAGGCGTACATTGCAGACATTGAATACACTGAAATAAATAAAGTAATTGAGTATATCTAACAGCTAGTTGGTGACAGTATAATTGGGTTATAAATATGATACAAAATGGCGAGCAAAACGTAATGGATAACTTTAGAATACCTCCTCGTCTCCGCCTCTTCGTCGTCTGCTTCTAGCGCTAGTTGTTTCCTGGAATTCAAAACCGGACATGACGACAAATAGAAGAGAGACACAGCAACAGACAAATAGAAGAGAGACACAGCAACAGACAAATAGAAGAGAGACACAGCAACAGACAAACAGAAGAGAGACACAGCAACAGACAAATAGCACAGAGACACAGCAACAGACAAATAGAAGAGAGACACAACAACAGACAACTAGAAGAGAGACACAGCAACAGACAAATAGCAGAGAGACACAGCAACAGACAAATAGAAAAGCATTCATCGACAGGTTAGAAAATTTGTGTTGTTTTGGGGAAGAGAGTTTGAAATTGAGCGTTTTATATAGAAACACCATTGTGTGCTCTATTTTCTATAGTAACACCATGGTGTGCTCTATTTTCTTTAGTAACACCGTGGTGTGCTCTATTTTCTACAGTAACACCATGGTGTGCTCTATTTTCTATAGTAACACCACGGTGTGCTCTATTTTCTATAGTAACACCATGGTGTGCTCTATTTTCTATAGTAACACCATGGTGTGCTCTATTTTGCAAAGAAAAATAATACTTGATTTATAAAATACATGTTAACCCGTCCACATGTACTTTTAAACGTTCAATAATTATGGACTTAAAAGAACATGGATGAATGTCTTTATTTAAAATGATAACCTGATATAGAAATTTAGCGATTACTTTTGACGTTAAAGAGAAGAGTGTTGGTTATGCAACCAAGTATTTGGACGGGGTCAAACAATTTTGTCAAAACATAAATACATGTATTGACATTTAACAACTAAAAATTGAGCTTAGAGGCAAGAGATCAAATCGTGGTGTTTGTTCACTGAAAGCAACACGAGCGGAAACAAAATGAAGTTTTAGTAAAAAAAAAAATGTGTTTGAAAAAATAACTGAAAAAAGGAACAAATGCAAAGATTACGCAACTTGACAAAGAATATTAACACTAGTGTTGTCTCCGTCTGAGATTGAAACTCTGATTCGATTTAAATCTACAGGTATTCTTTTCTGTAACAAATAAGGATACTCGGTGACTTAAATGCACTATTTAGTAATTTTAATGACATCTTAAACTGATATTGATTTTTCATCTGTATTACATTTTTTTAATGATTTGAAAAAAACAAAACTTTTCATTCTCTTTCATTTTAATTTAATTATTGTTAAACAACTCAATGCCGAAAATGTATGCAAACAATGATTTTAAAAAGTAATAATTAAAAAAAAATAATGGACAAAAAATGAATAAAAAACAAGAGAAATAGAAAACAATTGATTGAAATTGATCTTTTAGAATTACCTCGGCTGGAGCCTCGTCCTCGTCAGCACGTCTCCTGTTCCTACGACTGGAAGTGTCTTCCTCTTCAGCAGCGGGCTCACTGGCAACACAAAAGTGGTCTCATCAGCTGACATTACTGACACGTGCAACGCAATAGGGTCTATCAGCTTTTATCGTTTAATTACTCAACTAAATAGAGAGTTTTATCATCTTCAATTATTTACAAATTACTTTTGGCGTGTTACTTCGTCACAAGTTATAAAATGGTTTTAATACAAGAGGAAGTCCTAAGCGTGTTGGTCAGGTTTATCGTCTTAACTAAAATAATTTACATTACACTCACGGCGGCGGGTCTAGCAGAGTTGCCAGAAGGTGAGCGGGGTACCCCCCTCCACTTTTTATGACTTAAGATTAAATGCATCTTAAGCAATAAAGGAACATGTTTTTAAAATGTTAAAATAAAATTAAATTGAACCATTATTTTTCGACAGTAACCCCGTATTCACCCCTTCCCACATTTATTTTACCAACTGGTGTAATTAATGTTCACTATAAACTCAAACGTGAAGCCTTGTTGATATATTATTTATAAACTTTGAAAAATAAATAACAGCGGTAAAGGGAGAGAACAAAGTCCGTGATGTGGGGGGGCGGACCCATTTAATGCATTTTTAATGCAGTTCCTTTTATTATGCATTCAGAAATAATTGAGACACTTTATAATTAATCGTTGTACATCCCCCACCCTCCACCGTAGATTGATGAGTGTGTGGATATGTTACATAGAATTAATCCATTCACACCTACTGATATCAATAAAATTTAATTTAAAAAAAGATTATTTGTGATTATTTAGAATTTCATTTAGCGGAAGAATATACATTTTCATAATATAGTTGGCATTTCTTTATGATGGTACACAGTACATGATTCGCAAAATTATTTTTTTAATTAGTGATAGTAATGCGATATGGTATAGTAACTGAAGATGAAAATCTTTAAACCATACAAAATAATTCTCATTAACTTTTTTCCCCAAATTAGTGCATAGTAAATTAATTTAAAATTGAATAACAAGAAAATACAGTTTTTAAAAATATAGTTAAGGGAGAGAACTAGAGGTGGCAAGACCCACTACCACTAGGGAACGGCACCTGGGCGGGCATCTTTACCCTCACCATCAACATGGTCAGTAGAAAATGTAGCAAAAAGTTTTAAAGAATAATTTTTTTTTTAAATGCATGACTGTTAAAAGGGAAAATTAATTCAATGTTAATGAAAAAAATGTTTTAATTCTCACAGCAATAAAAAAAAAAACAATTAAAAAAGTAAAAAACCAACTAAGTAAACAACTAGAATAGGAATTTAAAAGTGCTTGGACGCATGCGCATGAAATTATTGAAATATTCCAAGACTGTACCACACATTGAAGCTCAGCTTGTAGTTCCTCGTTGTATTATTTGTCGTTTATTTTATACAAAGTCTCAAGTACATAATGTATAATTAAATTGGAGAATTAAAAAAAAATTATAATATTAAAATTTTGGAGATTAAATTTATACCTAAGATCATATATCTTTATATTTTTACCTATTTGCTTGCTAAATTAATTGTGTTACATGTGTTAAATATTTCTGCGTGTTGTCTAAATTACTGGGGTTTCACGTGTGTATATATATTTTCTGTGTATTTGCTATACATTACTTTGGTTACATGTGTTTATATATTTACTGTGTAGTGCCTTGCCGCAACCTTGCCTCTCTTCGCTCACGTCGTCTTCTCTCCATTTCATCCTCGCCGTCATTGGTGGCACTAACTTGGGCGGAGCTACACAAGCAGCATTTAAGGGAAGGGAGCGCACTCGTGATTAGAGGTTCACGCAGAAACTACTAAACACACATGAACACGCAGACACAAACAATAACTCAAAGGAAAAAAATGAAAACAAAATAAACACAAAGAAAGACTAGAAATATTATGATACTCAAATAGAATTTTGAAAATTACTGAATATTAAAATATAGGCCTACTCGATCAGAAGTAGTTATTTAAAAGCCAATGAGGCCCAATGCATAAATAGTCAAGCATATACGACTCATACGATGAGATTCTGTCTATCTTTATTTTTTCTTCAAAACAGATTTTCTAATTGAATAAGAAGACAAAATTCTTATTAAAATAATTTGTAGTGGGCCCTATTTTCTTTTTTTTTTAGGGCTGCACCTATAGGTACACGGGTACCATAATTGAGAGGTTGGGATTAAAAAACGATTTAAAATAGTATTGTTTGGTTTGTAAGACCAAATGAGGTATCAAATGAAAGATAATTGAATGTACTATACGTTTGAAATCTTAATTCTTAATTTTAACTAAAATAAAATACTGCAAATGACATTCGAATAGCATTAGTCATATTGGACCCGGACACGCAGCGCCGCCATTCGCACCCGGGTACCATTAAGCTCAATGCTATTCGGATGTCATTTGTGGTAGTTTATTTTAGTAAAACTGAAGAATTAACATTTCAAACGTATAGTACATGCAATTATCTTTCATTTGATAACTCATTTGGTCTTACAAACCCACCAATAATATTTTAAATCGTTTTTTAATCCCAACCTCTCGATTCTGGTACCCGTGTACCTATAGCCACTTCACACTTCGTTTTTTAAAATGATATATTATTATACTAAGTGTCACAAAATTTTGACGTCAAACCAAAGAAACAAATCTATGTATCTAAAAATATTTTAAAAATATAAAAAAATCCATTGTTTTAGCCAGAAAGGATGCATATTGCTATTTTAAAACATGTGTCTAATTTTACCATTGATTTCATTTGAAATAATGAATTACGTGATGATAAAGGAATGAAATATCTCCTCCCTAACATTACTTATTAAAAGTAATCGAATTCCAATATATATATATATATATATATATATATATATATTAAGTGTAATTAGCGTTCTATACAATAAATTATCAGTTAAAGTCAAATTTATGTTTATGGCTCAAGGAACCGTATATCTTTAAAGTATTATTTTTATATAAAAATATCATACAATTCTAATGAAGTACATTAAGTTGTTTGATTATCGCTTCAAAGGAAAGTTGTCTAAATATGTTTCTATTTCGGTTTTAAAAGTTTTTGCATTTAAAATAAATAGTGGATGCACCAACTGGCAATACGATCGGTGCTTCACTTAAATCATCCCTTCAAAAAATAGACAATACCATTAATGTTAAAAGCAAAAGAACGATTGTTGTGAGGAATTTCTTTTAAAAATAAACAAACAGAAAGGAAACAAAAACACAAAATGGAGAAAAACACACATTTCCAATAATGAAAGTATTTAATTTCACATCAAATAAGAAATGCCATTTTGCTAACCGAAAATGAAAAAAAAATGGAAGTTATAATATGCTTACGATAGTTCCATGGACACGATGGGAATGCACGGTTAAGGTGGAATTACAATGGCTATGTTGGCAAGGCATGGTTAAGATGGAATTACAATGGTTATGTTGGCAAGGCATGGTTAAGATGGAATTACAATGGTTATGTTGGCAATGCATGGTTAATACGGGGAAGGGGGGGGGGTAGGCATACTTTGTATTTGTTTCGTGCCATCCCACAGAGTCGTACAAAGCAATTAGTTTTGTACAAAGCAATTAGTTTTATATAGTTTTGCAACCTCAACATTGTTGTTACAGATACATTGTAAAGCATAAGATGATAACACTGTCTCATGGAAATCATATCAGAAATGAATATCATTAAAATAAACATATAAAAGAGATTTGTCTAGATAAGACTTTAGTCCCGAGGTGTATTATCCGTGGCGCCCCCGGGGGCCCTATCATCTGGACATCATTTACGTCTTGAAAATTCTTCTTCTATATCTTAAAGGCCCCCGACCAATGAGAAAATGAGAACCAGTGACCGACTCACAATTCTTTTAATCATTGTTATTAAAATTAATGACCAGCGTCAAGTGTCTCCCTGGCGTCAATGTCTCTCTGACGTCAATGTCTCTCTGGCGTCAATGTCTCTCTGGCGTCAATGTGTCTTTGGCGTCGGACAGATTTATTTACCCCTACTGTCAAATATCAAACAGTATAATTTGTCGCGGTGTGGAGAGAAATACTCACACGAAAATACCGTATCCTTAGTTTATTGAAAAATGTGGAACATTCAATGTAAGCCGTACACAGAGCTATAATATCTCTATGTCTGTGAAGCCGTAAAGATAGGATGTGCTTTCAGCAAGTGTCGTCTGCTCTCTTGGCGAGAGTGTGGGACTTGAGACTCTTCACAATTTGTTAGAAATGTTAGGTTTGATTGAAGACAGCCTACAATAATGAGATAACCTTTGGGGTGGAAAAACAAAACCGAACGTAACCTCTAAAAAGGTGGAATTTGGCGCCTCTGTTTACAAAAAGGAATCAGAGGGGGAAAAGCAGCACGTAGGTGGGTTCAGCTCCCCCACCCCCAGCCATTTTTCTCCGGTCTCCGCCAAAATGCCTTACCCCCGTCCAGTGATGCCACAGACGAGCAAAATCTATAGCCTATGAGAAGGTAAAAGATAGAAGACTCAGGTGTAAACAAACGCACTTGAGTTGGTTGCTATGTGCCAAGAGTCATTAACTGATGAGTAGAGAACTTCACAGTTAGTTCCCTTACGACGTCTTTAAGAATTTAATATCCAAACTATTTTCAATAAGAATTATGATAATCAATTTGACAATATTTTTTTAATCTCAAAACTTGCATCATTAAAATTTAAAAAAAAATATATATATTAATGAAATAGAAGATGCATCATATGCCTTTGACAGCATCACAATGCTGGAAACATACAAGTTTAGAGAGTGATCAAGTCAGGATGAACACTATATAAAACATTTTAGAGTTGCCATTCGGAGCGGTTAAAATGTAATATACAGCAGGCAGATAACCGCGAAGACGAGATATTTCTATTTTTAGTCTATGTGGTGTCACGTGGGCGGGGGTCGAGCTGGTAACGAAAAAAAACGTATAGCATGTACAATGACATATTATGGGGTTCAAATATAGATTTACGTATGTTAAATGACTCTACTCATAATAGAGGATGGCAGTTATAGCGAGGCGTGTAGCAACTGTGTCGAGGATGGCAGTTATAGCGAGACGTGTAGCAACTGTGTCGAGGATGGCAGTTATAGCGAGACGTGTAGCAACTGTGTCGAGGATGGCAGTTATAGCGAGACGTGTAGCAACTGTGTCGAGGATGGCAGTTATAGCGAGACGTGTAGCAACTGTGTCGAGGATGGCAGTTATAGCGAGACGTGTAGCAACTGTGTCGTCCACCATGCACCAAGAAGCTTATGTAGTAAATACTGTATGTCATTCAGATCCCCAGATGTCAGAGTACATGTCATTCAGATCCCCAGATGTCAGAATATATGTCATTCAGATCTCCGGATACCAGAATATATGTCATTCAGGTTCCCAGATGTCAGAATATATGTCATGCAGGCTGCAGGAGATGTCAGAATATTTGCCATGCAGGCTGCAGGAGATTCAGGATATTTGTCATGCAGGCTGCAGGAGATTCAGGATATTTGTCATGCAGGTCTCCTACAATTATCCCAACAGTAACAAACGAAAACATGGCTTAGCCCTAGACTTGTTGGTTTGAACATGTGTTCCGATCCTTGAGGATTGTTCTAGATGGCCAGTGCCTTTGTCAATGTCAACCAGCGGTTGTGTGTTTGTGTGAGTTGTGTGTGTGTTAATGTTGATGTGTGTGAATGTGTGTGGATGTGTGTGTGGATGGATGTGTTTGTTTGTGTGTGTGTATGTGACTGCGTGTGCGAGGGTTTGTGTGTCTGTGAGGGTGTGTGTGTCTGTGAGGGTTTGTGTGTATGTGAGGGTATGTGTGTCTGTGAGGGTTTGTGTGTATGTGAGGGTTTGTGTATGTGAGGGTCTGTTTGTATGTGAGGGTTTGTGTGTGTGTGTGTATGTGAGGTGCGAGTGTCTGTGAGGGTTTGTGTTCCACAGCACACACACACACACACACACACCCTCACAGGTACATAAACCCTCACTGGCAGATTGTTAGACTAAAGTCCATGTCCATAAGTGTAAGATAAAACACACTTTGGGCAACTAAATATTTGCAGCTGTAATTTTAGAGTAAGTCAGATAGACAGCCGGTCATACAGTCGGACAGACAGTTAGACAGAAAGTCAGACGGACGGACAGACAGTCAGACAGAGAGACAGCCAGACAGAGAGACAGTCAGACAGACAGACAGTCAGACAGGCAGACAGACAGACATACAGAAAGTCATACGGACGGACAGACAGTCAGACAGACAGTCAGACAGACAGACAGTTAGAAGACAGACAGTCAGACAGACAGACAGTTCGACATAGAGACTTACTCATCGTCCACATTACGACGTCTACGACGGGCTTCACGACGCTCCTCTAAAGAACTCATGATTGGTCAGTGGTGGTCACGTGCGAAATGCTAAAAATAGAAACACAAAATTGAGAAAGTTGTTAGCAATAAACATAATAATGTACAAATAAAGATATCATTAAAAGGACAAAAGAACCCTATCCATGCTTGTGAACCAAATGGCACGCTTAGCTGTTATTTGCAAGGCATAAATAGATTAGATACTAACAACTGTATGCGTTTTTAAGTATGCTATCTTTAAGGATAAATGACTTTTTACAATCATGTTGGCCTACATAATAAAAACGTTCAAATAAAATCAAAATGTAGTTTTTTTGTATAATTTTTTTAGTTATATATATATTATATATACAATTCATTCTTCTCTTATATCCCGTGTTTATCTATCCAGAACGTATTAATGTTCTTAACTGAAATTCAAGTATATATATTTTTTTAGTTATATATATAAGAGAAGAATGAATTGTTCTGTCAAGACAAACACACAGTGAGATGTAACCATGGGACAGAGCGTAGAGAAATAGCTTCTTTATTTGAGTCTAAACTCTGCAAGATATCCTCTCTCCGTTCCGAGTGACCTTTCAGCGTTGTAAGGCATTTACACCTGGCTGAAGGTGAGCAGAAAGACCAACAGACACATGCCTGGCCACAGTGTGCAGGTATGTCTGTCTACCAGCTAGCGTCTACGTCCGTGTGCGTAAGTGTGGCCAAAAAATAAAGAGCATGTTGTATATGTCAAGAAGTATGGCGTATGGGGCATAGTTTGTCTTGGCAGTTGCTTTATATGAGGCCCTAAATGTGGCCGTATTTGTGGCCGTAAATGTGGCCGTATTTGTGGATGTATATGTGAATTTATATGTGGATGTATATGTGGCTGTATATGTGAAAAATGTTGTGTTTATTTTCTCTATCCCAAACCAACATTTACAATCCCACTCTTAAGCAACATTTACAAACTCCAACGAATATGTGTAATCCAATTCCAAACCAACATTTAATATCCCATCCAAAGCAGAAATTTATAATCCTATCCCAAACCAACCATCAAAATCGTATTAAAAGCAAAACATTACAATCCTATCCCAAGCTAAACATTATAATCACATCCCAAGTCAACCATTACAATCCTATCCCAAGCAAAACATTATAATCCCATCCCAAGCCAACATTACAATCCTATCCCAAGCAAAACATTACAATCACATCCCAAGTCAACCATTACAATCCTACCCAAAAGTTCCCATTTACAGTGCTACCCTCCACTCCCCATTAACGACCCTGCCTAGCACCCCATCCGTCTATGTCAAAGTTCTAACATATAACAGACGCCCCACACCCGTGTTATTCTAGCACAAGTACTCACTACCACCCCCTCCCTCAACCCGCCCCTCACATTTCTCCCCGCACGTGCAATGTTGAACCAGGGCGACCTCTGGTGGTTAATGGAGCCATAAGAAACTTGGGGAATGTCGGATGTCTTGTTGACAAACTCAGTGTTGACATATTTCATAGTGCCAATGACATTACGAGAATACATACACACACGCGCGCACAAACACACATGCACACATAGACAGAGCGAGGGGGAGAGCAGGGTTTCTTTCAGCCATCTCTCCTTGTGCCCCCCCCCCCCCCGGGGAAACTCAAGCACCCTCCCGGAACAAAATGGGGACAACAAATATAAAGGTTATATATTTTTAAAATTAAAAATGACTACGTTGTCTTTTCAAAAAAATTATCAAAAGCATAGTATCTGGTGCCTTTAGCCGATTACAACTAGTGGATTCTATGAAATATCGCCACGTTAGATATATTTCATGATCCGTATATAAAACCAAACTTGTTAAAGGCTTACAGTGTTCGATTAATAATATCGTACTGGCCCATTAATAATATCGTACTGGCTCATTAATAATATCGTACTGGCCCATTAATAATATCGTACTGGCCACTCCAGATTGCAAGCCGTTGTCTTACTTCCTGTGGTTCGCATAAAATATCGGTATTTTTAAAGATTTTAATAACACTGTATTTAATTACCTATACTTCAATCAAAACTTCTACAATATTAATAATAAACTCTTGCTGAGTCTCAATCATGCGAAATCTATTTTCAAATTATATTTCATCATAGAAGCATTAATTTTACAGTATGGAAAGAGCTTGTTGGCAGCCACTGTGACAATCGATAGGTCATTTGGCGCCACTGGGAAAGAGCTTGTTGACAGCGACTGTGATAGTCGATGGGTCATTTGGCGCCACTGGGAAAGAGCTTGTTGACAGCCACTGTGACAGTCGGTAGGAGCCTTCTTAACATGTGGTGGGTGTAAGCCAGAAATTATATTTTGGTCAGATTCATGAATTTATTATTTTTGTCACGGGCAAAAGAGTTCATAATATACTCCATATGGGCAATCCATATATAATAATATACATCATAGGGGCAGTGCATTTATATAATCTACGCAAAAAAAGGTTAATTTCCATACCCCCTCCATCTATAGTACATCCGTACATTTTTAGACACCCCCTATGCGTACGAACAAATAAGAATCCCCCCCCCCCCTCAAAAAAAAACAAACGAAACAACAACAAAAAAAAAACGAACAAACAAATAATGATAATTCTGTTTTAGTTAAATATAAATATGGACAATTTTAACGTACACTAATTAAACGAAGTCACCGTCAACCGTCATAAAATTATGTCAGCGGTTTTCCAGGCAGGTGCTGTCTGACGTATTTAGCAATACAATATTTGGTTCAGCCGAACATAATAAAATGGATTCATAAATATGTCCCAAATGACGCTGCTAGCCCGAAAACATACACAGGCGAACGTCAGACTTAGGGATTTAACGAGGTCAGATGTTCTCAAACTTTTTCCAGTCACTGCACCTCCTCCACACCCAGGTATTGCCGATGCAATCGGTGCCAAATTCTATAAAGAACCCTATAAGAAATTGCGATTTAAAAAAAATTAATAAGTCACTTTCACTACTAAGTAAAAACCAATCCATTTTTGTTTTTAAAATACAAAAAAAAAAAAAAAAAAGACGAACTCAATAAGTTAACTTGACTTCATTACAATCATATTCAATTGGGACATTGCAATGAAACGTTAGACCAGACCAACCCAGCGGCTAATATAGGAATGCAAAGTACCAAGTAAGTTCTAGAAACTATTAAAACCATAAATAAACCTAATCGTGGTAATGTGCCATCTATTAACCATTTGTAGCGGCTTCTGCAAACAGTTATTTCTATGTGAGTTACTGGTTTTGTAACGGCTTCTGCAAACAGTTATTTCTATGTGAGTTACTGGTTTTGTAACGGCTTCTGCAAACAGTTATTTCTATGTGAGTTACTGGTTTTGTAACGGCTTCTGCAATCCATTATTTATGTGTAAATTACTGGTTGTTAACAAATCCGCTAGCCGCTAGATGTCGTGAAATTTAAAAAAAAAATATTTTTTTAAAACAATTGGCGGCACCCTTGCAATAGAGCTGAGGCGTACCATGCTTCCAGGGGCATCATTTCATGTTTTTTCAGGAAAGGGGGGGGGGGGGGCAAAAACCAAAACTTGGTCAGCTTGTTAAGTTGTTTAACACAGGCGCCACAGTACATAGCAATTCTAAAAAAAACTTCTAAATTGGGGGGGGGGGGGGGGGGAAAGCCCAAATGACGCCCCTGATGCTTCCCGGGCGCACTAGGCTGTTTATTACTTTAGTGATATCCGGCGAGTTATTTTTGCAATCCCTTAACAACATTACGATAACCAATGTCAAGGGAAAAACCAGTGATGTCAGTTTTGCGAAATTTGCAAGTTATCTCCCTTGTGGCTACATTCCATTTAATAGAATAATATGACACGCGGGTCCAACTGAAAAAGCAGCGTGGTCAATAAATAAATGTTTAGACCTTTTAACATTTTGATACTTTTATGAAGAATTTTAACACTTTATTATCAATTTTTCTCAAAACTCTCTAAACCTGCCATCACTGGTTTTTCCCTTGAGCACTTCTTGTACGAAAATTGCGGTTTTATTATTAGACCATTCGAAAATAAGTAGAAATCACATTTTGTTTGTTTTTGACAGTTCTCAGATTTAAATAAATTATACGAATGATGTGGATGGAATGTTACAGGGGTAAACTAAATGACTTTGATGTCTTGGCTTTTGATAACAAAAACAAATTGTAAATCATCGTTCTAAAAGATGAAGACGGGGCTGTCACTCGAAGAAGATAAGCAACTTTGTTAACGATAAGAACTGGACACACTCTAAAACATCTTCCCTGGAATCAACAGCAATAATTATTGGGTACTATTAGGGTTAGGTACCCTTTCTCGAGCTGTTGTATACTGTTGAAAAGTACTATCTAATCACACCTGAACATGACTTGTAAATGTATTTATATCGACTGGACGCACTCTGAAATATTCGATTCGAAATTATTGTCTTTTTAAAATCTATTTTGCCAAGGATAAACAATACACTTAAAAAAAACAATCAAACAAATAAACTCAAATGACTTATAATTTAAATGTATGAATTAACTGACATGTAAGGATTCTTTACTATCAAACAAATGGCTTCCTTTGCTCTTAAAATAATATTAAAAACTAGATACAGCCCACCAAACGTTGGCGACAGCAATGCGTGAAACACACCATCTACTAAAGTTAGTTGACAAAACATGAACTCGAGTAACGCACATTTAAAAATCCAAATTTTCGCTACACACCTTCCTCCAATGAAAAGTCACTGAACACTTTTTATTTCCCGCCCGTGAGCTTATACAACCATACCTCGCTTTACGGCCTAGATACGTTCCGGAAAAGTTGGCCGTAAAGCGAAAAGCCGTATAATGAATCAATAATTTTGATATAAACCCATACAAATTTAATTGGATCTGTTCCAATTTTTGTATAAAATAATATAGTCGTTAGTTCATAAATCATTTTATTCTTTTCATTTCCTATAAAAATAAAAGTACAAAACATTGTACAAAACAGAAATTAAAAAAATAAACATATAAATTAAAAAACAAAAGAAATCATATGCACATATTCATACATCAAAAAAAATTCACCAATAAATCCTAACAAACAAAACAGAAACAAACACGTCAACTTACTGAGTCACAGGATATGAATAAGGTGGGATAGCACAGGAAATAAGGCAGACTACTAAGGCAGAGCCGCCTAAGGGGAGAAGCTGAAACTAAAGAGAGGATATCTATTGGCCGTATAATGAAACATCGTGGGCCGTAAACCGAAAAAGTGCCATAATTTAAAGTTGGCCGTAAAGCGAAATGCCGTATAAAGAGCGGCCATATAGCGAGGTATAGGTGTATTAGATATTCTGATGTCCCAACCACTTTTAAACCGAATATTTATCACAACTTATTTAAATTGAGACGATTTCATTTACCGAAAAGAAAATATCACGCATTAAACGCAATTGCGTTAATTAAAACAAAATTCATTTAGCGTAGTTATCGGGAAAATATTTTGTGCGCTATCTGGAAATGGAAGCAGCCACACCACAAGCAAAATATATATAAGAGATTTATATTGCCTTCATTTTTATTTTTTAAAAATAATCTAAATTTCAATACTCTTCTATTTGAAATAGAATAACAAAATAAGGTCATTGTTTCGAATTCAACATTATAGCACTTGATGCTGTGGTCGAAACTAACATCGTTTCTTTGAATATTTCATTTTTCTTTTAAGGTCAAGACAAAAGAAAAAAAAATTATTTGGCCTAAAAAGTGCTAACAGTACTGCCCACCTATACACCATGATCAGCCCTGAAGAAACGAAACCGGAAGTTATTAACAATTGCTATGTTCTAAAATTCACTAAAAAATGCAATTAATGTCAACTAAGACAGGGAATATAAAATTTCTAAATGACAAAAATAAAATAAGGAAATATAATTTTACCTGCGTAAAACATTAAGTTACAGGGATATATTTATTAATTTTTTTAAATTAAGTCAGTGATAACATATTTATAGCGTCATAGTTGCAAACTTAATATTTGACATTTAGTCTCAAGGACCCCCCCCCCCCCCCCCGAGTTTATGGGATGGGGGTTAGTAAAAAATCAAGATAAAAGAAATAAAGGCAAGACGTGACGTATCAAATGTCATATTAACGTCATGGAAATGAAGGCAAGACGTATCAAATGGTATAGAGCGTCATTTCATTGGGGTAACAATGACGTGAACGGTGTAAGTTTGGGTTGGGGTGGGGGATGTGGGTGGCGGGGGGGGGGGGGAAATCATTGGAACCAGGACAAAGTAGACATGTTAACGGCGATGACGTATGTGCTTGGAAATGAAGCGGAAGGAGAGTTCTGGGTAAAGAAAGGGGAGATAAGAATGCTGTTATCGCAAAGGACTCTCCCGGCAGACGTTTCTGATTTTTTACTTCAAAAGAAGAAGAACAACTTTTATTTTTAGTGTTCCTTGCAGAATACAGGCTTGACTTAGCGAAAAATATGTGTACATGTAATGGAAGTGATTAGTGTGTACATGCAATGGAAGCGACTAGTGTGTACGTATAATGGAAGTGACAAGTGTGTACATGTAATGAAAGTGACTAGTGTGTACATTTGAAGGAGGTGACTAGTGTGTACATTTAATGGAAGTGACAAGTGTGTACATGTAATGATAGTGACTAGTGTGTACATTTGATGGAAGTGACTAGTGTGTACATGCCAATGAACTTCCAAAGAGATCGAACTGCAGTGTGGCTAATATTCCGGTTTGTGTGTAAAGGGGCAAAGAAGAAACTCCATTTTAAGCTTATTTTGCAACATTTAATGACTTTCCCATGCCTTGCCCTTAACAAACATGACCGTCTTTACCATCACATAACATTACCATCTTTACCATCACTAATTTTACCATCTTTACCATCACCTAACATTACCTTCTTTACCATCGCCTAATTGTACCATCTTTACCATCACCTTATTTACCATCGCCTAACTTTACCATCTTTACCATCAAATAATATTACCATCTTTACCATCACCTAACATACCATCTTTACCATCACCTAACATTAACTTATTTACCATCGCCTAACTTTACCATCTTTACCATCACCTAATATTACCATCTTTACCATCACCTCACATTACCATATTTACCATCACCTAATATTACCATCTTTACCATCACCTAACATTACCATCTTTACCATCACCTAACATTACCATCTTTACCATCACCTTACATTACCATCTTTATCATCACCTAATATTACCATCTTTACCATCACATAACATTACCATCTTTACCATCACCTAACATTACCATCTTTAACATCACCTAACATTACCATCTTTACCATCACATAACATTACCATCTTTACCATCACCTAACATTACCATCTTTACCATCATCTAACATTACCATCTTTAACATCACCTAACATTACCATCTTTACCATCACATAACAAAATCATTTTTTCTTTACCTAACACAACGCGCTTCAACATCCAGTCCTTCTCTACTGTTAGCCTTACAAAATCCAGTCCTTCTCTACTGTTAGCCTTACAAAATCCAGTCCTTCTCTACTGTTAGCCTTACAAAATCCAGTCCTTCTCTACTGTAAGCCTTACAAAATCCAGTCCTTCTCTACTGTAAGCCTTACAAAATCCAGTCCTTCTCTACTGTAAGCCTTACAAAATCCAGTCCTTCTCTACTGTAAGCCTTACAAAATCCAGTCCTTCTCTACTGTAAGCCTTACAAAATCCCAGCCCAAATAGTCACAAATTTAAGAAAAATATTATGAAACTTCGTCTTTTACATTGCTTATACTAAAATTACTTAAAAATAATCTGACATCAACAGTGTGCCGAGATGTGACATTAGCAGTGTACTGAGATGTTCAATGACATGCTACAATGACATATGCTACAATGCCATATGCCACAGGGACCTATTAATATGTAACAATGAGAAATGTGATGACCTGCAGTTCTATCAATGTAACAAAATAACTTTTACTGCAATGGAAAACACATGTCTAACTTACCTCGTCCTCCTACTCTTTTAAATAATCCGGAACTCAAGTAATCCATTAAATGAATAAATACACACTCAAAAAAAAAATAATAATGAATTGCATGACCTCTTACTGAAAATATTATCCTTGACAGATGTTACTTGAAAAGATATTGTGCTTGTTGCTAGAACTTACTAAGCTAGACCACGTGACTTACCTGCTACAGCGTTCCTAGAGGAAGACTAAAACTTCCTAAAGAAATCTGTTGGACAAGAAAACTATTTCGGTTGAGGACTTTTTTTTTATTTGCGTAGAGTCGGACGGCACAGAATTGTTGCTCACCCACGCAAGCACAGGCACGCTATCAACTCACACACACGCACAGTTTACCCAGTGGCACTAGGCCGATCTTTACCTATGGCCGAGTGCTGAGTGCTCACCGGCTCGCGGTAATATGGCTGCTCTTTTAAACAGGTGATCTTTGATAAACAGAGGCGTTTCTTACAGAAGTGGGGGGTGGGGTCCATCCACGGTGGTAAGTATGCACCAGTGGCATAATATTACGGGGTGGGTGCAGAATTGGGTCAACTCAGATGCCATTGAGAAGGGGTCTTATAGCAAATACGTCGCTAAAATGTTTGATTTATGGGTTCCTTACGTTTTTGTCTCATGAATTACATAAGCCAGAACCAGTTTATCATTATCCACAATTTTGAAGAGCTTATTTATAGCTATGATATTAAGTAAATCTTCACAAAAGAGGTATACATTTAATAAGGACCAGGACATGTACACGATAGAGATAAATGTAATAATTACCAGGCTCTGGACAATATATTAAGTAAATGTAATAATGACCAGTCTGTGGACACGATGGATGTAAATGTAATAATGACCAGTCTGTGGACACGATGGATGTAAATGTAATAATGACCAGTCTGTGGACACGATGGATGTAAATGTAATAATGACCAGTCTATGGACACGATGGATGTAAATGTAATAATGACCAGTCTATGGACACGATGGATGTAAATGTAATAATGACCAGTCTGTGGATACGATGGATGTAAATGTAATAATTACCAGTCTATGGACACGATGGATATAAATATAATAATGACCAGTCTATGCACACGATGGATGTAAATGTAGTCATGACCAGGCTATAGACACGATGGATGTAAATGTAATAATGACCAGTCTATAGACGCGATGTTAAGTAAATGTACAGATGAACAGGCCAAGCTCTCGTTTATATATATCAATGTTTTACTTTTCTTTAAGGGGATGAACACTTTCTATTGTTTTACAATTGCTGTAAAACTCACTCAGTAAACATATATCTAACCTCATTTAACTCGTGAACAAATTCTTTTTTTAGCACATGTACATCGACATATTCTGTACAAATGTGTCTTTTTGTGCTGAAAAACTGGTTTAAGTTCAATGTTGGAGAACTGGATTGTCTTCGGTAGACTTGACATTTGGAATCTTTGCATTCATCTTTGGTGACGTCATGCCTGTCTGGAAACGTCTATAAATAAAATGGATCACCCGCAGAGAAAAAGTGGGGCACCACACTAACACCATGGTGATCACTATTAACTAATCTTTACACAAAAACTGAAGTCACAATTTTAGGAGTTTGTATACTGCAAACAACTCAAATAGTGTTTGACTCTCTTGTATGGCAGTTGTCGAGAGCCGAACGATGATATGTGGAGTCATAAGTTCTGACAAAAAAAAACAACTTTGTAGCGTGTCATATATTGGTCCTTTGATTTGAACATTTGATCTCTTGGGGCCGGAGTCGTGGGCATGGTTTCTCTAGAAGTCTACAAACTCCGGTAACTGTTATTTCGCCTAAGTTGTTGTCATTCCTGTCAGCATTCTATTCATGATCCTACGAATTGCTTTGTAAAATTTTAAAACTTTCTCGCACTAAACCTAACTTTGAAAAGAAAAAATATTTTTTTAAAATTATTCTTCTGAATACCTTTAAAGCCGATAATAGAAAAAGCAATTTTAAGGTAATTTTTATCCTCTTTTGCTGTTGGGCTGTTCTTTGTGTGTCTAACCACGTCTGCATTGAAGTGCTTGTGATTCATATTCCGAAGTTGAATTTCATTGTTTGAAACAATAATGGCTGGACCTGGTTGAATCTTTCATCATAAGAAACAGAAACATCTAGACACTAACTTTTCTCTCAAGTCTTATCTCTTGTCTTTAACTGGAGAACGACACCCCAAAGGTATCTCTCCCCCCCCCACCCCATTGTTCTATTCTCTCAATGTATGCTGACTCTTTAACATCAAACTGTGTTTGAATGTCCATGGCGTCTCCACCACCACCACCCCGTCCCTTGTAGCGCACCCCTCACGTTGGCACCCATCCAGGAAGTGTGGTCCTCCAGGTTCTTGTGTGCATACCGTAACCCTTTCACCTTGGCGTGATCTTGGATTCAGGAGATGCCACAGCGGCACACCTGGCTGGCCTATTCGTACCTGAGCTATACTGTAAGACACTTTCAAATATGTATGCAGCAGATATCCTCCAGTTTTCACTGTTCCAGTTATGTTGTTTTCTTCTACTTGCCAGATGGCCTACAAAATCTAGAACGGGTTTTGCAAGACCTCCGGCATTAACTTCGGGCCAGTAATTCTCAAACTAGCCAGTGAGCGGTACCGGCAGCAGTGAACAACATTAAATAAGAGAGCACTAGTTGCGCACCATCACTCTGAGCAACATAATTGTTCACTAGTTGCGCACCATCACTCTGAGCACCATAATTGTTCACTAGTTGCGCACCATCACTTTGTGGTTGGGGGTCGCCACACCATGAGGAACTGTATTAAGGGGACACGGCATAAGAAAGGTTGAGCACCACTGTTTTAGACCAACACAGATACATCCAATAGGTTTTTTCGTTACGGTAGGTAAAGATGTTGCTTTCTGTCACACGTCAGAGTCAGTTCTCAAATTCTCACAACGAAATGTCTCCACCGGAAGCTGACGTAAATAATCCATACGTCGACTTTTTTTCTGTCTTAGACCCCAATAATCGTATAACTAAGGTGACATCATTCTAACACAGTGTTTGACTCATTCTCCAGTCTATTTGTTTACACATTAGCAATACTCAATAATTTGAATAATAATACTACTAATTTCACTCATTTGTATTTTCCATTCTAACTTTTTACATTAACCGAAGCGGGATTAACTACGTGCAAAATATATTTTAAAAAATAGCATTGGATCTTCTAAGAGAATAATTTCTTTTCGTTCGCGAATTTGCAATACTTACTATTATTTTAGCATCTTTAACTGAATGGGAGATGCGTGAGCGCATTTCTTCTTCTTTTTTCTCTCCATTCCTGTTCTATTATAAACATAAAAAAATTTAAGCTTTCCATTTCATAAACACATTTCACCGCCTCAACATAAAAATGTTCACCTTCTGTTTTTGTCGTCTTACGGTAAATAGACTTGCCAGCTAGTAGCTATAAATCAGACCTCCCCTTTTTGAGAGCTAAATTATACTTGAATTTCATCATCCCCTTTCTCCCCCCCCCACCCCCTTCTAAGTGTTACGTATATTAGTTGTTTGATGACTTTTTATTCCAGAGTCGTAGTTGGGGAGGCAGGGGGGCATATGTCCCTGGGTGCCAGACTAGTTAGGGACGCCTAAATGTGCTCTGATATTATTTTATTGATGAAAATACTGGGTTTGAGAGTTGAAAAAAAAGAAAGGTAGGCACTTTGAAATGAATCTTGTCCCCGGGCGTCAAACACTCTAGCTACGCCTCTGTTTGATTCTTTATTTTTTTCTGATATTGTCTGTCAAACAATTCTGCATTTCGTCTGCCAACGACCTCATATTAAAAAAAAGAGCAAGGCATCTACAGAATATCTAGCTGACCCTACATGACATCTAGTACAACCTACATGGCATCTAGTAGAACCTGCATGACTTCGAGTGGCATACCTGACATATAGTCTTATATTTTGATTTTGAATATCCTGAAAAATTTGCAAAACGCATCAGTATCTCAACCGTCAAAGACATATACTTTTTCGACCACTTTTAAAGTTAAAATTAAGTTCATATAGCCACGTAAAGAAGAAATGCAGAAAGATTGGGTGCAAATGAATAGACTTCAGAGATGGTACAGTAGAAATATTCTATAAATTTATCAGATTGATTTTATCTAGCGAAAGCCAGACATTCAGAGAGAGATCATTGGAGCCTTATTTTGTCTACTTCGCTTGTGCTCGAGGGCCTCCGTCCACATTCGTAAAGTCTTCCTGTTTACAATGTGTTCCTTTACTTCGTCCAATAAAAAAAAATAATGTAATCGAACATTTGCGTTTCGAAATATTTTCTTTGACGGTAATGTCAATAAGATTATTTCCATACCATGTACCGCTAGTCAGTGATTTCGATAACATTATTTCCATACCTTGTACAGCTAAACGATATATTTTAATGAATTTTGATTTACTTTCCCCCTTCCCCCCCCCCCCCCCACACTCTCCATGTTCAATCTACACGAGACTATTTGATTACTTCTGGATCCTTACTCCCACCGCCCCCCCCCCTTTTTTTCCCCCCATCAGAAATTATATTAAGTTAAGCACATCGTACTCGTGCGAATCTCTCCTATTTTCTGTTGGGAATCCTATTTTCCACCACCTCCCACCCATACCCCCTTTTTGCTCTAAAGCAAACTGAAAGAACACTTTCTATGACAGATTAAACGTTTTTTCACACGATGTAATTTAGATAAATCTAAGATCTTAGCTTCATGCGACCACTTGGAGTTTTTTTATTTCAATAAAAGCTAAGAGTTGGTTTTTTTTATCATCTAAAAAGGATGCGGAAAGTACATGCGAAAAAATGGTTCTGTGGAGAATGTTCTAGAGTGTTCTTTACAGAGTATTGGGCGAGGAAATAAAACAGTTCAGGCCAGACACCGTTGGAGGTACGGCAGGGGTCAGCAACCTTTTTTTTTTTTTGAATCAACAGCTAACTATTTTGTACATTATCTACTAAGAAAATAGTTAAGGAGCTGCAAGCAGGAACGGTTTGTGAGAGTGAATGTGCCTATGCCACCTGGAGAAAGATTGTACTTATAATGCTATAGGTTAATTTAGTAACTACAATAGACCAAATATTAGAAGTAATATCATTTATTCACTCAACATGTTCTTATAGTCAAAACGTGGCAGTCGTGCTAGAGGAACTTATGAAATATAAAATATAATAAAGTTTCGCCTCCTGTATGTGCCAATAGAACGCGATATTGAAAATAGAACAAAATATTAACAATAGACTAAGATATTGACAGTAGAAAAAAATATTGACAATAGACTTTATATAAGATATTTACAATAGAATAAGATATTGACAATTGAACAATGTATTGACAATAAACGACGATATTGACATTTGACCAAGATATTTACAATAGACAAAGATATTTACAATAGAACAAAATATTGACAATGAACTAAGATATTGACAATAGAACGCGATATTGACTATAGAACAAAATATTGACAATAGATTGAGATTTTGACAATGGGCCAAGATATTTACAATAGACCAAGATATGGACAATAGACCAAGGTATTTACAATATACCAAGATATTTACAATAGACCAAAATATTTACAATAGACCAAGATATGGACTATAGAACCTGCTCTTGACAATGGAGCAAAATATTGACAATCGAACAGTTAGTTAAGCAGAACATCTCATACAATCGGTTGAGCACCAAGTTCAATCAGCACTTAAAAGAACTTTCAAGTTTTCACTGTAGATAAGTGAATAAGTTTACACTGTAGATAAGTGAATAGGTTTCACTCTAGTTAATTCAATCCTCAACTCGGCGCCCTCATAATGTACACAGAAAAGCATCGCGCGCGTTGCTATAAATAACTCTACCTGGGTCAGGTTGGGATAAGATATAAAAGTATTTCTGGTGAAAACACGCCAGAAACGGACGGATTGGCAAACAGATAGATTGGCAAACAGATAGATTGGCAAACAGATAGATTGATAGGCTGATTGAGAAGGAGAAAACTCGAAGTGCCGGTAATTGTTAAGGATGGATTCTCACTAGAAGTAAAATGGTGAGATGATCGTAGGTCTCAAAACTGGATCGATGGGATAATTTAGGTAGGAACATACCACAATATATGTTGGGAAGGTAAATATCTATAGGAGGTATTGAAGGTAAATATCTATAGGAGGTATTGAAGGTAAATATCTATAGGAGGTATTGAAGGTAAATATCTATAGGAGGTATTGAAGGTAAATATCTATAGGACGTATTGAAGGTAAATATCTATAGGAGGTATTGAAGGTAAATATCTATAGGAGGTATTGAAGGTAAATATCTATAGGAGGTATTGAAGGTAAATACCTATAGGAGGTATTGAAGGTCAATATCTATAGGACGTATTGAAGGATAAATCGTACGTTGTTTCTTGATCAAAGAGAAAATAGTCGTAATAAATAGTCCTAATAAGTAATTGTTAGAGGCAATGGGTCAGAAAGAGGGGATATTTTTTTAAAAGTGTCTTTGTGTGTGGGGTGGGGTGGGTGGGTGAGGGTAAAGTGTTAAATTTAGTACATTCGTCTGATTGGCTGAAGCAAAAATGAAATTGATGATTCAGATAAAGGAAAAAATGACATTATGTTTCTTCTTCTTCTTCTTATGCCTTTTTACCCCGTCTGGGGCATAGGCCGTCCACAAGAATTTTCCACTCATCCCGGTCCTGTGCTTTCCTTTCCAATTGCTTCCAGTTGTATCCCATATTTTGCGTGTCTGTCTCTAGTTCACGTCTCCATGTATTCTTAGGTCTTCCTCTCTTTCTTTTTCCCTGTGGATTCCATGTTAGACATTGTCTGGTGGTGCTATCTGGGGGTTTTCTCAGAGTATGCCCAATCCACCTCCATCTTTTCTTTATGATGTCTTCATCAACGGGCACCTGGTATGTCCTTTCTAATAGATCTTTGTTGGTGATGGTATTTGGCCATTTGATGTTAAGGATCTTTCTAAGGCATGTGTTTATGAATGTCTGCACTTTCTGTGTAATGCTCGCTGATGTTTTCCACGTTTCTGCTCCATAAAGTAGGACTGTTTTGACATTTGTATTAAAGATTCTGACTTTGGTTTGAAGTTTCAGCTGCTTCGACTCCCATATTTTCTTTAATAACACAAATGCTGATCTAGCTTTTCCAATTCTAGACCTCACGTCTGCGTCGGATCCGCCGTTTGTGTCTATGGTGCTGCCTAAGTAATTGAAGGACTCCACTTCTTCCAGTGCCTTTCCTTCCAGACAGATATGCTCTTGGTTGGATGAGTTCACCTTCATGATTTTCGTCTTGCTTTTATTTATATTAAGTCCGAGCTGTGATGAAAAGGTGGCTACATCTTTTGTTTTTTCCTGCATTTGTTGCTGGTTGTGGGACAGAAGTGCAATGTCATCTGCAAAGTCTAGGTCATTCAGTTGTTCCCAGAGTGTCCACTGTATCCCATTCCTTTTTGTGTCTGTGGATTTTTTCATTATCCAGTCAATGGCAAGGATGAATAGAAATGGGGACAAGAGGCATCCTTGTCTGACTCCTGTTTCGACTGTAAAGGCATCTGTGAGTCTACCTTCGTGGACCACCCTGCATGTCATTTCTTCATAAGAGCTCTGAATAATCCTGACTAATTTCCCTGGTACTCCATAGTGCCGAAGAAGTTTCCACAATGTTTGTCGGTCCAGGCTATCAAAGGCCTTTTCGTAGTCTATAAAATTTATGTATAAAGGGGAGTTCCATTCGATGGATTGTTCTACAATGATTCTCAGTGCTGCAATTTGATCTGTGCATGATCTGTTTTGGCGGAATCCAGCCTGTTGATCTCGTAGCTGCATGTCGACCTGGTCTTTCATTCTATTCAAAATAATTCTGTTAAAGACCTTTCCTGGTATGGACAGCAGTGTGATTCCTCTGTAATTTGCACAATTGCTGAGATCCCCTTTCTTTGGTATCTTGATGAGGTATCCTTCTTTCCAATCTTTTGGAACTCTCTCTTCTTCCCAGATCTTTTCAAACAGAGGGTGCAGCATATTGACTATTGTATTTATATCAGCTCTCATCATCTCTGCTGTGATGTTGTCCGGTCCCGGTGCTTTCCCTAATTTGAGCTGCTTGATGGCCAGAGCTATTTCTTCCCTATTTGGGGCGCTTTCTTCTATTTGTAAGTCTTCATTTGCTGGTTGTATGTCTGGTGTGTCTGTGGGTGGGGGTCTGTTTAATAGTTCTTTAAAGTATTCCACCCATCTTTTTTGTTGCTCTTTCCTTTCTGTTATTGATCTACCTTCTCTATCTTTGACAGGTCTCTCCGGCCTTTTGTATCGCCCTGACAGCTTTCTTGTTATATCGTACAGCTCTCTCAGGTTGCCCTTCTTGGCTGCTTCTTCTGCTGTTGATGCTAGGCCATCTATGTAGGCATTCTTATCTTTTTTTATGCTGTTTTTTACTTTTTGGTTTGCTTCTTTATATTTCTCTTGCGCTTTTGTTTTCTCCGCCCTGGTGCGGCTGCTGTTAACTAAACTTTTCATTTCTTTTCTCTCTTTTATTTTTTGCAGTGTGTTGATTGAGAGCGACATTATGTTTAGAGCATGTTTTTGTTTAAGATTGTGACACTATAGGTCATAAAACTGAAGGTCCCATGTAAGTCATAAAATATTTCCGAATACCTTGAAACTACTGAAAGATGTTCATCTTGTATCCTACCTCTATAATATGTTTTGAATTTTGTCGTAAAAGTACTTTTAATTTTACATTATATATTTTCTATTATTTTAATTTTTTTTTAAACACACGCTTACACGCATGCACACACACATATACACACACACACACATATATATATATATATATATATATATATATATATATAGATAATTTTTTTAAAATTCATTTTTATATTTTTTTTTATATTTGGGGGGGGGGGGGGGGAGGGGGGAATATGGAGAACGAACTAGGATAGCATTTCTTGTTACAATCTGAAAGTACTTAACATATTCCTAACATACCTTTCATATTTCTCGCTGCTTTTAGAAAGTTACCTCTACACATTGTTTATTTTTCAAATTTTTAAATTATTGTAGACTTTATTTTTAGTTTTTAAATGTGAGAGAACTCTCCACCTTGTCCCCGCTAGATTCTAACACCTTCTCTGATTTGATTCTATGTGAACGTAACGCTGCTAATATCTAGTAATATTGACATCAAATTTACGTTAATTACCGCCCTTTAATACCACAGTCAGTGTTAAACTCGCCTGAACGGAGTTGCTTCACTCAGCAATATTGTTAACCATGGCAACGCCCCCATGTTGTTTCCATTAAGGTGGAGACTACTGTAAACCTGTTCTTAATTTCGCGTGACGTCAGCTGGTTGTCTTCCCAATTTTTGCTCGGCTGAAGCCTCTTGAGTTCCTCATTTTATTTTTTGAAAGGTGGGTTTAAGGGGGCGCGGGGGTTGGGGGTGGGGGTGGGTGTGTGCGGGGTGGGGTGGGGCGGTGTTGAGCCTAAGTTTACAACTGTTTAGGAGTTCATAAATATTATAATGTTCAGAAAGTTGATAGCAGAAGATTCCCGGAGAAGGGAAAGATGGATTGTTAAAGTTGTTTGTGTGTGTGTGAGAGTGTGTGTGTGTGTGAGTGTGTGTGTGTGTGGCTAAAAGGGAGAGCGTGGGGTTGGTGTATTTCGTTTTTAGTGTGGACAAAAGTAAAACAGGCTCCTGGTAATCAGAACCATCGCGTGGGCCCTGTAACCTCTGTAACCCCATGTAACCCCTGTAACCCCTGCGGTTGAACGGGGTCGCGGATATTTAAGGGGCCCAAAGTTGTAATGTGCGGAAAAAGACGAGTAAACTATTACTTTTAATTGCAGGGGGGAGCAGTGGGAACAAATCATAAAACTGTCAGTGGGTCTCTGAAACGGATGTGATGGATCTGCTGGATAGAAATGGCAACACTGGCCAAAAAAAGCCTCCAGTGCATTCGAGAGAACAAAGTGTTACTATTGGTCTACTCAATGTAGCAGCCATTATAGACTCTGGTTGAGTCGCCCATATGCGCCCGGGTTTTGGGGCGGATGTATGAAAGGGGAAATGACGTGATGTATAACAGTTGTCACACCAGGGACTCCTGTGATTGTGGTGGATGTATGAAAGGGGAAATGACGTGATGTATAACAGTTGTCACACCAGGGACTCCCGTGATTGCGGTAGCACTAAAAAAGACATTTGGTACCCACCATCTCCACCAGTGTTTCCCAACCTTTTTTGTGGCATGCCCCACCTAAGCCTTTCTAAAATTTTTATGACCCCCATGTATCATATAAATAATTTTTAATATTAAAAAATAGGGTTGTTCACTGAAGAAACTTAAATAATAGGTTTCAGTAAGAAATCTTTAGGAAATTGGTGAGGAAACATAGTAAGTAAATTTTCAAAACATAAATGGAGAAATGAAATTTAAGTACAAAATAATTTAATTAAAGATTTTTCTATAATATTTTAATTATTAGTAATTACTTATTATTTAAATTTAGTGAGATGTTTTTGCTTGATGCTTGCTGTAAAAACATTTTATGTTAGGTTGCAATTTATTTAGCTTCAGTCTCAAGTCTCCCCGCTGTGTTATATCATTTATTTAGCTTTAGTCCCAAGTCTCCCGCTGTGTTATATAATTTATTTAGCTTAAGTCCCAAGTCTCCCGCTGTGTTATATAATTTATTTAGCTTCAGTCCCAAGTCTCCCGCTGTGTTATATAATTTATTTAGCTTCAGTCCCAAGTCTCCCCACTGTGTTATATCATTTATTTAGCTTCAGTCCCAAGTCTCCCGCTGTGTTATATCATTTATTTAGCTTCAGTACCAAGTCTCCCGCTGTGTTATATCATTTATTTAGCTTCAGTACCAAGTCTCCCCGCGGTGTTATATCATTTATTTAGCTTCAGTACCAAGTCTCCCCGCGGTGTTATATCATTTATTTAGCTTCAGTACCAAGTCTCCCCGCGGTGTTATATCATTTATTTAGCTTCAGTACCAAGTCTCCCCGCTGTGTTATATCATTTATTTAGCTTCAGTACCAAGTCTCCCCGCGGTGTTATATCATTTATTTAGCTTCAGTACCAAGTCTCCCCACTGTGTTATATCATTTATTTAGCTTCAGTCCCAAGTCTCCCCGCGGTGTTATATCATTTATTTAGCTTCAGTACCAAGTCTCCCCGCGGTGTTATATCATTTATTTAGCTTCAGTACCAAGTCTCCCCGCGGTGTTATATCATTTATTTAGCTTCAGTACCAAGTCTCCCGCTGTGTTATATCATTTATTTAGCTTCAGTACCAAGTCTCCCCGCGGTGTTATATCATTTATTTAGCTTCAGTACCAAGTCTCCCCGCGGTGTTATATCATTTATTTAGCTTCAGTACCAAGTCTCCCCGCGGTGTTATATCATTTATTTAGCTTCAGTCCCAAGTCTCCCGCTGTGTTATATCATTTATTTAGCTTCAGTACCAAGTCTCCCGCTGTGTTATATCATTTATTTAGCTTCAGTCCCAAGTCTCCCGCTGTGTTATATCATTTATTTAGCTTCAGTACCAAGTCTCCCCGCGGTGTTATATCATTTATTTAGCTTCAGTACCAAGTCTCCCGCTGTGTTATCTCATTTATTTAGCTTCAGTACCAAGTCTCCCCGCGGTGTTATATCATTTATTTAGCTTCAGTACCAAGTCTCCCCGCGGTGTTATATCATTTATTTAGCTTCAGTACCAAGTCTCCCCGCTGTGTTATATCATTTATTTAGCTTCAGTACCAAGTCTCCCCGCTGTGTTATATCATTTATTTAGCTTCAGTCCCAAGTCTCCCCACTGTGTTATATCATTTATTTAGCTTCAGTCCCAAGTCTCCCGCTGTGTTATATCATTTATTTAGCTTCAGTACCAAGTCTCCCCGCGGTGTTATATCATTTATTTAGCTTCAGTACCAAGTCTCCCCGCGGTGTTATATCATTTATTTAGCTTCAGTACCAAGTCTCCCCGCGGTGTTATATCATTTATTTAGCTTCAGTACCAAGTCTCCCCGCGGTGTTATATCATTTATTTAGCTTCAGTACCAAGTCTCCCGCTGTGTTATATCGAGCCGATTTATTTTTTTTTTTGGCAAATCATTCATGGCATTAAATCCACATTCAGCTGAGTGTCAAGATGGAAACGGTCACAATAGTTTTCTTGCACATTTGGTCGAATTTGAATATTTGATTTCTTTTTCCTCACAAAGCCGTGATGTCATCGCTCCTTTTATATGAAATAAAGATTTAACAGACTCATCATTTCGCCAGTCTGCGAGTTCTTCTTGATACTGCATATTTGAAATATCAGACAAATCCACTAACATTGGCTGCATCATCCAAGTTGGAAAATCAATTTGTTTCAAATCAGAAAATCTTTCTTTTAAATCAGCCGATAGAATTTTCAGATGATCGACAGTAACAAATATGGCGGTATCAGTCACGTCACATTTTTGAAGCCAATGAAATTTTTTAAAATTTTTGTGACTTAATTCAATCAATTTAATGAAACAAATATCTTCGCTTTTGCATCGACAAGAGTTTTATTTGTTCCTTAAAGTGGGTTATTTAATTAATTAACTTTTTTAAAGATATCCGCTAAATAACTCACAAATGCTTTACCATCGACGGCTAACAGATACATATCAGGTTTGTCACTTTAAAAATCGCAAGAATATCAAATAGTTCCATATTTATTTTCCAGCAATTCCCCTTCGAAAGCCATCTTACTTCAGTGTGAGGCAAAAGTCTCACATAGTCTGCAATTTGTTCTTCACAAAATAGCTAGAAGAGACGTTCACATTTGGCATTAGCTTTAACAGCATTGATACACTTAAGAACTGAATTTAATACTTCATATGGAACATGCGAAATGTTTTTAGCTACTAAGTTTTCCCTTACACATTGCACAAGCAGCATTTCTGGATTCTCATCTTTCGTCAATTTTAAGCAGTCATTTTTCTTGCCCATCATGTCAGGAGCACTATCTGCAGCACAAGATATTATATTTTTCATTGGTATATTATTGACATCTGAGTCATTTTTTAAGCTTATATATATATATATATATATATATATATATATATATCTTTGGTGGCAGTGGTGCTTTCTAATGATTTACAGAACCACATTTCTTCAGCAAAATCTCCTTTATCAATATATCTTAAATACGTTATCAATACAGCCTCACTGTCTCTCAAAGTTGGTTCATCCATTTGCACTGAGAATTTACTGGTTTTCAGCTTTTCAACAAGTTGTATTTCAATATCTTCACTCATTTCGTCTATTCTTCTCCTAACGTTATTGTTACTGAGTGGCATGGCTTTCAAGACTTTGTCATCTTTTTTCATAACCGTTTTAAGAAATGCTGATATTGATGGTTTGATTAAATTTATCCTCTATTATGATTTTCTCCAGATTTAGCGATGAGTAAGGAAATTTCATAATTTCCCCAAGAGTACGATTGACAGTTGCAGAATGAGCAGTAAATAGAGAGTTTAATGTTGCTCTTTTTTTCAAAATACAAGTTAAATCATAGTAGACGGTTGGTTGTCTAATTCTAGACAGCAATCTAATTGCCCCCCTGTGGGGCGTGGGCCCCCCGTTGGGAAACACCGATTAACAGCGTCTTGAAATAGTGATTAAGGGAGTACGCATGCGTACACAACATACAATTGACATATTTAATTGGTTGCACCTATAGGTACACGGGTACCAGAATTGAGAGGTTGGTATTAAAAAACGATTTAAAATATTATTGTTGGGTTTGTAAGACTAAATGAGGTATCAAATGAAAGATAAATGAATGTACTATACGTTTGTAAACTTAATTCTTCATTTTAACTAAAATAAACTACTACAAATGACATCCGAATAGCATTAGTCAAAATGGACCCGGACACGCAGCACCGCCATGCGCACCCGGGTACCATTAAGCTCTCCCCTTCATTCTTCAATCTCAAACTTTCCTCTTCAATCTCAAACTTTCCTCTTCAATCATCAATCTCAAACTTTCATCTTCAATCATCAATCTCAAACTTTCCTCTTCAATCATCAATCTCAAACTTTCCTCTTCAATCATCAATCTCAATCTTTCCTCTTCAATCATCAATCTCAAACTTTCCTCTTCAATCGTCAATCTCAAACTTTCCTCTTCAATCATCCATCTCAAACTTTCATCTTCAATCATCAATCTCAAACTTTCCTCTTCAATCATCAATCTTAAACTTTCCTCTTCATCCATCAATCTCAAACTTTCCCTTTCAGATATCAATCTCACCTCGAACGCAAGAGAAAATGACAAGACAATAGTTATCAAAGTCAGTTGAGCAGCCAAAATCTCGTTATTCTTGGAACTCGCTGGTTATATTATATAAATAAAGTCTACTCTCCAACTTGAGTAGACTTGGAGCACAGCAGACGACTTCTTCAATCTCATTGTTCGTTTAAATTATCTTTCAGAAGTCATTTGAATCGAGGTTTTTTTACCTCCCTCTAGCACCAAAACCGACCAATCAGGCGCTGTCACTTCAAGTTATAATAGAAACTCATCCACATTTTATTAGTTTGGATTCTGAGATGGGAACAACCGAATCTTCTCTCTCTTTCATTTTCAACTTCAGACTTCTTCCCCATCCCTCAGTTTTCCCTCTTTCATTCTTCAGCCTCAATTCACTCCATCCCTCCAAGTCTTTCCTTTCATTAAAGAGCTAGGTTTTCATTAACATCGTTCAGCTCTCATTGTCTCAATCACTTTTATCTCTAAACAAACAAAATCAAACGTATTCAACCATGATACTGGTCATTAGAAATTAACTCTTTAACTACCAGTCGAACGCCTGCATTTTTGATAAGCTGCGAAGCTTGAATGGTGAATTACAAAAGCGCACCCTTTGACACACGCATTCATTTATACAATGTTTAGGCCAAGGCGTAGCTGGGGACAGATGCCCAAACTGCCCACCTTGTAGGGGCGTAAAATCGGGATATGGTGGGTTTTATTTTTAAATGGGTCTCAGAGTTGAAAAAACAAAGGGTGGGGGGGGGGGGGGGTTTGAAAAATGAATCTTGTGCCCGGGCGCCAAGAATTCTAGCTAGGAAGTAAATAAAAGGGGCCGTCACCAATTCCCACCACTAGGTACGCCACTGATTCTAACAAAGTTATCTTCCCATTTGTGTGATTAAAATTTGAAAGACAGAAAAAATGGCATCGAGAGTATGAATCTGCCAAGCTAAACAATGGAACTCTTTTGTAATCTGCAAGTGTGCCAGGAAAACAGGAGTACAGCTCATCAAAGACAACAGTTGTCTCCGTGGCCAACTAATGAAGCTTATAGAAAATGTTCAGTCGCTCTCTATGATGGAATTCTAGTGGATGGGGGGGGGGGAGTCAAAGATAGCAGGTAGCTGAGTCATAGAGAGAGGTAGATATTTTTTATGTTCGAATAGCGAGGGGAAATTGTGGCATTTTGAGTTGTTTTTTTTTCCGTTTATATTCACCCCCCCCCCCTTTTTTTTCCCTGCCCCATGACGGTGAGAATGTTTTATTGATACCTCTATGATTGGCCCATTTGAGCCATGCCGTTGAATTGGACCTCTTAAGTTTATCTAATGTCTGTTGAACAAGGTTTTTCCAAAAAAATTTGTTTCTGTGGGGAATGTCTGTCATAGTGTTTCTGTGGGGAATGTCTGTATAGTGTTTCTGTGGGGAATGTCTGTTATAGTGTTTCTGTAGGGAATGTCTGTTATAGTGTTTCTGTAAGGAATGTCTGTTATAGTGTTTCTGTGGGGTTGTCTGTTATAGCTTGTTTATGTGGAAATGTGTGTTATAGTTCGTCTCCTAAAAGAAAATGTTGTACAGGGGGGGGGTCTGTTAATGAGACAATATGTGGATAGCTGAAAGCTATTAGGTAGACCCATCAATCCTATGGTAAATAAGATTCTCATGGTTACTTACCGAGGAAGACTGTTGGAATGCTTGGTGTTGGTACAGGGTTTGCCGAGATGAGACCCCCTGGAGAGAGTAGAGTCATACATTCATTAACACAATCTATTAGCAGAGATGAACAGTGACAACGGGTAGCTGTCTGAGCGTTGGTAATGGTGTCGTGGAACAGGAGGACAGAGGTAATCGGGGAAAAGGAAAATATCCAGGAACATGAAGATTTCAAGGAACTCAGAGGTAGCGCGGAACATAGAGATAAGAAATTGCATAGAGCTATATCAAAGAACATAGAGATACTAGGAACAAGAATACATTTGATAGCACGAAGTTAATGGGAATAAAAACATTTGTTAAACGTGCACCGATTAATCAGTCGTTTTCTTCTCTGTCTCTCTCACTCCCTCACTAACTCCCTCCCTTTCCCTCCCTCACTTACTCCCTCTCTCACTTTCTCCCTCACTCACTCATTCCTTCACTCACTCCCTCCCTCCCTCACTAATTCACTCTCTCCCTCCCTCACCCATTCCCCCCTCCCTCTCTTACTCACTATCTCACTCATTCCCTCACTCCCTCACTCATTCCCTCACTCACTCACTCCATCCCTCACTCTATCACTCCCTCAATCACTCACTTACTCCTTCACTCATTCCCTCCCTCCTTCACTCTCTCACTACCTCCCTCACTCACGCCCTGACTACACCACCGTTCTATTCTAGTTCTCTCTCCACCTCATTTTCCCCATCGCCACCTATCTCTCACTTCGTCTCTCTCACTCACTACCTATTTCTCTCTCACTCTCTTTCACTCTCTTTCACTCTCTCTGACCCCACTCCCTTTTTCTCTTTCTCTCACACACACCCTCTCTCTCTCCTCTCACATTAACTCCGTCATTCTGATACAGGGCTCCGATTTATCGTGACGATACAACAATTAATCTATGATTTAACAATGCCGGCAGCAAAGGGGGAGAATACCCTTATCGTCAGTAAGTCATCGGAACAGCCTTGACCTTGCAGCACAAAGGAATGGAAGCAGATTCTCTCATCGGGATATGGGTACAAAAGATGGCGGCACCTAAATCATCCTATATGATCAAGTCAGAGGCGTAGCTAGAGTGTTTGGCGCCCGGAGACAAGATTCATTTTAAACAGCCTCCCTTTCTCAACTTTCAAACCCATTTTTTAAAATTAAAAAAGTAATATCAAAACACATTTTGGCAACTTTAACTAGAATGGCACCCAGGGACACATGTCTCCCTCCCCCCCCCATACCTACGCCTATGGATCAAGTTAACATAAGCGTTTCTATAAATATAAGAATCCTGCGGACATGCAAACTGTATCGGAATTAAAAGCTGGAAATAAATTGTATCTGAAAGCTAAAACGTGAGAACACCGCAGTGTTTTCAATTCTAGAAATATCATACTTGACGTTTTTTGTTTAATAGATTTGATGAAACCGGAGCGCGGTGAGCATGCTAAAGTAGCATAGATACCAGCAGTGAGCATGCTAAATTAGCATGGATACCAGCGGTGAGCATGCTAAAGTAGCATGGATACCAGCGGTGAGCATGCTAAAGGATACCAGCGGTGAGCATGCTAAATTAGCATGGATACCAGCGGTGAGCATGCTAAAGTAGCATGGATACCAGCGGTGAGCATGCTAAAGTAGCATGGATACCAGCAGTGAGCATGCTAAAGTAGCATGGATATCAGCAGTGAGCATGCTAAAGTAGCATGGATACCAGCGGTGAGCATGCTAAAGTAGCATAGATACCAGCAGTGAGCATGCTAAAGGATACCAGCGGTGAGCATGCTAAATTAGCATGGATACCAGCGGTGAGCATGCTAAAGTAGCATGGATACCAGCGGTGAGCATGCTAAAGTAGCATGGATACCAGCAGTGAGCATGCTAAAGTAGCATGGATACCAGCGGTGATCATGCTAAAGTAGCATGGATACCAGCGGTGATCATGCTAAAGTAGCATGGATACCAGCAGTGAGCATGCTAAAGTAGCATGGATACCAGCGCTATAGAAGTATCCAATCAATCAATCGATCAATATTTCACTTTAAACCCTTTGAATTAAACTAAAACAAATAACACGCTTCACTATTACCGTTGATTTTGCCAAGCTCTAAACATATTTTATGGTCGCAATAATAAACAAAAATGTATTTCTTTGATGATGTCTGGGGTACAAACCAGTTCTGCTGCCATTGGTTGGTAAATACGCTTCAGATAATAGGTCTGCTGCCATTGGTCGGTAAATACGCTTCAGATAATAGGTCTACTGCCGTTGGTTGGTAACTACGATTCTGATGTTAGGCCTCCTTCGATTGGTTTGCATATACGCTCCTTATATTAGGTCTGCTGCCATTGGTTGATAACTACGATTCTGATGTTAGGCCTCCTTCGATTGGTTTGCATATACGCTCCTTATATTAGGTCTGCTGCCATTTGTTGGTAACTACGATCCAGCGCCGCTATTTGCTTTTGTGTTTGTTTGTCATTTGTCCCCCACTATCTACTTTCAATCTCAACGACGCTTATACATCTGTCAGTTGAACTTCGTGGGTTGCAAGTGCCCAGGACAAGGAAATTATCGCATCCTTAATCAGTGCCCTTTAGCACGACTTGAGATTCTTCGCCTTCTTCATATATATTTTGAGGGCCCATGATCAATGTATTGATCATACTGGCTCCTGTGTTTATAGAAAGGGTTCACGATGTTTCTGTGTATGGTTTTGAAGAGGATACTTCACTGGAGACAAGGGTTACTCGATGATGATATTAGAAGCTGGGGTTTGGAAGACCTGATGCAATAGACGCAAATGTGTCATGTGTTGTCGCCTCAACTGTTCCTTTTTGTAAGCCTGCTCTGTCCCTGATTGTCTTTGGCAGGAATGAGCAGTTCCTGTATTGTGCTCTTGCTGTTATAAGCCGGAACTCCCAGTCATGGCCTCGTCTTCTGTTTCCAAACTATTTTACTTCCCTTATCTCTACCACCTAATTTCCCCTACTCCTGTCTCCTTCCAAACCCTCTTACTTCCCCTATTTTTAACCATCTACTCTCCCCTACTAACGTCACCTTACATACCCTATTACTTCCCCTTATTTTTATCAACTACTCTCCCCTACTAACGTCACCTTAATTACCCTATTACTTCCCCTTATTTATACCACCTACTCTCCCCTACTAACCTATCCTTACTAGTTGACAATAAATTATCCAACCAACATGATCTTAAAAACCACATATGTGTACGGCGTGAACCTCGAAATTCCGGACGCAAACCGGAACTGGTTTTTGAAGTCTTTTTTATTTTTAAAATTATTTTTATTAAAAAACCAGGATGTCTTTCTGTTGCTATTTTATCAAATAAATGGAATAATAAACATCTTACTATCGATTATAACAATGGGGGGGGGGGGGTGCATGTGTTAACCTTATTTCCACTTTTAAGCTAATGACTTTGTTTGAGACTGGCACGCGGTTGCAGCACGGCGCGACACTAAGGAAGACCAATCGGGTCTGACTGAGAAGTTCAATCTCCTAATGAAGACCCATCGGGTCTGACTGAGAAGTTCAATCTCCTAATGAAGACCAAACGGATCTGACTGAGAAGTTCAATCTCTTAATGAAGACCAATCGGCTCTGACTGAGAAGTTCAATCTCCTAATGAAGACCAATCGGCTCTGACTGAGAAGTTCAATCTCCTAATGAAGACGAATCGGATCTGACTGAGAAGTTCAATCTCCTAATGAAGACCTATCAGGTCTGACAGAAGTTCAATCTCCCAATGAAGACCCATCGGATCTGACTGAGAAGTTCAATCTCCTAATGAAGACCTATCAGGTCTGACAGAAGTTCAATCTCCTAATGAAGACCCATCGGGTCTGACTGAGAAGTTCAATCTCCTAATGAAGACCTATCAGGTCTGACAGAAGTTCAATCTCCAAATGAAGACCAATCGGGTCTGACTGAGAAGTTCAATCTCCTAATGAAGACCAATCGGATCTGACTGAGAAGTTCAATCTCCTAATGAAGACCAATCGGATCTGACTGAGAAGTTCAATCTCCTAATGAAGACCAATCGGATCTGACTGAGAAGTTCAATCTCCTAATGAAGACCAATCGGATCTGACTGAGGAGTTCAATCTCACTTTGGGAATGGGGCGAAAAATAAAATATTGACTTGTCTATGAGAAAACAAACACATTGACCTGTCTGCGATTATCAAAATATAGGGTTTGTCATTTAATGGTGGAAATCTATTAATAGAACATCCTGGTATTCCGTTTAGCCAATCTCTCAACAGCTGTTCAGTACTCCTACATTTATGTGAGCCAGCATAGTGGGTCTTAACCTAGACGAAAACTTGTTTACAATCAGATTTTACAAACCAATTTTTACTGATATATGTATATGCGGAAATATATTGTTAGAAGCGATGGTTTACGAAAACATTGTTACAGATAGTAGCATTACGTAATGTCATGTGACGTTTTCCGAACTTTTGAAACGACAAACCCTAACAGAGTTTACATGTACATCAAAATATTAGAATTTATATAGGCATCAAAATATTAGAATTTATATGGGCATCAAAATCTTAGAATGTTTATGGGCATCAAAATATTAGAATGTATATGGGCATCAAAATATTAGAATGTATATGGGCATCAAAATATTAGAATGTATATGGACATCAAAATAATTTTTACCGGTAGAGTGAGTTATACATTAATATTAAATTTGTGGATTCTATATTTTTTTTTTTAAATCTCAATATCCCAGAGCTGATGCATCTTGAGTCAGTGTACTGTCAGTGTGCTGTCATTGTACTGTCAATGTACTGTCAGCGTACTATCAGTGTACTATCAGAGTATCCCTAAGGGTCGGTTCACACGATCAAATTTTCTTTCAAGCATTTGATGCAATTCGTGTATGAAGCCTTGTCACAACTTTCAAATTACTATTTGATCAAATTCCCCCAAAAAGAAACCACGCACAAAATAGTGCGTTCATACAACAATTTGACGCGAAATTTGATCGTGTGAACTGACGCATATGTGTAACTACAGCTGTATAGTAATAATAATAACACTAATATTACGTTAATGATAATACGAGTATACAATTCCACTAATAATACTAAGACAATACTGCTAGCAAACATACGGTTGATCCTCGTGATCATATGTGAACTTATTTATAACTTGTATTTAATGTTTACTGGCATTCTTCAAGCAACCGGGGAGAACAGTGTGAGAAAAAAATAGTTGTTCTAATCCTGGAGGTAGTGCTCCCTAATCCTGGAGGCAGTGCTCCCTAATCCTGGAGGCAGTGCTCCCTAATCCTGGGGGTAGTGCTCCCTAATACTGAAGGTAGTGCTCCCTAATACTGGAGGTAGTGCTCCCTAATACTGGAGGTAGTGCTCACTAATACTGGAGGTAGTGCTCCCTAATACTGGAGGTAGTGCTCCCTAATCCTGGAGGTAGTGTTCCCTAATCCTGGAGGTAGTGCTCCCTAATCCTGGAGGTAGTACTCCCTAATCCTGGAGGTAGTGCTCCCTAATCCTGGAGGTAGTGCTCCCTAATCCTGGAGGTAGTGCTCCCTAATCCTGGAGGTAGTGCTCAGTAATCCTGGAGGTAGTGCTCCCGTACACAAAAATCCTCTGCTAATGTTATTATTATATTCATGAAAAGAAACTCAGTGATCCAAATATACAACTGTCAGGAACGATAATGACCCAATTCTCCTTTTACATTAATTTGTAGCGACATTTAATTCAACTTTTAAAAAAAATATGTTTTATTTTAATTAATTATTATACCCCCCACACCACACCCCCCCCCCCCCCCCCCCCCAAGGAAAAAAATAATAATTCAAAATCCAGAAATGGACGCTGGGTGGTAGTTGGCCCCCTTCGACACATTTCCGGTTACAATTCACCGGATCAAAATACCCCTCCCCCACGCCCCCCCCCCACAACAAAAATGCACGTGAATGGTCACCTTAATTTATCTAGACAATTTTATCATTAGCAATCAGCATGTAGAGCTGTTCTTTTCGCCTGGAGTGGGGCGGTGGTGGTGTCAGATCCTAAATGAGGACCATTTAGTTGTCATGGTCGTAGTTTCCGAACAACTTGAAACTGATGAGCGCTTACTGTTAATATATGAGCTTATTCATATTACCCAGCATGCCCTAATCATCTGTCGTCATTTAGATTAGACATTTAGTTATCTATTGTTTTAATTAATATTCCTTTTTTTAAAAAAATTAAGGGGGGGGGGTCAAAAAAAAGGTGGGGGGGTTCTACGGTTATAATAATTATTATGGAGTATAGCGCATATATGATGTGTCATCATGGGTCCAGTTGTCTAGATGGTCTAGATGATTTAGATCAGCGATTCTTAACCTGTGGGTCGCGACCCCTTTGGGGGTCGAACAACCCTTTCCCAGGGGTCGCTTAAGACCATCGGAAAACTCATACTCTACGGTTATAAAGAGTGCAACGAACACAATTTTGCGATTGGGGGTCGCCACAACATGAGGTACTGTATTAAAGGGTCGTGGCATTTGGAAGGTTGAGAACCACTGGTTTAGAGGGTCTAGACGGTTTAGATGGTCTGCCTGGTCTAGATGGTCTGCCTGGTCTAGATGGTCTAAATGGTCTGCCTGGTTTAGATGGTCTGCATGGTCTAGATGGTCTACCTGTTAATAGTTTGCCTGCTCTAGCTGGTCTAGATGGTATGCCTGGTCTAGCCGGTATAGCCAGTCTGGCTGGACTAGCTGGTCTAGATTAAAGATGTTCTATTAAACTATCCAGACATCCTAGTGTTTTACTCCTTTCTGTTATACACCACTGAGTTATGCAAAATGACTTTCGATGTACCCGTAGTTGTAGCACTTGGGGGTCATGTGATACAAAAGATCGCTGAGCCGTTTAGTGCAGAGAGGTTCCCCCAACGTGTAAGTATGACGCCTCTGACAGCACATTCATGCTATAAATAAACTGTTCCTTTGATCGAATCCCACTCTCTACTATTTCTGCTTATTTCCTTCAAAAAAAAAAAAAACAACAACAACCATTTTCTTTTATAACACAAACGGTTGCTATGGCGACATCGCATGATTTCTTTAACTTTTTTCATTTCTTTGTAGTACGAGGGAGTATTTTCATGGCGACATGCCGCAACACCAAAAGGGTCTTCACGCCCTTTATTCAGCACACACCATTCCAACATACACCGCCGACACCATCTTTGTTACGATGCACCCGTGTGAGGGTTCTATTAAGAAATAACACATGAACAGATTTTTTTTTTGTTCTTCCTCTCTTCATTTTACAGTTTGGAATCTTGCCTTCCGAGCTGATTGTTCCTTGTCATATCTCGCAAACAAGAAGATGTGTGTCAAGGTTTGATTTACTTCAGGAAAAAAAAAAGAGTCATTGACATGTTTTTTTGTAGTACAATATGTTGAGAGTTGCATGTTAGTAGCGTATGTACTCACCCTAAAATTCCAGCAATACCCACAGTTCCTCAACGCTAGAGACGAGACAGACAGGAAAGAAGCCTCGGTTTCGGTGAGTATTCCAAAGGAATGATGGGAAAGAGAGGCACAGGTTAAGGGCCAAGGAGAGCCAGCCGGCTCCTTACCGTTGGTTGGGGAGCTAAAGAGAGGCTGTTGCAAAAGAAGATGGGGTGGGGGGGGGCTGGAAGGGTAAACGGCTCCTTGATGATCAGTACGCCTACCTCACGCCCCCCACACACACAGTGTCATACACATATTAAAGTAGTGAGTTATGACGAAAGATTGTTTTAAACTGTTTGCATTTTGATCAAAGGGTATTTGATGTTTATGCATGCATCTTGGAGACATTTTTGAAAACAACGTTTCTCAATTTTAATATAAAAACTATTTTTAAAATTAAATAGTCTTCTAAATAAGTCTATGTTTGTTAACACCTTTCCATCTAGGGGGATCAAACGTTGCAATGAATACCGGGTTTAGACCTCTGGGGGCCCTGATGAGGGGGGCCTTTCTGGGGGGGGGGGCTAAGGCTTCTGGGGGCCCTGATCAAAGCCAATTAAGGGCCAATAAATATATAACAACTCTGCCTGGTTAACATATTTTGATGACATGTGTAGCATGTGTGACATGTGTAGCATGTGTGACATGTGTAGCATGTGTGACATGTGTAGCATGTGTAGCATGTGTGTTCGGATAAATGAGCGCACAATTTTCTTTGATTGACATGGTTTGTCAACCAGGAACAACCTTCCTGGACTTTTCTTTACAGATCCTAGTGTTTTTCGGGGTGGTTTGTCAACCAGCAACACCCTTCCTGGACTCTTACGTACAGATCGCAGTTTTGGTGAGGTAATTGGCCAACCAGGAAAAACCTCCAAGGACCCTTGTTTACAGACCTCAGTGTGGGTGACGCCAATACTCAACCAGAAACAACCCACTGGTTGCTTACATAACAGGCGTAAGTGTTGTTGGCGTAGGTTGGCCCTTATAAAACTTGGAAGAAGTTACAAAAAAAGAAAAACATTGTGCATAATGTTTTTGTCCACATCGTCTTATATATATATTGTCACTTTAAAGTAAAAATATAAACTGTCAGTCGATAGACTCCATAAAGACATAAAACAAACACTAAATAATTATATCAATCCATACGACCATGAACTTGACAGAGTTGTCATTAGTGAGGTTATTGCTCAGTAGGCAACTTTCAAAGAGACCCTATGTTCTTCGGTAGAGTTGTCAATAGTGAGGTTATTGCTCAGTAGGCAACTTTCAAAGAGACCCTATGTTCTTCGGTAGAGTTGTCAATAGTGAGGTTATTGCTCAGTAGGCAACTTTCAAAGAGACCCTATGTTCTTCGGTAGAGTTGTCAATAGTGAGGTTATTGCTCAGTAGGCAACGTTCAAAGAGACCCTATGTTCTTCGGTAGAGTTGTCAATAGTGAGGTTATTGCTCAGTAGGCAACGTTCAAAGAGACCCTATGTTCTTCGGCAGAGTTGTCAATAGTGAGGTTATTGCTCAGTCGGCAACGTTCAAAGAGACCCTATGTTCTTCGGCAGAGTTGTCATTAGTGAGGTTATTGCTCAGTAGGCAACTTTCAAAGAGACCCTATGTTCTTCGGGTAAAACGAATAGGTGCTACTGAAATAATAGTGAACCATCCAGTTATACTAAGGTGCTACTGAAATAATGGTGAACCATCCAGTTATACTAAGGTACTACTGAAATAATGGTGAACCATCCAGTTCTACTAAGGTGCTACTGAAACAATGGTGAACCATCCAGTTATACTAAGGTGCTATTGAAATAATGGTGAACCATCCAGTTCTACTAAGGTACTACTGAAATAATGGTGAACCTTCCACTTATACTAAGGTGTTACTGAAATAATGGTGAACCATCCTGTTATACTAAGGTGCTACTGAAATAATAGCGAACCATCCAGTTCTACTAAGGTGCTACTGAAATAATGGTGAATCATCCAGTTCTACTAAGGTGTTACTGAAATAATGGTGAACCCTCCAGTTATACTAAGGTGCTACTGAAAAAATGGTGAACCGTCCAGTTTACTAAGGTGCTACTGAAATAATGGTGAACCATCCAGTTCTACTAAGGTGCTACTGAAATAATGGTGAACCATCCAGTTATACTAAGGTGCTACTGATATAATGGTGAATCATCCAGTTCTACTAAGGTGTTACTGAAATAATGGTGAACCCTCCAGTTATACTAAGGTGTTACTGAAAAAATGGTGAACCGTCCAGTTTACTAAGGTGCTACTGAAATAATGGTGAACCATCCAGTTCTACTAAGGTGCTACTGAAATAATGGTGAACCATCCAGTTATACTAAGGTGCTACTGACATAATGGTGAACCATCCTGTTATACTAAGGTGCTACTGAAAAAATAGTGAACCAGCCAATTCTTCTAAGGTGCTACTGAAATAATGGTGAACCAGCGAGTTTACTAAGGTGCTATTGATGCCACAGTGAAGCAAAAGGTGATACCCAGGCTGACCCCGAAGCCGTAGTGAGCCAGCCAGTTATGCCTGGGGTGCTTTTGAAGTCATAATGCGGTTATAATAGGAACAGTATTGGGATGATATGGAGCTCATCAAACTGAGTTAAAAGGTGTTGTTAAGGCCAGGGTCATCTGATCGTCTTGTTCGCTAATTGCAGTCCAACATCTGACGGGCTGGTTCTATCCAATTAACACAAACTGCTTTCGTACGCGATCGCTTAATTTCAAATAAACTTGTTGACTTGAAACACGTGTGCCTTGTATGAGTTTATGTTAAAACGATACGGACGGGGGGAAAAAAGTATTATTGAGTGTGGGAGAGTAGATTTATTAGAACGAAAATGTACGATCTAGTTTTGGTTATTAAGACACATTTAAAAAGTCTGTTATAGACACACATTACAATGAGAAGGGTAAGCACCGACATCTAATCTTTGATCTTTACAGACAGGTAAAACGTGCCGGGAACCCAAGTGTGGGGCGTACAATACATGTAGGTGTAGGTTATTGGGGGAAATGAAGAGAGCAGAGAAGAGAAGGGGAAGAAAAGAAAAACAATCTCCCCGAACAGAACACATCTCGGCTCACTACCAAAATGGGATGAGCTATTTTTGGACACAGGGGCAACTCACCTACACGCCGTGCAGCTTATATGGTTGCCGGGCTGAGCTCGCGTGAACACGGGCTTGCACGGGGGTCCCGTGAGTAGGAATGACTCGCTAAACTTGCCCTCGCCTGATTTTATAGCGTCCCGCCCCACACCCTAGCGTCTACCCCCACCATGTGCACCCACCTCTCCAACAACCCCTGTCCCCTATATCCTTTAAACTCTAGGCTCAGCTATTCCTAGAACTCCGTTCTAAATTTACACACTAAGGTATCTCTCTCTATTTCAGACTATGTATCTCTATTTCAACCCAGTCATCCCTCTCTCTTTTTCAGCTCAGGTAACTCCTCTATTTCAGACCAGGTATCGCCTCAATTTTAGACTAAGTACCTCCTCAATTTCAGTCCAGATATCTCTTTTTATTTCAGACAGGCATCTCCTCTATTTCATGCTAGATATCTCCTCCATTTCACACCAAGTATCTCCTCTATTTCAGACGAGGCAACTCTATTTCAGAACAAGTGTCTCCTCATTTTCAGATCAGGTATCTCCTCTATTTCAGACCAGGTATCTCTTCTATTTCAGACCAGGTATCTCCTCTATTTCAGACCAGGTATCTCCTCTATTTCATACCAAGTATCTCCTCTATATCAGATCAGGTATCTCCTCTTGTTGAGACCAGGTATCTCTTCTATTTGAGACCAGCTTTCTTCTCAATTTCAGACCAGGTATCTCTTCTATTTCATATCAAGTATCTCCTCTATTTCAGACCAGGTATCTCCTCTATTTGAGATCAGGTATCTCTTCTATTTGAGACCAGGTATCTAATCAATTTCAGACCAGGTATCTTCTCTATTTCAAGGGTTGCTATTTCGGACAACCGCAGAGTTTATATCGTGGAAAGTAGTACGGAAAACTCTACAATCGCAAAGGGCGGCACTACACATCACTATGCTCCGAAATTGGCGACTTGGGGAGAAGGGGAACAAATTGAGGGCGCCGATGGCTCCTGTGCGAAATGGGGAGGGGGTTCTGGGGAGTCCTTCCCCAAAAATCTGCTGTTTATTTCAAAAATCCAGATTATCATATTGGCGTAAACCTAGATACATTGTTTCTTATAAGACAATTTGTGCGGGAGAAAGGATTTTTCTAACGTCCGATGTGGAAGTTGAGGGGAAGTGGGTAAGTGCATCAGCATGCAAATTAGGCAATTTGGCGCCCAATGACGTATACAAACTGAATTTACTCCGGTTATGGCTCGCCCCAGAGTAAATCTTTGGCACAAGCTTACATAAAACCCAGGACATTGTGAGGAAAAGGGGGAATCAGAAATTGAGCGTGCCGAAGACTCCCGAGTAAAAGCTAGGGCAGTGTCTGGGCCCCTCCCCAGAAATTTTTTGATAATTTCTAAATGCAAGAATGCATTATAGTACGTAACTGAATTTAGTTTTGCATCATACTGCACTTAATCGGAGATCAACAGGAGAGATAATGGTTCAGAATGTATGGGTCACTGGACCTCAGATCCTTCATATGGGCATCTGCTACACCTGCAGCTGTAGGGAGCCTTAGATATTAAGGGTTTCAAAGTTGTGATGTGGACAATATATTAATTATCAACTTTCAATGCGAAAAAAAAAGGGGGGGGGGCTGCGAAAATTGGTAGGAGCCTTGAAAATTCAAGCGACATATTGCTCTGCTTGACCTGATTGTGTCAGATGGCTCTTCTTGACCTGGTAGTGACAGATGGCTCTGCTTGACCTGATTGTGTCAGATGGCTCTTCTTGACCTGGTAGTGACAGAAGGCTCTGTTTGACCTGATTTAGACAGATGGTTCTGCTTGACCTGATTGTGACAGATGGCTCTGCTTAACCTGATTGTGACAGATGGCTCTGTTTGACCTGATTGTGACAGATGGTTCTGCTGAACCTGATTGTGACATATGTTTCTGCTTGACCTGATTGTGACAGAAGGCTCTGCTTAACATGATTGTGACAGATGGCTCTGCTTGACCTGGTTGTGATATAGAAAATTTAAAAAAATATATATTAATTACTAAATAGTTATGAGGTTATTATTTACGCTATGGGGGAGGGGGGGTAAACTGCTTAATAATAAATAATTTTTAAAAAAACATTGCATGCAAAAAGGTTTCCATCACAAAAAAGTACTGATGACGTCATTTTATATTAAACGCAAATGGGGAAAAAAATCAACTTGCCTATAATGCAATTAGATTTAATCAAGAAATTTTCTAAATATTTCCACTTTTTAACTGAGTTAAAAAAGCATAAAAAATACTCTTTTTTAGAATTAATTTTAAAATTGACGATCTGAAAAAACTAGACCCCAAAAAGTGGAATTAAAATGATAAACAAAATTGTTCACAAAAGCTTTGCTTTTTATTTATTTATTTACTTTATTTTTTATTATTTTTAAATTTAGTTTCTAATGGATTCTCATCAAGAAAAATTAAATTTAAAAAAAAAGAGTCACGCAAATAAGTAGGTGAGGCAGCTTGTTTAGGGCATATTGTTTAGGGCATATTGTTTAGGGCATATTGTTTAGGGCATATTGTTTAGGGCAGATTGTTGATTATTATGATATTTAAAGGAGGAAAGCTTTTGGGAACTTAATATACACAGACAAAGTCTTTAAAAATCTGTTTTTCAGAAAATTGTGCCCAAAAAAGTAGCAAAGGTTTGTAATATCTGTAACAGTAATTGATGGAACTTCCCCTGTTTGTGTGCGCCCATTACATTCTTAATTTATGTTTTAAATAATCAATTTCTAAAAGATTTCATTTTATCTCAACATGCGTTGCATCAAGTATGTCTAAAAATTAAGCTAATATCTAAATTTGTAAAGGATGATGACATCATGCATGCTATATGTAGCAATCTACTCTACTTTAAAGTCTATCATTTTTTTAATGAAATATTATTTGAAAACAGATTGCCAATTTTCGATACTGAGCCAGAACTATTATTAAAATGAAAGATCTGTATATCGATGTAACTGTAGTTTAATACCGAGTTATTAAAGTATTAAACGTGTGAATTTGCAAAAGAAAAAAAAATAATAATAATAATAATAAAAATTGCGAACAACGGGAAGGAAAACTTCCGTTTATAATTAGGAGCAGGCAATTTTTCTTCGGGGGGTGGGGCACTTGACGTCCTCCTCGGAGGGGATGCCTGACAGAAAAACTGGCAGCAGATAGCGGTGAATTCTAAACCCAGATGGGGAAATGGGGTCACAGCTGACAGCTAGTTACAGGATGTTACATGTTCATAGTTGTAAGTGGCAATGAAACAGGTCACAAGTGTGCAGCCCGGCATGTTTAGCACATAATCTTGTACAGGTTGTACACATTGGCCTGTACAAGTTGTCCACATTGGCCGGTACACTTTGTCCATAAATAAAAATGAAATATCTCTCTCATAGTAATTCGTGTGTCTATAATTACTATATAACCTGTTTGTGTGTCTATAATTACTATTTAACCTGTTTGTGTCTAGACTTACTATTTAACCTGTTTGTGTGTCTATAATTTTATATAATCTGTTTGTGTGTAGTTACCGATACTATGAATCAATCAATTTATAAATGAAATAATTTAATATATTATATGTGGTCACTGATATGGTGACAATCTAAACTGTATTCATTTCTAACATCCCGTATGGTGCATACTTTTCTCTAAATATATGTTAGTCCGTAGATTTGAACTCATGGGTAGCCAGATACCTATGCTGTGTGGTATCCAGGTGCACTACGCTATGTGGTAGCCAGATACCCTACGCTGTATGGTAGCCAGAAACCCCACGCTGTGTGGTAGCCAGATACCCTACGCTGTGTGGTAGCCAGATATCCTAAGCTGTGTGGTAGCCAAATACCCTAAGCTTTATGGTAGCCAGATACCCTACGCTGTGTGGTAGCCAGATACCCTAAGATTTGTGGCAGCCAGGTGCACTACGCTCTGTGGTAGCAAGATACCCTACGCTGTGTGGTAGCCAGATACCCCACGCTGTGTGGTAGCTAGATACCCTAAGCTTTGTGGCAGCCAGTTGCACTACGCTGTGTGGTAGCCAGATACCCTACACTGTGTGGCAGCTAGATATCCTACGCTGTGTTGTAGCAAGGTACCCTACGCTGTGTGGTAGCCAGGTACCCTACGCTGTGTTGTGGTCAGATACCCTACGCCGTGTGGTAGCCAGATACCCTAAGCTATGTGGCAGCCAGGTGCACTACGCTGTGGGGAAGCCAGATACCCTATGCTATGTGGTAGGCAGATATCCTACGCTGTGTAGTAGCTGGATATCCTACGCTGTGTGGTAGCCAGGTACACTTCGCTATGTAGTAGCCATGTACCCTACGTTATGTGGTAGCCAGATGATGTACTCTTTTGACACCCAGATACCCCATGCACCCTATGTGGTAGCCAGATACCTTAACAGTGACAAATACCCTAACATGTGGTAGGCAGATACCATATTGTGTGCTTGTCAGAAACCATAATATGTTGTAAGATACCGTACTATGTGGGTTTCGATTCTTGCAGCCAACCGCCTTACACCTTGATCATATTCCATCGTGCTGGTACCCATACAAATATGTGGCTATCAAAAAACAAGCCTGGTTTCATGACTGCCAAGTAATGTTAAATTAACTGTGAAGCTTTTATCGTTAAAAACTAATACCTATAGTGTGAAAGCAAATGGTTACAAGTTACATTAAATTTAGTTCACTAAATGACCGAACACCATGGTTACCATGAGTATTGTCGGCTAAGTTTTTATAAGTTTAAAAAGTATTTAAAAGCCCCTAGATGTGTCAGCATAAGCAGTATCAATGGCGCTACAGACCATGGAGGCCTCTGTTCTGCTTCATCACATCCTTCCAGTCGGATCGATCCATGGCTTTTCATCTCCTCTCTCGCCCCCTCCACAGGTTATGTAAATCCGACTCCACGTCACTAACCATTTCAGTCTCGGTAGAGTATTTCCTACTTTCTGTAGCCAAACCTTCAATTATGTGAGAAAAGGAGGAAATACCCGAGCATAGGAAGTAGTAAACAAAATCGTTGTCTAACTTTTGGAGGCCTCCTTCCCGTTATTTTTCTCCCTACATTTAAAGTTGACAGCAATTGTTCTTTCCACATCACAAATTTGGGCCCCCTTACGTATCCGGGGCCCTCGACAGCCCCAGCGGTTGCATGGCCCACGCGATGGTTTTGATAGCAAGCCCTGAAACTTGAAGTTATCTGTTGGTACTAAATTGGTGTAAAACAGCGACTATCTTGAACCACTTCATTGAAGAGCTCTAGATCAAGACGGTAATATCTCACGTGCAGAAGACGGTAATATCTCACATGCAGAAGTCATTTTTTTTTAAAAACATCTGAAATTATTCTAGATCTAGATGTAAAAAAATTAAAATCCAAACTAATATACTGTTACAGGGTAATTTATACACTGTTACATGGTAATTAATAAATGGTTGCAAAGTAACTAATACACTGAATTTGTTTGCTACATGAAACCATCATGATGATTGTCTGTAGTATCAACAGTAAGTCTGGATCATGAATCCATCACGATGATTGTCTGTAGTATCAACAGTAAGTCTGAATCATGTAACCATCACGATGATCGTCTGTAGTATCAAGAGTAAGTCTGGATCATGAAACCATCACGATGATTGTCTGTAGTATTATACTAGTATCAACAGTAAGGCTGGATCATGTAACCATCACGATGATTGTCTGTAGTATCAACAGTAAGTCTGGATCATGAAACCATCACGATAATTGTCTGTCGTATCAACAGTAAGGCTGGATCGTGTAGGCTGTATGAGCTGTAGTTTATAGCATTGTATAGACTACAATATGTAACGACAATTTCGGTAAAGAGTCGGCAGCTACATGGAGTAAGCTACGTGGAGTAAGGGTATGGGCTACGACCAGTGGTATGTAGACGACATGTTCCCCGTCATCTTTCCCCGTGAATGAACTGTAGCTGACCCCAAGCTCCAAACCGCATTTTGGGTATGGCTAGCTAAAAATAGACTCTCTTGACCTTGTTTACAACTAAATAAAATTAATAGTCTGTATCCTTAGAATTCTGTGGAAAAATATGGAAAGGAAAACATTGTGTAAGGCCTTTCTAGAAAACAGACGATATATTTTTGCAATACGAGACAGTGATTTGTTGTGTGTGTAGACTCCTTTTCCTCGTTGTACCTTTTTACAACATTATATCTTCTTCAAAATTGTTCCGGTGCAAGCCAATCATTATTTTGTAAGTTGTAAGTCAATAGCTTTAATTTTATTTCTTTTTGATTTTGTAATTCATTATTAACTTAATAAAATTTATTAACTGTAATTGGTCCTGGTTTGGGATGGTATTCTCTGTTATTGTATTTAACATATGGTATGTCTTATGTGTACTGTTTTACAACGAGCCCTATGCGTAAATAAGAGATTAATTTCTCCATACTGATAACAGTACGTAACAACCAGTTTCTGGTGCAAAATTAGCTTCCTTGGTCTCTTAATCGTATAATCAAAATGGGTGGATTGAGCAGTCCAGGAAGAAAGAGGGAGAAAAGGAGAATGACGCTGATATAGACAAAAAGAGGTGTACAGACACCAACACACAGGGTCGGATTTAAACAGTTCTGCGCCCTAGGCTAAAGCATATAATTCTGCGCCCTTGCTCCTCGGAAAGTTATTCATATCTTCCTATTTAATATGTAATCGTCTTTTTTTTTTAAATAACAACCTAAAACAGTTTTTGAACAACTTTATAGTTGTAATTCAAATCTAAACTATAACAGCAGCAGCATTTTTACGACGCCCTTTCAAAATAATACTGAAAAGATTGTAAATATTTGGCTATTATTTCTTCTGCGCCCTAGGCTATGACCTAGATTTGCCCTATAGAAATCCGGCTTTGCCTACATTCAATCTCATTCCAATACATTTATTATATTGCGCAGATATGAATGAAGAAAATCTTAAACTTGTCCCAAGGGATATTACTCTTCACAAGAACTTATTCTGTAGCTAAGAAACTTTCTGAGTATGGGGATTCTCAGCCTTGTTCGGGCAAACTGCTCTGCACGGCATTAAAAAAATTTATATAATAATATAATAAACGGATATTTTCAAATTAAAAGCCTAAATATTCCCAATTCTGGGGCTGACGTTACATTTCAAAAGCACTGCACATGATACATGTCTGTATAATTCATTTATTGCACATTTGAGTCAATTGCAAAAATAAAATAAACATCTCTCGTCGAGTTTTGCATATAATAACATGCCTAATATATAACGAAGAGAGGTTTTTATAAGCTGCAGTAAAAGCATTATTTTATTTGTTATGGCTGCTGAAGAAAAATACTACTAAGGCACAACACTAGAAGGACTCATGGTGAGTTGTTTTTTAAATAGAAGATTTCACTTCAAGGGACATAACTATTGCAAACAAAATTCTGACATTTATTTGATTATTAGTTCCCTTAATTAAATTTAGATTTTTTTTTTTTTACTCAATTTTTTTAGTAGTTTGAGTATTATCGCCTGCTCAGAGCAATGCCTGATGAAAGCAAGATAGGTGGGGATTGATGACTCAACAGCGGTCAAGGGAACTCAAAACTCAGGGCCTATAAATTACAAGTATAGTTTTTAAACACTTTCCTGCCTATGATACGTGGGACTAATGCTGCAGTTAAAATCTGCCTTTGATACGTGGGACTATTGCTCCAGTTAAAAACTATATTTGATACGTGGGACTAATGCTCCAGTTAAAAACTGCCTTTGATATGTGGGAGTAATTGTTAAAAACTTCCTTTGATACGTGGGACTAATGCTCCAGTTAAAAACTGCCTTTGATATGTGGGAGTAATTGTTAAAAACTTCCTTTGATACGTGGGACTAATGCTCCAGTTAAAAACTCTCTTAAGTTCTTTACTTGGTTGATAAATTTAAGCAATTGTTATTTTTATGTATCTGCGTGTGTTGCTTGTGTGTATATGTGTGCTTTGTTTGTGTGCCTGACTGTGTTGTTTGTGTGTATCTGTATGCATTGTTGTATGTTTCTCTGTGTGTATCTGTGTGTGGTGTGTGTGTCTCTGTGTGTGTTGCTTTTGTGTATCTGTACGCATTGTTTGAATGCATCTCTGTGTGTTTTGTGTGTATCTGTGTGGTTTGTGTGTGTCTCTGTGTGTTGTTTGTGTGTTGTTTGCGTGTTGTTTGTATGTAGTTTGTGTGTTGTTGCTCTTATCAACTTTATTTTATCTTCAAATGATAATTGCGCTGTATATATCTCAATAAAATACTTTTTTGTAATGAAATGGTTAACTCCTTCCGCTCCAGATCACATGTAATGATGCTTTCAAATCTCATTAAACAAATACAAGTGTCGAACAAAACTCATTCTTATGTACCACCGTCACAATGTGATGGCCAAAAAATATTCTTATAGAATCGTCACATGGTCCAACTCTTTGCTGACCTTGACACTCACAGGGTATTCTCATCCGCTCCACTTAGAGTCTAATTGATCTTCTTGTTAAAAAAAAAGTTGTATTATTAATTTTTTTTTAAATATATTTTTTTTAATCTTTCTACTGGATTCTCATCTAATTATTATAAACTACCACAAATGACATCCGAATAGCATTGCGTTTACTGTGTCACGGGTCCGAAAGGGGGCGCTGTGTGTCCGTGTACATTTTGACGAATGCTATTCGGATGTCATTTGTAGTAGTTTATTTTAGTTAAAATGAAAAATTAAGTTTACAAACGTATAGTAAATTCAATTATATTTCATTTAAAACCTCATTTGGTCTTACAAACCCAGCAATAATATTTTAAATCGTTTTTTAATCTCAAACTCTCAATTTTGGTACCCATTTACCAATAGGTGCAGCCTTTTCCAAATGCTCTAAAAATGAGAATTTAGTCTTTTTTTAATAAAAAATATTTTTACGTTTTTTTGTAGTACACATTTCTTCCCGGGGAAATGTCATAAAGAAACATTGATAACAAGAAAAATTTAAGTGCAAACACGTGATGATGTTCAAAGTGGTGTTCATAGTGGCAGTGGTGGATTCACTATAAGACGAAACGAAACCACGTAGAGAGGGGGGCATTAAAATTATCATTTAAAAATAATAGAGATATATTGAAATTAAAGTAATAATAAAATGTACTTGCAATAATATGCATAAACTCATAACGGATTCCTTGCAATTTAAAGTTAATTTTCTAATATGGCGGCTTCTCAAGGGTCCTAGCGTCTGCGCGCCGAGGAATTCTAGAACAGCGTTCCCCAGATGGTAGTCCGCGGACAGTTACCAGTTGCCAGGTAACAGTTGCCAGTCCGGAGTAACATGAATATTTAGGGTCAAATATAAAGAAAATATAATGAATGAATTTAGGCTGTTATAAGGGATGACGTATTTTGAGACGCTTTGCCCGCCTTCCACGTGCATGACCTCTTTCAAGTCGGTCCTGTGTTGGGGCGGCTAGAAAAAAATATCCCTTTGTTGATACTTTTGTTTACTATCGTCCGTTTCTGTGGAACAGGATCGAACGATCTAGAGAAAACGAGAAGCAGTAAGACTGCGTATTACTTTTTCCAGAATGATCATCTGAAACTGAGTATAAAAGGGATAAGAATAAATGACGGGAGAGATTTTCCTTTCTTTGATTACGAGGCATGCTATGTGTCATTATTCTTTGTTGTGTGTAGAGATTTTTATTTCCTTGTATTTTTATATACAGTTCCGGTACCAGCAAATCTGTAAGATTATAATTTTAATTATATTTCTCTTGCCGTTATTATTTAATTGAAGTTCACAAATTAAAAAGTTATTAATTGTAATTAGCTCTGGCCTTAATTGTCGTTTTATTTGTTATTATTTTTAAATGTTGGTATTGTCCTTTATTGTGGACCGTTTCTAGAACGAGCCATAGTCTAAAATTAAGAGATTAAATTCTCAATTCATAACGGTCCGTAATAAATTGTGGGCTCTTCCGTGGATATATAGAATCCATATTGTTTATTTCTCACAAGCCCCCCAAATAAATTGGGTGACTCGTCCTTGGATGTTTTTGAATCCATAAATTTATTATTACACCAATAATAAATTGAGTGTTTGAGGATTTTTGACCCACTGTTTTCTTTAATTTACTCAGACTAAATTGAGTATACGATACCATATTTTTGAACGATACCAATAACAGAGCTAGTTGCAATTTATTTTTGAAATTCTATTTTTTATAAGTGTGTTCACTAAGCTTGAACATTTATAAAACTTATATTGTTATAATTTGCCTGTGTCAAAATGGAGTTTGATATTGTTAACCCATCAGTAGAGGCATTGGACAAATGTTCGAGAAAGGAGCTATTTTCCATTGCGAAAGACTTAGGAATTAATGTAGCTCATTCGGCGCTAAAAAAGACAGTACGTGATATGATCATCGTCCACTTAGTGGATGAAGATATTTTGTCTGAGGATGAACTAGCCTCAGTGACACAGCCGAATGATCCTAGTATGGAGCTCCAACTAAAGCTCAAACAAATGGAGCTAGGTGCTCAGAGAGAGAAAGAACTAGAGCTTAAACAAATAGAGCTAGAGCTACAGAGAGAAAAAGAACGAGAGCTTAAGCAAATAGAGCTAGAGCTAAAAAGAGAGCAAGAAGAAAAAGATAGAGAACTACAAATAAAACTAAAAGAAATGGAAATTAAGGCCAATTTAGGAGCAATGGAAAATAGACTCACGGCTCCAGCCGGTCAGGGTTGCGATGCAATTAAATTTGCAAAAGTAATACCGACATTTGCAGAAAAAGAGGTGGATCAATATTTTGCACAGTTTGAAATAACTGCCCAAAATTTTAAAATTCCTGAAAACATGTGGTCTACCTTACTGCAACCGGCTCTGACTGGCAGGGCAGCCGAAGTTTTTGTGTCCTTGAACGCAGAACAGCGTGGGGATTATAACATTGTTAAATCTTTAATACTTAAGGCTTATGAATGTGTCCCCGAAGCATACCGTAAAAAGTTTAGGGAGCTGTGGAAACGGGATGGCCAAACTCACGTTGAGTTCCTCCGGGAAAAGGAACGACTCCTGGATAAATGGCTGCACGCAACGAACACTGACACAGACTTCAAAAAGTTCAAGAACCTAATTCTGATGGAAGAGTTTAAGAATTGTGTTCGTGAAGAGGTACGGACACATATTGCAGACCGTGGCGAAGGTGACGCACATACGGCAGCAGTGTTAGCTGATGACTTCACCATCACGCGTCAACTCTCAAAGAACCCATTTGACACCAGAAAATACAGGCAAAATAAGGCAAAAACATCGACTTACAGCAAACCTCCACAAAAACCATATAAGCCCGGTACAAAAGAAATGAGTGCAAAAGAAACATGTGCCTACTGTAAAAAGGAAGGACATACGAAGGATGAGTGTTGGAAGCTCAAGAAGAAAACTGAGAAGACCACACATCCTGGTACACCACACAAAGTCTCCGCTTGTACGTCTCGTCATACATCTGGAAACACATTTTCAAAAGTCAAAAGTTTTGGCTCTCCAGATGTCCAGACAAACTTCAAAGAGGTTTGTCACGACTCATCAAAGAGTTTCAATATGAACAATAAGGCTAGTTTTACCGACTCCAGCCAAGTTCCTGCTTCGACTGCGAGTTTTATGAGCTTGTCGCCAAGATCCTTTTGCTCCAAGAAGAGGTCTACCTCCAGAGGGCGTCTTACCGAGGACTTGAGTGCAAGTTTTGACGACTCAACACAGAGTTTTACTTCCTCTACCCTAGCCGAATGTTCTCAAGACTCCAACAAGTGTTTTTCTACCAAGGTCCAAAATTCCACATCAGAAAACACTGATGTCATACAAGACTTCATGCCCTTCATATCGGAAGGATTTGTATCACTGCCAGGTGATTTTTCAAGTCTACGACCAATCAAAATCCTAAGAGATACAGGTGCTTCACAGTCCTTATTACTAGAGGGTATACTTCCCTTATCTGCATCAACTGCTACTGGAAGCAACATACTGTTGAAAGGCGTAGAACTAGGATGTATCGACGTACCTCTACATCTCATCCATCTCAAATCAGACCTAGTTTCCGGACCTGTGGTTGTAGGTGTCCGACCAACATTACCCTTGGACGGCATCTCGTTGTTGCTAGGCAACGACTTAGCTGGTGGGAAGGTGATAGCCGAACCCATCGTAACTCAAGAACCCTGTCTCATTGAATCTCCAGAAGAAGATCCAGAAATATATACAGCATGCGCTGTTACCAGGGCAATGAGTTTGAAGATCTCCAAAGAAAAAGAGAGTTCATTACAAAGTAATAAAATCCAATCTGAAATTGATCTGGGAACGACCTTTTTTGCCCAACTTAATGAAGAATCAAAGGATCACAAAACACCAACTCGAACACAGCTCATTGAAGAGCAGAAGAATGATCCAGAAATCATTAAACTTCGAGAGAACGCTATGACCAAAGAAGAAGCTGAGCAATTCCCTGTTTGCTACTTTTTACAAGATGACATACTTATGAGGAAATGGCGACCTCCAGATGCCAAGGCTGATGAAGAATGGAGGATTGTTCACCAGATTGTAGTTCCTGCACTTTTCAGGAACGAAGTCCTCAACTTAGCCCATGATTCACCACTTTCAGGCCATTTGGGAGTGAACAAAACATATCATAAAATCACGTCACACTTCTTTTGGCCCAAAATCAAGAAAGATGTGGTGGACTACTGTAGATCATGCCATACTTGTCAAGTGGTAGGGAAACCAAATCAGAAGATACCAGCAGCTCCTCTTCAACCTATTCCAGCGTTTGAAGAACCTTTCAGTCGCGTCATAATAGACCGCGTTGGGCCTCTACCAAAGACAAAATCAGGTCACAAATACTTGCTGACAATCATGTGTGCATCAACAAGGTTCCCAGAAGCTATTCCTCTTCGCAATATCAAGACTCCGAACATCGTCAAAGCCCTGGCGAAGTTTTTTACATTGTTTGGTCTTCCGAAGTCTGTACAGTCTGACCAAGGAACCAACTTCAAGGCTGGACTATTCAAACAAGTGATGAACCAATTGGGTATAGAACACTGCTTGTCGAGTGCGTATCATCCTGAGTCGCAGGGAGCACTTGAGCGATTCCATCAGACATTAAAGAACATGACGAGAACGTACTGCCTAGAACAAGAGAAAGACTGGGATGAAGGGATCAACATGCTACTGTTCGCTGCAAGAGAAGCAGTTCAAGAATCACTTGGATTCAGCCCTTTCGAACTGGTGTTTGTCCATACGGTTCGAGGCCCCCTTAAACTTTTAAAAGACACGTGGATGTCATCGACACCCACTGAAGGACTTTTGGACTATGTCCTAAAGTTTAGAACTAAACTTTTTAATGCCGTTAATTTGTCTAAATCACATTTAAAGGATTCTCAATCCAAAATGAAAATTTGGCATGACAAAAAGTCAAAATTCAGACAGTTTGCTTCAGGGGACAAAGTGCTTGTACTTTTGCCAATACCAGGACAGGCATTACAAGCTAGATATTTTGGTCATTGTGTAGTTGAGTCCAAACTTAATGACTTAAATTACATTGTGTTAACACCAGATCGTAAAAGAAAGAAACAGTTATGTCACATTAATATGTTAAAAGAATATGTAGAAAGAAAATGTGATGATAATTGTCCATCCTCAGACATTAATGTTAACACAATCTCAACTGTAACTTCAGTACCTAAAGAAAATGTTACTGAAATATTTGACAGTGTCCCAGAAAAAGTTGGTCATTACAAACTTAAAAATTCAGAAATTCTGGCCAATATAGATCAGAAACTTGGACATTTGTCATTGTCGGAAAAAGATGTTGTTAAGTCTGTTATTGCAGATTTTGTTTCACTTTTTTCCTTATGTCCCTAATAAAACCAACATTGCTGTGCATGATGTTGACGTTGGCAATGCAGTTCCGGTCAAGCAACACCCCTATAGGGTCAATCCGGAAAAACGTGAAGTAATCCGGTCTGAAATAAAATACATGCTTGAAAATCATATAATTGAACCAAGCTCTAGTAACTGGAGTTCTCCATGTATTTTAGTCCCAAAACCTGACAAAAGTTACAGGTTTTGCACTGATTTCAGGAAAGTGAATTCAGTTACAAAGTCTGATTCCTTTCCGATTCCAAGGATAGACGATCTTATAGATCGAATAGGCGATGCCAAATATGTAACCAAGATAGACCTACTATCAGGTTATTGGCAGGTTCCTCTATCTGACAGAGCAAAAGAAGTCTCTGCTTTTTGTACTCCAGATGGTTTATACCAATATAAAGTAATGCCGTTTGGAATGAAAAATGCCCCAGCTACATTCCAACGTCTAGTTAACAACATTATTGCTGACCAGGAAAATTGCAGCGCCTATATTGATGATGTAATTATTTACAGTCAAGATTTTTCCAAACATGTAAATCAATTAAGATCTCTATTTACAAAATTCTTGCAGGCAAATGTAACTGTAAATTTAAATAAGTGTGAATTTTGTCATGCAACTGTGGAATATTTAGGTCACATAGTGGGTCAAGGTCATGTAAAACCTGTTCACGCTAAGATAAATGCTATTGCAGCACTTCCACCACCCACTACTAGAAAACAGTTAATGAGATTTTTGGGAATGGCAGGTTACTATAGAAAATTTTGCAAAAATTTCTCAGTTATTGCTTCTCCCCTAAGTATTATGCTAAAGAAAAATGCAAAATTTCATTGGTCAGATGCCTGTCAGGAAGCATTCGAAAACATTAAAAGAATACTAGCTAATGCTCCTGTTCTCATTGCACCAGACTTTAACAAACAGTTTAAATTAGCTGTAGATGCCAGTGATGTTGGCATTGGTGCAGTTCTTTTTCAAGAAGATGACCACATTGTAGATCATCCTGTTTGTTATTTCTCAATGAAATTTAACGCACATCAGAAAAATTATTCCACTGTAGAAAAATAATGTTTAGGATTAATTCTTGCTCTACAACAATTTGATTTTTATGTCCGTTGTTCCTTACATTCAGTACTTGTTTTTACTGATCACAATCCTTTAACATTTTTGAATAAGATGGTCTCCAAAAATCAAAGATTGTTAAGATGGAGTCTATTCTTACAAGAATATAATTTGGACATAAAACATATCAAAGGCAAAGATAATGTGATTGCTGATACTTTGTCCAGAAATTAATTTTCTCTGCATAAAAATTATGTAGTTGATTATAAGCTATTAAGAAGCTTGTTTAATATTTTTGAAAGGAAGAAATGTATTTTCTTGTATTTGTTTAATGGAAAAGAATTCCATTTTTTGAAAAATGAAATTTTTTCTTTAAAGAGGTGAGGTGTTATAAGGGATGACGTATTTTGAGACGCTTTGCCCGCCTTCCACGTGCATGACCTCTTTCAAGTCGGTCCTGTGTTGGGGCGGCTAGAAAAAAATATCCCTTTGTTGATACTTTTGTTTACTATCGTCTGTTTCTGTGGAACAGGATCGAACGATCTAGAGAATGCGAGAAGCAGTAAGACTGCGTATTCCTTTTTCCAGAATTATCATCTGAAACTGAGTATAAAAGGGATAAGAATAAATGACGGGAGAGATTTTCCTTTCCTTGATTACGAGGCATGCTATGGGTCATTATACTTTGTTGTGTGTAGAGATTTTTATTTCCTCGTACAATTTTGTGCTCATAGTATTTTTATATACAGTACCGGTACCAGCAAATCTGTAAGATTATAATTTTAATTATATTTCTCTTGCTGTTATTATTTAATTGAAGTTCACAAATTAAAAAGTTATTAATTGTAATTAGCTCTGGCCTTAATTGTCGTTTTATTTGTTATTATTTTTAACCTTTGGTATCGTCCTTTATTATGGACTGTTTTTAGAATGAGCCCTAGACAAAACAACAGAGATTAAATTCTCCATCTATAACGGTCCGTAATAAGGCTGTGGTCCCTCGTGCAATGTCGAAACTTGTCTACCAGGTCCGCCAAACTTAAAAGTTTGGGAAACGCTGCTCTAAAGCAGCGACCACCAACCTTTTGGACTTCACGGACCACTAAATTAATACGTTTAAATCGGGCTAATTCCATCTATCCATCCATCCCTGTGGCGCTACAGCCCGTGTAGGGCTTTGGCCTGCCTCACCACTTCCTTCCACTCAGACCTAACTAATGCTTTTCTTTTCCATGCTTGGATTCCCAGATGTTGTAGAACTTTTGCCACATCATCCATCGATATAAGTCTAGTTCTGACTTTTAGCCGTTTTCCCCTGGGGTTTTGGTGATGCACCTTCTTCACTCCTCTGTCATTTGGCATTCTCTAATAAGTGTCCTGCCCAGCGTAGCCTGCCCTTTTTTTATTTCTGCTATTATCGTGGGATCCTGATATGGACAGTACAATTCATGGTTGCTTCGTATTCTCCATCCATATCCATCCTTTGTTGGTCCATTATTTTCCTGAGAACTTTCCTCTCCCGTGTGTTTAATAGTTTTTCTGCCGTCTAATCTGAAATTCCCATTGAATATTCTCATTGAACCTTGATTTTGCTTTTTGATTTGTTCAATGCTACATGTATCAGTCTTGTCAGTTTGTTGGGTATGCAAAACTCCTGCAGAGTCTCATATAGATATTTTCTTTTGATGCTGTCATAGGCCATTTTATAGTACACATAGAGTTGATGTACTGGGATATTATATTCATAACATTTCTCTAATAGTCATCTGATGGTGAAAATCTGATCAGTCGTTGGTCTGTTTTGTCTGAATCCACATTGGTATTTACCTAGTAGTTCTTTCGTGTACGGTTGTAGTCTTTTGGCAATTAGCTTCGTAAGTATTTTGTAAGAAACATTTAATAGAGAGATTCGCACTGATTTCTAATATGAATTTTTAAAAAAGATTAATCCAATAATGATCAGAGAACTTTCATTGTATTAATATATAATGCACCTATTTAACAACAATGCTTATTTAATCATTAAAAAATTATACTTGTTAGTAATTATTACAAGCACTACATATTTTTAGTTTGATATTTGTTCCTGCTTCTTTGATATATTTTTGGTTCCATTGACGTTACTATAAGACAGACGACCGTATGACGCCACTAGAAGACAGAGAGCCATATGACGCCACTTCAAGACAGAGCCATATGACGCTACTACAAGGCAGAGAGCCGTATGATGTCATTACAAGACAGAGACCCGCATGACGTCACTACAAGACAGAGAGCCTATGACGTCATGACGTCACTGTACGAGACAGAGAGTCGTATTTATTTCAAGCAGAGACCCGTAACGAGCTTTAATTACTGGAGTACTGTATTAGATGAAAATGTGTTTTTAAAACAAATTACATGTTGTGGAAAATTGAATAAAAATTGTCATTGCCTTTACGTTCAGCAATTCACTTTGTATGATGAGCCAAAGATGAGGACCTGATAAGGATGATTGGAATTTAGCTCTGAGACTGTCGTCAAATGATAGATCGATGTCTTTCTTTTTCATTCATGCTTGAATTGCTATCTTCAATGTTTGCTGCAAATGGATATATTATTCACATATTACCATTTCTTGGAGCTTCTTTCTTTGGGGTAATATTGGGCAAAAGATTATGTGAGTGATTATAAGTGCTGTTGAGCAATCGTTACCACCTGCTTGTTGACACCCTCTCTCATATATTCTTCAAAATTTGAAAACATTTTCAAATCAGCTTCATGCAACCGCTTTTGGAACAGTAACATTTCTTAAGATGAGCATCCATTTTACCTTTTTATATAAAATGCAATGTAAAAAAAAAATACGCTGATTATTTTTAAACGGTTAACAATGAAACAATAAAAATAAACGACTTTTCTATTTGAATTGAACTGACTGAGATCATCTGAAAATAAACTGACATAAATTCCCATGTAGAATATGTGAATATATTTATTCTGCTTACCACCTAAATTTTCTCGTTGACCACCAGTGGTCCGCAACCATCGGCTGGCGACCGCTGTTCTAAAGCTTACTTCTTTTGTTGTTTTAGTGAAACCCTATATTTTTCGACTGTCACATGGTCATAGTACTGCATATAGCTTTTTATTTAAGACATCCCACGTCATCAAAAGAAAATATTTCACAACTTTCATCATTAAATGGCTATCCGATGTTGACGTCTTTTTTGGGTTCTACTTTGCTCATTTTTTCTACTTTGCTCCCTTTTTTTCTACTTTGCTATTTTTTTCTACTTTGCTCCTTTTTTCTACTTTGCTCCTTTTTTCTACTTTGATCCCTTTTTTCTACTTGGCTATTTTTTTCTACTTTGCTCCTTTTTTCTACTTTGCGTTTTTTTCTACTTTGCTCCCTTTTTTCTCTTTTTCTATTCTTTTCTACTTTTCTCATATGGGGAACTTGAAGTGTGTGACCTCCTAGAAAGGTGATGTCCAGGGAAAACTGCCCAATTGCCCATCTTCTAAGACGGCAATGGTACCAATTACACTGTCGGTACTTTGAATATTGAGTTAGATATAATGTAAGGACAACCAAATCGTTTAAGTACTTATAGCATCTCAAGGCTTTAATCCGGCCCTGGATGGAGACATCTGATTTATTTTTTAAAAAGCCCTTTTACTAATTGGGGGGGGGGGGGGGGGCATTGAACCGTTTTAGGTGCTCAGGTGGGCGATAAAGTTTAAGAAACACTCCCATATTTGCAATAATTTAATAAAGTATTCTTTATACTTTTATTTTTTAAGAATAGAATACATTTAGTCATTGAGAAAACAACAAAACAGTCACGCAAAGTTTTGACCTTTATACGCAGATGCAATGTAGAATATTTTAAATCACCATTACAAAGTCTTAGAGAACGACTGAGGTCATGAATAATAATTATAGGTGCTGTATCCAGGATTAAAAATAAATAACTCTTTATCTTTAGCAATCAGGCCATCTCTTGCAGCACGTGAGTGACCCCGCCAATAATCTAAAAATATTACGGTTTTTCATTGGCTGGCCCCATTTTCGTCGAGCGCAAAGCAGAAGTGACGTCAAAGTTACTTGCTGAATTTTACAGGATATCTTGGAAACCAGGATTAAGTAATTACTACATCATTTTAAATATTTTTCCAGCTAATAATGTTTGTAATATTTTTGTTCATCATATGTTTAAACGAATAAAATTACGAAATCTAAGATAATACTAAGTATTAAATAATAGTTTAGAGCTTTTAAAAGTTACTTGTTTTTAGTACGTAAACATTGCATCCTTTCGATTATACATGGTGTTCCTTGTCTATCCCCCTTACATGACAGACAGACATGTTGCAGTGCTAAAACAATTCGGCTCAAATCGAGCCATTTTTCGGGGGTTTATGGACGAAATTCGCATTCTGTCTAATCAAGGGACTTAAGGGCTATTTTCTTAAAACAGTTCGGAACAAAGGAACGGATATTTATTACTTAACAAGTGATGGTAATTGTGCCTTCTCGACGACAAGCCAGGTTGTCTTGTTATCCCGCTTGCCAGGCCCTGCTTAGGTCAGGGCCACGGCTAGCATTCCTAATGCTTGTCCTGGCTTGGTCTTTTCTAGTTTGCAGGTCCGGCAAGTGTTTCGATGTTATGAATATTTCCTTTGCAAATTAACTGTTTATTTCAGAAGAGAGTTGCACACAAATATTTACTTGCAGTTTATATTAAACTAGATTTTAAGCTGACTTATTTGTTTCAAGTTCCGAATCTGATGAATGACTAAAACGAGTTAATCAAATGAAATGTGAGAGAGAGGTCTTACTTACTAACTTTGTCTTATATTGATGCATTAGGCCAAACAGGCTGATGGTTATTTTTAAGTTCTTTCTCTAGCCTAATATATTCTGTTCTTGTTCAGTCAGTTGTTTATCTGAATATTATTCAGTCCTGCCTTTTTAAAAACCTAGTTAATGATAAGTAGTGCCATATGGAGGAGTTTTCCATTCGGCCTACAGACTACCAAGTGATAGTTTTAGTTATTAATTAGACTCATTAGTTAGTCTAGCATGACATGATCTGATTATCATTACTGACATTAGCCTATGTCTACAAACAATACAGCACATAGTACTAGACCTATTTGAAGTATTTGGCTATTACTAATATTAGTATTAGGCCTACACTTAGTATTATTTACTAGACCTAAGCCTAAATAGTCGTGAAATAGTTGAAGGGTAATTTACCTCTTGAGCGTTGGGCAAGAAAACATCCAGTTGTTCCGGTTTGAAGGGCTATTTAAACAATTATTCTTATATTGTTTTCCATTTATGGTTCAGCGTCCATTGTTTAGCACAATCCATTTAAATTAGGCAGTGTCTACACGTCCGGCGCACGTTTAGTGCGGGAGATAAAAAGTCCGGCGACCAAGTCACATGACCGCCGGACGCCTAGTTAGAGAAATTTTTCCGGCGAGCTAGTGACCGCTAGTGGAAGATATGTCATGTGATCGCCGGACGACTAGTAGGTGTTATTATTCCGTCAGGTCATATGACAAGAGGTCGCCGGCAAAATAGTTGCATTGCATATGAATGATATTCCAATATTGTGTACAGTAATTACATATATTAGTCAGCCGATCCCTAGATAATATGCTATGACTATGAGATACATAAACTGTAAGCATTTGACTGTGAATATTAAACTAGTAGTAGGCCTCTACTTGACTTAACTAACTAGTAGTTAGTAGTAGTAGACTTACTAGTATTAATATTTGATTCCGACTCAACAAAAAAAAAAAGTCCTTTATATTGGTTAAACATCTCATAAAGCTCTGACTACTGCTACAAATAAACATAATAAATTAAATATAAAATATACTTTTAATTAAAATAATAAGAAAGAAAAAGTAAAACTTGTTCCCGAGCCAGTAACCTCTCACATATCGTAAGGTTGCTAAACGTCTATTCTACCTCAAGACCACACAGGATCATATAAGCCAGCCTTATCTTAAAAGTAGATCAGTACTGAGAATTAGAGTTTGTTACGGCAGTCATGTGACTTGGTCGCCGGACGTATAGCTCCCGCACTAAAAAGGTCGGCGCGCCGGACGTTTAGTGCAGGGGATAAAAAGTCCGGCGCGGCCGGACTTGTAGACACTTTCTTAAAATTATTGTTTCTAAGGTAATATGAAGGGAAAAGATCACGGCAGGTGGCAACCTGTGTATAATGGACTTCAGTCATCAGTGTCATTTGGATCAACAAAATGTTGTTCCTGCACAATAATGGAGTGGAAGAATATATCTTTTGATGCACTCTTGTAACGATTAGAAAACAACGCTCACTCTCTCTTTTTACGCCCATTTACCCTCTGTTCGCGGTGGTAATATATATGTGCTGAACTGAATATGTAATATGTGTGCTGAAATGATTCTTACGATGTCTTTAAAAAACATTTCCATCGTTTTGGATCATATCAATAAAAGAATAATTGTTTAAATAGCACTTCAAACCGGAACAAATGGATTTTTTCTTGGCCGGCGCTCAAGTGGTAGATTACCAGTTGAAATATAAAGGGTAGTGACCAAGGCTTTTCAACTCGGTCTCAGGCTACACAGCCTATTTAATATTACACTATTAGTATTAGTTTGAAATTTACGTTTAATTCAAGTTGCTGAGTCCTTTTATTCATTGAACCATTCTAAAATGTTTGAGTGTTTCTTATTCAGCTTATAACTATCCATTTCATGGGTTACTTTTATAATAAACTCTTCATTGCTGAGCTACAAATTTCAGGGTGGCCTGTTGGGAGCTTTTGTGCCTTTACTGTTACTTTTACCTTTGTAATTGTATCTTGCCTTTGTAATAACTGTTAACCTATTTTTCATTTAAAATGCAAAACTAGTTTAAAGCTTCCCCATTTTGTAACATGCTTGGGTAAGCAGTTATTCAGTACCTTGTATTTGTCATGCCATGAGTATGAGGGAATATTACTATAATGACACATTTTTTTCCACATTTTTTTCATGTTCAAAGACCTACAATTGACAATTATTCCATATCACCACTGATACCAGGTTCAGCCTAGCTTAATTTCAGCTGATGCTACACCTGCTACACATTCTTCAATTACTTTGATTATAGGTATTATAGGCCTACTAAATTATATGTCCAACCCTATACTATAGGTTTTATAGTACATGGATTATCCTTTTCTTCTAAAGGACCTTGGCCGATATAGTTATAGCTTATATCTTAAAACATGGATGGGTAATGTTGAATGGAAGTATACAAGGATGTTAAAAACAATTTTTTTTGGATAGTTAAACTTTTTTGTATGTATCTGCCATTTTTATTTAGTTAAATAAAAATTTTATTAATTATTTTTATATACCGGTAAATAATAAATGCATAATTTTTTTCTAAATGTTTAAAATTGTAAACATCTTAATAATTATTATTTTGAATTCCTTATAAACACGTTAATTTCTTTAAGATGCTAGTAAAATGTTAAGTAATATGGTTTCTTATTAGTGTGAAGGCCTTAGTAACTTAGTAAGGTTTTTAAAAAAAGTCTCTTTTTTTCCCCAAGAGAAAATGTGTTTTTATGCTTTTATATTTTTTCACCAGTGACCCAATGCACTGATGCAAGATACCCTTCAAAATTACGCAAAAATCAGTGCGTTTAGTGATTTCAAGAAAATTAAAGTGGAGTCGCTGCCTTTTGAGCAGCATGTAGTTTCTTCGCTTCAGGTTGTTTCCCCCTTTCTGACTACGCATCAGACTTCATCTCGAAGTACGAGTAATGTTTTCAAATTGAGTGAAAACCATTACAACAATGCAAGCAGCAGTTTCAGCATTGTTTCTGATCAACAAGTCGACTACGACGCTCTGCTCTCACACATTGCATCGACTTGCTCCTCATCGGGAACAGGTGACATTCAACATAGTTCGGCCTCAGCATTTGGTCTTGGATCTGTAGCTGCAATTTCTGCCCATAAGGGGCTCCAGCAGCAGCACCAAATTCAAACTTTCCAACCTCATTCAGCAAGACAAGTATCTGCTTTTCCTAGGGGGCTCAAGCGGAAAGTTACGGACAGCTCAGAAAGTGGAGGGACTATTTTAGTTGGGGCGGCAAAACCTATTGTTGCAGCCACCAACTCGCACAAAGTTAGTAATCCTATCTCAATCACAAGTGGAGCAGTCGGTGCTTCCAGTGGCGGTGCCAGATTGCACCACCAACACAACAATAATCCCATGCAGTTGACAGAGGTGCACGCTATTTCCAGTGAGGATGAGAGCGGCACGGCCACGACCACCACCACAACCACCACCAAGAAAGCAGCTGCTAATGCTAGCTCTGCCAATTCTGAAGGAGATTACCAGCTTGTTCAACATGAGGTCCTTTATTCTCAGACCGCAGCCTATGAGGTACTTGAGTTCCTTGGCCGTGGTACATTTGGACAGGTGTGCAAATGTTGGAAGCATCACTCAAATGAAATCTATGCTATAAAAATCTTAAAGAATCATCCTTCTTATGCTAGACAAGGACAGATTGAGGTGAGCAATATTTTATATTATCATTATTGACAAATTATATTGGAAAAAAAATTCCGACTTCATTTGTAATATATTTTAGCACAATTATATTTTTGTTTTTAATCGGTTTAAAAGAGTTATAACATTCATGAACTATACTAATTTCAGGTTGGTATTTTATCAAGACTGGCCCAGGAGAGTGCGGATGATTATAATTTTGTTCGGGCATATGAATGTTTTCAACACAAGAACCATACATGTCTTGTGTTTGAGATGCTTGAACAAAATCTATATGATTTTCTCAAGCAAAACAAATTCCAGCCACTTCCGCTGAAATATATAAGACCAATCACTTATCAGGTAAGGTCATTTAAAATTATTCTAATATTGATTTTGTTCTTTTCACTTGTTTTGTGCTTGGTGTATATCTAGTAGATATATTAATATGTCTGTTTAAGTTCAGTTTACACAAATTTGACTATTTCTTCTAATTAATTTGGTGTCTAAATTTCAAATTTTCTCGCTTTTAGTGCTATAGTTATTTTTTATTCGGCCATTTTGTTTCTAGCCGGAAGTCTCGGCAGTCTGTTACAATTTATTATCCCCAGTGTTGTGGTTTTAAACGAAAATGCATTTACATTTTTTTAAGGAATATTGAGTTTCTTACTTTTTTCTCTGATCTAAACAGGTGCTTCATGCCTTGGGCAAACTAAAAGAACTTGGATTAATACATGCAGATCTTAAGCCTGAAAATATCATGCTTGTTGATCCTGTTCGCTTCCCATATAGAGTAAAGGTGATAGACTTTGGATCAGCTAGTCATGTTTCTAAGGCTGTGTGTTCCACCTACCTCCAGTCTCGGTATTACAGGTAAGACGATTTATAAGTGTTTGAGTTGCATTATAAGAATGGATGTTATTAGATTAATTACTTTTTGGGCAAACCAATTATTGTTTTGCATGCTACCATAGGTGACTATTTCTGTGGTGAACTTGAGGTATATGTCAAGGAAATGCATTGCTTTGTTTCTACTAAAAGTATTTGAACTTTTAATTCTATTATCACATGAATACCAAATGCTCTGACTGTGAAAATACATAAGATATTTTCATTACAGATCAGATAAGATGGGAAACATTTAATTGGAAATGGAAATCTGCAACTTCGTGTTTTAATTTCTTATTTAAAAATTTCTCTTTTGGGATGCATTTATTTACATTTTGCTTTTGATTTGAAAAGAAAGTGGTCTATACTGCCATTTCTTCATTTTGGTTTTGAGTTGGATCTAAAATTTCAAAATCAGCAGTGATCATTGATCTTATTTGCATAGGTGTAATAGATTTGAGTTAATATGAAAGGGCTGTTGCATGTTAATTATATTCTTTATACTTTATTTTATTGTGACATCCTGTGTGGGTTCTAATTGTACTCACCCTTTTGATGTTTGTTTTAGAGAGACAAATTTGCTTTAAAAGTAATATAAATGATTGTTACAATTTTATTAAAATTTAAGAAAATATTTCCTTTACCATATATTTTAGTGTAGATATCTCAACTATAAGATTTTAAGTATTTTTATGGCATTGATTGCTCACATCGGCTTTACATGTGTCCCCTACAATATTTACTCTTATATTTACATATAATTATTATTATTATTATAAGAAGTTTCTTAAAGCGAAGTACCCCAACCTATGGCTGGGCTCACCACGCTGTACATACAATTTAACAAACATAATCATAAACTTAAAAATTAACATACATTAATTAAATAACACAAAACATGTGTATTCGCCCAACCATTCCATAACTTTTTAAATGTCAAGCCATGGACTGCACCCAGCAGTATGGTCAATCGGTCAAAGGGGGGAATCAGTCAGGATAGTAGAGTTTTGAAGGCTACATATACTACTTTTTCAGCAATGCCTCTAATGTAATGATTGTGTCTTGCTACCAGGAAATATAAAAAGAAGACCAAAAATAAAATGTGGAGATTGATATTATTTTAAAACCACGGGATCCTGTCTTCCACTTACTCTGTGAACGCATTTAAATATTATTTTAATACTTAAGCATTTTAATGCTTTTTTACATTGAGTCAAGCAACCTCACTGCACACTTTTTGTGTTATTCTATCAAGTTTGGAAGATCGAATGCATAGTCAAATGCCTGGGGTTTGTGAGTTGTGTGGTGGCTCTTCCTCCAACCATTGAACACATTTAATTGTAGCTCCTAACAATTTTAAAAGTTATTTTGTGCGCTTTCTAAAAACGATAAATATATTTATTGCGAATCCAGCTGAAAGGCTTCCAATCGTAGTTTGAGTTTTAAACTTTTGTCTTGAAACTATTTTATATTAGTTTTTTGGGATTGTTTCAAAACCCTTTAAAAAAAAAAACCCAGACTAAATGAGTATTTGTTAGCTATTAAGATGAAACTACCCATGAGTCCTATGATTATAATAGTAAACATTTGTGTTTTCACTTGAGCACTCGCTATACATAAATTTTAAAAGGCAGACAATATTTGTGTCACCTTGATTTGTTACACCATCTCCTTTACACTGTTTTCATAGCTCACCATCAAATGTTTATGTGAGTGATGATCTAAAAGAATGAGATAGTGTTGGTCGTTTGATTCTTTAGAAAAAATGGTTTTTAATAACATTTGATCTTTCAAAGAGAATGTGAATCATTCTTTTGGGGGATATATTATTCTTCTGAAGTTGGTCATTGAGTAAAACTATCTTTTCCTCAAGTATTTAAAATTATGCTTGTCTCTGCTGCTATATAATCTTCTGTCAGATAAGTAGGTTTAAGCCACTTAAAATATAAATTCCCCATTAACTTCTGTAACTTGTAATGACGTTAGTTTGTACAATGGGCCTGAAAACATAAAAAAAAATGTCCCCATATTTTGTAAATTGGCTATTAGAGCCAGAGATGGAATTTCTCTGATTCCTCAGCGAATGTGTTTTGTGATATTAAGATTTTTAAAAATAAGACATAATTCTTGTGACAGTATTTTTAGCAGTAATATATTATTATAAAATAATGTAAGTAATAATCTATTATAACAATATATGTCCATCACAAAACTACCGGGCTCTTCGCTGAAGCCAATTCCTCACCCCCTGCTTTTTTAAGGAAGCCGTATAGGCGTATCCAATGTAATTTGACACAGATTTTTCAAGATATCCCTCATGAGCACTTTTTCACCAAAGTGGGGAAACACTAACTGTGAAGTCTTTTGATCATTGATTGTACTGGGATGTGTTTTCTTTCTGTTCATTTATTCAGTGGTCTGTACTAAAATGTCCTCAGTACATCATTGGGCTCACCCACCGTGTGTGCGTGTTGGTTTATCATTTATGATTTATCCATCAAACATTTATTGATTTATTAGCTGACAACGAGATTTTATTCCAAGGATGTGGAGCATGCAGGAGACTAAATAGGGGATTGTGCCCCACCCTCTATCGCTCTCTCTCACACACACACACACTTGAACAGCTTTATTGTTCCTTTCCAGCTCTCTCTCTCTCACACACACATACACCTAACAACTTTCTTGTCCCTTTCCTTCTTTCTCTCTCTCTCTCTCGTTGTTGAATCTGTGCTTGACCTTTCTCTCGCCTACCATCCAGCACGCTGCGTCTCCCCGCCTGTGACCCTTTCATTTCTTGACACATCTCGTTGAGGAAGATTGGACCGCCTGATTGAGTCTGATTGGGGTTGCCACTCGTGGACCCCAAGCCGTGTGTGTGGGTCGGCTCGTCAAAGCAGAAAACCCCTGCGGGGGAGGGGGTCAAAGGGCCTACATCGGCGAACGTTAGACGTCCGAAAAAAATATAAATTGACTGAACACTCACTGAACATTGAACTTGCAGTGTCTGGTCTTGACATGCAGTGTTTAGTATTGATACAGTCGTGCGCAACTTTTAGGCCACAACTCGATAAGTGACGACAGAATGTCAGTTATATCGTATAGTGTGACACCTTGAATCAACTTTTAACTACATTAGAGTTAGAAACGACTCCCTGTACTTCCTCAGGGCTTAGGTTTTCTTTTTTACCATCATATAACTAACGAAATCATTCTTCGAATGAACATCTCAATACTGGATGCCTATCGCTGATTGATATCATATCTTATGTTGTAGGTCCGTGCACACATTCTTCTTCCCCCAACATAATAGATCCGTGTCATTGTTTATCCCACTAGAACACAGTAAAAATGTAAAAGCACAATGCTATAAATTGAGTTTTGTAAAAACCTCTCAGGAGTTGTTTAATACAACTCATCAATTCTGCTGTCGCCAGCTGTAACATGCGGTCCTTTAACTAATCACTAATCCTCAAACTAAACTTAAATTCTCATTGTATCTTAATTTTGAAAAGCGTTGCTGCATTTGCCCATACAAGAATGACCAACTATTTACTAGACTTGATTCCCAATGAGTTATTCATTTCCTCTCACACCGACATTAATCTGGTGAGGGTTTAGTCAGGAAACGTGTTACTGTTACGACAAAAGCGATGGATGGGAAGCCGTTTTCACTTGACTAGATCGAATCGAGTTATTGGCTTGTCATAGTGGTTGATGGATCCTCGTCCGTCTCATTTGTAGTATCTTGATCCCCTCTTCATTGATAACAAAGTCCAGTGGTCGTGTCGTCTTTGTTAGGCTTGGCTGTTTTCTTTTGAAACGTAGCGCTGTGTAGCAGGTGTGGGTGCGGTGCATTCAAAACATAGTGCGTGGGGGGGGGGGGGGGGGGGGTTATAAGGAATGATGACATTTTGGATTTTTGAAAGGCTTTTTGACTGTCTCCATGAAAAGCCTTATGCTAGAAATTATTTAAAGTTATGCATCAGTTTTATTTCTTCTGGCAAGGTTGAAAACTGTACGCCAGCTAATAATTCCTAATAATGTTTGTTTGTACAGTTGAAGAAGTATTTCATTAATATCTTCGCAACAAGTGTGGAGGAGGTAATCAAATTAGACTCTTCATCTTAGACAATCGATACATGTTTGATTGTTGGCATATTCTTTAACACCCCCCCCCCCCCCCATCCTATGAATATTTCCGGTCATAAAGGTTACCTTGCAGTAGTATCATATACTGGACATTGAACAAGTTTTAAAAAACCAATATAATTTGTACTACCCCATTTGATATCAGAATGATTACGCTGGAAACATGCATATGGCCACGACTAAATCAATTCTTTGTTCAGCCAACGCGGGTGAGGGCGCAGTGGTTTAGTGCTGCTGGGTGCTCCTAATAAGAAATATTCTTTCGTTTAATCAAAATTTCTATTGTTTAACGATGTAAGTCCATTTTTCTGTTCACTTGGCCCGCTTAATGAAATGAAATTCAATTTCTAAACACATAGTTAAATCTGTATTATCGATGCCCACAAAAAAGAGGTTCGAAAAGTGCATGGAATTATTTATTGGCCCTTATAAATGTCGATAATGGATCTATATCGGTTAGTTAAAACCCAGTACATCAAAATGTACCACCAGACTGAGCACGAAATTTCGGGTCCTAGAGAAATATAGAGAACCAACAAACCCAACTAAGTCAGATAAGAAGAGAAATGGTAGAGGTTTATCTACCGCTTAAAGTATATTAAACAACAATAATACTAATATTAAATATGCACCTAAAACTAAATGTCGTGTCCTGCAATAACTATCGCCCTGGGCAGCGTGTGGCACTCGTTCATTTTCTGTGGCTAATTTTGGTAAAAAATATGGTCGTTTTACGTGTATCTGTGTAGTATCTGCACAAGTTTACAATTGTGAACCGTGGGAGCTGAAACAGTTAGCCCTCTGGTACATTAATTTATTTAGAATTGAAATCATGTGTGCGTTTGACAGCTAATTCCAACCATACAAAATATAAACATACATTAAATTATGCTCCCCTCGCAATATCTTTGAGAACCATCGGTCGAGGTTGAGTAACCACTTTCCAAAAAGCTTTAAGAAACCCTCGTTATAGATCCAATAAATGCGAGGTGCTGTAGATTCTAGTATAGTAGTCATTATACGACCGATAGCCTTATCTGGGGCTGGTTGGGACTTGTTGAGTCAAGCCTCTGCAGATACTGGGGGAAATAACCCATTCAGACAAGCTGGGGAAGGAGAGACGGTTTTGTACTTGAACTGATTCTTTCCTTTTTTTTTTTAACTTGCGGAAACGTTGGATCGGAAATCTGGCCTACTTTTGTCCTGTCCCAAAGCAAACGCATAAAGGGACAGACAGACACACGATGAAAGAAACTCAGGGGGACCGACAGTGGTTAAGGGTTTCCGTGGATGAGTAAGGTTCATTATGGGGCCTCTCAACGATCCTCGTCACGTACAATCTGTTGGCGTTTGTTCTGCTTGGTGAAACATGGCCATAAATATACATTAGACAATATCAGTGTGCATAGTGGTCTCTAAAATAGAGGTTACTTGTAGTAATAGGTTATTTACCTCAGAAAGAATTTAACAATAACTTTTGATTTAAAAAACCCAGTACGTGCCATTATTATATTTATGAAACTGATTTGGATCCCAGGTTTTGGAAGGAAATGCTAGAATGAATATATTTTAAATAAATGAATGCATTTTGTGGTAATGGATATTAAAGTGAATTTCAACATTGAGGCACATGCAGTTCGTATTTCCCTACTTTCAGGTTAACACTGATCTACTCGAATGCTAATGTATTTCAAATACTAATTGTAATACACTCAAGATCAATAAATAGTCTATGGCAATGTTTTATCGGCACTAGAACTACATAATATACATTGTTAGCTACGAAATTCGCTGACAGCAAGTGCTAAAGATTACAACAGAACTTAAAAGCTCGCGAAGGCATACAGTGTCACTTTTTTAATGACTACGTTGAATAAAATATTAAATAGATATTTCGTTATTAGAAGGCCGCATGAGGATGTTTCGATGGACAGAAAAACACTGCCGAATTATCATTATGCACTGTGTCATATTAAAACAACACAAATCATTTTGCTGGCCGCTGGAAAAAGTTTGGAAGATCGCTACTTTGGGGGCCTCTCAATTTGGTTTACACAACTAGATTTGTCTTTCCGCAGTGGAAAAATAAGTTTTCACTTGGAGCTTGCCTTCAGTGGTGTGTTATTTTCAATGTACATGTATGCTATTTGTGTGGTTATAATTGATACACACTTTGTTAAATACCTACTTTACTAACTGAGAAGCCGCAAAGGCAAGTGTGTGACAGAATGTATATATTCCAAATGAGATCCCGTATCCAAATATGATCCCGACCCCATTGGGACCCCGATCCCGATGGGTTCCCATCGAATACGAAGAATTCAACTAAATGCCATAACTCTAACTAATTTTCATTTAAGTTAAAAGAGCACCCACCCTCTGGGAGCACATTCCATCAGGTATCGGTTTAGTTATGGCTGAGATAAAAAAAGGGGGGGGGGGCTTTAAAGTCATTCAAATACATAATGTAGTTAAAATTAAAAAAAATACCCCATTAAAATCGATTTAAAAATTCCATCGATATAGCTTTTTGAATTATCGAACTTACTAGAAAATTCTAGATCGGCCCTGCATGGATTGGATATTATTAGTTTTAAATCCACTGATATTTCAATACGGACCAAGAAGGGTATTGCTACCACGCTAGGCCAAGATCCGTGAATTCACATATAACCTATAGCGATGTCTAAGCCCATTGATATTTATATAAGGAAACTGAACTGGGGACAAGGAATGGATATTATGAGTTTAGTACCCTTCGGTATTTGAATATGGATAATCAAGTGTATGTGCATTAAGTTTGGTCTAGATTCATCCATTCATGTAGGAGTATTTGTTGTTAATTTTATTTATATAGCTCATATAAGAAAAAAGCGAATTCGGGGGCCCCGGCCCCTAAACGGGATGTTATAAAAAGTTCATAACACCCCCCCCCCCCCCCCCCAGTATTTCAGTATTTGATTCTGGATGATGATGATACATGTGCCAAGCTTGGTCAAGATCCATCAATCCATGTAAACGCCTTTGTGGAACAAACCCACAAACAAAATTTCACTTACATATTATTATGTATTTGATATATATACGCCTTTGATTATTTGTTAATCGGGGTTCAGGGGAGTGGGGGTGGGGCAGTGGCGTAGCGAGCTTAACTCGCGCCCGGGGCACAATACCTTTTTAGCGCCCCCCTATTCGAAAACCATACAATATTATAGTAAAATATACCATCTGGCGCCCCTTTGTGAGTAGCGCCCGGGGCATGATGCCCCCCTTGCCCCCCCCTCACTACGCCACTGGGGTGGGGTGAGAGAGAGAGGGAGAGGCAGTGTATATATAGAGAGAAGATAAATGTTTGTTAGAGATTAGTCGGACTGTGAGCAAGAAACAAAGCACTTAGTCTGTGCAAACAGCGCCTCCTTTGAACCCGACAAACCGATGTACAGTATGCCTTGCTTCACAAAACATAGTCTGAAGAAGAAAGTTATCAATATGACCGTGCGACTAATAATAGGCTACCTGTGTATCTGGTGTAGCTGCGTGTCACGCTGTTTTCTCAAGTGATTTGGTCGTTTGAATTTAGTAAATTGTTTCTGACAAGTGCTTGACGGGCGGGACGTACAGCTGTACAGAAATGGTCTCATGCTTGTTTAGCTGTAGTTAAAGCTGTACAGAAATGGTCCGTTGTCTATACTTTCAATGGGTGCCAATTTGTGTAAAATAATGTGACATAATTGCAATACCCCCTTCATAATAATGTAGCTAAAATATGTGTGGCTACATTGCCTCAGAAATACTAAGAACAAACACAGAAAGCACTGCATGCAATATAGACACAGTTTAGACAGCTTATCATTGACTTTTCTACGCCGCCGCAAGACGGGGCGAGCGTTCTGTTTGTGTTGCATGTAGCCCTGCATCAATATCAGGGCACGGCAAAATAAAGTAGTTTAACGTTGGGCGTCTGAATAATTACCTCGGTTGTTAGTTGGAAAAACTAGCTCGATACATGGTGTCTGAATGTGTGATTATTTTACATTCTGGAGCAGTTGAGACGCTCTCTAGGCCAAGGGTGAGATCTCGCCGTCTTGTACGTAAACAAGTTAAATCTGAAATAGTTTGTCAATAACCTTAGTCTGCCGCGCAAGTATGGCCAGTCTAGGTTAAAGTAATAAGCCTGATAATTGTTTTAACTGTGGTCTTTAAAAAGGAGGTAGACAGCCGACGGCTAAAATAAGTCAAGTTGTTGACTGCAATTATGCGTGATGGCGCTCCCTTCTCAGCAGCTTGTAACAGCTAAAAAAAGTTCACTTGGTCTGAATAGATTAAGATTTAACTTAGTAAAAGTGTTTAGTTAGCGAGCTGTGGTTGTAAACGTAACATGTATTGACTATGACTCTGTTCACACACCTAACTAAAACCCGTGCAAGAGATCAAGTATGTCAGTTAGAATTAATCCTACATCGGCGTCATATTGAAAACAGTTTGTCCTCTCTACGGCCCCATAAGGACATGCACATTAATTTCTCTTTGCCTGACGCCCAGCCACTGAACTACATTAACATTTCCGTGAAATTAGCTAGGGATTGGTTAGAAGGTTACATTTTCCAGTTGTAACCGTTATGGCATTCATTTTTTTAAATAAAACGATTCAGGACACAGGATAAACTTAACTCTCAATAACATATTTTGTTTTATGTTAATAAGTTTTGCTGCCCAACCTATTAAGTTTGCATCTAGTAATCATTGTTAAGACTCTTGTTTATAATAGTATCTTTATGATGGGAAAATATTGTTATATAATGTTTTATAAAATTAACTACACATAACATTACCAAGAAATCAAAGGGCAAGAAAAATTGGGGGTGAAGTAGAGCCATCTATAACTACATTCCTTAGAAATGGAGACTATGTATTTGGGTGAGAATGTGTCATTATGTGTTAAAACGTATTTGGGCGAATATTAAAGATTACTCGCTAAATACAATAATTTGAAAGCCAGACCATCCTTATCTTTATCTCCATACTACATTTGTGCAAAAAGAAAAAAAAAAGTTCCCAAATTTGACCAACCCATAAACATGTAGTTTAATTCGGCTACATGTGCATTGAGGCGCGGACTTTTTCTACCGGCCGTTACTAGCGCCCTGTCACTTGATTTTCACGCTGTACAAAGCATGAATAGGGAAGGGCCCAAGGCCTGATAAGACAAGTTTGCTAGTGGTTGGTTACATGTCTGGGGCTGACATGTGAGTTGGGCAGCAGTAGGATATTGACTAAATGTTTGGGATATTTGTACTGGGTTAATTCATTCTGTACAAGAGCTCCGTCCTAGCTTATTTTCTAATTTTCTCCAATATTTTATTATGTTGTGTGTTAAAAAAAAATAAACCAACCAAAATACAAGGAAATAAATGACAGAACATAAGTTGTTTAATATTACTTCACCACAGAATATATTTTTATTGAATATAACTTTCAGCTATTTAGTTTTCAAAAGCTTGGACTTGTTGGGGAATAAAATGCCTACCCCCAGCAGTCAATCTGATAGTTTATCCCCCACCCACCCCCACTCACAGTTGAGCAGAGCTATGTTTCACAAGCGCCTTACTCACCTTCCCTTGACAGCTGTCTTAATATCATTTTGGTGTAGTACTTGATCCCCAAGGAAAGTGTACTTGGCTTAGCATTTTAAAGACAGCATGGTCCTGCTAGATTTTAAAGTTCAGAATATGAATGTTAATGCATTCTAGCCATACTAGTGACAGAGTGCTAGTGCTGTCATGCTTGTAAGTTTTTTTAAAAAGATCTCACAATTTCTTTTCCTTATATGAAACAAGCCATGGACAACATTTGACACATGTCTAAATTGTCTGTTAAATATCATATGCTTGTTAAAAAAAGTAATGAGAATAACATTTTATTTATGTGCCAGGAAAAAATATCTATTACCCCATTTTGAATATGAAAGATATATTAATTATAGTTTACTTTTAAGCAAACAATAAGTTGTTCTTAGTAGAAAGATATGATACAATTATAAATTCTGCTTTTAGTTAAACATAGAGTCGAGTCTAGGGAGAAAAAAACTTTTGAACATTTTTCATTCTAAAAGGGATAAATTATAGTTATACAACACTTGGCTCAAAATATTTCTCTGTGATGAAAGAAATTTGCCAATGACTTTGTTGTTAATGGAAGTATGTTGATTTCTTTTGGTGAATGAATTGTTCTAAAATCACTTCAGAATTATGTAGTAGGTGTTCATAATCTTTTAATACCTTTAAAAACCTGCTTTGTATCTTAAGCTATGTATTGACAGCTTGTACAGTTTCATTTAAATAGGAAAACCATTTTGATTACCTGTGGAAATCCAGTTTGCATGAGCAAACTTTTCAGTTAGGGGTGAAGAAATGTATGGAATAGTAGTTTTATCATGAATGGGTTAATTTTTTATACATAGAAATTTAACTGAAATATGGTCTAATATAGTTACATAACACAAATGAGCATAGGATTATTCATAATTTTGGTTGACAACTAATCCTAAATACTCAATGTTTTCAATAAGTATATTTTATTGTTTATGTAAAGACTGTAATATGTAGCAGCCGTGTTTTATGCTACACAATTGTACAGCACACTATCACTTTAAGAAGTCATATGTTTAGCTTAAAATTGTTAAAGCCTATAAAGAAGGATCACATTCTGCTTATGTGCACTACTTGACAGCCTAGGCTTAGAGCAGGCAATAACTAAGGGCACAAAAGTTGGATTATAATTCTTCAAAGTAACTCCTATATCATCAATTAGCTCTAGATGAGAAGGGTAAAAATAGACTGGGGAAGAGTAAAATGCCCTTCCTCACACAACTAAAACTTTGAAGAAATAAGTGCCTATTTCAGCTCATGAGATTCTAATCTGCTTTTAGTAAAACAATTCACCAAGGGTAATTAAGTTATATATATCAAAGTTTTGTTCATTGTTTTTGTTTTTGTGATGTTAATTTTTGTTTTTGTTAGGAAACCAATTATAATATCATTATCATTTTAGAAATCTGAAATTTAACTGATTATTGGTATAATTCAAAGTAGGTCCTCTTTTTAAAAAAGATTTTCTATACTGGCATTTCCATCTTGTGGAGTGTAATCTTGTGTGTGAAGCATTATCTGTTTGTTTACACTGACATTTTAAGATTGTCTTGTGCAGTGTTCGGTGAACGCAGTGTTCACCAGTGAAAGCTAGAAAAGGGTGGGTAAGGGAGTTTATAAGCTCATTAATACTCTATCAATGGAGGCGGGTTAATACTTATGCTCAAATTATTTTGGCTGACCGTGTCTGCTTGGTGGTTGAGTGATGTCATATTTAGTTTTATGCCTAGGTAAAGAGTTACTTTAACCTGGATTTTGCAAGCATTCTGTGTTTAATAAATTAAATAATTCTACTTCAGTCGATAATATAAAGATTACAATTTTAATACTAAAAAACAAAAAAAGAAAAAAAAGACTTTCTATCAAAAACAAATTAAAACGCACTGAAAAGTAGAAAATAATTAAAAAATTTTTAAAATGCATTACACAAAGAAAGTCTGTGCAGAAAATAAAAAAAACAACACAGTTTTGTCTATATTCAATTTGAATCTTTTACTTCATGGAGTGCTTATCTACAGTTCTGCATAGTCTTTCTTTACGTAATGCATTTAAAGAAATTTTAAGTTATTTTAAAAATGTTTAGTCTATGTTAACTCTTCTTTTTTTTAAAGTTTACAATTTTTATTATAAATTAGTTAAATTATGTTTGAATAAAAACAACAACCGATAATGTTTAAAACTGATGATTTGGAATCTATTTATTGTTATAACATACTTATTCTGTTTCCTTACATTGAATTAAGCAAAATAATTAAAAAAGGTAATAATGGAGGAGACTGCAATCAGGTTAGCACAATAGGAAATTAGTAAAACACAGTAAGGTTAAACCTGATAAAATGAACGCAACAAAACAACGAACGTGTCGGCAGAGAGCCACACATTTTTATCAAGCCGTTATATTGTATAATTAGTAAATTTAAAATAATCCTAGTGTTTGAAAAAATTTCACAGTCACTTATTCAGATCATGATTAATCTTGTAAATACAATTATATTTTATGAATGTAAAGAAACGTTTAGATAATTTCATTACTTAGCTTCTTTTGTATATTTTTCTAGGGCACCAGAGATTCTCCTGGGTCTCCCCTTTTGTGAGGCTATAGACATGTGGTCTCTGGGTTGTGTCATTGCTGAGCTCTTTCTTGGTTGGCCGCTTTACCCTGGCTCATCAGAATATGATCAGGTTAGTCATTTCATGGATAACTTCATCAAATTCAACCAATTGTAAAAACACAAAAATTATTTTTAGAAGTGAATATTCTAATAAAAAATTGAATCACAATCACTCTTAAAAAGTTTTAAAGTGGTGCCTTTAGTTTATTTAAATAGTTAAAGAGCTGCTTGTTATTGAGCTCTAAGTATTTACTTACCCTTATTTTTAATGAGTTTACAAATAAAAATAATTATCATGCCTTATTGAATTATACTTTCTATACAGATTCGCTACATATCTCAAACACAAGGTCTGCCTGCTGAGCACATGCTAAGTGCGGCCACCAAAACCAACCGTTTCTTTGTTCGAGACAACACTGATGGCAGTTATCCCTTTTGGAGGCTAAAGGTGAATAGCATATGTAATATTTCTTTCAGGGATAGTTATTAAAAACATTAAACTAAAACCCCATTAAAAACTAATGAAAAAAATAGTATAATGTATTTAACTTTTTATCACTATCTGAAAAAAAAAAGTATTTAAGGAATATAGATGACAATAATTATTTATCAAAGAGTATTCTATTTTTTAAAATACATTCATATTAGCACATAAACTTCTGATTTTGGAAAGATTGATTGACTTTTGAAGTTAACCTTTCATTAAATCTTTATAATCTTTTTAGTCTCCAGAAGAGCATGAGCTAGAAACAAAGATTAAATCAAAAGAAGCTCGTAAATATATCTTTAACTGCCTGGAGGATATTGGCCAGGTAAGGAGAAGAGATGTAAGTGTTGACCATTTAACCTTTTTAACATTGTAAATTTAGAGACAAAATAATAAGGTAAAGCATAAATAACTTGGTAATAATCTGGATAGAAGATATTGAAAAAATATGCATAGGTGAACCTTTAATATATTCTTATCCTGCATATTATATTTCTTAACTTATTTATATATATTGATCAACTATGGTTTAAAAATGTAAAAAGTATTATTTCTTTAGAAATCTACATATTTGATGAGCACCTTACTAACTTAAATTATCATATTATAGGCCTATTTAAATGCTAATTTAAAGATAGAAGATACTTTCTAATTTTTAACTAACTCCAAAGCAAACACAATATCTCAATGCAGGTGAACAAAATAGAATTGAATTTTTCTTAAAAACCAAAGTTGGAAAACGGTGACCAACTAGTTTTTGGATACAATATTGGTTGCCCTTTTAAAAATAGCTGTTTTAGTAGTTAAGTAACAGGGTCAGGAACTAATAAGAAAAACTGCAAAAAGGGAGGGAAAGGGTTGGGATTTTATTTAGCAACTTCGTAAGCTTGAGTTTCAGGCATTGGTAGTGGACAAAGGATTGTTATTTAAATGCTTGGTTTTCTGTGCTAGATCAACGTGCCAACAGATATGGAAGGAAGTGAATTGTGTGTTGAGAAACTTGATCGGCAAGACTTTGTAGAACTGTTGAAAAAGATGCTAACTTTAGACCAAGAGAGGCGCATTACACCACGGGAGGCCATTCAGCACAAGTTTGTAAGCCTGGACAGGCTCAAAGACTACCCTCACACTATTATGTATGTTGAAATATTTACTGAAATACAATTTTTTTTATCAAAATACAAAATGCCATAACTTAATTTTAAAAGTAGCATTTCAGAGTTGTTACAATTTATTTTTTATTTGCACATCTGGTCTTATTTAATTTTCTCTCTTAGCTACAAGTCCAGTTTAAATGCAATGGATATTGCTTACAAAAGACCCCACAGAATGATTGACAGTAACTGCGGAAGTGTCATGCATAGTGTGGTGCCATCTTCCTCTGGAAACTTCACTCTGACATTTAACAACAATCAGTTCAACAACCAGATCAATGCATTGCATTCACAGGTAAAGCAGATGTTATTATTGATGTAATCAATAAAAAAGTGGGACCAAATGTTAATCTTTGGTAGTTAAATCTGTAGTTTAAGTACAAAATAATTTATCTGGATTACCTTTGGCCAGCTGAAGAAATTTTACTGTTAAAACAATGGATCATTTACCGTTCACAAGGTATGTTTTTAGTTGAAAAAGGAACTAACTTAGAGCTTTTAACAAATTAGCTATCTAAACAAATTTTGCCTGTAAAAAAAAAAAAGATTTGAACTTTTTGATTCAAAAGCATTAAACCTTAGTAACAACTCAACCATTTCAAAATTTACAGAAATTTGATTGAGAAAAATGGTTACGGGCAACTTCTGCAAGCAGAACTTTGTTTTACATATTGAACTGTGGGCCCTTATCTTTTGTAGCAAAATTTATTCAAGTGAAATACAAATCTTTATTTACCCTTAGACAAAATTAATTTTTTTTTTCATATTTTAATATTATTGTTCTTAGAATATTAGTCTATTATTTCAAATCTGTCGTTACCAAAGTATGCTATCATATCTCTGAAGTTATGAAATGATTTCTGTCTTCCAGATGACATCTTCTAATAGCCACAGTCAAAGTGCCACAGATCTTCAGTATCTCCAGTATTCTCTTCCTTCTGGTCCCTACCTCTCCTATCAGGCGACACCAGTAGGCCAGGGTCTTGATCAAAGAGTAGCAGCAGCAGCTGCTGCTGCACAGAGGTCATCTGGTCAGTTTGCTCGTTCAGATCCTTTCAGACAGTCACTTTGTATGCAATCTTTAGTTGTTCCTGCTACCTTGCCAGGTTAGTTTTTAAATTTTATTTGTTAGTGGCAAATTTAAATTGAATAATAATTGCATGAAAAAACTTTAAATTTACTTTTTTTTAATAAAAAATAATCATTCCCCTTTATATTTAATAAACAATGGATCAAATTTGAAGATCTTTACAATAAGTCTAGCTACGGGGAAAATGTCAATTCCTTATTTTTATCTCAGGCTTGAATTCCCCAGTTCGTTCTAGTGCAGTATCCATGGTAACACAGCCTGCCCCCACACTTCAGTTACAGCCGCAACTTATTAGTCAGGTAAGGAATATATTTGTGCGCATAAAAGAAATAGCAAAAATTCATGATGTTTGTGATATACCGTTAGAGTGATAAGACATAAAAAATTGTATTTCTATATTCTATCATTGCATTTTTAGTAACATTAAATATTTAAAATTATATATTGGCAATTTTGTTATTAGACCAATTTTTTTTTGAACAATGTTCCGTATGATGAATTTTCTTATTGTCTTTTAAGATATGGGAAGCTTTATATTATAATTTAAAAAAATATATTTGTTAAGGATACAATTTAACTTTTATACTTGTATTTGGTTGCTTGAAAATCCTCTGTCTTTGCTCCATAGAGGGTTCTCACAGAGCTCTGTTCTAATGTTAAGCAATTGGAAAGAGTATTTTATGTCCTCATACAAACATTGTCCCATTAAAATGGAAATGTTTTAGTTTTTAAATGTCACATTTTTAGATATTTCATTAACGTTTCAGACTGTTTATATATATGCCAAGGTTAAATTTTTGCCACAATTTTTTTTTTTTACATTATCAAAAATTATTGACATAAATAAACAAGTTAAATATTTGTATTATAACTCAAATTAAGTTTTGTGAGTCAACTGGTGATACTTTTTATTTGTTTGTTTAGACATCCCAGTTGACCCCAGTAACCATGGTGGAGACTGGCAGGCCAGTCCTCATGGCTGTACGTAATCAGACATTGTATAATTGTCTTTTTCTTACACAGCTACTTAATGGCTAGACTTTTTGTTTTCTAATGATCAATTTTACTAACCAGTTTAGCCTTTCATTTTAGATGATGCTTAATGTGCAATGGCTTTTTATGTAGTTTATTTTGTAGTTTGCTAAAAAAATATTGCATTATGCTTCCTGATTATATTCTGCCTCACAGAATAAGCGTGTCTAACTATATTTTCACATACCAACTATGAAAACCAAAGGCTCGTCTTTAAAAAATATTATATTTAAATCTTGGATTAAATTTTTTGTTTGTTTTTGGTTTAAGGCAAATGAAATAAACTAATCTTCAAAATGTGCTTTGGGCCAAAAATATTCAGTTCTGTATAATCTGTATTGTGCGAGATGATATTAATTTAGCTTTTTTCTGTATTTATCAGTCTTATACATTGCATATCCTTTACTTGTTGATATAAGTTATCTACAACATACCAGAATCTACATATCCTTTACTTGCTCATATAAGTTCTCTAAAACATTCCAGTATCTACAATTTTTTCCTCTTTCATACAAAAAAGTATGCTTAAATGCTGTCTGCAAATCAGATGCTGAATAATCTGTAAATGCATATTTATTATAACTGCTTTGCCCAAATGGTGCTCTGCAGACTGCACTGGTCCACAATCCTTGCGCTGCTGTTCCGCAACACATGATACTTAGGTCAAATGAAAAGCAAATATAATTAATAAATCTGGCACCTGTCCCTGGTGCGATTTCAAAACGTGTCCACCGGTCCACAAAACTTAAAAGTTTGGGTAATGCTGCTGTAGAGCATGATCTAATTTATTTGGATGATTATTGTAACGTGCTGTTTTTTAACAAGGTGCAAAATGCTAATAAAGTTATGATGCTTTTCTTGTTGATGGTATATATTCTGTCTTAGAAAATTTAGAAAATTTTTTTAAATTATATGTGTAAACAAATGGTAAAGAAATGCTTTTGTTTTTTTTCTATATACATTTTAAAATTAATGTATGTGATTTATTCTAATTTAAATGTTAGTTTGTTTTTAATGTATTGAAGAAAACTTTCAATGTATCAAGTTAATTAACATCATAAAAACATCCTACATGAAAAACTATATTCGCTCAAGAAAACAAATCTTTCAGAAACACATAGAGTGAAAATAATGTGTAGGTTATAAAAGGATAATCGATATTAATGATATATAGACATTGCAAATAATAAAGCTCTTCCAGATCTTTTAATATTCCTACACTTTGGGAGATCATACTTCTTTCAACAACCTGGTTTGTTATGAATTTTCATTTTATGTTACCAAAAAAATAATTTCAGAAGCTTCACACATTTACTCCTTATGAGTAAAAATTCTACATTTCATTTTTTTATCCCCTATAGGCTTGTCTATTATCTTGAGCACTGTCTACGCGTTTTTAAGCATGAAGATACATGAACATTAAATTACCCATAATTAGAGAGGTTCGCTACTTATGCTTGCAGCATTTTGCTTTGCATCATATTAATATTTCATGCTTTAGACAAAAATCGTAATATGATAGCAAGAAATATAAATATACTTGTAAATATCTAAGAACATGAAAGTTATTTAACCCTCTTGAGATCTGCCCAGAGTTTAATGGCGAAAAAAACAAAGGGCGGATCCATCTGTCCAATAATGCAAGCCTCTAGATTGGATGGCTGGTCTTCATACCAGCTAATCTAATTGCTTCTTGCATTTCTTGCTCAGGCGGCTTCCATTGATAGTTAGTAGTGTTCAGTCTTTTTATGTCAAATTTATTTATTGTAAATATCATAAGTGTTTATTAAAATAATTTTAATGCGTTTGATTTGTGTACAATTGTACTATATACAAATTTTTTGTAGAATTATTTACACATTTTTTGTAGAATTGGACACTGTTAAATAGTAAAGTAATGCATTAAATTTTCTTGCTGAAGTTTCTCTAATATACAAAAACAAATTATACAATTATAGTTTGGACTATCTGCTTCATTTATTTATGGATCTAATCGAAAGCCAATTTCTGACCCATTATTAAAAAGTATTAAAAAATTAATAAAATTGTTTTTTAAAAAATATGATTAACACTCAAAAAAACAACTTGATCTTCTTTTGACATTAATTCTTTAAAAATTATCTTTAAACAGAATGGGAATTGGGCAAGTTCTCGTCCAGTTGTTATGGGTACTTGGCCAGCTCTGGCACCTACAACCCAACGCATCCCACATCTGCAGGAGGGGATTCCACCTGATGCATGGAGGCAACCCATTATGGTAGGCACAGATACCTTCGACTCAACCCCTACTGCTGTGCTGCCCATGGTTAGTGTAACATTTTAATAGCAAAACTTTTCATTAAATAAGTTAATAATGAGAATTTTATTAAGTTATTTAGAATTAATTAAAATTAAGTTTTTTTTTTTCCAAATTAAACTTTTAAAAACATTAAAACAACATTTGTAACTGTACAGAAAATAACATGTAGAGACATTCATCACTTTGATCCACATCCACATATAAAGGGTTGGCAAACTTTCTTAGCTATTACCCAAAAATATATGTGTTGATTCAGACATTACCCCTGTGGTTTGAAAGATAAAATCATTTGCTGAAAGCTATTAACACGGAGTTACAATATTATTTAAAGTATAAAATAATTGGGATCAAATAAACTAATAAAATTCTCTAATTATTTAGTAAAAGAAAAAACAATCAGTGACTAGGACAAAATAATGTGCTTAATGCTAGCTCCTGAGGCACTAGTAACCACAACATGTTGAGTGCCCTCTACTACACTTGCCAGTCTTGTGTTATTAAAAAAAAAAAAAAACTACCTTAACAAGGAATGTAGTTTGCATATAATTTATTTATGTCTATTGAGCCCTCATTACCCCAGGATTTTCATTTTTACACCATTTGGGGTAAGTTACCTTTGTTCGTGGACCTTAGATCTTTAAATAAGTATTCTAATGCGTCCTTTATTAGATAATTTTAAAGAATATTGAAATAAAACTTATTTATCTACAGAGCACCTCCACCCAGCAATGGAATATTGGTATGGTCCCTACCTCATACTCCTTAAATGCCAGACACAGTACTGCACAGAGCAGTAAACGCCCAACACGCTATAGGTAAGAGCTTTTCTTCATAAAAAAACTTAATATCCATGATAGTCCAGTTTTCACGCTATTTAGGATGTGTGCACCATCAAATTTTCTTTATGTTTTCCTTCTTTCTCTTGATTTTTAAATGTTTTGTGTATGATAGGTATTAACATATTTTTAAGTGTCAGTTTATTAACTCTTTATTAACAGGCAACCTAAGGAAATTCCCTCCACTCAGCTCTCTCCTGTTAAGAAACGTGTAAAAGAAGGTACCCCACCACTGTCTCTTTTGGATTCACTTGGCACCCATCCAGGAACACAATCAGCTGAAGAGGTTGCCTTGTTACAGCTTGCTGACTGGTCATCTTCATCCTCATCAGGCTCTACACATCTCCGCCATCCCTGCTCCTCATCATACCCCTTCCTCCCTACAGCAGGACTGGCATCTTCTCATGAGCACCTACAGCGACATCCTTTTATTGTGATACGGTAAGTAAATGTTTGATTCTTTGACATAACACACCATTTCTGTCAATTTAAAAAAAAATATTTTTATTCTTTTTACCAACTTTTAAAGGCTTCTGGATTTTAAAAAGTTAACTAAATATTTATGTAACTTAAAAGAAAACAAATTGGCATGTCTTGGTATGTTTTAAAATATATTTTAAAAATTATTTAATATTATTTCAACATAAAAACTATAAGTTTAAAAACAAAATGGACCATAAATATTTTTGTCTATCTTGTAAATAATTGCTTTTCATTTTAAATCTTGATGACACTTCTCAAAATGTATGTTCCCCCACTCTCTCTTTATTACTGTCTCGATATTTAGTTTTTTGTTGTTGTTCGCTTTAGCCATGCTGTGTATCTCATTTTACTTTCTGAAAGAAAAAACGAGTAAATAATGTGGTTGTAAACAATAGGCCATTAGTTATTGTTCCTTTTCATCTTAATAAAACTTGATTTTAGGCCTTGAGAATCTCTTAAACACACTGAGCTTCAATAAAACATAATTACTGTGGGCAAGTTATTTATATTATCCTTTCTATAGTAAGATGCAACAGCTTTTGAACATAATCCTTCGCATGCAATTTATGCTGAAAAAATGCATACATTTTCCCCCAAAATGTTACACTGAAACACAATTGTAGTATGCATAATAAAAGTGAATGAAATGGTGTAACAGTTATATACTTCTTTGTACGCTAAATAAAAAAACAATCAATAGCAGTTAAAAGATACATATGAAATGTCCTTAGTGTACCATACATCGATTGACAAATCTTTGAACATGCATTTGAACAAAATCCTTTGTATGCAATTTATGCTGCAAAAATGCATACATTTTTTCACAATTCACAAAATTGTAATGTTTTGTGTGCAGAGACACACCAAGTCCTGTACCTAGTGTCATCACCATCAGCTCTGAGAGTGAAGATGAGGGAGATGGACTTAGGGGTGGACGTAGCTGTAACAATCGCCACCACAGGCACCACCACCATCACAACCGACAGTCACAGCAGGATGTTCAACCTGATCGATACATTGAGTTGAGAAATTTGCAGCGTGATGAGAGTGACCCTGGTCTATCTGATAACTCAGTGACTCGACATGCACGAAGGTGCAGTTTAAAATATACTCATTACTTTTAACTGATTTGATTGATATTTTAAAATATATTTAGTTAAAATTCCAGAAAGCCAGTTTTTTAAGTATTTTTTAAAATCAGAGAGGATATTTGGACTCAAAATATTTTTTTCTTTTCTTTACAGTGGACGCCATGACAATGCAATCAAGACAAGTCTTAGCTATTTCCCTACAAGCTTCTCTGATTCTGCACTTGTTCAGACTTTCGGTAATTAAAAATTAAAAGAACTATAAATTTTATAAAAATAAAAAATTCCAAAAAACTTGATAAATATAAATTATCATTTATTTCTCAATTAATTTCTTTTTGAATTAGATTGTAAGATGATCTCTGTTTACTCATTAATTTCATGTTATAAAAATAATGTAATATTTCTAATTATGGATAAATTATATTAAATCTTAAGTCATTGGTAAAAAACGAAGTTGTCATTAAAATATATGAGATTGATCTCAGACAGTAATGTAATTTATTTAATCTTCTATTATTTATTAACATGTATGTTGCAGTCGATGATAGCTATCTGACAGTGGCTGATGGTCATGAGTCTGATAATGATGACACCCTGGCAACAAATGGCCATCTCTTGACCTCAACAAACAGTGGGAGTAGTTTGGCTGCAGGTATTGCTGCTGCAGCCATGCCGTATCCACCTGCCAGTCCTAGCAGCATTGGTGGAACAAGCAGTAGTGCTAGGCGTGTGCAACAGCACTGCCATCTCCACCACCAGCAGCCACATATGTTCAACACCAACAACATTAAGCATGAGTTGATCGAAAGGCTGCCAGTTTCACACAGCATTTTTACACCTCAGGTATAGTGCTGTCATGATTGTTAGAAAGTACCACTGTATTAGTCATTTTTGTGGATGGATTTCAGGACTATTTAGATTACAATCACTGTATACAGTTTCATTTTTAGGCTTGTATCCTCCTATATTAAATGTCGGTCTAGATAAACTTCTGCACTTGAAATATTCGTTTTATTTGCATCTGTTAAAACAATCTGCCTTAAGTTATCCGCACAAGGTTTATTGTTGATGAAAATCTACATTTCAGTCATTTGGTGGTGCCAGTAGCAGTAGCAGTGGTAGCCTGCCCCACCTGCGTCTTTCAGATGTCAGTACAAGTTCTTTCTTGCCACGTAACACTGTCACTACCACAAGTAGCCACACCAGTAGCAAACAGCATGCCAAGGTCAGCCCTTACATGCCTAAACAAGAAATGCTGTCTGGATCAGAAAGACACAGATGCCGTTCTCCAAAGGTAGAGAAGCTAACACCATTTGAGCTGGAGTTGAGTTCTGCTGCCGCCCAAGGGAAACTTGCCTATGTTTCTCCAACAGTTCGAGCCCTGCCAACGGCAACTGCTGCGAAGTTGACAATGAATGTTGGAGGAGGAAATCTTTCTAATGGAACCCAAGGCTTGAGTGCTTCATCCCATTTGAGTAGTCGGGGTAACATGCGATTTTGTGTCCAGCAGGCCGGAGGATCAGCCATGAGTCAGTTGTCCCCAGTTCAACTTGGCCAGCCAGTATTGTTAAATACAGATCTTAGCCACGGGTAAATTTATTACTATTGAATGTCTTTACCCTTGAACTGTCATAATTTCCTATCATATGCCTTTATGGCTGCTTCTGTGGTATTGCGGCTGATATAATTGGCATCTAGTATAATTATTAAAAAAATGCAAATCAGAAGTAAAAAGTTTCAAAACTATTTTTCAAAGTTTTCCTATTTATAGTAAACTAAGGTAAATATCTCATGTGTTTATATTTTAATTTTTTTTTTTGATTTTATCTTAACCCTTCTGGTACCGACCTACTTTTTGCTCTAATAGCCTCTCAGTACCGGTTATTAATTTGCTATTAATAACCTGTTATTAATTTGCTATTAATAACCTGCGGCCCAGACATAATTTTGAAATGAGCCAAAATCTGATAGTTTACAGATCAGCAAAAAAAATTTGACTATTCCCCTAAAGAATAACATTCTTCCCGAAACTATTTTGAAAGGTTTTATCCTAGTTTTTGTGTTTATATTAGATACCCTTCTATGTGGTCGTAAGTCATCATCAATAGCGATAGGCAGCGCCATGGAAACAACAAAATTCAGATCCGCACAGAAAATTCAGTAATTGGTTTATTTTCATAATTTAAAAGCAAAATAAAATTCGACTATTCCCCTAACGAATAAACATTCTGCCCGAGACTATGGTAAAAGGTTATATCCTCGTTTTGGTATTTATATTGACAACTCTGTCTATGGCGTAAGTCGTCATTAATTCCGCTAAGTGGCGCCATGGAAACAACAAATTCAGATTAAACTAAAAAAATTCAGTAATTGGTTTATTTTCATAATTTAAAAAGCCAAATAAAATTCGACTATTCCCCTAACAAATAAACATTCTGCCCGAGACTTCAGTTCCCTTTTTTGACGCCAGCTTAACTCGATTCCACTGGACACTCGATGCGAGTAGTTATTGTATACATCATATATGCTGCAATTTTATTTATTTACTATTAAGATACTGTATTGTACGATTTTGAGACAAAATTGTACGATTTTATGAGTTAGAGAGTAAACTGGTCTATATGAACTATATATCTTTTTATTTCATGTTAAAATGTAAAGCATGAAAATATATCTCCATTCATAGCTAAACATGACCATAATAAAATAGTTGTTCTGAGCTGTTCATTAAAAAAAAAATTTGTTGGGAATCTACCCCCTTAACTTATAGTGCGGGAGGCATTGTCATTGGGTGCTGCAGGTAGTGAAATATTTGAAAATCAAGAGGGGGTGTGATGCTGCAAACAAAAAAAAAGTAGAGCTTCACTCCAAATTAGGAAGGTTAATAAAGTTTTATTTATTGACCATCTAATTTCAACGGATTAATGGTTTATTGGCCTACTCAATACTTGGTTTACTGCAAGACAGGAATTGCTGTGACGAAAAAGCCATATCTGATAAATTTTCTTTGTGGGTTTTATAGAATATGGACAATTTTAAATCTTCCTTTTTGCAACATGTTTTAGGATTTTGGTTTTAAAAAAAAAAGAATTCAACAATTTTTTGTTAAAACTCTTCAGCCAATAATTGGTTTCAAAACCACTAATGGATAAACTGATTTTTAACTTTTTAAAATTTTAGAAGGAACTCTCAAGTTTAAAAGGATTATTTTGTTGAATATATATTTGTCGACTATGTAAATTCAGTTTAGCTCCATTGTTGATTGAAAAATATCCTTATTGTTAACATAACAAAAAATCATTTGAGGTAAAGTGTTATTTTGGAACCATAATCTTTCCTCTTAATTCTAGTGACTACAGACGTATGGGTCCCCTTCACAGTTCCCCATTACACCAGTACTTGTTACCAGCCCACCAGCACCAGCAGATGACACTTCCGTCATCTGCCTCAATTACACAGTTTGGGTAAGAATAAAGTTGTTATATCATTGATTTACTAGTGAAAAATTTATCCTTACGATAAATATAAATAAATTATAGGTAAATACCAAGACAGATTTGAATTTTACTCAGCATTAGTTTCAACTTTGCTCCAACATATGAAAGTTAAATTTAATGCATTTTTTCCCTTTGTTCAATTTCAGTGCTTTTTCCCCGACTGTAGCACCTCCTCCAGCACACCAATCTCCACGGCAGCTGCAGTACTCCTCTCACCCTTTGCCTGCTCACATGCATCCAGTCCCTGTGCTCCATCCACCTGGTCTCACACCCACCTACCCGGCCCAGATACACCCACACTATGCTGCTGCTGCTGCTGCAGCTGCTGCTGCCACTGGGCCAAGCTATTTGGCATCCACTGCCCAGTCTGCAGCACCCCATGGGGTATACGCAACCTACCAGATCAGTCCAGTAAAGACACGTCAGTTTCAGTACTTTGCCTAAATAAATGAAATGGAAGAAACAGATTGTTGAAAGGCTGTATCAAATAAAATGTGGACTGCCGGCATTTACTATCTCCACTGGACAAGATGGATCCCCAGAGACTGTTAACAAAGAAGTATGGCTAAATAATTAGCTCTTAAGCACTTAGGCCATTATGGATGATTTTGATATGCTGCAACATTTGTTTTAAGGGAAAGAGATTTCTGACATGGAAAAATGGTGTACATCAGATTGCTATCATTTTAGGAGACGTATGAATTTTACCAATGTAATCGGAATGTGTCTGTAACCAATTTTTTAGATGTTAAAGATTTTTTTACCGATTGGTCCTTTTTGAAAATTTAAGATGTAGAAAATAAAATTATTTTGGCATCAGTTAGCCATCCTTGTCTGCACTGAAGACTTGAACTTGAAGGAAACAATATTTAGTGACTGATCTTTCCAAAACTTAAAGGTTTTCACCTTGTTTGATCTATGGTTTAACTAGATGATGTTGCATTGACTCAACAGCGTTGCATTGACTCATGATTGAGGCATTGATCCTAGTTGTGTTGACTTACACAATTTTGTTTTATTTCTCAAGTTAATAATGCTTTTTAAGAGAAACTTGCTTCATGTCAATTGATTTTTCTCAAATTTGTTTTTCTCCTATTAGGTTTTATATAAAAATTTGGTGATGGTGTTTATATATCTTATTGTTGTCACAAGTGTCCAGAAGAAGCAGAAAGACATCTTTAATTGTGCACATAGAAAGAAAAAAAATTCTCTTGCCTGTAATCAAATTTTTCTGCCAAACTCATGTTTTCAACTTGCCCACTATATTAAAACTTAACCGTTCTTTTTTTCAAGATGGATTTCAAAACATAAAAACATTATTAATATATTTATTAAGTTTTGTTATATTTTCTAGATTTAAATGAATATATATGGTAATTAAAAGGAAAAAAATAACAATATCCATAGATTTGACTTTTCCCAGTTTTTTTTCCACAGATCTTTGCCAGTTGGTATTTAAAAATATCTTTCAAGTAAATTTGTATCAGGGTAAATTGCACAACCAAAAAGAGATAGCTTAAATCGTGAAGGCCTTTTTAAGAAGATTGTTTAAAAGCAGGTTAGCCTCTGATTCATGATCTTGTGAATTTAAGTTAGTGGGTTGGCTTAATTAAAAACTGGTTTATTATGTCAATTTGTTATATGCCTTATCTATTTAATTAGATTTTATTTCACATACCCAAATATTTGGATATTTAATTGTAGTGCTTGGTTTTATTAACAGACATTTGCATTTGAAGCAAAAACTTTTATGACTCTGTTGTTTTCTGTTTGACCATATTATCATGATGTTTTCATTAAGTATTATGTTTGTTGTTTTTGGTGTGTGGATGTATTTTAAATATATTAGCTAGTTATTTTTGCATCATTTAGTTTTCTTCACCTTTTCCCAATGACTTTACTTTTCTAAGATTTTTTCTTCCCTTTTTGAAAGGCACCAGTTCTTTTTTTATATTGAATAGACGGTCTTGGCTACAAGAATTTTCATGAAATATTTTATTGTCTTAATTAATTAGTCATGTGGTTAAAAATCAACCTTTGTTTTACTCAGCTGCACAACATTAGTGGAACATGTCAAGAAAATATTGAAAGAGCTTTTGTTTGAGTTATCATGAAGTATGTATTATACTAGCCACCTGGTTTCTTGACTGAAATGAGAACTTAATTCAATGAACAGCTTTTGCATGGTATTGCTTGCTAGCTGTCAAGCTAATTTATTATCTTGCTTACAAGTTATTCTTATTAAATGCAACAACCATGTAATTGTGAATGTTGTACAGCATGAACACTATCTCTTGATTACTGGTATTTTTACATTTTATCATGTTTAAGAATTAGAATAATCCGACTAGTACTTCCAGTTGCTATTAAACGAAAATGGTCGTGCTCTGTCAATTAAATTTGTTTAATGAATACATTTTTGCAATTTCCTGGATGAAAAAAAAAAGATGAGCTTTAGTGGCACAAGTCATCAGGAGATCTATTGGAAACTCAAAGGCGTGTGTGACATTTACAATGCTAACAAGTCTTTTTTTTTTTTAGTGCTCTAATCGCCACGTGTCAACATAGGCACTAGATTTTATGTAACTGTTTGACCATTATTGCTATAATCAACAGTGCATGTGTGCCTTGTTCAACCTCCATGGGGGGGCCCAATGATTATTATCTAGACAGAATTTTCTAAAACTTATCACCTGTTAAATGATTATTTATATATAAATATTTCAGATATATGTATATATTTGTATGATACTCACGTGTTGATTCCAGCTTTGTAACACATCCTCTGTATATGGCATTCATTCATTATTGATATTCACCTTGTCACTTAGTCCGTTTTTACAATTGCGCACATAAATTTAGAAAAGTTTTTGTTGTTTTTATTTTGCATGAGGATTTTAATATAGACATTCTGCATAGATATTTTGATCCATTGGGAAAAGAGACGGATATTGAATTTGATATCATTCAAAATAATAAATGTATATAGCTTGGACTCAGATATTTTTATTCTCTAAATGGTTATTCAATATTAGTTCTTTGTCATATTTCCATATCAATATAAAACTGCCATTTTCTGTACTCTTAACAATTTTAGCTGAATAGAAAATTTATTTTCCAGATCATTAGTATATTCCTTGTAGGTGATAAACAAAATTAAATGATTTGTATACCGTGAAAGAAAAGAATCAATTCATTGATGGTTTGAAAATATACACCAACAATAAATTTAAATTATATCTTGAAGATTAAATTATATCTGAGAATACAATTTAATTGCCTTGTAATTTTATTTTATTGCCTTTATTTAATTTTTTAATAATAAAAAAATTTCATATTTAAAAAAAAAAGAAGAAATAAAAGAACCTGTTCTGAAGCAATTAAAAAAATTACGTTGGATTTCTTTTAAAGCTGAGCTGCTACGATCTCCCCAGTCTCACTTATTAAAAAATATTACAGGAAAAATTAAAAAATAGTTTGTTATATAAATCCAATACTTGGGTAATGCAATAAAATTTCTATTTTAGGTTAAAATTAAAACACTCTACTTATAAAATAGATTTTCAGCTTGCCATTATTACTTGAAATAGTTGTAGTTGACAAACATTTCACAGATTTCTGTACCTTATGCTCAAGTTATGTTGTGAAGTTGTGAAGAGTCCTCCAGAGCTGCTTTTTGATTGGATCTTGCTTAGTCTTGTTCTTCAAAATTACTTTAGTTAAAAATACTTTTTAAAAAACTCTAATAAATTCAAATATTTGAGATCAAATAAATAATAAAAGTTTGCAAATCACCTTCAAAAAATTGGCTTTGATGTAGAGAGATATATTTTAAGAAAGCTGTAATTTATAGAACAGATGGCATTTTATTTCTATGAGGTCACACCAAACACTTCCATGGCCTGATAACTCTTGAAATAAGATTCATTAATCATGGATTCATGTACTTAAAATTTCTTAACTAATAGGTCATTAAGAATGAAAATAAAGGAATTGAACTTTTATTTTGTGTAGTTTCAACTAATTTAATTACTTGAACTACTTTAGATCTGAGATAGATTATAACAATTGTATAACATACCTTTGTCCATTTGTAGGTAACATATTAGAAATGCTGTCTGCAGCATAATTTTCCCCAAGGACACTTTAATGGCAACATTATTGTAGACAGTCAGTTTAGTTTGAAAGTTTTCACAAGTTTACTTTGAAGGTTTGAAACTATAAATTTGTTTTTTTTGATAAATCAATCTCCTGTTTTTTAATAGCACTTCCATTTAAATTGTGTGATCAAATGTATTGTATTGTATTAATTGTAATTGTACAGAAATAATTTCAAGTTTTGAAACCATTTTTTGGGTCTTTAATTTCATGTTTATTTTGTCATTGGTATTGTATTTGGTCATATTATGGACATATTTTTCTGGGTTCACTGCTTTAAAATGACTTTATTGTTGGTAATCCAGTTATTAAAACATATTTACATCTTATTTTTCGTAAATTTTGAAACAGAATAATTTTTTGTAATCAAGGTATGTTTTTTTTAGCAAATATGTTTTGATTGTAAAAAATAACTAAAAACATTACTGTTTATTTCCAGTTCAATTATTTTCAGCCATTCAGAAACAGGCTGCAAAAATGTTTTTTGAAAGATGCATATATATTATGAAATATTAATTATAATTATTGGATCTCTCAGATTAATTTTTTTGGGCTGCATAGTGAGAAGTACCTTTAGTGATTCTTTTGGCAAAAAAGTCATTTAAAAGTAATTAACTATATTAACCCAAATATTGTTCAGTGATCAGGCTCGATTTATTTCTTTTGTGTTTTATATCAAGGGCTAATAACGCTACCTAACTCAATGTTTGGCTAGATTTTTGCAATTCATGTGTCAAAAGATTTTGCTGGATATTGAATTAAAACAAGCTGTTTTACTAATGAGGCAAAATAATTTAATTTAATATTGGAAGTATTCTTAAATTATAAGCTACAAATAAAAATACTGATTTACAGTAATGAAAGGCATTGTCATGGCTGTCACATTAATGGTAAGTGGAGCTTTATTGTTGGAAATAAGTAGGAAATCTTGTATTTTGTTAACGCCTCTGTTCTATTGAGCCTCATATAGCATTTATTATGGCATGTAAAGTGAGCATTCTCATTTTCCCCCATCTCTTTTGAAAGGGAGTTTATATTGTTACTCAATTTTAATAATTTTTTTTCCATTTTATAATTGTATCTAAATGGTCTTTGGTGGCTTAGCATTGTATTAATTGTATAAATTAATTTTCATTTTCATAAAATTCTCATTGTTAGTCAGTCATCACATTCCAGATAAGTTAAATATTTAAAGGTTAAAACATTAAGTAGGAAAATAACACAATCTGCAATTATTTATAAAAAAATATATTTAAAAACCATAGTCTCTTCAAAAGTGCAAAACTGCTATCTTGTACAAACTACTAGTACATTGTTAATTAGTATCTGGTGTAGTCTGCAAATTAAACATTGAATTTAATAATTGTTCCCCTTTATTCACAAGTGTAAAAACCAACCTATGTAAATTGTTATAGCTTCAAAGAAATACATATGTTATTTTTATAAATGCTAACACTGTCATACACAGTCCACTAAATCTTAAATTTTGGTTTATTCTTAACTTTGAAGGAATCATTAAGACCACTTGTAGAATACCTACCTTTGAGTTGAGTTTCATTTGTGTTTTATTCAACTTTTCCCCATCACCTCCTGTTATTAAATTTTATAAGGGTTCATTCTTAAAATAGAATATATAGAATGTGATTATATAAAACACATTCAATTAAAATGTACAAAAAATAAATCTAAAAGAAAGAATGGCATAATTTGAGAGAAATATTTTCTCTTTCTGTCAATTTTTAGTTGTCATAAGTAAATATGTTGCAGTGAATGGTTTTTTTCACTCAAAAATAGTGATCAGATTGAAAAAACAACAACATATTTTAAAGAGAGTGTATATTTAATTTCTTACATTTTAACAGTTTTGCAGTTACTTGTGTATACATTTCAAATTCAAATGGCACATACCAGCATGTTTTATAAAATTTTTCAATATCTTATTGAACAAAATCATGATTATTTCTTAGAGGTAATTTAAAGACCTAGTTAAAGTTTACTTACACTAACAAGATGTAAAAGTTGCTTAAAACAATTTGAGGGAGCTGTCCCCATTGGGGGGTGGGGGGTGGTGGGGTGGAGCTGTCCCCATAGCTTTTAAATTTTAAGAGTAGAAAAACAAAATAATAAAGTTCATATTTCCTTTTTGACTATTGAGTTATTTTAGTTGTATTTATCCCCTTTGAGAAAGCTCATGCACTTAAATGTACATTGACAAATACCATCACCACCATACTTATTATCTGGTATTATTTTCCTATGAGTTAAATGGACAATTATTTTGTTTGTGTAACATCTATTTTTGTTATTGTATATCACACAGAAATTCAGCACTGCATTAAAACTTAATCACATTATTGTGAACAGGGACATTTCAGTGGAGGAGATAAAGAAAGAAAATAAACATACGAAATTTTCAGCTGCCAATTTTTTTTCCTCAAGGTTATTTGCTTTGGCCACCTGTGTAAGAGAATAAAAATAATGCTTACATGTTAACTGACAAAATTTTCTCTGCTTTTAACTCTGCAAAGAGAAAGTTAAAGTTTTTTTCCCAATAAATTTTATTGGTAAATAAAGTTTTCTGGCACTTCTTATAATTGCCAATTCAAAGTAAAAATCCTTTACAGTAAACTTATTGATTTCAGAAAGACTATCAAGTTGCTGTTAACATTTGATGAATATCTAACACTGCTTTGCAAATAGTTGTAACCAGTGTTTCCTCAAGTATATCAAAATGGTTTAAAATGTATTGTTTTGTAAATTTGACACATGAACTACAAAAATATGAAATTAGAATAATCTTTTTTTAAACTATCTTATTTAATTTTATCAAATATAATCACATCTGTATTACACTTTTTTTGTGTGTACTTCTAAGGGCAGGTGTGCTGCAAGTTAAAAAAAATCTTTAGTCAAAACTATATGGCCATGGCTTTTTTTCAAGTTAAGTTCACTGGCGGAAGTCCAGTAAGGCCACCTTAATTTTTAACAGGTACTTTATTTGCGCTTGGCTCTGAAACAATTCTTTTCATGTGTCAATAAATCTATAATATACTTAAGTAGATCACACTGCTAATTAATGTATCATTAATTAATTTCTTTGTGTTTGGAAAAAATCAAAATTGTGATCAGCAGATATGTTAAGTAAGTAAGACAAATAATCTTTTAATGTCAGTACGTTTTGAAAGTCTTCTTTAGACTGAATAGGTTTATGAAAAAATGAGTAGACTTGACTTAAATATTGAGAAAGTCAAAATTTATAGCAATGTTTCCATGTCTTTTGTAAAAAAAAATCATTTTGTGTATTGGCGCCAAGCTTTAGTTTGATCACCATGAGCACTATGAATTTATTATATTACTGCTTTATAGACTAGAATTGATTTCAGCTTTAACAGGATCAAAATTGCAATTATCAGTCCCAGCATTTTGATTCCCTTTGAGACAAATTACATTTGGTATTACATTGACATAAATAATGGTCTAAGACAATACGGACATCAAGAAATGCCCTCTTTCAAAATAGGCTTATTGCTTTGTATCACTGAACAATTCTAATGCAATTTAAGTTAAAGATTAACCAGCATCGTCTAAAATAATATTTTAAAAAAATATGTCTATTTTTAAAAACATTGTTAAGCGAACAAATATAAAGACCCTTTCCTTTACTTGACCCATATATTTTTTATATGCCATTGTATGATTTCCAATGATCTAAGTCCACCAACTGGTATTTACGGCAGTCTCTGTGCAACAATTATTTGAGCAAACATACTAAATTGTTAGTGTATTGAGTTCTATGACAACAATTCCACAACAGACATAAAAGAACATTGACAGATTGGTAAATTATCTCATTTGTGAAGAATATTAATGTCACTATAAAAGAAACTTGCAGCCAGTGTTACTAATTCACTTTTGAGGCTAATCTCTGCTGTGGGGTATGTAGCAGCGCTATCAATTTTTATTGTTACATTGATGGTTTCAAAACACTGTTTGCATAAATCGGGTACATTTGAAATTTGTAAATATTTTGTGATCCATAGGTTGGTTATTATGTATTGCGACAGTGAAATATTAAATGGACTCTGTGCTATATAAATAATTATTCAAATATTGCTATGATGTGGTTGTTTTTTTGTGCTACAACAAATGTAATTGAATATAGTCTTTCCATTATTCACACTTGATCCAATGCTGTTTTGTCCATTGATATTTCATCCCAACTATTTCTATTGTGTGATCTTTTCATTTCTAGGTATTTTATTAATAATTAATCTTTTTCATGAATGAATTTAAATATAGTCTGGGCATTAAGTTTGTTATTGGACTGGACCCAAACACTGGCTTTGATAATTTTTAAGCAAAGGCACTTGGGAATAAAAGACTCACATAATTTTATTTTACTGAAGATGTTAATAATTTTGGGTACAATTTCAGGTTAAAGTTATTGCAATAAAATGTGTTGATGAAATAAAAATTAACATTCTAAACAGCTTTAGCTTGTATTACAATATTACAAAAAAATTTTTTTTTTATCTTCACACATGGAACAGGAATAATCAGGTTAGTAAAAATAAATTTTCTTAATCTGAATAACGGATATAATATAATGAAGAGTAAACATTATAGATGATTTTTGTTTTGTTTCATTTTTATAAAGAGTCTTTGTGGTCTAACTCATTTATATATTCAGACAACAGACATTTTAACTTTTTGCATGTAACCTGGCAATAATCCATTTCATTTTTTCTTATGCCCATGCTCTGTTTCAAGAAAGATAAATCTTTTGGTATGGAATTTTTTAAAAATCATATAAATGTAGTAAAGTTTTTTTTTCATTTGTTTTCTTTGGCGTTATTTTAATGCATTTGCTATAAATATATCAGTATAATATATATTATATTACATTATATGTTGTTAGCAGTTATTCTGTGTAAGAATCAATTTTTACTCATGTAGTCGATAGTGAACACTTTTTTCTTCCTCTTATTAGTCTTGTTGGATAAATCGAGCTTTTCATTACTGTATGTCCATTTGTGTATTTTGTACTTAAAGGTAAAGAAATTCTAACAGACTATAATGCAGCCATAATTTATCACAGTTTTTAATTATACAGGACCACTACTAAACATAGCTTGATTTTTTGTAATGGTGGCTAAGCTTGAAGATTTAATGCATTTTCACAATAAAGGATATTGATATTTAAACTAATCTCTTTGTGCAAAGTTAGCAGCTGAAATGTTCTCTAGTAGCTCCATGCAATTATTGGTGAATGTTAGCAATCAAACAAGTAGGTACAGTTTTAATGACTGAAACTGTTCTCTAGTCACTTTTACCCCTCACCCAAAGTCATTTTTGTAAATGGACACTGAAATCATTTCAGAACTGGCAAGTTAATGTTAATTTCATGTAAAGATTAATTTTAATAATGTAAATGAATTTAAAATTTGTATTAAAGTTAAAAACACTATTGAAGCTTAAAAGAAAGTCTGTTTTAAAGACTTCATAATTCTTTATAAAATTTAATTTGATAAGATGCCAGTGGAAATCTAACTTAAAATAATCCATTTCTATCCATCTAAAGTTTTCATTTGGAAATATTTATATGATTAGTGCCTAAATGTATCAAGATGGAAATAGGCAAAATATTTTGTCCCATTTAATTGTTTACATATGGTATTTACAAGGTTTGGAAATGTTAAGCGTTAATTCTAAGCTGCCTTCAAAGAATTTTTTTTTCCACTAGTAACCAGACTGACATATTATTTTAATTGATATCAGATGTATTTCTTAATGTATTTGATTATTCTTTGGTAACTATTGTAGATTTTATCATGTAGCTTCAATTTGTGGTAGCTGTCTTGAAATTATTATATTTTAAAAATCTAATCAGTTACTTGATTATTGTGTAGTGGGTAGTAGTATCATTTTTATTCCTCTTCTTTCACATGGTGTATGAATATAATGTAGTGGATTTTTGTGTGCAATAATTGTTCCATTTCCACTTGTCAGTTTTCCCCTTCTTTATTTAATAATACACCCTCTTATTATGTTATTGATCCTTGACCTTTGGGGGCAAAGATCTGGTTTTGATTTCTTTCCAAACTTCTTCAAGCTTAGTGTGTGTTTGTGTGTACGTTTGAGTGTGTGCCATCATGTTATAAATAGAACTAAAAAAAAACAGTTTGGGATCAAAGTGTAAACACAAATAAAATAATATTCTTGATCAAGACCATGTGTTCTTTGTTAATTTAAAATACATGCAAGGTGTTACCTTGTTTTGCTCAGAGATCATGCTCTTATAAAAACAGTTCCCATTTTTGTAGTGTGCATAATATCCAAAAATCAGTGCACATACTTTTGTTACACTTACACAATTTTTAAAAAGTATTGCTTAATGTAAATAAAACATTAAGAGAAATGTATAGAAGTAATTACTTTAATTTTTCACTGCCATAGAACAACAAATTGATGAATTCACATTTGAACAGATTACACAATATTTTCTTGAAATCTTAAATCCAGACAGTATCTTCACATTTTTTACATCAAGGTAGTTCAATTCTGAAGCATTTGTCAGGAATATCCTTATCAATGCAGGAAATGTATGAAATAATATTTGTAAATGGACACAAATGCTAGCAAAATATGTATTTAAAGTTAAAGAAATAATTACAACAGTGGCTTATGGACATTTCCTCTCAACAATCTGTTTACCACCCTCCTCATACTCCTGTTTAGACACCCACATCTGCTGGAAAGCTCCCTGATCAGGAAATAAATTATAACTTTAATATTTAAATAAATAGTCAATAGTCAATTTTTATAAATAGTCAATGCACCCATTTTTGTAACAAATCAGGCAGATTAAACTAAATGAGCTTCAAGTTCAAGGGTAAAGCAGAGGTTCCCAAACTTTACTAAGGCATGAGCCCATTTTATAGCATTGGCATACGGCCCTATTTTAAGGAAGCAAAGTGACCCCAATCTATATATTAAAAAGGTTAAATTAAAACATTGGAAACATATTTTTCATTTTAATATAAATTCAATAAAATTTCAACTTATGACATATTTTAAAGGTGATGAATAAAATAGATACTTGTTAACATGCCTCAAAATATGTACTTGAATTTTCACACCAACCTCATGCAATTCTCAAAATTCAATCTGTTGTTTGTTTTGCTTTTCAAAGCATTGAAACTCCACAACAAATTGTAGGACAAGAATAATTATGCATCTCAAAAGCAAATATATTATTCAAATTTCAATGATGAAATAAACATTGCTTTAGTTAACTGTTTCAGATGGTGAGGGTTGGGAACCTGAGACTTTAATCTTTTCTAAAACTTTTTGAGGACTTAATTCAGACTTTTCACATCAATCATTTTTAATATAACCAGCTTGTTGACAAACACTTTCATTTCAAACAGAGAGGAAAATCGTGAATGCATATTATTTGATCATGTCATTGATGTGAAGCTTTTCCACTAATGTAATACAGAACACTTACCAATGATGCGAGTATGGAGCCCCCTATCCAACTACTAAATCGGCGCTCAGAAGTACTAGAGGCTGCAATGACTTTCAATCTCATGCTCTATTAAAGAGAAAATAGTTTATGGAGTCCTATCACAAAAATCAATTGTAGGGAATACATAGTAGGGATGTAATATTGTTTCTTCTGGCCAACTGATTGTTAATTATTAGTTTTACAAATCTGATTTTTAGTCAGTTAACATTTTTATTAGGCTTTCCCAAAGTTCATTTTCCTAATGTTCCTCACTGCATGGTCAGATTGACATATTTAAGATGGTAAGTAGATTGACATATTTATAAATGGTAAGTGGAAGTTAAAGTTCCTATATTTTTAGAACTGACTAAACAACTCTGTTCCCTGTTCCATGAGCATCACCCACCATAGGGCCAGCAATTAACCCTGAGCATCACCCACCATAGGGCCAGCAATTAACCCTGAGCATCACCCACCATAGGGCCAGCAATTAACCCTCAGCATCACCCACCATAGGGCCAGCAATTAACCCTCAGCAAGTTTTTAATATTGGGAATATTATTGAATGGTTATAGGACTCGATATAATGCAATCTCCAGTTATGTCAACCAGTTCATCTATATTAATAGCAGATCACACAAGTTCAAAGACACAACAACCTTTGATCTGAATGTAAGAGCCATCATAGAATACAATTTGAAAGTTGATCTTTTTTTTTGTGGAAATGATAGCTGTTTCCTGAAATTTTGTTATACCCCTTCCATATCAGCTGACACCGACCCCGGTGAGCAGTATTTTATGGTACTGGAAACAAGTGTTTGAGTACCTAATTTATTTATAGTCCCAATTTTATTGTTATGCTTTAAAAAAAAAACAAAAAAAAAAACACCCCTTAATTTATTAAATAAATTATAATTACAAAGAAGCTTTCACTACAAAATAATTATAAACATTTTAATTGTTTGGTCGAAAACAAAAACTGTTAATCAGTTTCAAAACAGATAATCAATCATCTTGCTTATTACAGACTGGAATATTTTGATTTGAGTTATTAGCAAGAGGAGTCAACTCTAATAAAAGGTTTCATGTTGAACAAATTGTATGATGTGAATAATTATGCAAGTCCCGGTACAAATATCAAAATTAAGAAATTAATGAATTTAGTTCTGCTGTATTAATTAGATGAAATTGGTGATTGTAAATAAAATGTCTTACAGGTGGTGTCTTGGTACTCAAGTCTCTGTTGAGTCGGTCTGTGAATCCTTGTAACAGTGTGTTCCCACCCACACAAATTACACTGCCATACAAACTCTACAAGGAAAGAATTAATAGTGTAAAAAAAAACCCCAAAAAGTACACATTAACTAATATTAGAAACACAATGCAACACCTAACAATTCTTAGTAGCTGTTTGTAATATGCAAGCAAAATAATTTAAATTCCTTTTGGGGAAAAACTCTAACTTTCTGACAAAACAGGTTTACTTACTGGTCGTATGTCAATGTCACACATTCCCACACTAGATGTTACCACATGACCAACACCCAACATGGAGTTACCTCCAGACTCCTGGAACAAAAGGGTGCTTGAGAGTTAATGTAAGCTTCCTTATTATAGTCCATTGATATTTTAGGATGGCTTAATAAATATTATGCATAATCATCTCCTTAAACCTATCAATGAAAAGTGGTGAAATCATATTAAGCTAACTATTCTAATGTCCAAGCATAAATCTTTTAACAGCTGCATACCTAGATTCAAGGTAACAATGCACTTATTTCTCAATATCCATTCCAATGAAACTAATTTCTCTATATCCATTCCAATGAAACTTATTTCTCTATATCCATTCCAATGAAACTAATTTCTCTATATCCATTCCAATGAAACTTATTTCTCTATATCCATTCCAATGAAACTTATTTCTCTATATCCATTCCAATGAAACTAATTTCTCTATATCCATTCCAATGAAACTAATTTCTCTATATCCATTCCAATGAAACTAATTTCTCTATATCCATTCCAATGAAACTTATTTCTCTATATCCATTCCAATGAAACTAATTTCTAAGTTAAAAAAACAAACAATAACTTAATTCAAGGTTTTAAGAAAAAGCCAGATTAATATAAATCACAACCTTTATAAATGAAGGATCAAAAAGTCCTTCACAAACTTTAAATCGCTCACTGCCAAAATCTTGATTGTATCCATGAGGGAACTCATAATGTACAGTGGGCATGGTATCTGCTTGACTGCCAGAAACAAAGAAATATGCAGCACTAAGATGGCATTGTCAACAATCAAACGACTTTTTAATAAGTTAATACTAGACACTGGCAATGCAATAGTCATCATTATTATATTGAAATGATTGCCTATGACAAAAGTTTATTTGATAATTAATCTATAATAAATCAAAACGAACCTTTGTTCATATGGTGAGTCCGAGACTTGAACAATAGTTGCAGCGAAATCTTGGAGAACATCCTATCATGGGAAAAGATATTATTTAAACAAAACCCCCATTAAAAAAATTAATTTAAAGAAATATTGATATAGTATATTATCATGTATGACAATTCAATCTTACAGCAAAACCTATATTTGATATAATAAAACAATAAATAAGTACATTTTTGTCAAATTTGCTGCACATGAATTATCTATGGTCGTGTAATTTGACTGACCTTGGTCATGTAATTATGAAATGATTTGGTCACATTAAGATTTTCCTTCTTTTTCCATTTTGCGGGCTGTCCATCTGCTACAATTTCCTACATCAAAGAAAGAAATTTAAGTTTTAACTTGTGTTTAGTTTCAATTCTCCCCTAATCCATTTATTCCAAGCAGGGGTCATGCAATTCACCTTCTTTAATTGCAAAAGGAATTTTAAAAAATAAACTGATTTCTCAAGGATTTGATCTCAATACTTTATGACTAGTGTTAAATGAGTGAGACTAGTGATAACCGAGTGTGACTAGTGATAACCGAGTGTGACTAGTGATAACTGAGTGTGACTAGTGATAACCGAGTGTGACTAGTGATAACCAAGTGTGACTAGTGATAACAGAGTGTGACTAATGATAACAGAGTGTGACTAATGATAACAGAGTGTGACTAATGATAACAGAGTGTGACTAGTGACAACTGAGTGTGACTAGTGATAACCGAGTGTGACTAATGAAAACAGTGTGACTAGTGATAACAGAGTGTGACTAATGATAACCGAGTGTGACTAGTGACAACTGAGTGTGACTAGTGTTAAATGAGTGTGACTAGTGATAACAGAGTGTGACTAGTGATAACATAGTGTGACTAGTGATAACATAGTGTGACTAGTGATAACATAGTGATAACCGAGTGTGACTAGTGATAACCAAGTGTGACTAGTGATAACAGAGTGTGACTAGTGATAACCGAGTGTGACTAGTGATAACATAGTGATAACCGAGTGTGACTAGTGATAACAGAGTGTGACTAGTGATAACCGAGTGTGACTAGTGATAACTGAGTGTGACAAGTGATAACAGAGTGTGACTAGTGATAACAGAGTGAAACTTGCACTCTGCATAAAACTGACCTTGCTAGCAATCATGTATGGTGGGACTATCTCAATGCCCATTTCCTCCATCATCTTCTTACATTCTGCTGTGACAAAGTCACCAGCCAATGGAGATTTCACTATGTCTGGAAACATGGAGACAATCAACTTCAACTGAGTTTAAATACAATCTGGTAACTCAAAGAAAAATATCCTTTCCTAAATTCATACAACTGTAACTCTCCCTAAATGAAAATATTTTGTTTTAACAAGAAATTCAATTTTAGACTAGCACTCACACTGACTGATGACATAACCATCATAAACTGGTACAGCAGAAGTCTGTGTTGCCCCACTGTCTACAATCAGGGCTGTTGATCTTCCATTAGCAAACCTGAGCCACATGGTTAAGCTCAATAAATTGCTTTTAAAACTAATTTAACAGCATTTTAATACCATATAAACATGTTGGGATACACATATATGTTCTATAGTCAATGCTAGAAATGATTATTTAATGATTCAAACTCATATTGATATCGGCATTTCTGTCCTCTAAAGATTTCACATGCTTAAGATTTAGGCCCCCTGCTACTTGCAGAATAAGTAGATATTTTATACACTCATATCTATTCAAGTGAATACAAAATTTATTCACATGGGTTTAATTTCTTTATTTCATTAACTATATAATGTTAGCTAGAGTGTGATCTGGTAAATATCATCAATTCAATGAAATAAGAGTGAATATACAATTTACTCATAAAGCTCTGGATCTTTGTCTCTGTATGCCTGGCAGTTTAACAATTTAACAAATATTGTAAAACTGGTTGCTGTAAACTTAGACAAGGATACGCTGACAGTACTGGATTCTTGCACAAGAAAAATGCAGGGACATTATATTTCTCAAACATAATCTCTGTCAGCTGTTCTCTTTTGGCTTTAGTAATCCACTGTTGAAGTAGAAATGAAAATATTCTTGATCAAATTGAAGAATGTAAATGAAATTTATACCAGAAATATATTTACAGAGAGTTGCCAAAAAATAACTAATGGAGTAATAGTTAAGTGGCAATTGAAAAAAGTTTTGTTGTACACACAAATAATTTCTTTTATGTCTTGATCTGAAAAGCGTCATTAAAAAAGAAATCTAGTTAACAGCAAGATTGCTTAAAATAATACAATAGACAGCAAGTACATCTACACAAAATCAAACGGATATGGCTCGAATAGTTCTAGATAATATTTCAATGAAATAATTCATTTGCATAATCCATTACTATTTGTTCAAAGGTTTTTTAACTATTGCTAAACCGTACTCACAGCAGCCTCTGACATTAGAACTGGATGAAGATTGGAATCTGATTTAATGCTCCGGCTGTACACATAATCCATCACTTTCTCAAAAATGTCCCAGTTCTCAACTGAAACAATTATTCAAAACTTTTCAAGTAAGCCTTAAAATTATTTAAATGTAGACTTGAACAATTTTAATTTTTTTAAATTGTCAGATTATCAAAACAAAGTATATTAAAGTGCAGTGATATACTTAGCTCCTGCTCCATTTTTAACTCCTAAAATGATTTTCTTTCCTGTTTCAAACACATTCAGAACATATCTATAAAGTAATCACTTCGTTGATACTAATCTATAGGTCTTTAATATTTCCTTACACATATTCTTTAGTAGACACGTCTATAAAAAAAACAACAAAAGAAAGTTAACCCATTGGCCACTGTGATAATATAAGCACCACAGCAGGTGAGGATCTTCCCCCTCATGTGGAATTTATACAACAATTAGTGTATAAAAAACAAGGTCCATTAGAAGATTCACACAAACTGGCATTATGTTGCACTTGCAGTTCAGCATTATTAACCTGTTTAGATTTATTATTATCCGAGTTGAGATGTGTGGTCAGCCATTATGTGGCATATGGTAAATAATCCCATACATGAGGAGAAGGGCCTATGTGACTGATAAAAATAGAGAAGACACACTCTCAATATTTCATGACTAATTTCAGATATGGACTGGGCATATCAATAATTTTTTTTTTAATGTCACAAACTGACAGATTAATCAGCTGATGCGCTCATGGAAGTGTGATGTCATCTCTTTGTAGGGCTACAGAATATTGTATTTCTTGAACAGCATCTGTATGGTTTAACAAATAATCTTCTGCTTTCATGATCTTATTAAGGACACAAAACAGAGATTTCTGCTTAGCTTTATGAGTTAAACTTATGTTTGCTTTCAGAAATGACTGTGCAGAATATGTCTCCCAAACTTCTCACATAGCTTTATGAGTTAAACTTATGTTTGCTTTCAGAAATGACTGTGCAGAATATGTCTCCCAAACTTCTCACATAGCTTTATGGCTTGAAGCAACACATCTAGTTGAATGTTTTCCAAACATATTTGTGGGTGACTGACAATACACAGCATACAACTTCTAAAAAATAATGAAGACAAGAAACCAAATCAATTGTGTCTGAAATGCACAAGTCAAGTCTATAACATAAGCAATGACCTTGCATGAGCTGTGGACTTTTTTCCTCAGTTGTTCCAAAACACCTGACTTTCTTCCCAGTATAACACCATCGTTATAACACCATCATTATAAGCTCAATAAAGTTTTTTTTTTTAAAAGTCATTACTGAACCCATGTGAGTGACTTCAATAGACTGTGGATTTGCTTTTGGCAAATCAAGAAAGAAAGTGACTAGGTATTTTTATTCAACAGAGGCACTAATAAAAACAACACTGAATGTGAAGAAACTGTAGTAGACTGATCAATGTATTATACAGAAATGTATGGACAATTTCAGTAGCAATGTAATTTATTATTTGTGTCTGTGCGACATGTCTCAAGTTTTTCTAAATACCACAATCAGTTCTATGTAATTATTCTCAATTTGCAAGCTGTGTAGGACTCGAGACTTGACAATAGTCAACAAAACTTATAAGAAAATAAATATTTTGATCATAGACAAGCTGTCAAGGAGTAGAATCCCTGAGAGTCTGCTGTGTGATGTGTTGGTATCCCTGAGAGTCTGTTGTGTGGGGATGTTAATTTGTAATGGATTAGAACAGAGAGTTAGTGTTCCTGAATGTGGACTGGACTATGAACGTAGGGGTTGCAATAAAGGAAGGGGTATACTTAAGGGCTAGTAGTGTGCAGGGGGAGAGCGAGTGTATAGGAACCTAACAGTGTTTCCAAAGATCATGTCACTATTTATAGTTCTTTGGCTAAGTTTGTTAGCAGAACTTACAGTTCTAATGGGAGAACCTGTGCTAGATTAGATTAGAATTCAATAAACATATATTACTATTCATCAATAAGGACTTTGTCAAATTTTAATGTATCATTGTGCATTGGTGAAAGTGTTAATAATCACACCTCTAGACAACAACAAGACAATTCTGTTACAAAACACAAACCTAGATGAGTCAATCTTCAACTTCAAAGCGACTCAGTTGGGAAAGTGTTGCAGGAATGAAACAAAAGTTAAGCAATAAGATGATGAATGCAGTCTTACACACTACATGTGTGCATCGATTGCAGCAAGTTGCGGTCCATGAAGAAAAGACTACAGAGTAAACTTGATAACTTTACTTTAAAAATACTCAAGTATTTCTCTTTGATCTCTATTATTTTTATACATGATTTATTTACTTTTAATTAAGCTTTAGTAAAAAGTTACTTTAGTTTTTGCTTAATTATAATAAATGTGGAAGTTTGCATGAGTCGGTCTCAAGAAGAGTGCCATAATCATAGTTGCCTAGACATAAAAAACAAAAATAAAATTGACTTTGTGATCAATGATTACTCACTCATCCCATCTTTAAGAAAAGTGGTAAGCTCCATATCCTTTACAGGATGCTTCATGTAAACTGTATCAATCAAGTAGCGCTTTGGGGTAACATTATTATCACTACCATTTTCCATTTCCATGGCGCTTTCCAGATCATCAAGCACTCCGACATGAGTTGGGATCTCTGCCTTTGTATAGGAAAGGAAAACATAGGCTATTGCTAACAGATAAATATTTTTAAGCATGTAAAAAATGAATCTAAAATAATTATAACCAGATTTCCGGTTACTGGTTTTGGAAACAATATTATTTTTTTTTGCAGAAGGATATTAAAATTTATTAATTTGTATCATAGCGTTATTAAAAAAATACCATAACAAATAAAATAATTATTTGTACTAAGTGGGTATTCAAATACTCGCACCCCCATGTCATATAAAATACAGCACACTGGTAGCACTGTGAAAAATGAGGTGTCACAGAAATAATTTTTTGGGGAATGGAAGTTATATCAAATATAGATTAACTTCCTATATTCTCAGATGACTACCACTACCATTTATATTCAAATCAAAGGTCGGTAATTTTGTTATTATTTCTCAGTTGCATGTATTTAAGTTATGCTGATTACAGGAAATCTAGGACTGTTTTTTCAACTATAAAGTAAATATGTAATGACTCCAAAACTGTCTAAACAACTAATGTATTTAGATATGTGATAACTGCTGAGTTATCGACTGTGAATAACCAGTGGTGATTGATAATATTATGGAACAGGGAAAACGAGCTGGTTTAGACTTCCAACAATATTTTACAGGTAACTTTCAACTGCCATTTACCAGCTAATTATATCATGTCAATCTGACCATTTCAGGTAGACATTAGGAAAAATAAATTTGGGATGTATAACAACTATAATAATAATGGCTTTGTTAATTTGTTTAAAATCAGATTTTAACAAACGGTGATCTGTAATCCCCTTAAAATTTTATAACAAAGATCTATATGACTAAAACAGGTGTTATAAGCATACTTTTGGTGTATCTTCTCCAGCAAAGCCAGCTCGAAATGAATAGGATCCAATGTCAAACACCACAGCTCCAACTTCATCTGAGAAATTATATTTTAATTGAAACAAGATTATAAACACATTTCTTTGTATTGCTATAAATTAGCCAAGTACATTGGGAAAGTAAAACACAAACTAGGATATAACGCAGTCATGGCACAGGTCCCAACATGTTTGTATAATCATTCACACTTGATTTTTTCTTCAAGTTACTTTCTTAAAAACTAAAGAGTATAAAAAAGTCTATTTTTGTACAACACTATTGCATTCCACTAAAAAGGTAGAAGTTCAACACCACGTAATTCCCTAACCCATGAGTTTTTTTAAATAAAAAAAATTTATTTTGATAAAATTTGAATGGAATATTGTAAAAACCTTGCATTTGTGCTACCTAATTTTATGTATCCTTATTATCGCATTATTATGAGGTTTCACTGTACATGCATTAAATAAGACGAAGATCATTTAATAATTATTTAAAATCAGCATCAACTATCATCAAATTCTTTTGTATGATTTGAAATAAAAATATGGCTCATGCATGAAACAAAGAGAAAATGCTCTCTGTCTGTCACACTGTGTCAAATGTGATTTTTTACAATTGAGCTTAAATGTTTTTGTGAACTTTTTTTTGTTTTTCTATGATTATTGTTATTGTTTTTAAGACATCAGCCAAGTGTAAACTTTTGATTATATGGACACACTCGGTAAGGATTTTCTCTTTGCCGTGAAATTTTGTGATTGATCATGTTTGGGGAAAGTCACAGAATATGTTGTTGTTGAATTAAAGCAGTAATAAGGGGGAGAGACTGCGATCAGATTCGAAAAAAGGAAATGAGTGAAACAAAGTATGGAAAAACCTGAAAAAAAGGAAGCAAAAAAACAACGAACATGTGTGCACAAACTTTTAAATCATTGGTCAGGAAAAACTTCAATGAATTATTCATATACAAAACTTGAAAGTTAAAAATAAGTAGCCCAAAAGCAGCATTACTTTTAGTAGGCACTTTGATGAAAATTTCAAAACATTTTAAAAAATATAAAAACACCACAGATGTATAATGCCAAGAGAATGGATCAACTTTCTAGCTCATTTATGAATTTTTTTAGTAAGGACATCAAAACCAATTTTCATTATGGGGTTTTCCTCCACATTTTGTGACCCTCATTTTGCTTTTGTTTTTACGCCTATAACTTTATTATAAGATAAGTGATAAGCCAAAAATATCATATTTACAGGGAACATAGTTATAAGTTCTTCTAAATAAAGCCACAAAATATACATTTAGTTTTTGTTCATTTTCCATAAAAATTATTTTTAATCATGATAATTTTCCTTATTTAAAATGAATTACATATACTTAATCGGCACTTATTTGTATTAAATATATTACATTTTTAAAAATATATAATTTTTTAATTTCCCATTAATAATATACTAATATATTCTTTAGATATTAATTTCAAATTTTCTGTGGAACTGTTTAACATTTGTACGTATAAACAAATAATAAAGGGATTATTTGATTCCTTTAGTTGAAATTGAGGATTATACTTTTCTTCTATATATGTATTTTAGTTCCCCATTCATTATGACAAAACAAAATGTATATATCTTTTATTTTAAGTTAGTAAAGTTGTTTCACAAAGTATTTTTAAAATAACTTTGGGGGTTGATAGAAATTAAAATAAGTTCTAGTCGTTTGCTTGAGGTGTAAGTACTAAGTTTTATCATCAATCTTTAGTAATTTGCTTGAGGTGTAAGTACTAAGTTTTATCATCAATCTTTAGTAATGTCTTAAGTAATTATTGAATTATTGTGGAAGAAAGTATGTTTTTTTATTTGAGAATACTAATTGGCAAAAAAATCGTAAACCATGTGACTCTCTGTAAATTAAAACATGGAGGTTGCCATTTTGACAACAAAAGCACGATACCCGGTTTTCTGCATTTCCCGGGACTTACCCAAGTGCCTATATAGCATATTTAGGGGGATGCTACATTTTGTTACATAGTCTCATACTCATAGACTAGGCTATATAATACTATATTTATAATGGAACGGTCCGGTAGACTTGATAAACAGAACACCGGCTAAATTTGGAGAGATAGTACCATGGCCGCCATCGTGGTTCCCGCGAACTTATGTCCTAAATTTATCTCTAAACCAAACCAGAGCCCTAACTTATCCCTAACCTGGGTTTTGACCCTATCGGAACCGGGGACAAAACATGTAAATGACATCAGGGCCTATCTCTCCAAATTAGCCGAACACACATATCGTATTTATTAAATTTACTGCAATTAGTGTTAATGTGTGGAGGTGCAGTCCATAGTCGTCATGACCATGTCATAGTAATATTAATAGTAAAAATTTAGGGAGCCCGTAGCCGTAGAATTATTAACTAAATTAGAATTTAAAAAAAAGAAGCCTAAAATATTTGGCTAATGTGCTGTTGTGGTCCCCTTATTGGGAGTCACTTCCCTTTGTTTATGATAGATTTACGGTTCGGGTTAGCGACAGAGGGACCACAACAGCACATTAACCAAATATTTTATTCAACATAATTAAAACACTTACCGCCACCGTACACACCCCCACTCATTTTTATTTTTTGTTAACGGTGTAAATTAATATAAATGTTATCAATCTATCTCCCTTTTGAATTTTTAAAATGAAATTACAGAGCTTCAAACAAAGATATCAAGCGGCGGAAGTCGTAGTTTTTATGCAAAGGCAGTGTACACGTCGTAAACTTAAGACCCGTTTGATCCGTAACCGTAAACTAATAAAGGTATTGACAGACCTAGACCTAGGGGTTCCACAAATTAGTACATATACTCTTAATTTTAACCTAAAGTTAATCTAAAGCACTAATGGGCTAGAAACATAACAACACACTCATTGAACTTTGATCCCTGCAATTAAAAGAGGCAGAAAGTTGGACTGCGACAAAGCTTTTAAGTAGATTAATGAGACAAAATTTGTGTAAATAAAACAAAATATATTAAGGTTTAATTATGATCATACCAAAAACAAATTCAAACTTTTTTGGCTAATGCCTTCATCTGTAAAACATAGGACATATATAATTATCAATTAAATTTACATTATATATGTATATCCTATCTATTGTGTAAAAAAGAATAAAAATAGTGAGTGTGCCTAAATAGGTTTCAGAGTTGAGGGGGGGTGGGGGGGGGTGAATTTTTGTCTCAGGGCTCAAAACATTCTAGCTACGTTATTAGGCTCTGTCAGGGCTATATTCAACTGTGAGTACATCGGTTGGATGCCACTGCAATTTGTGCCTGGAAAGCATACCAGCATGTAAGACGATGGATTGGACGTGATTCTGCTTTTGCTTGATATGTGCTCTCTTTGAGCGAAACGTGTACTCTCTGAAGATTGTGCTGTGCAATCCAAAGCAAGCATTTCCCGTGAGTTCAGGTCGATTTCCATGGATTTGAGCCCATATTAGGTACATATTTATACAGTCCTTTAAGCGTTTCCCCCCTGCCCAACAGCTGGCGTTACCATATGGGAAGTTAACTGTACATTCGTTTTTAAGGCAATCTGCTGTCTGGCATTCTCACAACATGTCCTGCCAATCTGGCTTGTCATTTTGTAAGGATGTGTAGATGCTGATGATAATCCAGCCGGTTGTAGAGCTTCTGTATCCGGGGGGCTTTGTCCAGGGCCTTTGGAAGGCCGATATGTTTCCGTAAACAGCGTAGATGTATATTGTTAAGTTGTATAGCATGACTAATGTACACTTGTCTTGCTGGCTTATATGAGAGTTGTTAATATTAATTACTTTCAGCTTAGTGATACGATTGAGATATCATCGCGCAATCAAGACGTTTACATAGCATAACGCACCTATGCTACCATGAATGATCTGGTTATTGTTGTGGAAAGCGTTAATTTAAATATAATAAAAATTATTTTTTAATATTCAATAAGCACAATTGATGTTGAGTTTCACAAAATTATTATTTATTTTTAAATACATTTTTTAATTTAAATTTAATATATCTTATGGCTAGCTCATACCAATTTTATCCGTAAATATATTTTAAATTACAAATTTGAAGAATCACCATAAAAAGGTAAACTCTCGTCTTGAAGCAGATAGAAAATAATTAATTCTTTACAATTAATAATCTATTAATACTATAGGCATTAGTAGGGCTTTACCAAATAGTAGCAACTACTAATATATATATTTTTTAATTACCCCAGAACTATGGGTAAAGTAGTAAAATAATTTTTTTGTCCAAAGAGTGTTCTATGAGGTAAATTGAATCATGGTTATTTTACGACGTTCCAATCTCAATCTGTCAATCACCTTCCTTCGCCGCTTCAACTTTAATTTTAAAAAAAAACTTTAAAATATAGGCTAAGCGATTAGCGTTTTAAAAAGTACTTTAAAAAATATTTGTTGCAGTGCACTCAGTGTATGAGTGTCAGTGGTTGTGGTGAGGAGTCAGACTTAACTTCTCTACGAGATTAGTTTATGACAATTTATGTACCTACTTCTACTAGATTAGATTAGTTTACTTAAAATTAACTGATATTCAGGGCATGATGAGGATGGTAAATTCCTGGTGATAGGTTGACTTGATGTGTAGCATTAGTAGTGTAGATAAATTAGATGTTAATAATGTTATTGTTGCCAGCTCTAAAAAAAAAATTTACTAAAAAAATAGTCTTAATCAATCAATTCAATCATTTATAAACTCTACGTAAAGTTTATACTTATTTCCCTGGTACCTGCTATATATAATATATGGTCATGGTCATGGTGGACTTTCCCCTATCCACGACCTGGGCAGCTGCTTTGATGCAAGATCAGTACTAGTATTTACCCACAAGTATGAGAACCTTGGACCCTAAATTTGAAAATAATTTTAACCACAGATTATGGCAATTATGGGGGTTAATATTTAGAATTGGAAATAAAATTAGAAATTTTATGCAAATTAGGTTCCCAACACAGCCCCAGTGTTACTAAAAGTAGCATATAATGTTTTTAACATTGATAACAAATTAACTCAATTGATTGTGACTTTTACTTTTAGCCTTTATTTTTGGCAAAAATGTTCATAGTTGGCATGTGGAAGGCTGGTATTAGAATTGTTGGATTTTAATAAGTATTTTACTTATGGTGAATTTTATATTTTCTACTAGCATCTCTTATATTGCTCACTGATTGAATGGGGAATGATGCAAAAATAAATTCAGGTATGCTCCAAAATACACCCATGCATTTTGAAGGTACAGCTACCAAAATTTTTTTGGGAGGGGCTCATCCCCAGGTTCATTCAGGAGCTTTCTGTAACCTTGATTTCTTTCACAATCAAAAGGACAGTATGGATACCCTTTTATCTACTAAAATGCCACTGTATGTTAATTATTATAATGATTTTCTACCAGCTTCCAAAATATGATTTCTTTCGTTTGTTATATATATATATATAGTTTTACTATGCACATCCCAGGGATGAAACTCATCTTGGCCCAAAACTATTACCTCGTAAGGTGCCACAAATGGAATGAATTGATGTTATTGTATAGCGGGGGCTAAGGAGTCAGTGCCAATGAAATAGTCTGAAAGAAACACTGGGTCATAATTTAAGGGCCAACTTGGGTCCCAAAAACATTTCCTAACATTACTTGAATAGGTTATCGAGAGCATTTACTTTGCTGTTAAGATGGCCCTGGTTCTACCTTAAGGTAACATTTTTACAGACTGTCTGTAAATTTACAGATGGTTTTTTAAAATAATTAATTAAATCAATTAGTCATAATATTATGAGGAGGTCCTATCAGAAGGAGAGGATGGAGTAGGGTGAGGGGGAGAGAAAAAGTATAAAAAAAGGTTGAGGAGAGTAGTGAGGTGGGAGAGTGTAGGTAGGGCAGTCATCATCACAAAGAGAGTAAATGCAAACTAAAATTAAATATAAGTACATGTGGTTATTAATAGTAAAATAATGGTATAAAAATAATAAATAAAATTGTGAATAAATGTTTTTAGAAAATTCACTCACTTCATCATGTACAATACTTCTTTAACACATTTTTTAAATTAATGACAAAGGATATCTAATTATTGGAAGTTGGTAGAATATATCCAATTCATTGGTGGTGTTAGTTTAAATTATGTTATAAAACTTATTTATTATAATTGAAAAATTAAGGATAATCAATTTATATTACATCAACAGATATTTCACGATGAACTTCAAGAAACAAGATGAAGATGATGATTCAAAATCAAACTTTAGCCTCCATTCTGGCACAGATTCGTTCGTATCCCGAAGCAAAGATGTGTTTGCTAGCTTAGGAGCCTTAGAGGATAAACACTGTGCTTTTGTCAAATCTAAAGTTTTGAGTCTAAATGAGGCAGAGATCATGAAAGCTGATCCTGAAGATGATGATGAATTAGAAAAACAAGCTAAAGAAAGGGAAAGAAGTAACAGGCCTAGGCATAGACTAAGTGAGACAAAGAACTCTGATTATGAGTCTCGAAATCACAGTAGATCTGTAGAGAGAAGTGACATTGGTAATCGAGAAGATAGTTGTGTAGAAAAGGATAATACATTTAGACGTCCCTACCGACCTCAAAGAAAAGGCTGTCAACCTATTCCAGATTTCAAGAAACATCCAGAAAAATACACCTGTTACTCCCTTGCTGATATCTCAGAAAAAGACATGTCTGAAAAATCGAATACAATGGCCGCCTTGGCCTTCTTGGAGGAGCGCAAGCAGCAGAGCCAACAGGAACTAAATTCTCTCAGATTACTTGAGGAAGAACCTAAATTTGATGTCGGTAATGCCGCCTGTTCACAGGGCAAAATAACATTTTCTAAGCCTAAACTAATAAAAAATCATTCTAATCAGCCAGTTAACACAAATATTTGTGATGCAAGCACACTAAAAGTTTCATCTGAAACAACAGATGAAGATTTGGATGCTGAGTCAGGAAATGTTAATAGAGAAAGTGAGACAGAACAGGTAGTTAGCACTTTTAAGTCTAGAAAAAATGTCAGAAGGCACATTAGAGCTAAAGAGGATGGTGAGGACTCAGAGTAAAGGTTGAATTTTTGATCCTAAAAATAATGGAGGGAGCTAAAATTGGTTTAAAAAGTTACTGAAATGAACTTGTGTTGTATTTTTTTTTTTACATCTTATTCTGCTATTGAGATATATATTATATAGTGATTTAAACCCTTCAGTTGATCAGTAAGCCTGAGATTGTGATAAAAAATGCTTCAGCCCCCAGGATATCTAAACTAAAACTAAATTGATATACCAGGTACATTTATCAACTCTTCCAAACCTGTTTTTGAAGGTGGGCAGGGGAGATTAAATTTGAAGAGTTATGAAAAAAGCAAGACAGGGATGTTGGAAAGTCTGAGGACTGTTATGTTAATTTAAAAAAATTAAAATCACTTAAAATTAAAATAACTTCAACTCCATGCAAAGGGACACTACTTGTGGTATATCAGTAAAATTGATTGAGAATGCTTTGTACTTGTACTACATATGGCTCAATAAAAGTTTGTGGTTTCTGTAGTCTTACCTGGCCATTTTATCAAAGCATTTATTAATCAGGCAACAGTGTTGTTTTAGAACTTTTTTTGTTGCAAAGATGTATTAATGATAATGTTTTACAGAAATGTAGAGCTAGTAATGTCTCTTAAAAAGATATGCTGCTACTAATTATAATGGCACACATGAATTTTAATGGAAGAAATAACAGCACTGGAACACACATTTCTCTGCTGCAGGTAACTGAAAATATTTTTGCAAAGCATGTAATGATTAAAATATTCTTATATTTTTTTAAGATAAATAAATAATGGATTATTATTATTTTTCTAATGAAAAATTGCATTTGTTGTTTTTATTTTCAACCCCAAATTATGTGTTGTTCTGAACTCAGTAAGTTTTTATTTATTAGCATTAAAAGATTAGTCATGATATCTTACTGTTGACATTTATTATTATTATACTTTGTAGTACCAGTAGAATCCAAAGTAACACAAATCTGTGTCAACATTGAATAAAACTGGAAAGAAACATTATTTCTTCTTGCTTTTTAATTTGTATTATATGTGCCAGTAATAGAGAACCTTAAAAAAACCAAACAAGCCTTTTCTCCCAATCCCAGTGAGGCATTTATGATTTATGGTGTGTTTTAAAGAACTGAATCAAATTGTCTCAGGCCATATTTACATTGCAGTATTTATAAACTACAACTTTTATATCACCTTTTATTTTCATTTAATGGTGGGTGGTTGGACATCTAGGGGAATTAACTTGTACCATTATTTTGCATACCGGGTATTTTTTAAGAAAAGTTCATGAACAGCATGTGGCCTGTAGTTTTCATATGTTCATGTTGCAAAGGCATTTGGTGGGGATGGTCAAATATTCTTATTTCCATGGGATAAAAAGAAAAGCTTCACGATATCACTGACAGAGACCACAACATATTTACACTATGTATATCCTAAAAGGTTGTTGTTACCTGGAGTACTGTACAAGTTAGAAGATGAAAGGCATTTGTGTACTTCTTTGTGTGGAGACAGTCTTTATGTTTAACTGACTTTGCACTGAATTAGCCAACCATTTTTCTCAAGTTCAACGTTTCAGTTTAAATTTTTATTTTTTTTGTCCAGTTAAGGCAATATTGAAAATTGTTATGATATCGGGGATATGGAGAGAAAATAAGAACTTCAAGAAATTTGTATTCATTGATTTTTTAAGAAAATTAGAACTTCAAGAAATTTGTATTCATTGATTTTTGAGAAAATAAGAACTTCAACTTCAAGAAATTTGTATTCATTGATTTTTGACAGGACTGAACTTTACAGTTTTTCAATGGTGAAATATTCCTGAATTTCAAAGAAAAAAGATTTTTTACACCCTTTTAAATTTAAAGTTTAATTGAGCTTGCTATTTTGTTGGTTCAGATCTTGTAACTCAATGTTCGACCTGTTCTTTTCATTAGACGGACTTGATGGTTGCTCAATTCTGGTGACATTACAACCCTTCATGATCCGTTTGGTCAGCAGTGACCTCTAGTTACCCTACAGCGTACAGTGACATCTGGGGATCAAAACTTGCATTTCAATTTTGATCCACTTCCAGCTCTTCAATTGAGCTGAAACTTACACTTACCCACCCCCTGATGTCAGTACAACCCTTCACGCAGTAGGTCACCAGAGACCCTTGAGTGACATTTGAGGGTCAGATTGTGCATCTCAATTTCAACCCACTTCCTGATCTCTAACTGTGCTTAAACTTTGTACACTTTGAAACAATATAAACAATACTTTTAAAAAACATGCCTTCCAAAATTGTACTAAAACGTAGCAAGTTAATGTCCCTCAAAGCTTCAGAGTTCTTACAATGATATGACTTCAGAGTTTTTACAAGTCATATGATTAAAAAAGTTTTTTGAAAAGATTGGGGCGCCCATGAACTCAATGTTCTTTTTTTCAGCTCAGTTGGAGATCAGGAAGTGGGTCAAAATAGAGTAAAAGATTTGACCACACACAAAAACGAACAGACAGAGGAAATAGGTCAAAATAGAGTTGTAAGATTTGACCACACACAAAAACGAACAAACAAACAAACAGACAGAGCAACCTAAGAAAAAGTCATGCGACATCATTTTATTTCATGCGCGCGCGCCCCCCCCCCCCCAGGTTTTTTTTTAAATTTTTTTTTTTTAGATATTTGACTTAAAGAACTCTGCAGTTTTGGAGGACATTTATTTCATACTTTTAAGTACAGTCCAGTTTAGGAAGAGCGTGTTTAAATTTTTTTTTTTTTAATTGTTTCATTTCATATTAAGCCATGGTTAGCTACATAGTTAAACATTAGTACTTCCTTATTATTTTTGTTCGTCAATCGGAAGTCGACCATGACCACTTTAATCATCGGATTTGTGCTAGTTCTGTCTGCGGGTGCGCAAATGGCTAATGAGGCCGATTCTGGCACGAAATTTTCTTGTGCAGGGGAATGATGGGGCATCTCCGGGAGCAGAGTCATACTGGGCCTTCCCGGCAAGTCTCTTGCGCTCTACAGCCGTTGTTCTACTAACTTGCTTCTTTAATCCATAGCTAGCTACCATAGACAGATAGTTAAACATTATCCATACACCATCAAATAATCATGCAGTTGAACAGTAACCCTATACCATCCTGGAAACTGGCTGTGGTCCATTTCTATATTGATACCTGGATAATATGAGAACCATTGTAAAATGAAATTGCTTGAATAAAGCAGACACAATGTGCAAGAAAAGATTGTAAATGCATGCACATTTACCAACAGGATCTTTACTATACTATACAATTGAACAATCTTTATTTTGGTGGATCCACTCTTAAAATACCACACTCAAGTAGCTAAGGGTCTACATGTACAAAGATTCAAATCAAATTCAATCTTTACGTTTGAAAAAAAAAACATACAAAGGTTCTTAATAAGGAAAAAAATGACTTCTTTCTATGTAAAGATACACTTACGTGTTCTATCTATACTATACAAGATTATATAGCTAATATCTCTATAGTAAATAGACATGCATGTGATACTGTACATTATTCTCAATGAACACTCCTTTAGATAGTCGGCCATTTTTATCCTACAAGGAAAACATCACAGTCACTAATCATCACATAAGGGTAAGGATTACAACATTTGTGCTACAAACACAAGGTTCAACACAACCTATTCTACAATTATACTTGTGTAGTGTTACAGTACAACAACAGTGCAGTGGTACAGTTCACATAGTAGGCCCCTTAATTCGTTTGAAGCAGTCCAAGTGTTGCTGGCTACTTGCTGATATTCCTAGACAATAAAAAATAGTTCTTGAAGATTATAGGCTTTACCTTTATTGCATACAGATGTCTAAATATCACATTGTTGAAATTAATCTCTTGACTTATAATCATAAATTACAGGTCTATAGTTCAACTGTTTTTATTTATTGTTAGAAATTCTCTAAAAGCACCAGGTAATCCATAGAAATGTTTAAAATTGTCACTAGGCAACAGGAGTAGGATTGGAGCATATCTGGCTATGTGATAGTGCCAGTTTAAAAAGAAAATTCTTTTTGCTCAGCAGAGTCATCTTTCTTGATGTCCTTGTAGAAAATACAAAAAAAAAAATAAAAAAGGACACTTAATTGACTTATTTATAAATTCTGTTTCCAACAAATTGTGAGATCTCGAAAGTTGTTAATCAACATTCATCAACAATTATTGTCATCCATTCCTTGTTCACCAGTGGCGTTTGTTAATTTTTAACCAGGAGATGTGAAAATGGCGATATCCTGAGGCCCCCCCCCCAACCATGTGACACATTATATTGACATAAAACTTGTCACGATCTCTTTTGAAACAAAACTTCCGTTAAGCTAATGTTCGCACCTGCATGGCTAGCTAGACATAAGAATTGTAAGGCCTCAAATGTATCATTCACGTGTACATAAGTTAATGTGGTGGTTTATAATTCTTTTGAAACCCCCTATACTCTCTCCGCTACATTTCAAGATCTGGAATAAATGAGTTCGTCACCAACAAAAATCTGGTCAACTTGATTTGGTGATAACACTGTCTAGGTCTAGTACAAGTGTGTAAGTGTAAGGCAATAGCTTTCATGTTACCGGTACCGGTAACACAAACAACCAGTGCCGGTGGTAAAATTTTGAAGTGCTTGAATGAAATGTAATTTTTAATTTAAAAAATCCTACAAACCCCGATCAAAACACATCATTTTGCAGGTTAGCCCATAATACACAGATGACTTGCTAAGAACAAACAGTGGCCTTCTAGGGACAATGCAGGGGCGGGCCAAAAGTTTTGCCGCCTCTTCCACGAAAAAAAACCCCTCTGCAGTTGACCGAAAATGCCGTCTCTCCATTTAAAGAGAGTAGTGCCGTCCGGCCCGGAAAGCACCCTTCCTCGGCCACTGAGAACAAATGGCATGACAAAGAATGGTTGGTTGTGTCACCATGGTTGGTAAAGAGCTGGAAGTATAAAACATACTGGACCACACCCGGCCTACTCTTTCTCAAAGGTTGACTTTTTTTCAGCCAATCCGCCCCCACTTCTTAGCACACAGTTTTCTCTAATAATAGCAGCAGATACAAAAATAATAATTTATTTATTTGAAAAAATAGGTCACAAGCCCGAAGCAAGAAAGCTCAATGAAGATTACATAAATATTTTCAATGTTCCAATCAAACATTTAGGACTGAAGTTTGTCACTTGTTCAAATGTTGACAGGTTTCATCACTGTAGCTTCACAGACAGAATATCGGTGACAATATTGATCATGTGATTTGAGTTTAGACATGCGCACAACGATAGAGCTAAAAGTGGTTCTGTTGTTGTTGCTGTTGGTTGTATTTCCAGGGAGAGAATTTCACGGGACCTGTAGGTTTGATGCTTGAGAAATCTGTTGAAGGACCTCTGGAGAAATGAAAGAGGAAATAAAGAGGGATTGTTAGGGGCATGTACAGTTTAACATAGGGCTGTGGTATAAGTAGGATATAAAGGTTTTTATTCCTGTTATGGTATATCGTCCATACAAAGGGAATCAGTGATAGTACTACTAGCTCAATTTTCAAGCCAACAATCCCTAGTTTATTTTGCGTGGAATTTTTTTTACAATTCCTACATACACTATTTAATTTCCTAAATAAGAAAGGATGGGGGATACATCCTAGATTAACCATCCTGAGACGGCTGTGATCGGAGACTTGAGGCGAAAAAGGCCGACCCATCGGCCCAATAATAATAAGCCTCGAGATTGACGGGCTAATCAGATTACGTCTCGCATCACGTGCTCATCTTGCCATTTTAACGGCGGCTTCCATTGAAGTTGTTCTGTCATTTTATATCACATTTGTGTACCAAGAGACCCCTAAAAGTGCATTTAAATATGTGACCTTGAACTATGGTAAAAGGCATTAGCAGCTGCAGGGGAATACTTTATGCAGTTTTCCCACATCACATTGAATGTCATCCAAATGTTAGTTAGGACTTACTTAGACAAGCTTATTCTAAATGTAAATAAATACATAAATTTCATGCTTAAATAATGCAAATCAGGATATCTCATCGGCATAAATGTTGATATTTCTGCTCGATTAATAAAGATAGGACGTGTTCATTCAATTCCATACAACAGCGGTTCTCAGCCCGTGGGTCGCGACCCCTTTCACAGGGGTCGCCTAAGACGATCGGAAAACATATATGCCCCAGAGTTATGAGGTAGCAACGAAAATAATTTTTGGTTGAGGGTCGCCACAACATTAAGAACTGTAATGAAGGGTCACGACATTTAAAAGGTTGAGAACCACTACCCTACAAGAATATATATAGTTTTACATTTTAAAATTAATTAATTAATTAATTTCTAAAAATTATTTTGCAAAGTAAGTGAAGGACTTGTGAATAGGATTGCGCGTCATGTTGACACCGACAGTCCACCCCCCCCCCCCCCCGGCTCCGTCTCAAGAGAATTAAAAATGTGACTTATTTATGTGACTTATTTATGTGACTTATTTATGGACTTCTTTTCAACATCCAAATCATCTCTATATTATTTTTGTTTGCCGCTTTACCTGATCACTGTAAACTGAACCACGTTGCCTGCACTTTTGATAAGATGGTTGGCCTGCATGTGTGTTAGGTTCTGTGTACCTGTGTTACCGATACCGACTATACGGTCGCCAGGCCTGAGTTGACCTTCAGCTGGACTCCCGGGTTGAATCTGGGGTAGGAGACAGAATCAACATGAGAACCTTGTATGTCAAAGTTCAGCGCAAACCAGGGTTGTACAAATTGGCAAAATGGTGGATTACCAACTAATTATCATTTCTTTAACTTTGAAATTCTGATTATAATATTAAGTAACTGTATAATATATTGTCACAATGATAGTGGTTCTATTATATAATATATCTCAATGATAGTGCTACTATTGTATAATGTATTGTCACAACGATAGTGTTACTATTATATAATATATCTCAATGATAGTGCTACTATTGTATAATATATTGTCACAACGATAGTGTTACTATTATATAATATATCTCAATGATAGTGCTACTATTGTATAATATATTGTCACAACGACAGTGTTACTATTATATAATATATCTCAATGATAGTGCTACTATTGTATAATATATTGTCACAAAGATAGTGCTACTATTGTATAATATATTGTCACAAAGATAGTGCTACTATTTGGTTTACTGGGAGCAAGAGTAACATATTGTTATAACTATAACCTGGTCGAGAAATAAAAGCGAGTACTACTCTGTTGCACCTAGACCTTTTAGACTGTGCTGCCCCACTCTTTTACAACTGTGTTGCCCCAATCTCTTACAACTATGTTGCCTCACTCTTTTACAGTTGTGTTGCCCCACGCAACAGCTAGCTAAATACCAAACACAAACGAAGAGTGTCTTAAGTCATGGCAGACTATTGCTAACTTACGTCATAGCAGACTATTGCTAACTTACGTCATAGCAGACTATTGCTAACTTACGTCATAGCAGACTATTGCTAACTTACGTCATAGCAGACTATTGCTAACTTACGTCATAGCAGACTATTGCTAACTTACGTCATAGCAGACTATTGCTAACTTACGTCATAGCAGACTATTGCTAACTTACGTCATAGCAGACTATTGCTAACTTACGTCATAGCAGACTATTGCTAACTTACGTCATAGCAGACTATTGCTAACTTACGTCATAGCAAACTTTTGATATCTTAAGTCATAGCAAGCTATTGATATCTTAAGTCATAGCAAACTATTAATAGCTTAAGTCATAGCAAGCTATTTCTGTCTTGACAGCTCATGAAAAAAAATGGGTGGTGTCATTCCGTGACCGTGTTTTAGTGTAAACACAGACATCGTCACACGAAACTACAAACAATTGCCAATGAAATGGACGAGGTAGAGGTGGGGTGTATAATAATCAAGCTTAGAGTCTTGAGATCTAGAGAGTATTTTCATTTGACCGATTACCGATTAATCGCCAAAATGTTTGATTAGGCCGATGACCGATTATCTACCGATTAATTATCCCAGAGCAGGAATACACCTTCCCCGTAAAAACATACAACTATCCTAGTACAAACTACAACTATCCCAGTACAAACATACAACTATCCCAGTACAAACATACAACTATCCCAGTACAAACATACAACTATCCCAGTACAAACATACAACTATCCCAGTACAAACATACAACTATCCCAGTACAAACATACAACTATCCCAGTACAAACATACAACTATCTCATTACAAGTATTCAGCAATCCCAGCACACGTTTCAGCTATCCCTCTTGCAAATCGCCCGTAACATTTCAATCATTGTACTGAAGTATAATACATCCTTTGCCATGATACTGCTACCCTGGCAGAAGCGCATCTTGCCGCAGCACAAACAGCTCTCATCACACAATGCTGCTCTTTCTTTCTTCGTACGCTGGAATATATCTCTCCGATGACAACAGCGTAAACAACTCTCAAGAGAATGTCAAGGGCCACATGTGGTCCACAATTGGTTTTTATTGCTTTGCCTGAAGATGTTGTAATTATACTTATACCTATAGATACATCAAAGTATGGTTGTTGTTTCTTACAGTTACTGTGCATGTACCGACATTTCTTGTAAAAGATGTCACATGTGAAACGATTGTTTTACATCCTGTTTTGAAATTTGTGTCCAGTTGTGATAATTAACAGATTCAAAGATTGTGAACCGAGTGTGTCATGGCGTCGATGAACGTCTGACATTTATAGGCGATGTTGCTCCGGCACAGTTTAAGCATCTAACAATATCTTGGGTGAGAAACTCTCTCGATCTGTTGTTAAGCTATTATAACATTTTGGCTTAGAGAGTTTTGGATAGGCAGGCTGATTATTCGTATTAACGAAAACAATATTAAGATCATGATCGCCAATGGCAACACGATGAGCTGCATATGTTTTACTTTTAATATTGATACCAATTTACATTAGGGTGTGTCCGTAGTTGAGTATTTAAATCTTGTCTCATACCATTATTTGATCTATTCATAATAAATTATATATTTTTTGTGTGTTCATCTCAAATGACTTTAGCATTTAATTATAACAGAAGGTATATAAAAATATGTAAATGTATTTGATTAGTATAAATGGGCGTATCTCCTTTTAGTCATACGTTACTGCATACATGACTTAATGCAGTGGTCGGCAAATCGCGGCTCGCAAGCCGCATGCGGCTCTTTAGCGACCTGAGTGCGGCACGGCCAGTTGGCTACAAATCCGAAAAACATGGTTCTTGGCAGGTTCTTGAAAAGAAATTTATCTCTCAATTTTTTTTATCGTTCTGATGCTGATATTTGGCTCTTTTGACCAATAAGTTTTCCAACCGCTGCCAATCTGTCTCGCCCCCCTCCCCTACTTTGCGTTTTGGTTAGAATCTAGCTTCTGGTAACAGAAAACCAATGCCACTATTTATTCTCACATCAGAGTCTCACTTGCTGATGTACCTGTTCATATCTTAAGCGTCTACCTTTTACGCCCGTGCTGTCCGAAGTCCTTTGTTACGCTATAAAGTATCTAGGTCAACTTCTGACATCGGGATCAGTGGCGTAGCTAAGGTTAGTTCAGCCCGGGGGTGGGCCAAGATGTTTTCCGGCCTCCGCCATGAAAAAACCGCTGCAGTTGGCCCAAAGTGCCGCCCTTTCATGTCAAAACAGAAAACTGCCGCCCGGGCGGACTGCCCCATTCACACCCCTCCGTGTCCACTGAATGGGCGATCAAAGATGCATTTAAGACTGATGGTTTGATGGCGGTGTTTGATCAAGAGAAGGTGGCGCTAGTCAGTTAACGTGTGCAGACATCAAATTTGTGATGGAAACATTTTGTGATGTATCACTCCGCGATGTCTCAAGCGCTTACATGACATCATATTCGGGACTTTACCTGGTCGACATCCGCCTGGATACACCCACCGACCACGGCTGAAGGTACCGGCAACTCGAGCAGTTTCCCTGGGCGCCATGTGCCTATGGCGCCATAAACGATCTTCCAAAATAGAAAAAAGCAATGCATGTGCACGCCATGGAAGAATAATAGAAAAAGTGCAATAAAAAGATTTGCTGATCTAAAGGTTAGGAAATAAATGTCATCGGTAAGCTAAATGTTCAAACTGCCTGCGTTAGGCTAATTGTTCATACTGTCCACAGTTGGCTAATTGTTTATAATACCCACGGTAGGATACTTGTTCATACTGCCAACGGTAGGCTAATTGTTCATACTGCCCACAGTAGGCTAATTGTTAATACTGCCGACGTTAGGATAATTGTTCATGCTGTCCAAATACAAGTAAAGACAATAATTTTATTGTTCATTAAATTTGTTTAAAAAAAACAACCTTGGAAATAAAGTCAGCACCTAATCCCCAGTTTTTTCTTTGCACACATTTTTATGATTATACTTCAAAGGCAATCTTGCCTGGGGCGCCAGTGACCGTAGGGCCGGCCCTGGTGATATTTCCAACTATTGCTCTAAGGACAGTGGTTCTCGACCTTCCTAATGCCGCGACCCTTTAAGGCAGTTCCTCTTGTTGTGGCGACCCCCAACCATAAAATTATTTTCGTCGCTACTTCATAACTGTAGAGTGTATGTGTTTTCCGATGGTCTCAGGCGACCCCTGGGAAAGGGTGGGTTCGACCCCCCATAGGGGTCGCGACCCATAGGTTGAGAACCGCTGCTCTAGGAGGTGTCTTCGCCGCGCTTTCTACATATACGTCTTAACACAAGACCCAGAGCGTCAACAGGGTCTCACAATAAACATTTTCAGTTGCGTTGTGGTACTCATTGTTCAGGTCATTGGGTCATTAATCATATGGATTGGACGAATCGAAGTTGACAGTGATAGGGGCGCCCCCCCGGGATTCCGGTTGACAAGTCTGTAGTGGCTTGTCGATTTGGAAGCGCTGGCCACCGACCCCCTCGGCGTTAACCCGGGGCACACTAGCACCATTGCGTGTCCCGCGTGGCAGACACGGCCATGCATGGTAGTTGCTGGAATAAACGGCTCCTACAGGGCTGCCACCTGTGATACTTCGCAGGGGGAAGAAAAGGCAAACACAGGGTAGGGATCATGATTACATGTTGCCGTTAAGGGATATGAGGCTATAGGCTGTGGTGGAAGCCTATAGCCGGTGATTCTAAATATGCAGCCCTGAGAAAGCTGCTCCTAGGCAACCGTTTCGTCCCAGCTATCTCGCAAATTAGTTGCGGGGTGGAAACCCACTGTAGAATCCCTCTTAGAGGGCGTCCGATGCTTCCCCGGGACGGGTGGGGGGAGATTTTAGGACGTTAATTTACCGTCCCGGCCCCTAGGAGAGTGGACCACGGACGCTTGAAACACAGCGTCTTCGGTCGACCAGATGTCTCCGGGCGGGGAGGGTCTCCGTCGGCGAACCCGATCGAGCGGTTGCGGGCGGGGACGCTCCGAGGCGGCTGGCAGGTGCGAGTGGGCGCCGGGGAGGGCATTAGGAGCGTAAGCTCAACGGCCCGCTGACGCCATTTCCTAATGAGATATTCGAGTGATAGGGGCGATCAGCCCTTACATAACACATGGACAAAACTACAGCAAGAGACTAAAATTGTCTTCTTCTATCAATGGATAATGTTAAAAGAAAGAAATAAAAAATAACACGACTCTTAATAAGCTTGTATGTTGAACCTTTTTTAAATCACCACTAAGGGTGGCATTCAACCTTAACCACCCCCTTCTTTTGTTTGTTTTGTTATTGACGTCTCCAGTTAAATGTGTAGCACCACTCCTTTTACCCACCCCTTGCTTGATTGGGAAAAGGTTGTTTACTTTCGCAAATGTTATAATTTTGTTTCTAAAGAATGCTATCGGTTGATGCAATTTTTAGAATTTCTTTTCTGGAGTGTTCCAACATTCTTCTTATAAATAAGACGGCAGCTTTCCCAGCCAGAAGCGATTTTTCAAATTTTCGTAGACATTTTCGAGACTGTACTCTTTCTGTGTGTATGTATTAATATTTGTATCTTTCGAGTATTGCACTTGTTCACTTGCTGTGCTGTAAGTTGATATCGTTTTTATTTCTAAAAGTACAATTAACTTGATTGTTGTTGTTTGCCTTTGTATCACATATCAAAATGAGGATAACTTGACCTACTTTAAATTGATAAAAGCTCAAACTATCTCTCCCATAAAAGATGAAATATTTGAAGTTAATTCCCTACGGTAGTGAAACCTAATCTATTCGATAGTGTGTTGTTGAATAACACCAGGCCCGGGGCCGCATGACTTGTTCTATGTAACACCAGGCCCGGGGCCCCATGACTTGTTCTATGTAACACCAGGCCCGGGGCCCCATGCCTTGTTCTATGTAACACCAGGCCCGGGGCCTCATGCCTTGTTCTATGTAACACCAGACCCGGGGCCTCATGCCTTATTCTATGTAGCGTTTCATTCGTTTATTACGTGCTTAACAAAACAAGTAAAAACCCTTTTTGGTTACTGTATTTTCGCATGAATTTGCCGGACTTTTGTTGCCTTTGTAGACTTAAAGAAAACAAAAAACGATATGTTTATTTATTTATGAAAGAAAAAGAGGTAAATTCCACCTATTTATTGCTATGATTTGGTAGGCCTACTCAGGAGCATATTACCCCACCCCCCAAAAAATAATAATTGAGTAATGGAAGCAAAACGCCACCCTCGACATTGGTCAAACGTAGGAGGGGCGAATTCAGATCTTCGGGTGGGCGCTGCCAGTGGCTTTGGAAGGGGGCGTCGGGTGGGCACTGCCAGTGGCTTAGGAAGGGGGTGTCGGGTGGGCGCTGCCAGTGGCTTAGGAAAAGGGCGTCGGGTGGGCGCTGCCAGTGGCTTAGGAAGGGGGCGTCGGGTGGGCGCTGCCAGTGGCTTAGGAAGGGGGCGTCGGGTGGGCACTGCCAGTGGCTTAGGAAGGGGGTGTCGGGTGGGCACTGCCAGTGGCTTAGGAAAGGGGCGTCGGGTGGGGACTGCCAGTGGCTTAGGAAGGGGGCGTCGGGTGGGCACGCCAGTGGCTTAGGAAGGGGGCGTCGGGTGGGGGCTGCCAGTGGCTTAGGAAAGGGGGCGTCGGTGGGCGCTGCCAGTGGCTTAGGAAGGGGGCGTCGGGTGGGCGCTGCCAGTGGCTTAGGAAGGGGGCGTCGGGTGGGCGCTGCCAGTGGCTTTGGAAGGGGCGTCGGGTGGGGGCTGCCAGTGGCTTAGGAAGGGGCGTCAGGTGGGCGCTGCCAGTGGCTTAGGAAGGGGCGTCGGGGGGGGGCGCTGCCAGTGGCTTAGGAAGGGGGCGTCGGGTGGGCGCTGCCAGTTGCTTAGGAAAGGGGCGATGCGTCCCCGGTTTCCTTTTTTTTTTTTTTTTTTACCTTTTCATGGAGGGGTAACATTGTCGGCTAACTGCAGAGTTCTTATCGTGGAAGGGAGTGGAACAAATCTTGGTTTATCCAGGGTGCACTAACCCTGGCTTCGCCTTTGAGCAGTACGTCTATCAGAGCCAAATTTGGTCATAATAACGACAAGGACCAGATGTAACTTCATCACTCCTCCTTTAACATAAAATAAATTCGCTCAATTTGTGACACCCCTTAGGGCAACGGTTCCCAACCTTTAGGGCAACGGTTCCCAACCTTAGGGCAACGGTTCCCAACCTTTAGGGCAACGGTTCCCAACCTTTAGGGTAACGGTTCCCAACCTTTAGGGCAACGGTTCCCAACCTTTAGGGCAACGGTTCCCAACCTTTAGGGCAACTATTCCCAACCTTTAGGGCAACGGTTCCCAACCTTTAGGGCAACGGTTCCCAACATTTAGGGCAACGGTTCCCAACCCTTAGGGCAACGGCTCCCAACATTCCTTTTTTTTCTCCCGTACTCCTTGATTAGATTGTTCCTCTGAAGTGTAAAAAACTAATTATTTTGCCGATTTGTGCAATTATCGATACAATCTTTGCATACCTCTAAGCGGCCCCACGGGGACCCTTAACAGGAGATGGGAACCGCTGCCATAGGGTATGCTTTTGGTCCCAGATAAGTGTTTTTATTTGTTATAGTTAAAAATATAAAGGTGCTGAGGCCGCCATTTTGATTAGGTGGGTTGGAGGTAGGACCGGAATCGATTGGGCCGACTGCCCCCCAAACGAAAGTGGGGAGTGATCTTGTGGAGGAGAGGATTTTTATTCCCCCCCCTCCTCAGAGTGGAGGCAGAAGCTTCCTCCCTCCCGCTGCGTAGACGCCTATGAACTAGTTATTAAATTTCCCCGCGTATAAAAACAGTTTGCGGGACAAATACAGCTATATTATCTTGGTCAGCTTTACCGCAATCTGATTTTACCGCATTTCAGATTGAAAGAGAAAATTTAAAGCAAACTGAAAGGAACTACTTTTCTTTTCCTTCTAGTGGAACACAAACACTTCTTTCTTATACCAGCCCAAGCGCTGTATGTTAGCCATTGTTGACAGGTTGCCTAGCAGCGTGCTCTTGAATGACAGTTCTACAAACTCATCTTTCATTGCTTTTCGTTTTGTCTTTGAGGCTAGTACACGCATTCCAAGGAACGCTTCTGACGTCACCACCCTGGCAAGGTGTGAGCCTATTAGCCGCGTGTAGTGTAACGCATTGTGCATCCTGTGCTATTTTTGTAACCAATGTTTACACACTGTTTATTAACAAACTAGGCGTGTTAGGTTTCTCTAGCATTACAGTCAAAATTTAAAAAAAAAAAATATCGGCAATATAAATGAGGCAGCAATGCGTGAACTTCCCATCTACTAAAGTTACTTGACAAAACATGAACTCAAGCTACACCCTCCCCCCCCCCCCCCCCCCGCCTACCCCCATGATATGTCACTGCACACTTTTTATTTCACGCCCACTTTTAAACCGTATATTTTCTACACCATACTTAAACTGAGACGATTTCATTTTCCAAAAAGAAAATATTACACGCCAAACGCAGTTGTGTTATATAAAAAATATACCATTTAGCATGTTATCGGGAATTATATTTTGCGCGCTATTGAACTCATTATTGAACGTTACTTTCTTTAAAACATTTAGAAATATTTATAGTACACTCTCAATACCAAATTCGCTGAATAGAAAGGAACCGGAAATGGATGCAGTAAATTAGGAAGCCACCCACGCGTCATACATGAAGCGTAATATGCATAAGAGATGAGTTAAATAAAGTCTAAATGAAGCTCTGACTTGGTTGTTATGCTATGTGATCACTTCCCAGAAGAATCGTGGCCATTTCCCAGAGTTGCGACCACTTCCAAGCAGAGAACTAACCAGTTCACACAAGAGAGTTGACCAGTTGACATCAGAGATACTCTACAGTTGTTGGATACAGTTGTGGGATAGAGAACGGTCTGACAATTTATTGGGGTCAACGCACCTAACATGTTCATAATATTGTTACATTTAAAATGCATTTAAAAAAAGAATGTTATTCTCTGATTAGATACAGGGATGATGAAATTGTACATTATACTTAATCATTAATTTGTGGCGCTGTATTAACTTCCGGTTTCCGATAAGTTCAGATTTGATTATCTTTTGTTTTTATTTCGTTTCCCGAGGAAGGCTTTCAGCAGAAACGTCCAGTTGAATATCTGTTGTCGTAATTCAGGCCTCGACACGACATTTCATATTTCATTTACACGGCTTGGTACACATCTCTTCTATATTATTCTAAATTATAAAGCTCCCCCCCGAGATGTACCCACTCTGCCACGACCAAATTGCCACGCCCACACTGCCACGCCCACACTTCCGCGCCCACACGGCCACGCCCACAATTCCGCGCCCACACAGCCACGCCCACGCTGCTGCGTCCACATTGCCGCGCCCCCCTCCCCAGACTGACCTGCACCGTTCACTGTTAAGCACTACTGTCAGACCTCTACTGCCCCCGACCCCACTGCCCCCGACTCCACTGCCACACCCCCGCAACTACACTGCCGCACTACCACACCCACACTGCCGGTATCTGTTTATATTAATGTACAGCACAGAGCCGACTTTGTTTCATGCACAGCGCCAAGACTTGTTACTAAATGTTACGAGAATAAAACCACAGAATTAACTAGAAAAGTATGGGGGATCTCGTCCTCATTATTCGCTGTCAGTGGCTGTCAGATGACTGATTGGAAGGAAACTTGAGATATATATTCATTCTCTTAACATGAGATATATATTCATTCTCTTAACTTACACATACCAATATTGCAGGGCAGCAATGTGAAGATAATTCTATACGTTGGGGTCAGTGAATACCTCACTTTGTTGAATTAATAAATTTCTTCGTTTGGAGTTTGATTTCACATTTCACACATATTTAGGTAAAAATGTCCTAACATTTTGATTTGGTTCGAAATATGGAAACGGAAATTAATTCATTGACGTATTAATGTTTTTATATTAAAAAATTATAATTTTGGAATATACTATGTTTAATCGCATCCTAATACTTACAGCTTTGTCTGTATGTTTTTTTAGGGGGGGGGGGGCTAAGAAAAGCCACTGAATCCAATTATTTTTCAAATTTCACAGCCTGCATTCAATATCCAAAATACTAAATTTACTACATACATACAACATACCTTTTTGACGCTAAGTTCCGAAGAGAAGTTGAGGTATTGAGGGGTTGAGGTATTGAGGGGTTGAGGTATTGAGGTATTGAGGGGTTGATGTATTGAGGTATTGAGGGGTTGAGGTATTGAGGGGTTGAGGTATTGAGGCATTGAGGTGTTGAGGGGGGGGGGCTAAGAAAAGCCACTGAATCCAATTATTTTTCAAATTTCACAGCCTGCATTCAATATCCAAAATACTAAATTTACTACATACATACAACATACCTTTTTGACGCTAAGTTCCGAAGAGAAGTCACGCCCACCTTGTAACCGGAAACCCCATGGCACGCCGGGATTTCTGTGGAGCTGGACGATGGTCTGAGACATGTTCAAGTTTACTCCTTGGAATATCAAGTCTGCGTAATGCTAGTTCAGTTCTCTCTACAGGGATTTGTGAAACTGTAAGCTAAAAAATATTTGAACAATTACAACCTGTGATTGACTTTAACTTAAGCGACTTTGCCAAGTATGGCACATATGTATGGAACTATTTATATCTACCGGTACTATTCGTGATGTTTGACTCCAGTGGACTGCACGTATAAGCTTTGTTTATGAAGTAAGGAACGGAGAAATTGACTTGCTGTAGGGTAAATCTAATACTTATATGATTCATATCAGTTTTACCATGCAACAAGCCAATTTTCAGAAATAATGAACTCCATATTTTGAACATCTTTAATGTTTACACCTAGCTCAGAATAAACATACTATCATCGGTTGGTAGAAAAATAGAAATTCTCCAATTGCGTTCTTTGGAAGCAGATTGTTAAATTAAATAGAATACATAAATAACTGTATGTCTTTTAAGATGCGCATCAAAATTCACGCCGTGTTAGAATTCAATCCTAAAGGGACAAGTGTTTAACGCGAGACGATCACATTGAAATGGTTTGTGTTAAAGCCATTTAAATTTAGGAATTTTCTGGAAAAAAAACAAAAACAACACAAGAACAAACGTTGAACAATAATATATTCATATTAAACAAATCACAGATCGTAAATGAACACACCTATGTGCGGGTGTGTAGCCACGAATCTCCTGCCCAGCACGCTCGTGTAATCACTAACACAGATCCTTGCACTAGGATGAGCTGCGCTCTAGACAAGTCCTGCAAGACTGACTTCTCTCTACCTTCCCCAAATTCCTCCCTTGATTGTTTCCCTTCACTCACAGTGCTGGATTCAATGCTTACGTTTGGCCACGTTCCCCCCCCCCTCCACCACCTTGCCCCTACTCCCCATCCACCCCGGCAAGGTGGTAATAACAGCACACAGAGGTAAGAGTGCACATGTAAGTGTGAGTAATGGAAAGGTGGGGGTTGGGGGTTGGGAGGTGACTTTTTGGGCCACGCCCCTGAGTGAGGAAACAGATCACGTGGAGTAGCATATCTTGCAGACTTGGGACGTATGGAGTTGTACAGTAGGGAGTAGTAGAGTATGGAGTGTTAGAGTATGGAGTTCTAGAGCAAGGTGTAGTAGTATGATGTAATAGCGTATGGAGCAGTAGTAGGATGTAGTAGAGTAGTACTAAAGTATGGACTACTAGAGTATGATGTAGTAGAGTATGGAGTACTACAATATGGAGTACTAGAGTATCGTTTAGTAGTATGATGTAGTAGAGTACGGATTAGTAGAGTATGTGTGTGGTCTGTGTGTGGGATGTGTGTTGTCTGCGTTTGGGATGTGATAAGTCTGAGTGTGGGATATGTGTATTCTGTGTGTGGTCTGTGTATTGAGGTGTTGAGGTATTGAGGGGTTGAGGTATTGAGGGGTTGAGGTATTGAGGTATTGAGGGGTTGAGGTATTGAGGGGTTGAGGTATTGAGGTATTGAGGTATTGAGGGGTTGAGGTATTGAGGGGTTGAGGTATTGAGAGGTTGAGGTATTGAGGTATTGAGGCATTGAGGTGTTGAGGTATTGAGGGGTTGAGGTATTGAGGTATTGAGGGGTTGAGGTATTGAGGTATTGAGGGGTTGAGGTATTGAGGCATTGAGGTGTTGAGGTATTGAGGTATTGAGGTATATGTTAACTTTGACTAATGATAAAGTTGGAAAGAGAGAGTAAACTAAAGAAGTATGTCAGTTCTTTAACCCACAACCGACCACAGATAAAACAGAAGCAATGCCTTTATTATTATTTCCTCATCCCCCGAAACTCAACGTATCTTTTGCATTTACACCACATTCATTCACCACACTACCATTTATACAATATTAATTTATCACACTACCATTTACACAACATTAATATACCACACTACCATTTACATCACATTAAAATATCATACTACCATTTACACCATGATACTGCCCAAAAATAACATCACGAAACAAGCACGTGCTACCAGGTAATCCAAAAGTGATCCCTCGCGTGCGGAGCTATTAATAGCTCCCACGAACGTTTACCCCTTCCGCTCCACACATAATTTCTCTCCCTTTGTTATATTTTAAACTTGAAGTGAAAGAACGGGGTTGGGAGAGGGAGAGAAATAGAGAAAAAGAGAGAGAAATAGAGAAAAAGAGGAAGTTATGGAGTGAAAAAATTAAAGATACATGTTGCAAAAGAAGTTAAATATGGCGAAGGTGGGATTTTTTGTTTTGTGGGGTGGGAGGAGGAGGTGGGGGGGATAAGTAATAAGGCAATCTATATATCTAAAATATATTGTATAGAGTAGTTCCTCTTAATTAATCCAGAACTTTGCTCTATGGAGATTAGAGATTTGATATGGGCCCTATTAGTACTGGTATACAGTTGTGTAAATAGCCATGATGTAAGTCAGTGAAAGAAACATAGTTGTGTCTATAGCTAAGATATGAAGTCCCAGAGAGGGCAATTTCTGATTCAACGGCCATGATATGAGATTTGTGAGAGGTAAATAATTGTGCCAATAGCCATGATATCCTATCTGTGCGAAGAACATATTTGTGTTAATGGCCATGATATGCTATTTGTACGGAAAACATATTTGTGTCAATAGCCGTAATATATGTCATTTATAAGACGTGCACAGTTGCGTACGTGTGTAAGTGACATGTGATTTCTTGTGTCAATAGTGATGCTATGCGAGTTGAAAGAGGTCAATACAAAGTCGAAAGCTTTGGTTTTAAGTGTATGACTTTTATTGGTTCCAATTTCTCACACACGGAAACTCATAAAATCTGGCAACATTCTGTCACTCTCATTCTGTCCAACACACCAAATGATGTTTCTGTAACTCACTCACACGAATAACTAAACACTTCATATGAACTCGCATATCCGGTTATAGTTATGTCTGTCTCCTGGACCTGAACAGCAGACCGGCCATGTTGAATCTCCGTATTTGACCTTGGCCTCTCAGGTTGGACTTTGACCTTTTGACCGTCCTTGATTGAGCGTTGCAGGTAGGCGTCTCCGTTCTGACCGGATCTTGAGTCCACACTGCCTGACGGGCCGGGTTTCTTGGTCCCAGGTTTAAACAGGCCAAAGAGGGTTAGTCGGAACTGTTTGTTAAACACGCCGTAGACAATAGGGTTAAGGAGTGGACTGAGGAACAGCAGGCTGAGAGTCACTGAGTGGATGAGAAGGTTCCGATGGTCTGTGTCAATAATGGTGTCAATGACGAGGCGGACCTGAGGAGAGAATGGTTTGTAATGACAAGGCGGACCTGAGGAGAGAAAGGTTTGTAATGACAAGGCGGACCTGGGAAGGAACATGTCTGTAATGATAAAGCGGACCTGAGGAGGGAAATGTTTGTAAGGCGGACCTGCGGAGGGAAAGGTTTGTACTGACAAGGCGGACCTACAGAGGGAAAGGTTTGTAAGGTGGACCTGAGGAGGGAAAGGTTTGTAAGGTGGACCTGAGGAGGGAAAGGTTTGCAATGACAAGGCGGACATAAAGAGGGAAAGGTTTGTAAGGCGGACCTGAGGAGGGAAATGTTTGTATTGACAATACGGACCTGAGGAGGGAAATGTTTGTAATGACAAGGCGGACCTAAGGAGGTTGATGTTTGCACTCGTGTAGAAGAGAAGTAAGGCAGACATATTTTGAAGTCATGTTGTGGAGCTTATATTTTGGTTTTGACTTTAACGCTTACAATCTAATTGACTTAATACGACTGCATTAAGACATTAATACGACTGCATTAAGACATTAATAGACTGCATTAAGACGCGTGGCTGTGTTTTTTGCTGGTGTTCCATCGCGTTTAGTTAACAGATAGTTTTAATTTAAAAAAATACACTGGAGAAGAGCATTTTTGTAACAATTGATACTAATTTACAACAACAAAACGTCGATGCTTGGACATATTCAATAATAATAATTACAGAAACAATATTTTTGTGTACGCATTACACCATTATAGTTATTACACTATAGACAAAAAATGTTAGAGAATAATAAACCATGTTTCTAGAGTTTATATCATATGAACAATTCCTTAACACCATACATATGATTATTTTATCATTATTTTTCAAATATTATTTCCCAAAACATGGTATAATATATCCTCCGGAGTTTCGGTAGAACTCGATATGAAAGGAGAACAATAAGTTTAGATAAATATGTGTTAATGCCAGGGAAATACAAACAGCTGGAACAAAGGACAGCGCACAAAGGCCTTTACATCAACACACAATATTCTGTGTATTCATGTCCGGAAGGAAAAATGCTTACCACAAAAGGAGCGTAACACAATGCATAGACAAATGAGACCACGAGTGTCACATGACCAAATTTTCTTCGTTTTCCGTGTGCGTTTGTCCTTGTGCTGTCAGCTCGCGCACTGATGACCTCTGACCTGATGGCGTTTCTTTGACGAAGCTGAGATAAAATATATGTAAATTGATTTACAATTTCGCAACATAGTTAGGCACTTGAAATTACAGGGAGGTACAAAATAGGACATCAAGAAATTTCTGTTGAGGCATTAAATAACCAACACTATAATGCTGAGAGTGCAACAGGAACAATAATATTAAAGTCATATGATCTTTTAAATGTCAAAATAATTTCTGTCATAAAAAATTATTTTAATGAACTATTTCCTCTCACCGTCTTGACGATAGTGAGGTTACACACCAATACAAGGACCACCGTCAGGCAACCAATCACTCCGGTGACGCCAATGAACAGTCTCTGGCCAACACCGGCGCCGCCTGGGGAAAACTGTGCCGCACAGATGTGATTGTCTTCATAGATGCTGTAGCGTTGGGTGCGCAAATGGGAATGCCAAAAAAAACAAACAAACAAACAAACAAATAACAGGAAGCATCTGAAATTGATCAACTCAAAATTCTAAAGAAAACATGAGCCAGGTTGACAAACATCAACTCTATTGCAATTATTGCATCATCTCAAACTAAGTAACAACTACAAGAAATATGTTAAAAAACCCCAGAAAAAACACAACAGAAAAGCTAACCATAGAACAGAAGAACCAATAGAAATAAAAAAGTATTTTTAATAAAAAAAAAGTAATGGAACAAATTCTCTAATCTTTTTCAAATACCTTTGGGTCAGACCAGGTACTCCCTGTTAAAATACAAGCCAGAAATTAAAATACAAATAAAGTACTATTAAAAAATTGTGACTTTAGCAACAACAACAACAAAATTCAACAACAAAATACAACAATCAAATGGTGATAAAAGTATGTTCTCGTTATCTCATTTCTTTAAATACATAGAATGTTGCCTTACGTGAAAGGGGCAGTAAGTCCAGTGAAAGGCCAGATGAAGAAGGCGAGGCAGAAGATTAACGCCCCTACGACTCCACGCGTGACGCTGGTCGTGGTTACGTTAGTCCGATAATACAACGGCTTGACCAAGGACAGGTATCTGAACACAGAAGACAGGAAACACAGAGCAGATGAAGGAATCCTCATATCGGTTTCTAGTTTGTGAACTCAATTACAGTTGACAAAAATCTGAGTTCTGTGTATTTCATTCACCTGAATGCCTTCAACTGATGCAATATGGATGGTTTGTTATGAATTGGCTTTTTTGTGTGTGGTCATACCTGAAAAAAGGACGCAACAAAACAACGAAAGTGTCGGCAAGACGCCTTCTTCAGCGACCAAACAAAGACAAACATAAACACAAAAATCAAAACTTAGCTGAAATGTTGTAATCGAGAAAGATTATGAAAAAGATTTTAAAGTTTAAATGAATCCAAAATTAGATTACACAAAGAAAAAGCCAATCCATAACATAGCATATTATGAAGTGGCAGATTATGAGCTGGATGATTATGAGCTGAAAGATTACGAGCTGGATGATTATGAGCTGAAAGATTACGAGCTGGATGATTAAGAGCTGGATGATTTTGAGTTGGCAAATTATGAGTTGGGATATTATGAAGTTTCAGATTTTGAGTTGGATGGTCTTTGAGTTTTCAGATTATGAGTTTGCAAATTACGAGTTGGATCATTTTAAGTTAGCAGATTATGAAGTGGCATATTATGATCTGGATGATTATGTAATGGTTGATTATGATCTGGGTGATTATGAGCTGGATGATTTTGAGTTGGCAGATTATGAAGTGGCAGATTATGAGCTGAAAGATTATGAGTTGGTGTAAATCCCTGTACAATTAAAGTGGGCACCCACCTGCAGCTGGTCATGATAACAATGATGCCGGCTGACCAGACGACCAGGGCGCTTCCCAGCCAGCCCAATATTCCACAGTAGATAGGTATACGAAGTAGCTCGTCACACGAGGCCCAGCCAGACACCCACATCAATGTAAACAGAACTGGGTGGAAATGTGTTAGGTATTTGGTTAAGTAATGTAGATTCTTACCTTAAAGTTCGTTATATTAGATGGTCATTTAATTTAAACAGTCATATTTGATTAATATTCATACGCTTGTGTGTGTTATAAATATATATAATAATAATGAAGTTCATTAAAAAACACGCTTCATCACTAATTAATGCTCGAAGCACTATAAAATACAAAACGCAACAATACGAAATCTACATACAAGCCTATGGGCGATACAAACCAATATACATTGAGGAATATGAGCAAGCTCCTTGAAGACAAGGAGGTAGAATACAATTCCCTTAATAGGTGAGTTCGAAAAAAAGATGTGTTTTCAACTCAGTTTTGAAAGACTGCAGTGTCTGGCTCTTTTTGAGAGTGATTGGAAGTCTGGAAGGCCGTTCCAGATACTTGGGCCAGCAAAATTAAATTAAATCTTCTTATATATATATATTAAATAGTTAGTCATATATATATATATATATATAATTATATAAATAAATAAATATATATATATATACTAGAATATATAACCCGATTTGCGATAATTTCTACTTGCTATTGCGAAAACTCATCACAATTCATTATTAAAAAAAAAGCATCTATGTAATGTTTACGTTTCTAATATTATTAAATTTTGAGCAGTATTTATCTGCTATATATTATACGTCTACCCTACCCATTTTTGCGCCCACAAACTACATTTGTTCTCTTAACATGACCTTAAATTACCAAATGTAAATGATCACTATTTATATCATTATTGTCAATATAGGAGTTCATTGACAGCTGAATTTTCTAAAGAAATAGTTTAGATGTCTTGTGTTTTGAAACTGTTAATTGTTGAGCATACCCCCCCCCCCCACCCCCAACCCCTTTTTATGCCTCTGAATTACAAAATTATTTTTTCCTCTAAAAATTGTGAAAAACATAATTTTAAATTTAAAACAAAAACTCTATATAATATTTTAAATATATTTTATGATAACGGAATTAGATACATAGATATCTTTGATAACAATGTATTCAAACTTTTGCGTTGTTTTTCTAGATTATAGGAAAATCATATAACAAAGAATTCTATTATCAAAAGTAGAATCTTGTAACCATTTTTTCACGTCTATATTAGCTTTTAGGTTCTTTTTTAAAAAAGAAATTGTATTAATCTCTCTCTCTCTCTCTCTCTCTCTCTCTCTCTCTCTCTATATATATATATATATATATATATATATATATATATATATATATATGAATGTATGTATGTCTCGTATGCGCTCCAAAATCATTCATGCGATTGCGACAAAACTTTGGTTAGTTGTGTCCACATACTCGGGCATTTAACTGTGTCATTACAACACTTATAAAATTTCCGTTTTTAGCCGTTGGCCCTTAATTTGTTTTTTTTTCTAATACGAGCTTTGTAAAAAATATTTCAGTCTGCGCTCCTACACCATTTATCCGAATGCGCTACAACTTTGGAGGGATGTTGCAGGTACGCCCGCAAAGGTTTGGAAATAATTACAACCGTTTTAAAATATTCCGTTTTGAGCCAGGGGCCCCATGTTCGTTTTTTCTTATATCAGCTATATAAATATAATTTCAAACCGTATGCGCTCCTACACCGTTCATGCGATTGCGACAAAACTTTAAAGATACTGTCATTTACTTAAAAATTGTTAGCATCCTATTTCCTTCCCCCGATTTGTATGTTCCTAAGAAGAATAATTATTTTTCAAATTCATTTCTTATTCTGAGGCGTAACTTTTGCTGCTTGGGGAAAAATGAAATATTGACCCCCTCACCCCCCCCCCCCCCATCTTACATACGTAAACACATTTTTTCACTTTATATGGTTTTGTCTTATTCGGATGGGTGATAAGTGAATTAGTGAATGCTATTTTGCTATGGATTTTCGCTTCACTGAATGCATGTGCTTATTAAAAGTATATTTAAAGGATACGTTTTTATTACGTTATAAATTTTATAAAAAGTATATTTTTGGAATGAACAAAAAGTAAAAACTTAAATGTTAAAAATACAAAGCAATATTTTTGTGTGTTTTATTAACAATTTAAAAAGCAATCAATTATATTTATTAATTTTGCTGTTATGAAGGGGAAAATGCATTATGAATTTGTCACGCGCGGTTATTAAATCAAAGAAACTTAGAGCTTTGGCTAAAATAGGTGATTCGATCTATGACGCCATTTGCATGTTTACTGAGAACAAATTAATTTTAATTTTATTTCTCAATATTAACAGCGCAGTAAAAAAAAACGTATTACAAACTACAAATATTTGGGTTTTCCCAATAAATGTGATTACGATGTAATTCTTAGATCACACTTTTTTAAATTAAAGAATCTTTTAATAACTTTCAAACTCGAAGAAATGCTTACAAAATTTTCTAACAGTTATTTTATATATGTATTTGTAATTTAAATTAACAATGCTTAAACAATTACTAAATTAAAAACGGATATACTTTATTTTTTTGCGCGTTAAAATTCATTTGATTTCCGTAAAATAATAAAAAATCACTGTCATTGTTTTTAAGGATCCGAACGTATTCAAATCGCTTCGTTTCTTTGGCCTTATTGGTCAGCCTAGCTCACTCTTATATATCTATATATAAACGTCATGCACATTTAATAGTCCTATTTGTTAAATCGTCATATATATTAAATATTCATATATTTATAGTCATACATATTGCATAGTCGTATATATTAAACGTTAAATAAAATTTAAAAGTCTAAAAAATCCGGTCGCCTTTTGCCTATAATCTTAAACTGTTCAAAAGAGGACATTTCCCAGACTTGAGTAGGAGGGAGACTTCTTCTCTTTAAACTTCTTCCCATTGTAAAATTACTTTCCAAGGCTTTAATGCAAAGCGCACTGAACCTACTCAAAGAGAGTTTGAAAGACATGGACAAAATGGCGCCGCTGATCAATCACCTGTTGAAATTAGGTCATTCAAATTGAGTAAAGACACCAGATGATGGTCCAGAGTGTCACAGGTGCCACGCATGCGTATAAGCACGACAAAAGCCAGCAGGTTGATGGATAACGTCACAACAAATATAACCGGAAGTTCAGCCTTTCTTAAGTCAAGGCCGCAGTGACTGCTGTTGGTACCGGCGGATGTGTCGCTGTCCGTGAGTTTGTCGTCTGCCAGCAGTGATGGTTCCGTTGTTGTATCAAGAGATGAGACGATCTCATGGGTTCTTATAATATTCATTTATGTACCCCACACACGTCATTAGGTCCTGCGGATGCAACAGTAGTATCTAAGTTAGGTTACAACAGTAGTTTCTAAGTTAGGTTACAACAGTAGTATCAAATTTAGGTTACAACAGTAGTATCAAAGTTAGCTTACAACAGTAGTATCAAAATTAGCTTACAACAGTAGTATCTAAGTTAGGTTACAACAGTAGTATCTAAGTTAGGTTACAACAGTAGTATCTAAGTTAGGTTACAACAGTAGTATCTAAGTTAGCTTACAACAGTAGTATCTAAGTTAGGTTACAACAGTAGTATCTAAGTTAGGTTACAACAGTAGTATCTAAGTTAGGTTACAACAGTAGTATCTAAGTTAGGTTACAACAGTAGTATCTAAGTTAGCTTACAACAGTAGTATCTAAGTTAGGTTACAACAGTAGTATCTAAGTTAGGTTACAACAGTAGTATCTAAGTTAGGTTACAACAGTAGTATCTAAGTTAGGTTACAACAGTAGTATCTAAGTTAGGTTACAACAGTAGTATCTAAGTTAGGTTACAACAGTAGTATCAAAGTTAGGTTACAACAGTAGTATCTAAGTTAGCTTACAACAGTAGTATCTAAGTTAGCTTACAACAGTAGTATCTAAGTTAGGTTACAACAGTAGTATCTAATTTAGCTTACAACAGTAGTATCTAAGTTAGGTTACAACAGTAGTATCAAAGTTAGGTTACAACAGTAGTATCTAAGTTAGGTTACAACAGTAGTATCTAATTTAGCTTACAACAGTAGTATCTAAGTTAGTTTACAACAGTAGTATCTAAGTTAGCTTACACCAACTTTAGTGACGCACTGCGTTATACTACGAATCTTGTTTTCTGAACTTTTAAAATAAATTAATTCAAAAATATTTGATTTTGTTGTTTAAAAATGAAAAACAAATTAAATATTGTTTCAGTAAATTAAAAAAAAAAAAAAAAAGAAAAAAAAAAAAGTATTTCTTGGGTATATTTGTACATGACCGATGTTAACACTGCTGTGAGTCTTTAGAGTACCACTAAAAACAAATAAAGGAAATAAAGTTGCTTGTGTTCCAGTTGCTTAACAAGACATCAAATTGTGAACTTTTTAGGTCAGTACAATGTAACTCCACAACTCCAGTCAGGAAATATTGGTTATTTGAAATTATTGAAAGAGTACAAATTAACTTCTAATCCAATTAAATACAACAACGCACCAACATATTGCTCCCATATTTATGGCATGACGTCATGCAGGAGTCGTGGAGTATTTAGTGCATAGTTTTTTAAATGATTAATTAAAAACAAAAACAAATTTTAAAACAGGTCGTGAATGGTTAATACTTTACTCTTCTGAGTTGCACAAAGCTCGTACAGCCGGAGTGCTGGTTGTAATACATAGCAACAAAAACTCCTCGTAAGTGTCTTAGATCTGTGAGCTTTTTGTTTACATTGGATGGTTTACAGAATGAGATCACATGACTTTCCTTTGGAATATGAAGTTAATTGGTTACACAATTTCAAGGCGACGACTTTAAGAAATTAGGAATCTAACTAACATTTATTTAGGAAACAAGATCATTAAGCACACTGAGATAGAAAATGGATAGACAGAGAGAGAGAGAGAGAGAGAGAGAGAGAGAGAGAGAGAGAGAGAGAGAGAGAGAGAGAGAGAGAAAGAGATAGAAAGAGAGGGAAAGAGAAAGAGAGAGAGAAAGGGAAAGAAAGAGAGGGAGACTGAGAGAAAAAGTTAGAGAGAGAGAGAAAGAGCGAGAGAGAGAAAGAGAGGGAAAGAGTGAGCGAGAGAGTTAGAGAGAGAGAGAGAGAAAGAGCGAGAGAGAAAGGGAGGGAAAGGGAAAGAGAAAGAGAGAAAGAAAGAGAGAGAAAGGGAAAGAAAGAGAGAGAGACAGAGAGAGAGAGAGAGAGAGTTAGAGAGAGATAAAGAGAGAGAAAAAGACTGAGAGAAACAGAGATAAAGAGAGAGAGGGAGAGAAAAGGAACGAAAGAAAGAGAGCGAGAACAAGAAAGAAAGAGAGAAAGAAAGAGAGAGACAGAGACAGACAGAGAGAGACAACTATAATTATACCATTGTAAAATTGATGAAAAATTAATTTAACATAACCTTAATATGAATATGAATGAGTCAAACACACGTGACAGGATTGGCGAACTATTGCCAGACTTGACCACAAACTTAACCAATCTGATAAATCGAAATAAACTTTAAATTGTCCTCTACAATAATATTGCCGATATCCGATTCAGCCATTTTCAATTTGTCAACATTTCAGACAAGATTTTGAAAACCTCCATTTGATAGGGTGGGGTAAAATCATCTGCTCCCCATATGTGTACAAGTACACTTTAGTCTTAAACTCCCATATGTGTGCATGTTCACAGTATTCTTAAATTCCCACATTTGTACATTTTCACATTAGTCTTAAACTCCCATATGTGTAAATGTTTACAGTTCTTAAACTTTAGCTCCCAAATGTGTACTTTTCACTGTGGTCTTTAGCTACCATATGTGTATATGTTCACAGTAGTCTCAAACTCCCATATGTGTATATGTTCACAGTAGTCTCAAACTCCCATATGTGTATATGTTTACAGTAGTCTTAAACTCCCATATGTGTGTATGTTTACAGTTCTTAAACTACCATATGTGTGTATGTTCACAGTAGTCTTAAACTCCCATTAGTGTGTAATATGTTCACAGTACGCGTACAGCAGACATTTTTTGCTAGGCGACATTATAAAAAGTTTGCACTAAAAATTCATCAGATTCAAAAGAAAAAAATCAATATTACGGGTGAGTTCAATATTTGATGTGACCATTAATTTACACAAACAAACGTTTGGCCTGATAGTAATGCTTGTGGCATCCATAAGTGGATTCATGGATAAAAATGTCACAGACTGATGGGAAAAATGAGCTATTGATTGGCGTCATGTACGCAAGGTAAAAATTGGCTCAATTAAGTCTTTGATTAGTTAACACCCAAAGAGTTTGGCTTTTAAAAATTATTTTAAAAAATAGAGCCATTTTTATAGTTTTATCTATTTATGATTTGGAAATATTTGTTTTAATTTAGTAAAAATATTTTCTAAAATAAAGTTGACATTGTACATTAGCTTCCAACATGTTAGCAGCATAGCTTCCTAAAAATCTACTTGCACATACATGTAGATGAAATGTTTCTGAATTGGTGACCACGCTTTGTTTTAAGCACCAGCTTGACCTTAAAGTACACTTACAAGAAAGGTAATTACTAGCACGATGAACCTATGACACCGAGTCCCACTTTCCGATATACGATCGATCACAGTAGATGTATTTCATGGATCATTGGTTCATTCTATGAGCGTTGTAAATAATGTATATTTAAAAAAATGTATATAAAGAAGACTTTCCATCAAAGACGAATTAAAACGCACTAAAAAAGTCGAAATTAATGTTAAATTTCTGAAAATGCTTTACGCATAGAAAGACTGTGCAGAAGTGTAGATGAGCACTGTACGTAGCCAAAGATAGACTGTACAGAAGTGTAGATGAGCACTGTACGTAGCCAAAGATAGACTGTGCAGAAATGTAGATGAGCACTGTACATAGCCAAAGATAGACTGTACAGAAGTGCAGATGAGCACTGTACGTAGCCAAAGATAGACTGTACAGAAGTGCAGATGAGCACTGTACGTAGCCAAAGATAGACTGTGCAGAAATGTAGATGAGCACTCTATAAAACCAAAGAAAGACTGTTCAGAGTGTAGGATAGCACTGTATGTAGTCAAAAGATTCAAATTAAATGGAGACAAAACTTAAATGTGTTTAATTTTTATTAATGTTTGAAAATATTTTCTGCACAGACTTTCTTTGCGCAATTCATTTTAAGAAATTTAAATTATTTTCTACATTTTAGTGCGTTTAAACTCAAGTTTAGCCAAAAAAGATTTTTTTAATTTGCTACTTTTAGTATCAAAATTGTAATATTTATACTATCGACAAAAATAGAATTGCGTACCCTTTAAACATCGAATGCTTACAAAATCTCGGTTCAAGTGATTTAACTCTTTACCTAGGCATACAATTAAAAAGTATATCCGAGCTCAACCAGCTGTTCACTCAACCTCGAAGCAGACGCGGTCAACCACATTAAGGTGCTCGCTAACTTCCTCACCCTTTTCCAGCAGTTCATCAGATGAACACTGCACGAGAACGAGAAATATCACGCGCGTAAACAAAACAAATGACGCTCCACAAGATGGAAATGTAAGTAGAGACAAAGTAGAATTTAACCTTGTAGATGTGAGCCGTCGGCTGCCACATGATTATCGTAAGACAACAATTAGGTAGATGTGAGACGTCGGCTGCCACATGATTATCGTAAGACAACAATTAGGTTTACAGAGAGAATGCACTGCGTTCAAGACCCAATACTCAAACGACACCAAACACAATTACTCAATCACTTGATCTTGGAAACCTGCCTGGTGTCTCGGTTGTTAGAGCTGGTTGGTCGATAAATCCTTGGGTTGGAAAGTTCATCAAGCGACTATCAGCTGACATGAAATACGCAACACTGTTTCCCAATGCCGGAGTTAGACTTTGCGACGCCTTAAGCTAAATATAGCCTCTTGTTTTAAAACATGCATCAGGAATAAACGACAACGAAGCAGAACTAATAACGGTTCCTTTTATGTTAGAATTAAACATGAAACATAGTTTTGAAATAAATCCCGTAACAGCATTGCTTTGAAATCTGAATAAAGATTTTGAAAACCTTCTCCAGATAGTAAGGTCTATGAGCACGGTTTTTGAATGGCCTTATATGTGCTTAATGAAGCCAACGTATGTCTCTAGCTTCTAAGTTTAATGGTACAACTTGTACAACTCATCTATATCAAGTCAGCAATGACACACCTTGTACAACTAATCTAATCAACGTTGTACCAGTGTACAAATAATCTATTCAACGTGTACCATTGTACAACTAATCTATGCAACGTTGTACCATTGTACAACTAATCTATTCAATGTTATACCATTGTACAACTAATCTATTCAATGTTGTACCATTGTACAATTAATCTATTCAATGTTGTATCATTGTACAACTAATCTATTCAATGTTGTACCATTGTACAACTAATCTATTCAATGTTGTACCATTGTACAACTAATCTATTCAATGTTGTGCCATTGTACAACTAATCTATTCAATGTTGTACCATTGTACAACTAATCTATATAAAGCCATTAATAGTACACCTTGCACAACTCATCTAGTTCAAATCATTAATGGCACACATTGGTAAGTTGTAAACTATGGCACTATTCACAAATGCCAGTCAGTAAACATATACCGTTTGTTACTTGCACGTAAACATCAACTATTTGAAACTGATGTGTAAAAAAAGTAAGTCTTCTAAAGAGACCCGTCTATGGAGGCAGAATTGAGACATTAAATACTCGTGTCTAGCTTGGACTGACGTGACGTCACCGATGACTGTAGCTAGGGGTAACTTGATAACCCGTGGCGGAACTAAGGGAGGCAATCAGACTAACCGATAATTCGAGAAGTGTCTTTGATGGAGCTCTCTCAAAGGTGGCGCTGCTATAAGATAAAGACAACTCTCTCAAAGGTGGCACTGCTGTATGATAAAGACAACTCTCTCAAAGGTGGCGCTGCTATAAGATAAAGACAACTCTCTCAAAGGTGGCGCTGCTATAAGATAAAGACAACTTTTTTAAAGGTGGCGCTGCGATAAGATAAAGACAACTCTCTCAAAGGTGAAACTACTATAAAATACAGACGAAACAAAAAAAGAATCATCTCATACTGTTTCCTGTGTAACCACAGATCACACATATTTCATTACAGTTTTGCATGATGCCTTTACATATCGAGAGCTTGGCTCACTTACGATACAATATATTATATTAGAAGATTTCTAGACCTCATAAAACACTGAACATCAAACGGAGTTAGCCCCCCTGCATAGCTTCACAATAGAGAGCCATGGACAGATCACTGCATAGCCTCACAATAGAGAGCCATGGACATATCACTGCATAGCCTCACAATAGAAAGCCATGGACATATCACTGCATAGCCTCACAATAGAAAGCCATGGACATATCATTGCACTGCCTCACAATAGTGAGCCATGGACATATCACTGCATAGCCTCACAATAGAAAGCCATGGACATATAATTGCACTGCCTCACAATAGAGAGCCATAGACATATCACTGCATAGCCTCACAATAGAGAGCCATGGACATATCACTGCATAGCCTCACAATAGAAAGCCATGGACATATCATTGCACGGCCTCACAATAGAGAGCCATGGACATATCATTGCACGGCCTCACAATAGAGAGCCATGGAAATATCACTGTATAGCCTCACAATAGAGAGCCATGGACATATCATTGCACTGCCTCACAATAGAGAGCCATGGACATATCACTGCATAGCCTCACAATAGAAAGCCATGGACATATCATTGCACTGCCTCACAATAGAGAGCCATGGACATATCACTGCATAGCCTCACAATAGAAAGCCATGGACATATCATTGCACGGCTTCACAATAGAGAGCCATGGACATATCACTGCATAGCCTCACAATAGAAAGCCATGGACATATCATTGCACGGCCTCACAATAGAGAGCCATGGAAATATCACTGCATAGCCTCACAATAGAAAGCCATGGACATATCATTGCACGGCCTCACAATAGAGAGCCATGGACATATCACTGTATAGCCTCACAATAGAGAGCCATGGACATATCACTGTATAGCCTCACAATAGTCATGGACGTAATATGTGTTGAGCTACCAGCTATACCAGCTACCAGCTACCAGCGGACAGCTACGCCTATGTGTTTATCACACCTTCACCTAAACTTCAAAGCATCATGGGTGAACCTATTATCTCGTCCTGTGATGCTATCTTAACAAAGTCATTTTCATGAAACAATTATTTCAAACTTTCAGTAATTTCACATTAAACAGGGTTTCCAAAATGAGGCTCCCTCCCCCACTAGGGGACAAACGCCCTTTCATGACTATGACATCCCAATTAACAAACAGGTCATTAAACTCCACACATTCTGCTCATTTATCAATGTATCGATAATATAAAACTACCTGCAAATTGAAAAATCGGTGCCGCAAATACTTCCACTTCCACCACACTCGCCAATACGCAACAAAACTAATCATTGATATTAATAAAGACATATCCATGTAAGTGTAGCCACATACGTTTGAAGAGGTTTATTCTAAGCTATTTGAAAGAGAGTTTTATTTACATTTATGTCAACAAGCATGTGAATGCGTGTATTTATAAGCGATTGGTAGAGAGTTTTTGTTAACAGTTATATCAACGTCTAAGAGCGGGAATTAAGATAACTGTGAGATGTGGTTTGATTGAAATTATTCAAACATGACTTTGCTTAAACCATTCCAAGCCCAAAGATGAGTTATATGGAAATATGGTTTTGAACGCCTGTCAATAGGAAAGACTGCACAAGTAGCCGCTGAGATGAGGAACTATAACCTCGCCATACTAGGAATCAGCGAGGCAAGATGGATCGGGTGCGGACAGAAGAGACTAGCCTCAGGAGAGATGCTGTTATTCTCAGGGCACGAGAGTGACGATGCACCACACACTCTGGGCGTGGCCCTGATGATATCCAGGGCAGCCCAAGGAGCACTCATTGGATGGGAGGCGCATGGGCCTAGAATACTCACAGCAACCTTTCGGACCAAAAAACACAGAATCAATTTGGATGTTATCCAGTGCTACGCACCAACAAACGAAAGTGAGGAGGAAGACAAAGATGAATTCTATAACAGATTGCTTACCATTACCCAGGGTCGCCCTAGGCGAAACATTGTCATCCTCATAGGAGATCTCAATGCCAAGATCGGCAGTGACAACACGGGCTATGAAGAAGCCATGGGGCGACAGGGGATAGGAGAAATGAATGATAACGGAGAAAGATTTGCCGACCTATGTGCCACAACAAATCTAGTCATAGGCGGGAGCTTATTCCAACACAGGAGGATACACAAGGCCACATGGGTTTCACCGGACCTCCAAACGATGAACCAAATAGATCATGTGTGTATTGGGAAAAAATTCAGGCGATCTCTCCAAGATGTACGTGTCAGAAGAGGAGCTGACGTTGCCTCAGACCACCATCTTCTAGTGGCCCGGCTGAGACTAAAACTGAAAAGGCACTACACTGAGCAGACATCATATAGGTTGCGCTACAACACCCCCCTCTTGAAAGATAAGGCCAAACAGGAAGAGTTCAGGATCACTCTGTCCAACAAGTTCCAAGTCCTACAGGAACTGCTAGGAGACGAGACGATCGATGGAAAGTGGCAGGGAGTAAAGAAAGCAGTCAAATCAACATGTCAGGAAGTGTTGGGAAACAAGAAACATACACACAAAGAATGGATAACAGCAGATACATTGAAAGTGATAGAAGAGAGAAAAGGGAAGAAGGCAGAAATTAACAACAGCCTTACACGAGCGCAGAAAGTTAGGTTCCAAAAGGAGTACTCAGAGGCAAATAAGAAAGTAAAGAAAAGCGCTAAGAGGGACAAAAGGAACTTTGTAGACATGCTTGCCAAAGAAGCGGAAGAAGCAGCCTACCAAGGAAATATGCGGGAATTGTTCGCTACCATCAAGAAGTTGTCTGGAAAGTTCAGGAAGCCAGAGAGACCAGTGAAGGACAAAGATGGTAAGAGCATACCAAATGAGGAGCAACAGAGAGCCAGATGGAAAGAACACTTTGAGGAACTTCTAAACAGGCCAGAGCCAAGTAACCCACCAGATATTCAGCCAGCTGACAGTGACCTGGCTATTGACTGCAACGCACCCACTAAGGAAGAGATCCGTATTGCCATCAAACAACTTAAAAATGGCAAGGCTGCAGGACCAGATGGCATCCCAGCAGAGGCACTGAAGGCTGACGTGCACACCAGTGTAGATATGCTTCACCCACTGTTCTTGAAGATCTGGGAGGAGGAACAGGTACCTTCGGAGTGGAAGGAGGGATATCTCATTAAAATCCCCAAAAAGGGGGACTTAAGCTCCTGTTCCAACTATAGAGGGATCACCTTACTATCCATCCCAGGCAAGGTTTTCAACCGCGTACTACTCAACAGAATGAAAGAAACTGTTGACCCCCTGCTGCGGGACCAACAGGCTGGCTTCCGGACCAACAGATCCTGTACTGACCAAATTGCAAACACTGCGCATCATCCTAGAGCAATCCCTGGAATGGAACTCACCCCTCTACATCAACTTCGTTGACTACGAGAAAGCCTTTGACAGTGTGGATAGGCAAACCCTCTGGAGACTGTTGAGACATTATGGAGTCCCGCGGAATACCAGTGCATACACCAGGTAAAATATCATCATAAATGCATTGATTAGTATAATAAACGTTATATGTTTATTATAACAAAAAAGCAGTGTTGAAACTTGCTGTCGAGTTTTATATATCAACATTGTAAACACTTTTAATTAACACTATCAACACTGTCAACGCTATCATTACTTTCAATACTGTCAACACTATTAATTAACACTATCAACACTGTCAACACCATCAACACTGTCAACACTATCAACATTGTCAACACTATTAACATTATCAACACTATCAACACTATTAACAACAATATCAACACTATCAACACTTTTACAATACAACGATTAAATTGCTATTTACACGGTTATCAAGTTAATATCCAGGAAAGAACGCTCATAAAATGGACGCACATATTATGACTAACTTCTAGTGTCCAATGATGATATTTAACTAACTGTGACTCACGAAATGTACTTGCATCAAATCCAGGCGACTAGCTGCATACCACAGTATCATCCGCACTGACCACTTCCGAGATCTGTTCTGTCCCTGTCCTGGTCTGGTCGTCAGCGGCAGGCTGGGAGGGGTTAGTGAGCTCATGGACCAGTGGCGCGATGTTAAAATTGTCAAATCTTTATAACGCGTGATGTAACCTTCCATAATCCCTCTTCAACTAATATGTTCTTTCAGTTAATTTTGCTCGTAATTAAACAAATTAAAATCTAGTAATTAATATCATAATTTGTTATTGTTTAAAAAAAAAAATTCCATAATTTAATATACCGTAATAATAATAATAACATAATAAAATTACTAAGATCAATAATAATACTTATAATAATAGATGTTTAGATGTTCCTGCTTGCCGGAGAACCGGACTTGGAGACGTGGCTACCCCTCCTGGGTCGTCCAAAGCCAGTCGATATTAACATCAGAAAACATGAACAATTATATTTCTTCTTAGTTAAAATCAACGAAGCTTTTGCATCCAGTGCCGTCTTAAGGCATGGGCCCACTGGGCACTGTCCCAGGGCCTCACACTTCTAGGGGGCCCCAGCCTTCTGGAAGACTCACTCTTTTAGAGGCATCATGCTGTATACATTGTTTAAATAATATTGAACGATATTGAAAATTCAAGTTAAAAGTCAGTGGACCGCACGTTTCCCACGATATTATCGCTACCCTCCAAAATTAATATTATAAAAGTGAATCAAAATTTGGGGTGATTGACCCTCTTGCCCCCTCCTTAGCATGGCCTTGGGTATATAGAGGGTTATATGGTTGTATTGGTGTTTATTTATGTTGCATTGGTGTTTATTGATTTTATTGATGTTGTATTGGTGTTTATTGATTTTATTGATGTTGTATTGGTGTTTATTGATTTTATTGATGTTGTATTGGTATTGAACAAAACTCAAAGCTTAGCGTTAGTTCACACGATCAAATTAGAGAGAGAGAGAGACATAGAGAGAGAGAGAGAGACAGAGAGAGGGGGAGAGAGGGAGAGAGGGAGAGAGAAAGATATGCATATTTATTTATATATATATACATACATATATCTATTATGTAAATTGAAATCTATAATTATATACATGTTTTTTTGTTGTTGTACTGACGAAGGCAGTGGCCCAAACGTTAACATTTGTATGCCGTCTTGTGATAACAAGGGCTTATCATATATTATTTTATTTACATAAATTTTGTATGTCTCGTGGTTCACGAATCGACTTAAAGCTTAATCGCAGTTCATCACTTATAAAAATTAGCTTATAAGAAACCCGATTCCGTTCTCAGTGGCTTTGTTTTTTTACATCTCTCACGGATACAGCGCGCAATAGCGCGGACTAGGACATCTTTGCATTTTAATGCGCGGTGCGGCATACTGAATGAACGCTTACTAACGACGCGCCGGAAGTGAACAATAAACGGTTGAAATTACTCACTATGCACGTGGGCATTTTAGTCTAGCAGTCGCCATAACTAGGGATTGAACTGATCACTAAGACGGTTGGAGTGAGGGGACCAGAATTATGCTGTTTTTTTATGGGCTGTAACATGTGCAAAAGTCTTAAAAGGATATATTTTGATGCTTCACTTCAATTTCAATGGTAAGCTATTTATTTATTGCTACCGACATTGTAATTTTTAAATTGCTCACAAACTAAGAAAAAAATCCATTAAAGATACGCAAGAAACGGATAATCGACTCCCAAAATATCTCTCGCATCAGCAGGGACCCGAATTAGAATAAAACAAATCATACTATTGGTGCCATGGCGTCATTTCGTGTCTTTCGTAAGGTTTGTGTTTTGGATTCACCCCCCGCCCCCTTTTTTTTTTGTTTTGTTGATGTAACTAGAGTTTTACCCCAATGGACTATCAGCTTAAGAATTCTTTTACCGGTTAGTTTATTTACACCCCCGAAGTCCTGCAAAGTGAACCAACCTTTGTTCACTATGGCGAGGATTAAGTGGTCAGTGGTCAGTGATCGGTTCCGAATGTTTTTCATTTTTGAGTCGGAGTCTCAGGTGTCGTATAAAGACAGTGAACAAGAGACAGGCGGGTGTTTCTCAAGTCTGTGATATCAGAGACTAGTCAAATTATCTGTTGGGGATCCGAAAACATTCTACATGTGCACACATCACGATTAATAGATTTCGAAATGTGCACACATTATTTTTAATAATATTCTAAAAGTTAACATTGCTTCTATATTGTATGCAAAATCCATACTCGTACCGCTGGCTTTGTCCACAGTTTAAAACGCGTGCATTATCATTATGGCGTACGCACAAATAGTGTACGCGAACATCGCAATTAAAAACACAGACTTTGCAGCTGTCACTTTCATGATTTATACTTGTTGAAATCCTGAACAAAGTTATTCATATCTTCACACCAGATAACATCTCACTTGATACTATCTCACTTGATAACATCTCACTTGATAACATCTCACTTGATACCATCTTACTTCATAACAGCTCACTTGATAACATCTCACTTGATAACATCTCACTTGATAACATCTCACTTGATAACATCACACTTGATAACATCTCACTTAATAACGTAACACCAGATAACATCTCTCTTGATAACATCTCACTTGATACCATCACACCAGATAACATCTCACTTGATGACATCTCACTTGATGACATCTCACTTGATGACATCTCACTTGATGACATCTCACTTGATGACATCTCACTTGATAACATCTCACTTGATAACATCTCACTTGATAACATCTGATTTGAGGTCACATTGATTTTAATTCATAAAAATTAATTTAAACATTTTATGAAAATTTAATGGAATTGTCCCATTCAGATATATCCATAATCAAGAGCTTACCGATTCCAGAAGCCCCCCTGGTTAAGGTGCGACCCCAAGGTTAAGGTGCGCCCCTAAGGGTTAAAGTGCGCCTCCAAGGGTTAAGGTACGACCTCAAGGGTTATGATGCGCCCTCAAGCCTCAGGGGATAAGATGTTACCCAAAGGGTTAAGGTGTGACCCCCATGGTTAAGGTGTGACCACAGGGGTTAATGTGTGATCCCAAGGGTTAATGTGCGACCCCAAGGATTAAGGTGCGACCCCAAGGTTAAGGTGCGCCCCTAAGGGTTAAAGTGCGCCTCCAAGGGTTAAGGTACGACCTCAAGGGTTATGATGCGCCCTCAAGCCTCAGGGGATAAGATGTTACCCAAAGGGTTAAGGTGTGACCCCCATGGTTAAGGTGTGCCTCCAATGGTTAAGGTGCGACCCCCAGGGTTAAGGTGCGACCCCAAGGGTTAAGATGCGATGTCCTTGGTGTAGTCTAGTAGAATGGGAGTTTACTAATTACACGTTTTTTTATTACCGAGTACTAATGAGTTATGTCATTAAATGATACCGTCCCTTTAATATTTTCTGACTTCTACCGGCCTACGTACTACACGCTTCTCGTACAATATCTTCTTTGTCTATTGCCGGCCTACGTACTACACGCTTCTCGTACTCCTCTTCTTCGATACATTTCAGTGGATCCATTCAAAAATGGTCACTCCTCCTGACCATTATTTTTGCATTAACCAGGGAGCTTACATTATGAAGTCTTGTTTAAATAGCTCAGTACTCGTCAGTGCTTCTACTACCACTGTTGTGAACTAGATTTAGTAGCGTGAAGTTTTGGTATGAAAAGTTGTTCATGGATGGTGAGAGTTTGTATGAGAATCACTGTTGTTAGCGTGAACACTTTTTGGTCCATGAGTTTTGTCATGAATTGTAGTATTGTGGCTGAATGGTCATTGGCTGACAGAGAAACACTAATAAAAAATGTGAGTGGATATAAGGCGTGAGACAAGGGAGTTTAGAGGAGTTTCACGAACGAGACCTGTGTGATATAGGGAGATCGTGATGAACACATGTGGTAGTGCAATGTTACTTCATACCTGTAATAAGGATTTGATTATGTGCTTCTAAAGGAATAGTGACTCTTGTTACTACTGCACGTGTTTATCAGAAATAAAGGAATAGTGATTCTTGCTAGTACTGCATGTGTTTATCAGGAATAAAGGAATAGTGACTCTTGCTAGTACTGCATGTGTTTATCAGAAATAAAGGAATAGTGATTCTTGCTAGTACTGCATGTGTTTATCAGAAATAAAGGAATAGTGACTCTTGCTAGTACTGCATGTGTTTATCAAGAATAAAGGATTATATTATGAAACTTCTGCTATTCATAAACTTTGTTGTGTGATTGGTGATACATAGCTGTCAGGCCAGTAGGGCGTACCAGGACATACTCGAGCGAGCGTACTACGTAACAAAAGTGGTAATCATAGACGTAATAAATACTTCGCATGCATCAATAGACCCAAGGCAACGAAAGAAGGCCGCAACAACCACTACAAATGGATCTTATATTATTTGACCTGTTGTATAAACACTAAATTGGGAATTCCCATTACGTCAGAAATAAGGTCAGCCCATTATTCTGACGTCCTCAACCCTTGGCTCGAACCCATTTCCTTAACGACCCCCAGACTACTGGGAGCTGTTTCCTCTTCTGCAAGGATTAATAAATCTATCCTTCATTCTCTGTCCACCCGCTGACCATCAGTAGAGCCAAGGCAGTGCGTCATTAGTAGGGAGTCACTGTGTTTACGATGTTGTCATAAGTTGGCAGTCACTGTGTTTATGGTGTTGTCATTAGTCGGGCGTCACTGTGTTTAAGATGTTGTCATAAGTTGGCAGTCACTGTCTTGAAGATGTTGTCATTTGATGTGAAGAGTTTATTACATGAGCTATCGATGAACAATCCACAGTAGATATAGATCTACAAACGAGATTGTTTAGAACTTTCGATAAGGATAATCCAAAGAGAAAAGTTTGGGTTTTAAATAAATATAGAAAAGGGGAATGATATAATTAAATACAGTTTTTAACACTTAACTTTTTTCAAACTTTTATTTACGGCAAAAAGTTATGTATCTAAGTCGCTGTCCCCTTGAAGATTTATGCCTTTTATTTGAATTCGTTCACCTTCACTCTGATAAAATTATGATTAAAAATTAAATTTGAAATGATTACCGTGAACTCCACGTTTTTTTCTTGCACTTCAGTAATACACCAATGACCTATCTCTCAACAGCTGGCTCATCCATCAGGATGAAAAGACGCTACGCTATTTCCTTGAACCTAACTACAAAATTGCAACGCCAACAACTTGGTGGTGATCTGAAAACAAAAATTGGTTGTCATTGGAACACTGTGATCGGCATAACACTAGGAATCAGAGTCAGCAATACTTTGAGTTGCTGAAATGGCAAGTAAAACGTGTTAAGCCCGAACTTCTTACAATCCTTGAACCGACCATTTTTTTTACTGGCATCGGTCCGTCACTATGTGAAGCCACAAGGCCTGGGGTCGTTCCTTTAGGACCATAAGTTGGTTTGCTAAATGGCAAATCGCCTGTCTCCACGCTCCTGGATGTCCCAAGGGATGATACAGCTTCTCTGGAGTTGTTGGGGTTTTCATTGCATCTTATTCCAACTAATGACAACATGACTCTCGCACTCTAAGGGACTAGACTCATACACTATAGAGGACTAGAGTCTTGCACTACAGGGGACTGGGCTCTTGCACTATAAGGAACTAGACTCATACATTATAGAGGACTAGACTCATGCAATATAGGAGACTAGAGTCATGCACTACAGGGGACTGGGCTCTTGAACTATAAGGGACTAGACTCGCAGATGGCTGATGAGACCTATTCTGTTCGTGTGAAATTGGTGCATGCGATTGATGGGATGTCACCAGGTGCACAGTAAACCCGGACATCTCTGGCATGTCTTTTGTCTGCTGTTCTGGGTGTTGTACGGAGCCTCTGTGTACAGAGTAACGCCACGATGGTTGATCGTGCGTCGATTTTCCCCATGTTGACATATGTTACTAAGCAGGTGAATGACATGTTAAACTCTAAGCTTGAAGAATGGCAAATGCAGAGGATTAACGACTGCATCTGATTCAAAGAGTTTAGGACAGCCTTAAGAGATTGATTCACCTACAACTACATGACGCATGAAGTCAGATAAGGAGTTTAGGACAGCCCTAAGAGATTGATTCACCTACAACTACATGACGCATGAAGTCAGATAAGGAGTTTAGGACAGCCCTAAGAGATTGATTCACCTACAACTACATGACGCATGAAGTCAGATAAGGCGTTTAGGACAGACCTAAGAGATTGATCCAGCTACAACTACATGACGCATGAAGTCAGATAAGTCCAAATGTTCAACATTCGTTTCTTTGATTTAGATAGCTATTTTATTTTAACGTTTATTCCCGAGGGAATCGGACATGTACAATAAAAGACTAGACTCATGCACTATAGGGGACTAGACTTATGCACTATAGGGGACTAGACTTATGCACCATAGGGGTCTACTTTTATGCACCATAGGGGTCTACACTTATGCACTATAGGCGACTAGACTTATGCACCATAGGGGTCTACTTTTATGCACCATAGGGGTCTACACTTATGCACTATAGGGGACTAGACTTATGCACTTTAGAGGACTAGAGTTAGGCACTTTAAAGGACTAGACTCTTACACTATAGGAAAGTAGGCTTATGCACAATGTACTCTTACACAATAGTGACTGTGACTCTTGCACTATAGGTGTCTTCACTCGTGGACTATTGTGGACTAGACATACACTATAAGTCACTTTGTATGTGCCAATTTTATTGTTCACTATTTCTTCTGTTATTTTTTCGTTAGTTTAACTTGTACTAACATTCTTGCAATGTCACATGTTATATATTTTATAAATATTGCCCTCAGTGAAATTTATTTCATATATTAAGTTACTATATGTAACTTGAATGTTCATCTCAAAAGAGTTGCATGAACAGATTAGAGTATATGAATTTTAAACAGAGGAATTTATCTTTTAAAGATGGGTAAAGCTAACCTAACCAGCTTTAATGTCATGATTACTTTCCAAGTTAATAGTATCTGATAGTCATCAGCCAAGGCAATTTTTGAGCAATATACGATAAGATCTAATGGAATATTTGGAGCTATAAGGCTTTCATGAAGGTGTGCTATAACTAGGAAACATACAAGAAATCGATACGTTTGTTGCTAATCAGTGTAAATGATACATCTAATAGTAGTTGCGTCATAGCGTGTAAGTGAAGACTTTCTCTTAACCTAATAATTTCCTTTGCCTGAAGACTTTCTCTTAACCTAATAATTTCCTTTGCCTGAAGACTTTCTCTTAACTTGATAATTTCCTTTGCCTGAAGACTTTCTCGTAACCTAATAATTTCCTTTGCCTAAAGACTTTCTCTTAACCTAATAATTTCCTTTGCCTAAAGACTTTCTCTTAACCTAATAATTTCCTTTGCCTGAAGACTTTCTCTTAACCTAATAATTTCCTTTGCCTGAAGACTTTCTCTTAACTTGATAATTTCCTTTGCCTGAAGACTTTCTCTTAACCTATAATTTCTTTTGCCTGCAGTCTTTCTCTTAACCTAATAATTTCCTTTGCCTGAAGACTTTCTCTTAACCTAATAATTTCCTTTGCCTGAAGATTTTCTCTTAACGTAATAATTTCCTTTGCCTAAAGACTTTCTCTTAACCTAATAATTTCCTTTGCCTGAAGACTTTCTCTTAACCTAATAATTTCCTTTGCCTAAAGACTTTCTCTTAACCTAATAATTTCCTTTGCCTAAAGACTTTCTCTTAACGTAATAATTGCCTTTGCCTGAAGACTTTCTCTTAACCTAATAATTTCCTTTGCCTGAAGACTTTCTCTTTACGTAATAATTTCCTTTGCCTCAAGACTTTCTCGTAACTTAATTATCTCAAACTGTCAGCCGCCATTTACCACACAGCTACAGTTTGTGGCGCTGTCAGCAGGATTGTGTGCCACTGTAGCCGCCTCCTTAGTCGTATCAATTATCTAAGACAGTCAATGCTAGCAGAGCGGTCTTAACAGCATCGGCAAGGAAGGGGGGGGGGGAGGCTCTGGGCAAAGTAATTTTCAGAGGCTCCCCATTTCTTTCTAAACTATTACAGAGATGCTGTTTTGGGGGCTATTTAAAACTAGACTGTTCTATTTAAATAAAGTCTGGACTGTTCTACTTAAATAAAGTGTGTAGAAATGACTTGTTATGTAAAGATGACAATAATACGTGATTAATTCGAGGAAAATAAAAACAGCAGTAGTTAAAATCATGAAAATTGAGGATTTTGAGAGTTTCCTTTTGAATTATAAACTACTATAATCTGAGACATCGCATGGCCCCTGCCACCATTGCGGCTGAATGGGGGCCACGGATATCAAAAGTGCCGAAAGTTGTGATGCTAAACAAAAATTTAAGATATTAACTTAAAACGCAGGGGTAATAAAACCTTCAACTGGCAGCTGGCCTCCAAAAGTCAGTTTCTATGTAAAGTGTTTTTATAACCCAACAGGTCCCTCCCGCCCCTTTTCCCTCGGCTTTTTTTTGGGTCTCCATCCGAAATAGGCCCGGTCGGTATATCCTGGCTACGCCACTGCTCTCTAGATAATGGCGGATTTGTGACGTCATTCCTCTAGAGTGAGTAGTTATTAATGACAATATAATTTATAATTACTTTTTAATACACACAGGTACAATTTAGACTGTTCGCTTTTCTGAGCATTGGTCTGCAAAATAATAATACTAATAATCAAAATAATAATAATGATAATAATAATTATTAAATAGACACATCAAAGCAACATATCATACAAGAAATACGGAGAGAACTCTGTTCAGCTTGAAGCAATAAGAAATATACACAGCGTAGGTAAAAACCTGACCCGGTGACAATAAAAGAAAATGAAAGTCTAAGAATCGGGAATTTCCAATTAATTAGCTTCGTTGTCTAGGGTTACAATCATTAAACAAACCATTGATTCTTAGAATAAACGTCTCTTTATTAAATGTAAAAACAACTCATGACTTCCAACGCTTGTGCACGGCCATCGTTCCAAACCACGGCACCCAACTTACACGTCATTTCCCCTTACCCAAACACTTTGCATAATCTCAGCATACATATACAGCTACACATATATTCTCTACACAAAACATCTTTTCCATACCAAACATTCACGTCCCTAACTATACAAAGGGTAGGGGAAACCTGACTTAAGGTCAATAACAGAAAGTGAATGTATCGGCCAAAAGCCTTCGATATCAAACCTAGCTATTACAAAAGCCACATGAAGCCTTCTTTATCTACCTAGCTATTACAATAGCCACACGAAGCCTTCTGTATCGATCTAGCTATTACAATAGCCACCTGAAGCCTTCTGTATCTACCTAGCTATTACAATAGCCACATGAAGCCTTTTATATCTACCTAGCTATTACAATAGCCACCTGAAGCATTCTGTATCTACCTAGCTATTACAATAGCCACCTGAAGCCTTCTATGTCTACCTAGCTATTACAATAGCCACATGAATCCTTCTGTACCTACCTAGCTATTACAATAGCCACATGAAGCCTTTTGTACATACCTAGCTATTACAATAGCCACACGAAGCCTTTTGTACCTACCTAGCTATTACAATAGCCACATGAAGCCTTCAGTACATACCTAGCTATTACAATAGCCACACGAAGCCTTCTGTAACAACCTAGCTATTACAATAGCCACATGAAGCCTTCTTTATCTACCTAGCTATTACAATAGCGACATGAAGCCTTCTGTATCGACCTAGCTATTACAATAGCCACCTGAAGCCTTCTGTATCTACCTAGCTACTACAATAGCCACATGAAGCCTTCTCTATCTACCTAGCTATTACAATAGCCACCTGAAGCATTCTATATCTACCTAGCTATTACAATAGCCACATGAATCCTTCTGTACCTACCTAGCTATTACAATAGCCACATGAAGCCTTCTGTACCTACCTAGCTATTACAATAGCCACACGAAGCCTTCTGTACCTACCTAGCTATTACAATAGCCACACGAAGCCTTCTGTACCTACCTAGCTATTACAATAGCCACTCGAAGCCTTCTGTACCTACCTAGCTATTACAATAGGAAGCTTTCTGTACCTACCTAGCTATTACAATAGCCACACGAAGCCTTCTGTACCTACCTAGTTATTACAATAGCCACATGAAGCCTTCTGTACCTACCTAGCTATTACAATAGCCACACGAAGCCTTCTGTACCTACCTAGCTATTACAATAGCCACACGAAGCCTTCTGTACCTACCTAGCTATTACAATAGCCACACGAAGCTTTCTGTACCTACCTAGCTATTACAATAGCCACACGAAGCCTTCTGTACCTACCTAGCTATTACAATAGCCACACGAAGCCTTCTGTACCTACCTAGCTATTACAATAGCCACACGAATCCTTCTGTACCTACCTAGCTATTACAATAGCCACACGAAGCCTTCTGTACCTACGTGTCGTGAATGTAACGTTTGTCTTGAGGTTAGGTCCCCTGCGTTATAGCCACAGAACAACTTAAGAGTCCAAACTCCCTTCCTTCCAGCTCATATTCATGGATTGACTCCTACGCCTACAGCCACAGCAATGGATACTCTCACTCAAAAAAACAACAAAAAAACTTTATTATATTCACACACTCGATCGACAGCAATCGTCACTGTCAACTCAGCACTGTCAAAGAGGAGATGGTGTTGTGAGGTATGGCCCGTAATCACAGTCGCGTACCAAGTGGTATTGGTGTTGGTTAATACGGGGGCCGCTCCTCTGTGTGATAGTTTCGTAATCCAGACGTTGAGGAATACAACGAAGACAACACAAAACCTCAATGAATGACTAAGAAACCCCTGAGTAAAAGCTATACATAAAAGAATGTATTGATCAATCTGAAATAATCCAGTAATGTTTCTCTTCCAACTGTTAACACTTCGCTACTTGCCTATCCCAAAGTCTATCTTTGATTAGTTATTAACACTTCGCTACTTGCCTATCCCAAAGTCTATCTTTGATTACAGTTATTAACACTTCGCTACTTGCCTATCCCAAAGTCTATCTTTGATTACAGTTATTAACACTTCGCTACTTGCCTATCCCAAAGTCTATCTTTGATTAGTTATTAACACTTCGCTACTTGCCTATCCCAAAGTCTATCTTTGATTACAGTTATTAACACTTCGCTACTTGCCTATCCCAAAGTCTATCTTTGATTACAGTTATTAACACTTCGCTACTTGCCTATCCCAAAGTCTATCTTTGATTACAGTTATTAACACTTCGCTACTTGCATATCCCAAAGTCTATCTTTGGTTACAGTTATTAACACTTCGCTACTTGCCTATCCCAAAGTCTATCTTTGATTACAGTTATTAACACTTCGCTACTTGCCTATCCCAAAGTCTATCTTTGATTACAGTTATTAACACTTCGCTACTTGCCTATCCCAAAGTCTATCTTTGATTACAGTTATTAACACTTCGCTGCTTGCCTATCCCAAAGTCTATCATTGATTACAGTTATTAACACTTCGCTGCTTGCCTATCCCAAAGTCTATCTTTGATTACAGTTATTAACACTTCGCTGCTTGCCTATCCCAAAGTCTATCTTTGATAACAGATGTGGCAATGTGCCACTTTTTCTATGTATAATTTGTTTGCATAGGTATGTTGCAGGGTGCCACCTATGGGTCACACGAGGTTTTCTGCCAGGCATGCACGTCATGAGCTGGGTAAGCCTGTCCCACGGGGAACTGGTAAAACAGCTCATGACGTGGACACATGGTGACTAGATATAAGCAGGGGAAATGTGAACTCGGGGCAGTCTTTTTGACGGGTTGATGTGTTGCAAAGTGTGGAGAGGAGAGGAGATTGTGTGTGAACGGATTGTACCTTTTACATTAAACCACGCTATAGTTCTCAGGACCTGTTTTTGTTTGTGTTTTAACCTGTAACCATCCGGCTACAGTTTGGCGTTGTCGGCAGGATTTACTCTGAGAACAGCTTCTTTTTAAAAGGTAACAATCATAGACCGACAGACCGACCGATGGAACAAAAGGTTACAGAACAGTTCCAAATAGCAACCAGACTACCCAAGCTGCCCAGATTTTCTGGGGAGAGCGGGGCCGAGCAGTTTGTAAAGGAAGTCAAGCAATTCCTACAACTGCAACCCATGCCAACAGCAGCAGCGGTCACCTGGATATTGGGCGCCTTAGACGGACGGGCTCGTCAGTATGTTCTAGACCGAGATGCCGAGACCATAGACACTCCCGATAAGCTGCTGCACCTGATTTTACAGAACTGGGGAGAGCAGCGAGAGGGCACGGCACTACCTGCGTCATTCTACCGCCGGCAACAAGGACTTGGAGAGACAATTGAGGACTATGCGACCGAATTAAGTAGTCTCTATATGTTAGCAAATTCGGCACCTATCTTTGATTACAGTTATTAACACTTCGCTACTTGCCTATCCCAAAGTCTATCTTTGATTACAGTTAACACTTCGCTGCTTGCCTATCCCAAAGTCTATCTTTGATTACAGTTATTAACACTTCGCTGCTTGCCTATCCCAAAGTCTATCTTTGATTACAGTTATTAACACTTCGCTACTTGCCTATCCCAAAGTCTATCTTTGATTACAGTTATTAACACTTCGCTACTTGCCTATCCCAAAGTCTATCTTTGATTACAGTTATTAACACTTCGCTACTTGCCTATCCCAAAGTCTATCTTTGATTAGTTATTAACACTTCGCTACTTGCCTATCCCAAAGTCTATCTTTGATTACAGTTATTAACACTTCGCTACTTGCCTATCCCAAAGTCTATCTTTGATTACAGTTATTAACACTAAATCTGTCACTTATGAATCGCCATCCATTAATCTCCAACACTTACAACCAAAACATATTCTAATTTCTCCGGAAATTGCCTCGGAGCCCATTCATCGTTTAATAGACGGGGTGCCATACATGGGGAAGTTCCGAACAGGACCGAATTTAGACTTTCTGAAGCCCTAGGCTGTACAAAGTCAATTTTTTAGAAAAATTTGACGTTTCTCAGTTGAACGAACACGTTAGACACGGTTTAATTTCCATTTAATTACAAAACCATTTAATTTTCTATAGTCGATGCAGAACCGAGTGGATCCATCTTTTTTCTTAACTCACACGATAGGTGATGAATATGGAGAGGATGATTTTCTATAATGCCTTCTTTTTCACAGTATTTATACTACTAGGCTCGTCGTCCACCTCATTATCTTCTATTACTACTGTGGAGCCGGTTCTTTCAAGTTCGTGCGAACCGTTAGTTCAAAGTAATAAATATGCCTAAAATCAAGTACTAATTTAAAAAAAAATCAAAATTTTTTTAATTGAAAAAAATGTCCGTTTCTACAAATTTGTAAATAAATTGCATAAATATTACTTTATAGTTTAGCCTTTCGGCAAAAATATAGCGAACAACATGAATAGTGAACCTCCAGAATCAATTAAGAGGGCAAAAAAAAAATAATCATGACTATTGCTGTTAGTATTTCAGAGGCTGAACGTGGCTTTAGTATAATGAACGTGGCTTTAGTATAATGAACGTGGCTTTAGTATAATGAACGTGGCTTTAGTATAATGAACGTGGCTTTAGTATAATGAACGTGGCTTTAGTATAATGAACGTGGCTTTAGTATAATGAACGATATTGCGACGAATGAGAGAAACAAATTGTAGGATACAAATTTATCGTGCCTGATGAGCATAAAAATTTTGGGCAAACCTGTAACTGCTTTTGATCCGGTACCTTATGTAAAAACCTGGTTGAGAGGGCATAGGGGCGCAAATGATACCAGAGTTAAAAATAGCGTACCTAGAAAATACTAATTAAACGAAGAGGAATTGTGGAAATTAGCGTAGTCGATTTATTTACACTCAAATTAATTCTGTTCTAACTACTGCTCAGCACTGCTGCGTCAATAATAAAAATGTAATTTAATTTTGCTTATTTGCTGCTTATTTATTTGCTTATTTATTTTCTTATTTGTTTATGTACTCAAAAGACTATTCTAAAGACTTCTTACGAAACAAAAATGAAATAGAAAAACTTGCTCTATTTGATTTCAAACACTTGAAAATGCCTTAAGAATGCCTTGGCGGATGGACCCGAAACTCCGCTGAAGGAGCTTCGTGTGCCCAGACGCCATATCCCTTAATCGTAATTTGACTGACTGTGGCGGTGACCGATATGGCATAATGGGACATACTAACTGCGAACCCTTTGTTATGAACTTGGCAATACACCGCTGTGTATGCCGCTACCGATTCCTTATTGTCAATTGTCTTATTAATGTCCCTGATGACACTCTTGATTATTTTGTTTCTGACTTGTTACCTGCCCCTGTTCCTGGTCCCTTTTAAAATATTCAACTAACATATTTATATGATAAGTCTTTCTCTTTCCTTCCTCTAGTATGACACCGTTGAGTTCCCTTATTTTGTCTATACTACTGTATACGGACCGTGCCAACGTGATCTTTGTAATTTACTCCTCGTGGAGTAACATCTTTACTCCCTCTAACAGTTTTATTACGGGCTTTCCGGTCAAACAACTTATGAGTCAAAACTCCTTTCCTTCCACTTCCAGCTCCCGTAGAGCTGATGTGTTGTAAGAATCAAATAACACAAAGGAGTGCACCAGTTAATATTCATGGATTTAATCCGTTGTATGCATGTTGCTTGGAAATGTCATAAGAAACAACAATTAATTATATCCACCCAAAAGCTCTCTCCTACTCTTGCATCCACAGCAATGGATACTCTCACTCAAAAAAACGATATCTTCCCACACTCTATCAACAGCACTCGTCACTGTCAACTCAACACTACTATCATTTCAAATATTTTTTTGCTCACGTGTTTTATTCCGACACACAACCACAGTCAAAAGTGGCTGAGACAAATCGTGGGACTCACTAGGGTCAAAACTAAAGGGACAAACCTATTATGGCTCATTCAAAATTATACACAGATACATAACTGAATTATGCGACCTGACTGTGGCACTAGGTATTAGAATAGCCAACTGAAGCCTTCTGTATCTACCTAGTTAACTAGAAAAAGCCAGCTGAAGCCTTCTGAATGTACCTAGTTAACTAGAAAAGCCATATGAAGCCTTCTGTATCTACCTAGTTAACTAGAATAGCCACCTGAAGCCTTCTGTATCTAACTAGTTAATTAGAGTAGCCACCTGAAGCATTCTGTACCTACCTAGTTAACTAGAATAGCCATCTGAAGACTTCTTTATAGTTCTAGGTATTAGAATAGCCAATTGAAGCAATCTCCAATGATTTAAGGTGGCCTATTAAAAAATAAGATGCTTTTATCAGCACTAACTTAAAAATAACAAAACACAAAAACTTAAAAAAATATCCTCACGGGGGTTTTCTTGTACGGCTGCCTGGATGCACTTTGTTGATAATGACCTAAGGTCATCCTAGAGTTGTTCTCACTGTCAGACACCGGAGTCACGGATGTGAATGCATAGAAAATACGTTACGTTGCTTGATCACGTGACTAGTCATACGAGTTTTGGTGGCATTGCACGAAGTGAGCACACCAGTGGTGGTTTGTCCTCGGCATGATATCACAGACATCCTTGAACTCGGAAGTAGAACGTTGAGGTTTAGTTGCCCTAGCTGTAGAGTCTAAGAGAAAAATAATTAATGGAGTGCATTCAAGTTGTATAAATGAAATAGTATAACAAGGTATGTTAAGATTGAATGAATAGACAGGGCAATCAGATTTGAACATTTCGGCTTAGAACCTTCCTCGGCAAACAAGACAAATAGAAGTAAGACAAGTAACAGAGCACAGTAAAAAAAACTTTAGAGATCTCCTTTGTTGTCGCCGGAAGTAGGATTACAGGAAGTGAAAGAATATAAATATTGGTACTGTGAAAAAAAAGTTAGAGAATCTTAAAGGAGCAAAATATTTAGGGATACATACAATCTAAGGAATAAGAAGAAAAAAAAGAAGAACTTTTGAAATATTAGTAGGAGAGTATTTGATTCATAGGAAATTATTAAAACACAGTAAGGTTAAACCTGAAAAAAAGAACCGCAACAAAACAACGAACGTGTCGGCAGGAAGCCTTCATCATCGAACAAACAGAAAAAAAAATAAAAATAAAAAATAAAAAAAATAAATATAATATAGCACTTATCTAGGAAGTAGTGTCCACGAGAGCAGCAAAAGATTTTCTCTTTTCATGTTTTCAAGTTATATTTCATAATAAAAGCAAGACTTTTAAATTTGGAAATTATAAGTTGTATGAGTCAATCCCAGACTGAATTCAAACCCACGATGGAGCACCGAAGGCTTTGTGACATGTAGACAATGAAAATTCCGGCAACTCCTGTGATCCCACTGTGGCAAAATTGTATCCGCCGCATCTTGATGTGATCTCTTGGGTTACCCAGATGCAGGCAGAGATCATTTGCTGAATAGCATAATCTTTATTCCTAAAAGAAAACACCCTAGTCACGTGATTACGTCCTACGAGCCTACACCACCGTTACATTGTGACGTCGACGCCACCGTCACATTGTGACGTCTACATCACAGTTACATTGTGACGTCTACACCACCAACACAAAATGCAATCGTTGTCCACGATGGATTGAGAAAGGGAAGTAACGTATTTAATTAAATGCTTTATGAAAAGATAAAAGTAGTTATCTCTCTTGATTTTTAACTTAACTGGATTTTTGAAAGAGGTCACTCTTGTTCTAAATACGTCCGCAGCAAATTACGCCATAATAAAGCAGTGGTTTTTCAAATTAAGCGATACCCCCCCCCGCAAAGAGAGCGTTAGGATGCACCTCGGGGGGGGGGGGGGCGGCAGTAAAAACTGTGCTTTTACTTTCGGCCGTGAAGAAATATTTTTCGATGCAATGGAAAGATATTACATAGTTTTCGGTGTTGCACTAGTACACATATTTCCACCCACAATCATCGGGTGGAGGCTGTACGTTGTGTACAAAGTAGGTACGTTTAATTCCGGTTTGTTTGAAGGAAAGGGAAGAACAAGGTATGTGGAATCTTGAATCGAAAGACAGGGCGATGAGTTAAAATGTTTCGGCTAAGTGCCTTCCCCAGCAGATAGGACACATGAAAATACAAGAAAAAGAACCTAGTTACACATTTAAGTGATCGCCATTGTCATTGCCGGAAGTTGGATTTTCCAAAACTAAGATGTCATGCAATAAAAGAATGCATGTATTATTACTGTGAGAAATAAGATCTTGACCCTATATTTATAACCCTCAATAATCATCTTTTAAACATATTATTATATTGTTTTTTTGTTAAGTTAAATTTTTTTTGTACCTTTTAGACGCACTTTTGCCATAAGGCAACATACCACTAAAATCATTATATTATAAAAAAAGGGTTTTTTCTTTGAATATTTTGTTTATATAGGTCAAATACATATAAAGTATGCAGTCATATATTTTTTTTACCATAAAAACCTAAAATTGTGTAATATAGGGCTAACGGACAAAAATATTTTGGAGATATTTAAAATATTTGAAACAAGAAAGGAAATACATGTAAAATCGATGTTGTTATGACCTTCACAACGTGACGGTCTACTTCCAAATGTTACGACCTTTCCACCATGTTACGGCCTCTCGTTGTCTAGGGTCTCTTCTCTAGGTCCATTCAATGACACAATTAAGTCCACAATAATTACTCGTAGTTCATATATCAGTTCTTTATTCACTTTGTACAAAACGTCGTCCCATCCAGGGTCACTACACACATCAAGTCTTCGACAGCAATTCTCTATCATTCCTCTGACATCTCTCTGGTCTCTCTATACAAAATCTCTCTATACAACCCCCGACTAATCAACACACTGACCTTTTATACACGCACTTGTTTATTCATATTTCCCTCTCAACCAATGACCATTCAGCCACAATAACACAATTCATAACACAACTCATGCACCCAAAAAGTGTTCACACCAACAACAGTGATTCTCACATTCAAACTCTCACCATGTATGGACAACCTTTCATACCAAGACATCACACTAAAAAATCATCTTCACAACATTCCTCCCTCCTTTCTTTGACATCACTTATAGTAGTGATGTCACACAAAATGACAAATGCAAATAACAATACCATGCGGGTTCCATAACTATAAAAAAACATGAGCTATCCCGGCATTAATGTCTTAACACATTGGTTTTGGAGTAACTACATCATCCGCAAGGTCACGCACACCACTAGCCCAATCGAGGCAGTTTAGTGTCTGAACACACTACTACTGACAGGCCTCAGATTGTTACATACAATAGTCATCTAATAAATACAATAGTCATGAGACCATAAATACAGTGTTCATGAGGTAATGCATACAGTATACATGAGATAATATATCCAATTGGCATAAGATAACTGACCCCATTACAAAACAGAAAAAAAAAATTCTTAAATTCTATAGAGTGAAAAAAAAATGTCATCATCCGTTATCCGTGTGGACAGCCATTAATTGTCCAACCTGAAAAGAACATTTATGAAGGCGGGACATTCCGCTTGTCAGACCTTTGCCTAAAAGCGTGCGCATTTTTCCACCAACCCACAACTCCCCTGTAAAATATCACATGTTTCAAGGATCTTGTCATACAGCCAATACAAAAACTCAACATAAATATCATCATAAACAAATCTTGTTTACATCCTGCTTCACTCAACTCAAAATAATTTCTACAAGCCTCACCTCCCAACGCATGGAAAACAGTCAACTCAACAAAATCATATTTTACACCAACAACATAATATTTCCCCCTGACCCCCGCATGACATAATATATCAAAATTAACATCAGTGACCCGATTTCTAACCTTCAACGCCACTTCGGGAAAAAAACTCACCTCCTCCACATAAACCCCGTGATCAAACATAACCCAGTTTGTCACAACATGATTGTCTGAGTCAAACTTGGACTCATCAATTTCAAGGTTCTCAAACCTTGAGCAACCATTGACCTCAAAATCGCAATTAAACTCAGCGCGTGGACTACGACCCTCGTAGGTCCACGTGACAACATCCCCAGTGACCTCAACTTTGTTAACACCTCGTCCGCGCACTGGGACCGACCTTGACAAGCTCACGACCTCTACGTCATGATTACCGTCGCTTGTCCAGGTTCTAATACCCTGAAAATCATAACACACCTCCACATAACTTAAATTTTCCCCACGAAAATTCTCCTGTACAAAAATCAACTTTTCCTCCTCCACAAAACTCACATTTTCCTCCCCAAGATTCGCATGCACACAACGACAATCTGCCTCCACTAAAAAGTTCGCCTCTCCCCGTACATTTTCATAATCAACAAAGTGTGCTCCAACAAATTGAATGTCCTCTTCAATATTACAAAACTTATTCTTATCACAAAAAGCTACATCACAAGCACTATCCTGTTCCTCAAAATTACTATCTGGTACATTATCAAACTTCAGGTCTTTTACATTGTCCTAATTCATATCCTGTACATTGTCACAAGTCATATCCTGTACATTGTCAAAATTCCTATGTTGTAACTGTACACATTGTGTGTACCGTGATTATACTATGTGTTCCCTTACATTCACCTCAGCACAACTAGCCAAAAAAAATTCAGTGTCTATACCTTCAGTAACCCTAGCCTGACATACCTCGGAATAACTTATCTCTTCTACAAATTCAGCAATTTCCCCATTAGACTCGTTTTCCCAGGCTGACAAAAGAACTGTATAACCCTCTACTTCAACCTCTATTCTCCCAGATTCTTCGACCAATTCCCCAGTTTCCTTACTACTCTCTACGGTGTCTAATTGATCCCTCTTTGTTTTCCCCGACTGAACAATTCCCCCTTTAAATGTACTGTTATCTTCAAAATAATCTTCTCCTATCCCTAACTGAAAAAATTCCCATTCTTCCTTTCGCCTACTATTGTCCCCTTTTTCAGTTTGATTTTTAGTCTCTGCCAACTCCACCCACGACTTACTCTCTAGGCACCATTTAAGTTTATTCTCCTTAACTTCCACTAATTTTTCGTTAACGTTATTCCCCCTTTCCCTAACCTCCTGATCTCTCTGTCTCTCAATCTTGCATCATTCAGCATACTCAGCCTCCTGTTTTTTTAATAGCTCCTTTTTTCCACTTATCATACATTTCCTGTTCTTCTATCTCTTTAACGCGTTCCCGTTCTTCCCTCGCTCTTATTACCTTGGCTAGTTCCTGGGCTCGCTGTTTATCACGCACTTGATCTTCTAAATCTCTAACGCGTCTTCGTTCTTCCCACTCTCGGTCTTCCCTTAGTCTTTTTTCCACCCACTCTTTGATTTTAGCTTCATCTTTTCTCCCTAATAATTCAGCCTCCTCCCTAAATTCTAGTATTAACTCCATGATCTCCTTTAAATCCATGTTACACTAATGTCTAAAAAAATTAATCCTAAAGAACTCAATAGCAATTACAAAATTTTAAAAAGATCATCAGCATGATACAACAATTCAAAATTTAGAAATTAAGCTAATTACTCGGTCTTGATACTTGATCTTTGGGAACCAGCGTACGACAGGCAGCAAGACAGCAGTGGTGGTGTCCAACAACAGCGGACTCAGCAACAGGCACACACCTCAGCAATGTCAAGTAGGCACAGGAACAGCAGCGTGCGGTACCAGCTGGACGAAGAAGCAGGAACGTTACAGGAACAGGTACGGAGACAGCAGCGGGTTACTGCACCGCAAGTGCAAGAACCATCAGGTACAGGAACTACATGTACTGGAAACAGCAAATACTGGAAACATGAGTAACAGCGACAGCAGCGGGTGACAGTTCAGCAGGTACAAGAAGCATCAGGTACAGGAAACATCAGGTACAGCGGTTTAAAGGTACTGGAAACATCAGGTACAGCGGTTGAAAGGTACTGGAAACATCAGGTACAGCGACAGCCGTGGGTGACAGCACAGCAGGATTAAGAAACATCAGCAACAGGATTACCTCAAATGGCGTACTTAAACATACTGTGGTAGGCAGGCCTGGTACAGGAACTCACAGGTTTTGGACGGGCCCCCAAAAGTTATGACCTTCACAACGTGACGGTCTACTTCCAAATGTTACGACCTTTCCACCATGTTACGGCCTCTCGTTGTCTAGGGTCTCTTCTCTAGGTCCATTTAATGACACAATTAAGTCCACAAAAATTACTCGTAGTTCATATATCAGTTCTTTATTCACTTTGTACAAAACGTCGTCCCATCCAGGGTCACTACACACATCAAGTCTTCGACAGCAATTCTCTATCATTCCTCTGACATCTCTCTGGTCTCTCTATACAAAATCTCTCTATACAACCCCCGACTAATCAACACACTGACCTTTTATACACGCACTTGTTTATTCATATTTCCCTCTCAACCAATGACCATTCAGCCACAATAACACAATTCATAACACAACTCATGCACCCAAAAAGTGTTCACACCAACAACAGTGATTCTCACATTCAAACTCTCACCATGTATGGACAACCTTTCATACCAAGATATTACACTAACAAATCATGTTCACAACAGATGTTCATTTATAGGAGAGTATTCAATCAATTCCAAATGGTGCTATTGTGCCGAAAAGCTAAATTAATGTGTTTTCCCTTCTAACTTTCTCTGGTGTGTTAGTGCAGGAAATCAATGCCGTGATGGCTAATCTGATATGCCTTTGTGTTTATCTCCGTTGAGATGGGATGAGACCGCGGAGAGTTTGCCCCGTTCAATATCACGAACCTTTCTGATAATCTTCTACCAGTTTTTTTCTATATTACAAGAGTGGCATCTACGGCACACAATCGCATTAATCACATTTCAAATAACACGGGTTGTTCGGTAGTCTCATTATGTTCTAAGGGTAATAACTCTTGTCTCTCGCTAGCCACACTTGATTTCCTCATTACGAAAAGCTGACACACTGTCAAATTATCTTCTTTTAAGTTCACAAAATGATTTCACGGTCTTATCAAGTCCAGCATCAAACTACACATTAGATTATCACCAACTTACTTAACACGAGGGCAGAGGACTGCCGACACTACACTATGACGACTCTCAACACACAGCGAGCCTTTGTAAAAAACATTTAAATTAAAAAAAAAAATATTTAATTCATTTTGCTTACTCGCAATGCTATCTAATAGTTCAAATCTCACTTTTCTATTTTTGCTATCTAATAGCTGAAATCTTACTTTATGATCACCCCTAATTTGTATTACTACGGCGGGATATGTTAGTCGACTCCTATGTTCTCCTGGATTGAGTCATTCATCAAGTTCCCACAACACGTTGTAAGGTCTTACTATTCTTAATATTAGTGAATAAACAAGTCGTTTTGTACTAACTATAGCTTTAATTACCAATGAGGAATACAGGCTGGAGCTACAAGAAACACATCTGTCTTCTACAACTTTCTACACAATAACTACCTAACGACTAAAAGTTACATCACACTACGGACTAGACAATACGTCACAATTAACATAAAAATGCGTCATTCAGACACGCGCGGGAAGTGCGTCTTTTCTTTCGCCTTTTCGTCCTCGAGGAACAGCAGCCGATCTTCATCGACGTCTGTGATTAGGACATAGGCCGCCTACAAGAGCCCTCCAGGCATCACGATCCTGAGCCAATCTCTCCAGCCTCCCCCAAGTGTGGCCAAGTTTCTTGGTATCCGCCTCCACTTCACGGCGCCAAGTGTTCCTAGGCCTGCCTCTTTTCCGTTTTCCTTGAGGGTTCCAATTCAAGGCTTGTCTAGTTATGCTGGAGGCAGGTTTCCTGAGCGTATGGCCAATCCATCTCCATCTTCTCTGGAGGATCTCTTGTTCTACCGGTTCTTGCTTTGTCCGCTGCCACAGTTTCTGGTTGCTGATTTTGTCGGGCCAATGAATCCCGAGAATCCTTCTTAAGCAGTTATTGATGAAGGACTGGATTCTCTTCATATTCCCAGCAGTGGTTCTCCATGTTTCTGCACGATACAGTAGAACCGGTTTCAACATTGTGTTGAAGGTTCTGATCTTCAGTTTGGTATTTAGGTGTTTGGAGGCCCAGATATTTTTTAGTTGTTGGAAGGCTGCCCGTGCCTTTCCTACCCTTATTTTGATGTCAGCATCTGTCCCACCTTGCTTGTCCACGATGCTGCCAAGGTAGACAAAGCTCTCTACCTCTTCGAGCGCTTCCTCTTTGAGCCTGATGGGTTCTGTATTGGTAGCGGCATTGACCTTGAGGACCTTGCTCTTCCCCTTGTGAATATTTAGACCAATACGTGCAGAAGTGTCTGCAATATTTCTGGTCTTCTCCTGCATCTGTTGTTGGGTATGGGAGAGAAGGGCAAGATCGTCAGCAAAATCGAGGTCATCAAGCTGGTCCCACAAGGTCCATTGAATACCATTCCGCTTCTGCTGTGTGGAAGTTTTCATCACCCAGTCAATGGCCAATAGGAACAGGAAAGGCGAAAGCAAACATCCCTGCCTCACACCGGTCTTCACCTGGAAAGCATGGGAAGTGCGTTCATTAACTAATAAAAACTCGAACACAGACCGCGCGTAATAAAAATGCATTCAATCGCAACAACTAACGAAGTCCCATACTTGACAGTTATTTGCTACTTTTTATATCAGCAACATTGGTGTGCAGCATTTGTATTTTCCTTTATTATCCCCCTTGGTTTCCAGTATAAATAGTCTCTTAGGAACTTCAATGTTGTTATTGTCCACAGTTAGTAATATAGGTAAGCATGCCTTATGGAAACAAAGTTGTATTTATTCATGTTCTTTTACCAATACACCTATTTTTTTTATTCATTCTTGTAATAACTATAAATTTATATTCTTCACTGAAGTTTGACAATAAAGCATTTATGAGTTTACGGTTTGTTACACACCAAAGCAAGATTTATATATTTTGGACTTAGTGATATCATTTCGCTATAACAAAATTCCCCATATAATGTTCTTGTCTCTAAGGGAAAGTGTGTTACATGGTAGGGTCGTTTTGTTTAAATACCTCACTGACCTAGCCTTGTCAGCATACCACCTTCAAGGAAGGGTGACATGTCGTTAGAATAACAAGGGGCCAGGCCAGCGTCTGCAGCGAACGTTTGGCCTACATTTAAGTTTAAGACAGGCGAAATGATTCGGTATAGGTACTTGTATTCCCCTACAGTTAGGGACAAGATGAGCATATCGCTGCGTGACTAGCTTTCTGTGGCATTAGCTAAGTACTAGATAGGGCCATCCAATAGTTAGCAGCAATAGTAATTCCAGGAACTTAGACTTGTGATAATAGTCTTTATATTACCGTGAGATCTAGATATTGTTAGTGTCAGACATTTATTCATTTCTTAATATGCAGATTTTATGTATCTCTGTTCATATTATATTCCATGTAATTAATTAAATTTACATAGAACACTGATTGTCTTCATTTTAGCAAGTAGGTCTAAAATCTAACTGTGTTATTAACACTGTTAGCCCCTTTTCAAATCCCCCTAGACCATGAGCTTGTTCAAATTCATTGAACACTATAGGGGGCGTAGCAATACACACAATACCAATCAGATTAGTAAGCCACCTAAGTAATCCCCGTGACTCAACCCACCCCACCGGATGACTAGACGGTCCTTGTCGATTAGGCGGACGAAAAACACACACACACACACCATACGTATCCTTTTTGGTACTTAGCATTATTCCTTAAGGAAAATTGATCATCTCTCTGACTATCTCTCTGACTATCTCTCTGACTATCTCTCTGACTATCTCTCTGACTATCTCTCTGACTATCTCTCTGACTATCTCTCTGACTATCTCTCTGACTATCTCTCTGACAATCTCTCTGACTATCTCTCTGACTATCTTTCACTCCTTGCTCCTCTTTCCCATGATTCCTTCTCGCATTTTATCGAAAATGTTTTTTTTCATATCCTTAAAGTACGTTGCTATGGTAAACACATTCTTAGTTCTCCAAACAATGAAATGTTCCTTAGCAACTGTGACGCTCTAAATAAACACATGATTCACAACACATTTTGTACCATATTCTAGTCTCATCACCAGCAGCAAGTTGTAACAATGGTAGATTTAAAGACAACTCAAGCAAGCTTTCAAATGTGATATAACTAGCTGTCTTTTCTGGTATTTCAGTAGCGTTATCATTCCATTATTGTTGGCGCAGCTTGAGACATGCTGCCAAAAATGACGAGAAAATAATGTGCTTGGCTTATTCCCGAGAGTGAAATCATACCAAAAAACCTTTTATCTATCCATTCTCAGTACTCGTTCTCGTCTCAGTATTCATTCTCCCTGGTATATTGGTTTATGCAATTAGTGTCGTCGTGTGTCTTCACGAGATGAGACGGGGTATGTGCCCACGTATTGAAAACTAAACTTTCCAGCTATAAAAAAAACGTAACTTTGCACACAAACATTTGATATAGAAAGCACATTTTAGACTTAACACACCATGCACACAGAGCACAGAGGGATTCCAAACATATAAAGCAATTAATCATTTGAGAAAAAAAGCCACCGGCAGAATCTTTGAATCATTGACTAGAATGTCCAGTTATTCGATGTTACAAGACTTGCAGGGTGTTTACATATGCAGGGAATCTGTAGTAGAAAAGCAATTTATCATAGAGCAATGGCCATCAGTTGGCCATCTTTATATGTATGTTGTAAGATGTAGACAATGTGATTTGTAGTCAATCCGTGCACTACATACGCACGTTTCATAATGACCACACGGCTCCAGTGCACTACAAGTGGATATGGTTTTTGTACTGAAATTGTTGCTTACGGTACACTCTAGATTGTTCCCAGACTACATCTCAGTCCCTGTGTCTCAGTGTAGTTTGGAGAAAAGGTGTACTTGTCTATTTCACAAAAGGTACTGCCAATTACTCCATAAAAATAAAACATCTGACTATTGACTGAAAAGCCTTCAATAGCTCACAAAGAGGGACATCATGAAATATCAACTGAGCTGATGGTAGATAGTAAATAGCAAATCCTACTGAATTGTGTGTGGAACCGTCCAAAGAAATTTGGGTTAGAGATTTATAGAAAACTTAAAAAATTAACATTAAAAATAAATAAAAATAATAAAAATCGAGGGAACTTTTCTTGAACTAACGCATGACAAAAAGTCTGAAAGTCTCTGGCTTTCCTTCAAACTGACCTTGTTTCTTAACATCCCTGGATAGCTACGAAAATTGAGGTTTTGAATCACAGAATTATTTCAAAATCTACTCGACCGAAAATACTCTCTATTGTCCTTAAGACTGAGATGTCTAAATGTGTATATTTAAAGAAATGTAAATGTTTCTAGTCATGTTCAAAGATTTTGTCGGTTAGCATCACCCTGATATACTTCTGTCTTGCACAAGTTTGACAATCTCGTGACTTTGCTGTTGAAAACTCTACTTAAGCTTTGCCAAAAATATATATTTATCACACTTCCATCTGTCTCTTACACTTTCGGCTCACTTGAAAACCAGCTTTGAACTTCTCGCTGATTCTTGTTGATCACATTTAGAGCGCATCCTTGAGGTGATCAACATTAGAAGGAAAATGTTAATGTTCTGATAAGTATGTGTGCACAGAATTTTCAAATAGAACACCCTATACTTTTCTTTGTGTAACATGCATAACCATAAGACCATGAACGTATCAAAATACGTGATCACGGCTTCAGCACGTTGTTTACTCTACTCCCCGCAATCATGGGATTTTTCTGACGCCTTACGTAAATCTAATTACACAACCAAATAACTTTTGAAACACTTCATGAACATTAGTAATCGCTAGATCAATAATTTGACAGCGTTTCATTCGATTAGCCCTGAACGTTTCCCACAGAGCTCTCTTATTGTTAGCACGGGGCCATTATTACTTTGCTTTCATCTTCTTTGAGTCTGGTTTCATGTTTGTCTTGATAGCATTTGTCATTTGATTTCTTTTTCAATTTTCAAGGAACATTGAAGGTTTAAATTTCCCAGTACACACAGATGATGGCAATAAATAATTTTCTGTTTTAATCTATGCAGTAGCGAGCATTGTTCCTTCTAAGCCCTATTGGTGTTGAGACTAGAAGTTGTGCTATCGTTGTTTGTGTCAGAGCGTGTGTCTAAGCCTGAGTGCGTGTATATGCCCATGTCCATGTGTATGTCAGAGTGCTTGTCTATGAATTCTCGTAAATCTAGACGTTTTCTCGATCCAACCGATGGCTGCAATGCAAACTGTAGTCTTTCGGCAAAAGCGTAACAGCTATATCTTCAGACAATGAAATATAAAGACAAGGTATGCTAAACTTGAATTCATGGACATGACAAAAGATTTTGGACGTTTCGGCTTAGAGCCTTCATCAGAAAACAAGACGAAAGGAAGTAAGACAAGTATGAGATCACACTAAAAAAACGTTAGAGATTTCCTTTTTGTTTCCGGAAGTAGGATTACAGGAAGTGAAATAATATAAATATCTTCAGAGCACACTGCATATTAAAGACAATGTTCTATCATAACAAGGCAAATATCTGCAGAAATAAGACAATGTTCTTAACAAGGAAGCCACATTTCAAATCATAATTCCGACAGATACAATTGAATGTTTTTTTAAACTCTCATTTCATTCATAATTTGCTTTTCATTTAAAAATGTGTCGCTTAAATCATCGTACGTTTTCATGAAGACCGGTTAAGTATTTCACACCTACGACTGTAGATTATGGCTCATTAGAGACATCAATTAAGTGCAATCTTCTTATAGCGGAACTTAAAAGGACATTTAAGGCGCTTGGTATGAAAGGTGAAATTAAGTACTGCGTCATTTCTTAAATAAAGATGAATTATTTTTTTTATAGAAATTGGAAGAATGGCTATCTAGGAACTTATTACAAGTTTTCATATTTTAATGACCTATTGGAAGAGGCATTTCCTCTTGAAAATTGCCCTCTTGATTATTGTTATAATGCAGGTACTTTGCTTTATTCCGAAATGCTCAGACATTTCTTCCAATTTACGAACATTTTAAAACCAATACGTTTTCCCGAATTCTTTCTTCAGCTTAACAAGCCACGCCTGCCTTTGATTTCGTGATCAATTATTGGCAATCACGTGACATAATGAGACACGCGCTCCCTCTATAATAATGTACGTTCTAGCCTCGCTTCTAAATTCTCACCTTACAGTACACGATGTATTTGAAAATGTCAGAAATTAGAAGATTTCACAAAATATGTGATTTTCCGCTAGTCTTCAATTAAATAGTCCCAAAGCGAAATGTTTCATTTATGAAGAGTTGTTGTTATTCGTCAAAAGCGTTGGTGTTATATGATGGCATTTTGGCAAGGTGCCAACTATAGTATGACGACTGTGCAGACGCTTCCAGGGGTTGTTACATTTGTTTATCAAACCATAAGCAAAGAGAGAACACAATATATTGTGTGGATATTCGAATGTTTTTTCATACCAGGGGTATCGTATCTTGGTATCGTAGGCAACATCATCTCGATTGTAGTCATTCTAAGACTAGGCGTCAAGAAATCGTCCAATATTTTACTGATATCCCTGGCGGTGGCCGATTTCTTCTATCTGTTGGGCACGAGTAAGACAATGGACTTGATTGATCAGTCTACTGGAGGAATGTATCGCCCCAATTCTTACCTTGCTGGCTACGCCATGTTTGTCTTAACTTTGATCTTCAGGTTCGTCAGTTCCGGTCTGTTCGTCTCACTGATGCTGCCAGTCCTGATAACCACAGAGCGACTTATCGCAATCCTCCAGCCTTTGAAATTTCAGCTGATCGTAACTCGTAGAAGGACGTGGGTCGCTGTCCTTTCTGTGTACATTCTGTCGATGGCCTATGCCGGTTTCTACTTATCGCTTTTCGACTACGTGTTTACGGTTGGCCAAAACAACACACTCGAAGGCAGTGACGTCCCCACTGATTACTTCTTCAGTCACAAGGAAATCTACTTTGGCGTGAATGCGGCCATGAACAAGATTACTGGACCGATCCCACTGTTTTACGTTCTCGGCGGTTGCGTTGTGATCGGGATCAAGGTGCAGGTGGCGTCCAGATTTCGTAAGACCACTTCCCGGTCCAGAAAAGTGTCCAGCGGTGGAAGGACGACACGCACCCTGTTGTCCGTCTGTGTGGTCTACACACTGACCAACGGATTCTCCTTCCTTAACTATGAACTCAGCAACAATTTAATATACGAGAAGACTAACTTGGAACTTGTTCTGATGGAGGTGGAAGCATTCCTTCAGTGTGTCAACAGCGCATGCAACTATTTAATCTACGTCGTATCTAATCCCAACTTTCGCATCCTTACCTGTGGGAGATGCAGCATTGTTGTCAAGAAATGAAATTCTCTTTGAATCAATATAATTATCAAATGAAAAAAACAACAGTTAAATAAAAATAAAAAAGGTTAATTTTAATTGCCTTTATAATAGTCTATAGGGTATCCTTAACATGTATATATATTTATATACTAAATAGGTGGGATTTATGATAATCTAAAAAAATGAATAGGAGTTATGCATGTTTGTCTTTACGGAATTTCAACTTACACCATACAAGACAGAGGGTGGTAATGTATTTAATTGTTTAAATAACCAGAATTTTTGCACCGTCTTCGCTTGAAAAACCTAAAAGAAACTAATTATGTTAAAATCAAATTAAATTTCTTTTTTGAATTTACGGAAGGCTTATTGTCTGTGTGTATATTTTTACCGTTTAAAAGCAACGATATTTTCCAGCAGTAGCAACCTCTGATAGAATACAATATGTCCAGGGGTTATTTTGTAACAAAAGGTTCGGATCCTAACATCCCATTTAAATGAGCTTAGTAGTTCCATAACTGTTTATTTTATATATAAAGGAAGAGACATCAGCACTCATTCGTTGTACACTTGTTCTCAGGGGCGTAGCTTGGGGGATGCGGACCACACCGGGTGACACACACCTTAGCTACGCCACTGCTTACTCTTTTACATGTACTTATGTTATGAATTGTTGCCTTGTTCCCCTGCAGGTCATGCCACTGAAGAAAGTGCTTAACACTACACTTGAATCATTGTCCCAGATAAGAAATGTCCGCCCCCCCCCTCCCCCAGCCTAAGCGTTTAAAACTGCTGTCTCGTAACTTCAACCCCCCTCCTCCCCCCACCTTCACTCCCCCAAGTTTTATTGCTTCGTTTTAAAATATCGACCTGCAGTGTTTATCACTGGAGGAATCAGGCCGATAAAGGGTTGCACTATATCTTCTGATTGTTTTAAAAGAATATGTGGCACAGGACACTGTCTTAAATTCACATGCCACCCCTCCCCGACACCCCCAGTTTATGTAGCCGCCTCAGCTCTAAGTGATCTGGCCTTACCGTAAGCCACAAAAACAATACGGAAAAAAACCGTTTCCCTCGGTTAAACCTAGTGGACGAGAAAAAGACATTTATAGGAATAGTTTGTTGGTTAGCTGCGACATTCCCGTCCCTTCAGTCCGTTCAAACAAATACGTTTCTGGATTTTATTGAAACAAAACATCTTTTCAGGCAAGTAAATCAACTAGAGATCATTGTTTTTGTCATGTTTTATATAATTCATACCATTTATTATTTATTTCACTCTACAATCTGTTAAAGTCCCTAAAAATAATGCCACCAATTCCCACAGCACCGTCATGTACTTAATGCTGTTTGGTTGTCGACTCAGTGCTTGGTAAGGTTAAGTCACAGAGCTGTGAAGAGTCTAACGGGTACTCTTAATTAACTCATAGACTACAACAACGCTTCTCTGTCACTGCCCTTTTTTTATCAACATTCTTTTATTGTGCTGCCAACCTGTTACACTTAATACAGTGTGGCGTAGTGACAGCAATTCGAAATAAAAGAAAAATAGAAAAAAATTCTCGCGTAATAATGACTTAATGCATAACATCTAATTTAAATTTATTATCTTTTTTTTTTCAATTAATGAATTCCACTTGTAAATCTCGTCTTGATTACTGAATCCTATTCTGCAATTCTGATACTGACATATTTATGTAAGATTCACAATTTTTAAAAAAAAAGTGTTTTAACAACATGTTCGAAACAAAATTGAAAGACTTCCTGGCACGCTAAGAAATTATCGTAATCATCGTCGAACATGTGTCTGTTTGTGTGACCGGGGTTGGTGAGTAGATAGATCTTTGTAACAGCTTATATTGTGTCGCATTGTATGGCATATTTCCGTCTACGAGAGACGATAGATTTATCTTTTCTGATTGCAGCTCTTGGTGTGGCTAGTGAGACCGATCCTCGAGTGGCAGTCTCTTGTGCATGTCCCACACACGAATGTGGTGGGGCAGTGTTTTCTGGCCTTTCTCTGCGCTCTCTTTACAGCTGCTTCCGCAATAATGTTACACTTATTACAGTGTGACTTCGTAATATAAAAAAAATGCACCAGCAAGTTGACTTCTAGGTTGTGGGCTGAATGAAATACAAATCTTACTTTAGCACAGTGTTACTACAAGGTATTAGAAGATGTCTATATTATCTACTAAATCCTAATACAATTATATTTAATTAATTGAAAAGTAAAAAGGAGATATTTCCCTTTAAAAAGAAAAGCCTGTAAGCTAATATTATTGAAGTTAAGAGTATCGTACATCTGTTGTATAGATCATCACCTGATGGTCATAGATTCTTGCACTGACTTCAACACAAGGACAAAGACAAAAAACACAATGACCGACTGGCCGCCAAAAAGACAGCCCAGTAGAAGAGATAGACGATGTTCCTTACCGGTCATACCCACCACAGTTCGGCTTGGCGGATCTTTGATACCGAGACTTTCGGTGAGTATCTCACTTAACTCCATCTTCTGTCTCTCTGATGGCATCTCACTTAACTCCATCTTCTGTCTCTCTGATGGCATCGCACTTAACTCCATCTTCTGTCTCTCTGATGGCATCGCACTTAACTCCATCTTCTTTCTCTCTGATGGCATCTCACTTAACTTCATCTTCTGTCTCTCTAATGGCATCTCACTTAACTCCATCTTCTGTCTCTCTGATGGCATCGCACTTAACTCCATCTTCTGTCTCTCTGATGGCATCGCACTTAACTCCATCTTCTTTCTCTCTGATGGCATCTCACTTAACTTCATCTTCTGTCTCTCTAATGGCATCTCACTTAACTCCATCTTCTGTCTCTCTGATGGCATCTCACTTAACTCCATCTTCTGTCTCTCTGATGGCATCTCACGTGACTCCATCTTCCATATCTCTGATGCCATTGTTTAGCCTCAGCGGTAGAAAGTTCCCAGGAAAGGTTTTTGTGATTCATTATAAGGTACCGGGTATTTGAATCGAGCACAATCTAATTATATCAGCAATAACAGCTGGATGAGTTTCATATTAAATACAGGCACAACCAGTGACCCCGTCACTTAGTTCAACTGTTGTAAATAATTTACAAATAATATAGTTGATCAATGTTACGACCTGCTAAGAGTGGATAAGCAGCTCATTGGCTTCGTTACGTCTAGGGGTAATTATTCAACAAATCAATGATCTATATGACATATGGTTCTCTATTTGAATAAACAGCATGTCTTCTTTCATCCGCTTTCTCTCTGCAACTCCATTACTACTTCTACCAAACCATAACAATTAACGTCATCTCCCATGCCCAAATACGTCACAAATACAAAGCGCACAGCTACACAAATACTCTCCACACCAAAGCACGAACAAATCGTTAACACACATCTGCCATGTAAGATGTTGGGGGACGTCGCTCTTCGTAAGTGGCCGGCCAAGAGCTTCGTGCTCAGTGCCGCTTCTGCCGATTGTTTGCCATGTAAGATGTTTCCCTCTGGTGCTTATTGATTAAGCGCTACGTTTTGTCTAAGACACTAATAGCCAACAGTTATTTTGACAGTATTATTAAGATTATAAATAAAACAAGATTCTACTGAATGACTGAATAATTTATTTGAATAAAGCTTTGCTAAACATAAACTATTTACTGCGAACTACAAATAAATAAGAAGAAGATGGTATATGAAGAATCACCCATTCACTGATTACTGTATCTCCAGGACAAGAATCACTCATTCACTGATTACTGTATCTCCAGGACAAGAAGCCTTATACAGCTGCCATTTTGCACGTTGCTTCCTCTTATTGTCTAGGCGTGAAGAAGACTTTTTTTTTTTTTAAATTCAGCATTTACGTGGCCTAAAAATGTCCTGAGGCCAGTCTTTGCTTTATGACATTTATATCCAAAAATTCCCATTATTCCGTCCGACCCGACGACAACTTTCAATTTAAGCGACTGCTATTTACTGTCAAAGTCTGGCTTTGAAAGTGCCCGGAATGAATTTAACGAATTGCTTTTTTTTCTTTCTCTCTCCACCCCCCACTGTCTGTTGAACATCTCACGTTAACTTGTAGGCTCACGTGACTGCCTGGTGTCGAATGTTGAACAGTCATCTAATTTTAATGTCAGACGACTATTTGTTTAGCTATTTTCCCTCACGGCTTCACAATCTAAGTAGAGTTTATTATTGTTATTATTATTAGAGGTGGTTTTATATAGCGCAGTACCCCAGCCCAGGGCTAGGTTTACTGCACTTCGCATAAAAATTAGTGTCAACTCCGATGTCTTCGGGATTGAGTCATTCATCAAGTTCCTACAACTCTACCAATTATTAGTGAATAACTCAAGTCCTTTGTACTAACTATATATTTAATAATCAATGAGGAATACTGTCAAGGTGTAAGAACCCTTGAGCGTCTGTATTGTGCCTGATACTGATAGCGTATCGGAGTATAGGCGTAGGATACGAAAGGCAAAGGGGGGAGTACGGTAGGGTATGCAGGTGGTCAGTAGAGCAGGGGAGAGCGAGTGGGTAGGACGCTGACCGGATCAGTGGTGTAGTGTTATTGTTAGTTGGTGTTAGTGGTAGTAAATAGTAGTGTTGTGATCCATCTAGTATGTGTGGTTCTTTGGCTAAGTTTGTTAGCAGAACCCACATTACTAAAGTGAGAACTTATTAGATTAGAGAGTATTGAAATAAAAGTTAAGAACTAATAACTGGAAAGAACTCTTAGACTTTTGTGTCCGGTGTTTGTGTACAGTGACAGTGTGTTAAAATATAATAACCCCTAGACAACGGCTACACGAATCCTAATTCGTGACAAATACAGACTGGAGCTGCAAGAAGCACATCTCTCTTCCCTAAGGTTCCACACAATAACTGCCGCACGACTAAAACTTACATCACACTACGGACTAGACAATACGTCACAATTAACATAAAAATGGGTCATTCAGACAAGCGCGTTCATTAGCTAATAAAAACTCTTTCACACACTGCGCGTAATAAACATGCATTCAAACGCAACAGTAACAAATGAACTCCCATACTTGACTATTAGCACGTACAGAAACGGATACATTTAAAAACCACAATTGGTGAGAAGCTTGACCTCACCACCCAAGTACTACTACCCCTGTCCAGCCATGGACAACACCCAGTAGAATCGAGCGTTGTTTATCAGTCAGAGGGGGGTGAGTATGAGTCGGTATAGTACAGTTTGAAGAGATGGTTCTTGAGGGCAGTTTTGAAGGATGTGACGGTGGTTATATTGCGGAAGCGTAATGGGAGAGAATTCCAATGTCTTGGGGCACAGAAAGAGAAAAATCGTTCACCATATGTTGTAGTGTGTGTTCTGGGAATAGAAGGAATACGCGTGTCTGCGGGGGAACGAAGCTTTCGAAGGGGTGAATAGACAGTAAGAAGCTCAGTAAGATAGGAAGGACAGAAACTAGATAAAAAGTTGTGACGGAGAACAGACAGCTTGTACTCAATGCGTGCCTGCATAGGGAGCCAATGAAGTGAGTGAAGTAGTGGAGTGACGTGATCACGTTTCTTTGCTTTTAGAACTATGGGTCCATAGTCTTAATAATAAATAAACCTACTTGTATTTCTTGAAAAATATCATTTTAAAATGTACCTTGTAATCAGCTGAGATTTTCACTGAAGTGCTATAAACCGTCCTTTTCTTCATCTCTGCCTTCACTCTAAACATTATGTAAAGAATACTAGTACCGACATCAACGAATGAAGCATCATTTTCACAATGTGCCGATTGTTCCCATCGAATGTCGCTCACAAATTTTTTTTAAAATAACTTTCTTCCTTTAATACTAACTGGACCGAAGGCTTACTCATATCACGTGACAAAACAAGGAAGTGACTAATCCAAGTCCATTCATCAATTTCTTTCACACGTTGCAATTCGTCGTTCTAGCACTGAATAAACTCAAGTCTTTTACCACAATAAAGGCCACTTTATTATTATACAATTAAATTCACAAACTGTTAATTCCATACACACACACAGTAATAACTAACTTAACAAGCCGACCAAGTTTTGGTTATTGCCCCCCCCCCCCCCCCCAACCGAAAAACAAAGGAAATGACACCCCTGATGGGTAAAGTCTATAGTAGTTGATTGATCATTTTCATCTTGCGGCACTGATATACCAGACGAGTCAAAATGATCCTCATCTAATCATTCAGCAATTAAAATAGAAGCATTTTCAGTGTGAGCAATAATAGCCATAAGCTCTCTCTATCTCCTTGCAGCTGCTCCCATTGTTCGAATCCTTTTTTGTTGAGGAGCAGGTACTAATTCTTACAATTTCTTAAAAAGACATTATATTATCAAAATCGGAGTAGCTTCCCTTTGTTCATGAAAATTTAGTTAAACAGGAAGTGAGGGCTCAGGAGGGAACGAGTTCAAGATTACAAATTTTAATGGAGAAAACATGAATGTTGACGTCAATGAGCACAAAAATACGTCAGCAATTCAAGCGCGGAAAGATCGTTCACTAACTAATAAAACTCTCAAACACACACCGCGCGTAATAAAACATACTATTCAGTTGCAACAATTATTAATGAACTCCCATAATAATAATCTCTTAAATATATTACGCTTCTGGTATGACTTGTGGAATGCTTCCTAATTTACTGCTTCCATTTCCCGCTCCTTTATAATCAGCGAATTTTCTATTGAGAGTATATTACAAATAATTCTATATGTTTGAAAGAAAGTAAGGTTCAATAATGAGTTCAATAGCGTGCAAAATATAATTCCCGATAACTATGCTAAATGATTTTTTTTTCGTATGACGCAACTGCGTTTGGCGCGTAATATTTTCGGAAAATGAAATTGTCTCAATTTAGGTATGGTGTAAAAAATATTCGGTTTAAAAGTGGTTGAGACATCAGGATATTTATTAGACATCAGAGTATTTAATATAGTTCATGGGCGTGAAATAACAAGTGTGCAGTGACGTATCATGTGGGAGGGATTCTTAAATGTGCGTGACTTGAGTTCATGTTTTGTCAATTAACTTTAGTAGATGGGGGGAAGTTCCCGCATTGCTCTCACAGGAGTTTGGCGGGTTATAACTAAAAATTGTGGCTGCTTCCCAATAGGCGAATTTGGTGCTGAGATTATTTTCTTAGCAATTGCTATATCCTGTGTATAGAAAATGGCGTCCTTAATAGTGTGTTAGTAATGGAGTTCTTTATTTAATAGAGAGACGTTTGCTACAAGAATCATTGGTTTGTAAAATAATTAATAAAATGAATGATGAAATGAACGATAGATTTTAAAAAAAAACGGATGATGAAGGCAGTGCACTCTCACTACGACATAGGGCACGGGTATGGTGTAGGACTATCTTTAGGACTGTCTGCTTTCTATGCATTTAATATAAATTGAAGATCCGATAAAGCTATAGTTCTCAGGACCAATAAAGCTATAGTTATCAGAACCAATAAAGCTATAGTTCTCAGGATCCGATTTTTCTCAAGTTTACAAATAAAAATTTAAAACCGTCAGCCACCCACCAAACGGCTACAGTTTTTTTGCGCTGTTGGCAGGATTTCTTTGAGGACAGCTTTTAAAGAAAAATGACAATCAGACCAACAGAACAATCATAGCGAAACAGATGGAGCCAAGGGCCATAGAAAATTTTCCCCTCACCAGCAGTATACCCAAGCTGTCCAAATTTAATGACGAGAGCAAGGCAGGGCAGTTTGTGAGGTAAGCAAGACTGCTCCTGCAACTTCAAACGATGCCACAACCTCTGAAGTAGAACTGTCTATATGACCTACACAGTAACAATTTAAACCAAACCAGTTTTTAATTACAAGGTAGAACTTCTGCAAGCTGATGTACAATCTGAAATTTTATTAAAAAGAGAATGTGATCCAATGGTTCTTGGAATACGAAGGATGACCTCATCATCAATGGTGCCGCTTTGGGACAGTGTGCTGCCAAGATATGAGAAGTCATTTACCACTTTAAACCCCTCGCCATATACTTGAACGTTGGGCTCAACATAAGGTCTTCGAAAAGCTGGTTGGTAAAGGGAGAGACCATATTTTGTGCAGACATTTGAGAAATTAGTAACCAGGCGTTTGGTGTCAGCTTCTGTTCCAGCGTTAAGGGCACAATATTCGGTATACTGAATATTCCTGATGATGTCTGTCAGGGTCTTGGCTTTGGCATGTAGCCTCTTGAGAGTGAATAGCTTATCATCAGTTCGGTATGTGAGGAAGGGCCAAGTAGAAAAAGTATGAGATAAACCTGGCATTATTTTTGATGACCTCCCTTGAATCATTCCTGTAAATATCATTCATGACAAATGTCCAAAAGTGTTTGTTTTATAGTTACCTCGGGCAGCTTTTAAGGTATTTAAATAAGAATTTAAAAAAAAACCTTAAAACTCATTTATCTAAAAACTGCAAAAAAAATAATAATAATAATAATAATAAAGTTTATTTAAAAATCACGCTTCATCCCCAAAGGCTCGAAGCGCGTAAAATAAATCCGATGTTAGATGTTCGAGAGGCCTCACTGCTGCCTGTTAGGCGCACGTGAACTCCATCTCCCCATCTCCGGGTTTTCAGGATGATACAGGTTTGTGTGAATTCAGTAGGTAGGTAAAATGACGGCAAAGTGGTGCACGGAAAATGTTAAATTAGTCCAGTGCCACTGCTGAATCTGGTAACGCTCCGATGTTAGATGTTCGAGAGGCCTCACTGCTGCCTGTTAGGCGCAAGTGAACTCCATCTCCCCATCTCCGGGTTTTCAGGATGATACAGGTTTGTGTGAATTCCGTAGGTAGGTAAAATGGCGGCAAAGTGGTGCAAGGTAGTTACATGTCGGGTGTACAAACTACATGTTTCACTATTCCGTTGTTGATACTACAGTAGTTTTTGTTAACATATATTGCAACCCCTTCCTTTGGATTTGATGCTGTCGGTTGTTCCTTCGGCACGGAAAATGTTAAATTAGTCCAGTGCCACTGCTGAATCTGGTAACGTTTCGTTAAGCCATGTTTCTGTCAGGCACATTAAAGAGCTCATACGAAATTGATAGAAATCCTTACAGAAACAACCCACATCATCCATCCTGTTAAGTAGTGATCCAACGTTTCCCAAAACAACATGTGGAAGAAAGGCTCACTGTCCTATGTTTCTGCATTTGAAACGAATGCCTCCACTTCTTCCCTGCTTTCTTCCTCTCAGTCGTGAATTGGTCGCCATTTGTTGTTGACATGGCGGAAGTTTACAAAAATGTCGGAAGTGACATCTTTATACCAGGCTGACTATTTTGATATCCGAAGTCCATATTAAAGCTGTTTCCCGCGAAGAAAAAGACACGAAACATACAAGAAAATCGTCCGTAGTAGATCAATTTGTACTTGAGTGAAACACAATCTAACGTGTAAAAACTGTAAAAAAACTGAAAAAGATGCACTGATGCAATCGAGTCGCCTGCAGAGCAGCACCCCGGAAGTAGAGTATACTTGAGTACTTTTTCTACTCGGTCCTTCTTATTCCATCACCCCACCCTTATCTCTTTCTTTCTCTCGCTCGCTCTCTCACGCTCTCTGAAGGCATCAGTCAGCATGGAGGAAAACAGACTGAAAAGTGTTGTGTTCAGGACACAACATTGTTGGTCACCATTTGTCAAAGGGAATGGTTTAAGCGTCTCCCCATTTTCCCGACCCCCAGCCTGGATACCATCATCAAATTACCGCACCATTGAAATGAATTTTGTGGTACATCAATATATTTCTTAAACTTCCGAATACCCTCTTTTATTAATTCAGAAATTTAGCGATTCTTAAAATAATCACGGCTTATTTAAATTAGGTTACGATTATGCAATGATTAATAGTAATTTACGTATGCATCGCAAAATTACTGATTGTCGTAACATCAAATCTAGTGACGTCAGTTTATTCTCTTGTGAGTCCCTCCCTTTCTCTTTTGGTCCTGGCGGACTGGGAAATTGGACACTGACGAAACGTTGAATCGTAGTATCTTTATGTAAGAGCTGTAAGATCTTAATATCCTTGTGTTCATCTAGCCACGACTATACATGTGTACTATGGTAGACTTTGCCCCTTACCTCATCTCATGGGCCAGTGTTAACAATGACAACCAATACCCATACACCAACACCAACAGGCCGGTTAGTTGTACAATAATGTTTATTCTCTAACAACTATCGTCGAGAAATATAATAATGAAGTCGTTCCAGCCAAATGCACTAATCAACACACTATTGTACAACGGCCATCAATGCACAAGGATAACAACCACTAAACTAACACGTTATTTCCACCAACCCAAATACGTCACAACATTATCACACAAAAGATGCAACTACACATATACCTAACATCTTTTACATACCAAACATGACAACAGTGAGCTACGTATAACAACAGTGATCTCATACCCCTGACAGACACTATCCTTAATATTTCAACACTATTGACATCATATCTCGTAAAGTGTTAATTGCTGTCAATGAAATCTACAACTATTTTTGACAAGAACTCAGTGTCTGATGACTTTGGGGTCAGCACTGAGAGAAGCATTTGCCAGATTTTTGACTGATTTCAAATTCTATCAGGAGGAACATTATTATAGCTATGGACTGCAAACTTTGCAAACTCCTTTCCAATGATATTCTCTGCATAACTTTGCTAACTTTTCTGTGTCTATTTAATGCGATACTCTTTGTTTACCTCTCATGTGTGTTAGTTTTATTGGAAGCGGACTCTCCTTCAAAACTATAACATCTCCTCCTTCTCAGCACTATATTAGTTAGCACTTGACTCTTCTCACCAAGGTAAAGTGAGGTTACATTTTCATTTATTTCACCTAAGCTTTTTTTTATTTATGTATTTTAGCATTAAGCAGTGTTTAAATTATTTTATACAACCACGTCAATAAATGTATAATATGCCAATAACAATATGATTTTATTTTTCATGGGAACGGATTAATCATTATCCCTTTATTTCTCATGGGAAAAATACGTTTGGTTTACGTCCTGTTTGATGGAAGGATCCAAAGATCTGGAATGGATTAAGAACGTATACCGAGGTAACACTGTAATTAAATTGGCACCTTTTTAAAATAACATTAACTTTCGCGCGTGCGCATTGACAGACGTGACGCTTACATTTAAAAAATCATTCCCGTTGCCGTTGTATTGAACTTCTCTTATTCACTTAATGATCACCTTATACAAGACTTCACATTTTTCCTAATGTTACGACCTTTCCCACGTGTTACGGCTTCCAAAGTTACAGCCTTCATACGTCCTGGCCTACTCTCGTTGTCTAGGGTCTCTTCTCTAGGTCCATTCAATGACACAATTAAGTCCACAATAATTACTCATATTCTTCAACAGCAATTCTCTATCATTCCTCTGTCATCTCTCTGGTCTCTCTATACAAAGTCTCTCCATCTCTCGGTCTCTCTCTCGACTAACTAACACACTGACCTTTTATACACGCACTTGTTTATTCATATTTACATCTCAACCAATGACCATTCAGCCACAATAACACAATTCATAACACAACTCATGCACCCAAAAAGTGTTCACACCAACAACAGTGATTCTCACATTCAAACTCTCACCATGTATGGACAACCTTTCATACTAAGACATCACACTAAAAAATCATCTTCACAACATTCCTCCCTCCTTTCTTTGACATCACTTATAGTAGTGATGTCACACAAAATGACAAATGCAAATAATCGTCAACATTATGACAAAATATATGGAAAAGTACATCTTGGGCCAGATCATAAACTACACTTACATGATCACCCTCACTAGTAATCAGTAATCAAAACATGACTTAAACAAAATGTGACCGTGCCAAAAAATTATTTCCCAAACCTAACGTTAGTTATGTCAGCCTACCAAAGCATTAATGTCCAACACATTCGTACTTTGGGTGTACCCATACCAACCGCAAGGACACGCACACCACTAGCGCAATCGAGGCAGTTTCGTGTCTCAACACACTACTACTGACATGCTAAGCAACCTGAAATTCTTCCATACAACAGGCATAAGATACTACAGTCAAAAAGCAAAAGGAAAATCCATATAATATTCACGAGATAATACATTTCATAATGGACCCTATTCCAAACCAGAAGAAAAAAAAATTATTCTTAAATGCTAGAGTGAAGAAAAAAAAATGTCATCATCCGTTATCCGTGTGGACAGCCATTATTTGTCCAACCTGCAACGAACATTTATGAGGACGGGACATTCCGCTTGTCAGACGGTTGCCTGAAAGCGTGCGCATTTTTCCACCAACTCACAACTCCCCTGTAAAATATCACATGTTTCAAGAATCTTGTCATACAGCCAATACAAAAATTCAACATAAATATCATCATAAACAAATCTTGTTTACATCCTGCTTCACCCAACTCCAAATAATTTCTACAAGCCTCACCTCCCAACGCATGGAAAACAGTCAACTCAACAAAATCATATTTTACACCAACAACATAATATTTCCCCCTGACCCCCGCATGACATAATACATCAAAATTAACATCAGTGACCCGATTCCTCCCCTTCAACGCCACATCGGGGTAAAAGCTCACCTCCTGCAAATAAACACCGTGACCACTGCAAAACCCGTTTGCCAAAACATTATTGTCTGAGTCTAAACCGGACTCCACAATCTCAAGGTTCTCAAGCCTTGAGCAACCATCGACCTCATTATCACAATTGAACTCAGCGCGTGGACTACGACCCTCGTAGGTCCACGTTAAAACGTCCTCAGTGACTTCAACTTTGTTAACACCTCGTCCCCGCACTGGGACTGACCTTGACAAGCTCACGACCTCTACGTCATGATCACCGTAGCTTGTCCAGGTTCTAATACCCTGAAAATCATAACACACCTCCACATAACTCAAATTTTCCTCACGAAAATTCTCCTGTACAAAAGTCAACTTTTCCTCCTCCACAAAACTCACATTTTCCTCCCCAAGATTCGCATGCACACACCCAAAATCTGTCTCCACTAAACCATTCGCATCTCCCCGTATATTGTCACAAACAACAACTTGTGCTCCAACAAAATGAATGTCCTGTTCAATATTACAAAACTTATTCTTATCACAAAAAGCTACATCACAAGCACTATCCCGTTCCTCAAAATTTCTATCTGGTACATTATCAAACTTCAGGTCTTTTACATTGTCACAATTCATATCCTGTACATTGCCACAAGTCATATCCTGTACATTGTCACAAGTCATATCCTGTACATTGTCAAAATTCCAATGTTGCAACTGTACACATTGTGTGTACCGTGATTCTACTGTGTGTTCCAGTACATCTACCTCAGCACTACTAGCCAAACAAAACTCAGTTTCCATATGTTTAGTAACATTAGTATGACCTTCCTCTGGATAACTTATCTCTTCTACAAATTCAGCTATTTCCCCATTAGACTCGTTTTCCCAGGCTGACAACAGAACTGTATAACCCTCTACTTCAACCTCTATTCTCCCAGATTCTTCGACCAATTCCCCAGTTTCCTTACTACTCTCTACAGTGTCTAGTTGACCCCTCTTTGTTTTTCCCGAAAGAACAATTCCCCCTTTAAATTTACTGTTATCTTCAAAATAATCCTCCCCTATCCCTAACTGAAAAAGAATATGGCTTATAAACACTTTCCTCAAAATAATCGTCCCCTATCCCTAACTGAAAAAATTCCCATTCGTCCTTTCGCCTACTATTGTCCCCTTTTTCAGGTTGATTTTTAGTCTCTGCCAACTCCACCCATGACTTGCTCTCTAGGCACCATTTAAGTTTATTCTCCTTAACTTCCACTAATTTTTCCTTAACGTTATTCCCCCTTTCCCTAACCTCTTGATCTCTCTGTCTCTCAATCTTGCACCATTCAGCATACTCAGCCTCCTGTTTTTTTAATAGCTCTCTTTAACGCGTTCCCGTTCTTCCCTTGCTCTTATTACCTTGGCTAGTTCCTGGGCTCGCTGTTTATCACGTTCTTGATCTTCTAAATCTCTAACGCGTCTTCGTTCTTCCCGCTCGCGATCTTCCCTTAGTCTTTTTTCCACCCACTCTTTGATTTTAGCTTCATCCTTTCTTCCTACTAACTCAGCCTCCTCCCTAAATTCTAATATTAACTCATTTAAATCCATCCTAAACACCAACGTCTAAAAAAAATTCTAGAGCCCTCAAAAACAATTACAAAATTTAAAAAAAAATCATCAGTATGATATAACAATTCAAAAATTTAAAAATTAAGCTAATTAACCGGTCTGGTACTTGATTATCATAAGCGACGGACAGCAAGACAGCAGTGGTGGTGTCCAACAACAGCGGACTCAGCAACAGTTACACACCTCAGTAGTGGGGTGTAATGTCAGGGAACAGGCACAGCGACAGCAGCGGGTTACAGCACATCAGGAACAGCAGGAACAGCGGGTTATAGTAATACGGCAGCAGATACACGAACCCTCAGATGCAGTGATGCAGGAAACAGCTACAGCAACAGGAGTGGGTTACATCAGGGCAGGTACAAGAACATGTACAGGAAACAGCTACAGCAACAGGATTACCTCAAATGGCGTACTTAAACATACTGTGGTAGGCAGGCCTGGTACAGGAACTCACAGGTTTTGGATGTAAACCTAATAATATTGACCTACAAAGGCACATACAGCTTCGGACAGGCTTGGTACAGGTTCTCACAGGTTTTCGGACGGGCCCCTAAATGTTACGACCTTTCCCACGTGTTACGGCTTCCAAATTTACAGCCTTCATACGTCCTGGCCTACTCTCGTTGTCTAGGGTCTCTTCTCTAGGTCCGTTCAATGACACAATTAAGTCCACAATAATTCCTCATATTTCATAAATCAGTTCTTTTTCACTTTGTACAAAACGTCGTCCCATCCAGGGTCACTACACACACATCAAGTCTTCAACAGCAATTCTCTATCATTCCTCTGTCATCTCTCTGGTCTCTCTATACAAAGTCTCTCTATACAAAATCTCTCGGTCTCTCTCTCGACTAACTAACACACTGACCTTTTATACACGCACTTGTTTATTCATATTTACATCTCAACCAATGACCATTCAGCCACAATAACACAATTCATAACACAACTCATGCACCCAAAAAGTGTTCACACGAACAACAGTGATTCTCACATTCAAACTCTCACCATGTATGGACAACCTTTCATACCAAGATATCACACTAACAAATAAGATTCAAAACACCTAATACACTTTTATTTTTTAATGAATTAATCGCTTTCGCATATTTCTACAGTTGTGTCACTTAATCTTATTTTGCAACCAAAGAAACTTAATAGGGCTTGTCATTTAATGGTGGAAATCTATTAATAGAACTGCTGTAATCATCCGGGTACTCGGGTGGGACAAACTGTCAACACTGTTCTGTACTACTATGTCAAAATGAAAACTTGTTTACAACTCTATAATTTACCAAATATTTTACACATTTTTACTGCTTTTTTTCAATTTTATGAAATAGGACTTCCTTGCGCGTACAGCACAGTAAACGGCCCATGTAACAGTGACTTCGTTGCGCATACGGCCCATGTAACAGTGACTTCGTTGCGTATACGGCCCATGTAACAGTGACTCATTGCGTATACGGCCCATGTAACAGTGACTTCATTGCGTATACGGCCCATGTAACAGTGACTCCTTGCGTATACGGCCCATGTAACAGTGACTTCGTTGCGTATACGGCCCATGTAACAGTGACTCATTGCGTATACGGCCCATGTAACAGTGACTCATTGCGCATACGGCCCATGTAACAGTGACTTCGTTGCGTATACGGCCCATGTAACAGTGACTCATTGCGTATACGGCCCATGTAACAGTGACTCATTGCGTATACGGCCCATGTAACAGTGACTTCGTTGCGTATACGGCCCATGTAACATTGACTCATTGCGTATACGGCCCATGTAACAGTGACTTCGTTGCGTATACGGCCCATGTAACAGTGATTTCGTTGAACATGATGTTGACATTGGCAATGCAGTTTCGGTCAAGCAACATCCCTATATGGTCAATCCGGAAAAACTTGAAATAATCCGGTCTGAAATAAAATACATGCTTGAAAATGATATCATTGAACCAAGCTCTAGTAACTGGAGTTTTCCATGTATTTTAGTCCCAAAGCCTGACAAATGTTACAGTTTTTGCACTGATTTTAGGAAAGTGAATTCAGTTGCAAAGTCTGATTCCTTTCCGATTCCAAGGATAGACGATCTTATAGATCGAATAGGCGATGCCAAATATGTAACCAAGATAGACCTACTATCAGGTTATTGGCAGGTTCCTCTATCTGACAGAGCAAAAGAAGTCTCTGCTTTCTGTACTCCAGATGGTTTATACTTTATATAAAGTAATGCCGTTTGGAATGAAAAATGCCCCAGCTACATTCCAACGTCTAGTTAACAACATTATTGCTGACATGGAAAATTGCAGCGCCTATATTGATGATGTAATTATTTACAGTCAAGACTTTTCCAAACATGTAAACCAATTATGGTCTCAGTTTACAAAATTTTTGCAGGCAAATGTAACTGTAAATTTAAATAAGTGTGAATTTTGTCAAGCAACTGTGGAATATTTAGTTCATATAGTGGATCAAGGTCATGTAAAGCCTGTTCAAGCTAATATAAATGCTATTGCATCACTTCCACCACCCACTACTAGAAAACAGTTAATGAGATTTTTGGGAATGGCAGGTTACTATAGAAAATTTTTCAACAATTTCTGAGTTATTCCTTATCCCCTAAGTAATATGTTAAAGAAAAATGCAAAATTTCATTGGTCAGATGCCTGTCAGGAAGCATTCGAAAACATTAAAAGAATACTAGCTAATGCTCCTGTTCTCATTGCACCAGACTTTAACAAACAGTTTAAAATAGCTGTAGATGCCAGTGATGTTGGCATTGGTGCAGTTCTTTTTCAAGAAGATGACCACAGTGTAGATCATCCTGTTTGTTATTTCTCAAAGAAATTTAACGCCCACTCAGAAAAATTATTCCTCTGTAGAAAAAGAATGTTTAGGATTAATTATTGCTCTGCAACAATTTGATTTTTATGTCCGTTGTTCAGTACATTCAGTACTTGTTTTTACTGATCACAATCCTTTAACATTTTTGAATAAGATGGTCTCCAAAAATCAAAGATTGTTAAGATGGAGTGTATTTTTACAAGAATATAATTTGGACATAAAACATATCAAAGGCAAAGATTGCTGATACTTTGTCCAGAAATTAATTTTCACTGCACAAAAATTATGCAGTTGATTATAAGCTGTTAAGAAGCTTGTTGTTTAATATTTTGAAAGGAAGAAATGTATTTTCTTTTACCTGTTTAATGGAAAATAATTCCATTTTTGAAAAATTAAAGTTTTTCTTTTAAGAGGGGAGGTGTTATGAAGATGACGTGTTAAAGCACGCCTTCCTTGCTTTCCACGGCCACGACCTCTTACAGTCGATGCCAATTTGGGGTGTGGCTAGCAAAATGTAACCTTGTTTACATTTAAGCTTAGTTAGTCAGAACCTTATAGAAGGATATGGATAAAACGGGAAAGCAAAACAATGCGTTAGACGGTTCGAGAGACATTAGTAGGAAATGCCTATAAAAAGTCTGAACGACGGAAGGAGAGGAGATTTTTTCCTTTCCTTTATCACGAGACGTGCAGTGTGTCATTATTTAATACTAGACCAGGCTTTGTTGTGTGTAGATTTTCTTTCATTGTACCGATTGTGTTCCTTGTATTTTTACATATAGTACCGGTACCAGCCATACTGTAAGTTAATAATTTTAATCATATTCTTTTACTTTTGTAATTGATTTAAATTCACACATTAAAAACGTATTAATTGTAATAAGCCCTGACTTTGTGTATCGTTCTAGTTGTTATTGTATTTAAACTTTGGTATATCGTCCTTTATTGTGGACTGTTTTGAAACGAGCCAATAGAGTAAATAAGAAATAAAATTCTCTCTTAATAACAGTCCGTAATAATATGTATGTATGTATGGCATCTTTCCGTCTACGAGAGACGATAGATTTATCTTTTCTGATTGCAGCTCTTGGTGTGGGGGACATGTAAAAAGAGACTGCCACTCGAGGATTGGTCTCCCTAGCCACACCTAGAGATGTTGATTTTGGCCGCCTTCATGTCTCTTTTGCATATGTCTAAGTATCTGAGACGAGGCCGTCCAACTGACATTTTCCCTGTCGCCAGCTCGCTGTATAGCACGTCCTTAGGTATGCGACCAGGTTGCATTCGCGTGACGTGCCCAAGCCAGCGGAGGCGTCTTTGGATTAAAAGGGCTGGGACGCTGCACATATTTGTTTGAGACAGGACATCCGTGTTGGGGACTTTTTCTTGCCATTTGATGTCAAGGATGCGGCGCAGGCATCTGAGGTGGAAGCCATTGGGCCTTTTTTCGTGCCTGGTGTATGTAGTATATATTTCCGTAATAATATGTTTCTAATTTTACAATTATTAGAGTTAATAAGAATATGTGTTTTATATGGCGAAGTAGGTACTTGGATCAAGCTATTTTTTGGACGCAATCGCCGCTCATAGGGTTTTGAGTTAAAAAGTATTTTAACGCGCTAGAAACGTCGGATCAACAAACGAATAACTATTCTAGTTACGTTAATTATCAGGCTTTAACGAATATTAGTATGTCATAAAGATAAAAACAATTGTGAGAAGGCTAATTTATCAATACTTTAACAACTATTCGTTGTCCCATTTTGAATCGACCCGGTGTACCTGTAAAAATGTATGTAACATAACCATGTAAATGTTCAAGTCTTTAAGATGGTCTAAACAAGGTTGTTTTTGGCCAAAACAGGGTCTAAAACAGAAAAAACAACAAATGTCTGACAACAAAAGTGATAAATCTATTGACAATAGCATTGATGGTCAAACTTCTTATAAAATGATACTTGAGTGTGACGTCATTTACATAGGTCAGGTTCATATTCCCCGACCCCGAATCGAAAACTCTCTACCATAGAATAGTTTTGAACGTTGGACTAGGAAACTGAACGCCAATCAATAAATGTTTCTCTGATCACTAATTTAGCATGTTCTTTGGCCTCTCTTTTGTTTGAATGTCTAGTTTAGTGCTTGACTCTGCTCCGCGCGACTGCGCATACGGTTCCAACGAAAAGACGTAGCGCGCTGCTTATTCTACCATAAACATTTCCAAAGACCACGGCCGGTCACCGTGGGTTGTCAAGTAGGCTCATTGACTATGCTACACACGTGAGACATATGTTAAAAAAGGCTGTTGTAATGTCTCAGGCATGAGGGTGTGGAGCTGAGGAATAAGTTAACCGGAATTTCCTGGATAATAAACAAATGTTGTAGCTACTGGAGGTCAGAGATCTGTGGCGCTCTTTTCAGTGGTCCCTTGAGATTTTTTAAGGGTTAGGGGACTGGTGGGACGTTGGCTTGTCTTTCACTTAACGTATCTGTTAACCAGCAGCCGCAGCCGACATCAAGAACGTTTTGTAACAGTACCCAAAGAATGTTGCTAACGTTTAAAAGGGTAATACAGGTGGTGGGGATCAGGTTTTTGCATACTTTGTTACGCTCATTTCCTTTTTAACGTCTAAAAACATTCTGTAACAGTGCCATTGTTAATGTTGAAATAACGTACTGTAACAGTGCCATTGTTAATGTTGAAATAACGTACTGTAACAGTGCCATTGTTAATGTTGAAATAACGTACTGTAACAGTGCCACCATTAACGTTGGCATTTACTTTGTCCAATTCTGTTTTGATTTTGCCCCAGACGTTATCCAAGTTTCTTTGCGAGATATTGGATCACCTTGACAATCGAGGAAATCGGTTTACAAAACTTGGACTCTCTTTAGGCTAGAACTAGTCGGGCTGGATGCCTCTGCGATTTTAGCAGCTGCTCTCCATACGTTTCTGTCACACAAGCGCCGCAAGTAGTAACAGTGTCCTGGCGCAAAAATGGCACAATATCGATATTGCTGTATTTCTTTCTAAAAAATTTGATTAAATCTTTCATCTCTTGTCTGGATGTTGCACGGTCAGTCATCTTGAGTAAAATGAAATACAGAAAAATGAAGACTACCGGTAGTCAAATAATTATAACGTTAATCCTTAGTTGCCACAGATTTCAAATGCCTTGATGTCAGTGCTCTTATTGTCCCAGTACTGAATCGTACTCAACACAATTCCATTCCTTCTCACACATCAGCCTTGTCAATTGTAATGTTGTAGGCATTAATAAAGATTTCTTCAACGAGGGGGTTGCTGTGTTCATTTGATGCTTCATTTAGCTCAACAAGTCTCGTCTAAAAGGAGATACCGTATTTTCCGGCGTATAAGACGATGAAGACGATAAGATGAAGATCTTATCAAAATTTCGGGGGTCGTCTTATAAGCTGGTATACCCACATTGGCCAGAACTTGAAAAAACATTTAGCAGATATGGGGAAATATTTTTCCACACTTTTACTGCTATGCAGTCTGAATTTGTTTTTTTTGAGGTTGTTATTTATCAATTTAATAGTTAGCTCTTGTTTTAAACTATTGTCTTTAAGCCATGACAAGATTTGCATTGTAGATGTAGCCATCTATTTGCACAGTTTTCCCTTTCAATTTTGATTTTTGTACCAGGGCAATATCTACATCATTTTCTGTTTACATTTTTGATAGTTCCAGTAATTTTAGACCTAAGCCACAAGCATTTATATGCAAGCATTTGCAGGTGTTTTCTCTTTTTTGCCCTTTGGGTTTAAATATCAGACCCTTTTTCATTAGGAATCTTATGTACTCCGGGTCCGTGCGCTTGATTTTACTTAAATTCTCACTATTTAGTGACACGAAAGAAAAATACGTTTGTGTGCACTTCAGTGGGCCAAATTTAACTCAGATCGCAGCAACAGGTTTAAGGCCACTGTATCCTGGTGTACTAGATTCTTGGAAAGACATAATCTGGTACTGAGGCAAAAATTACCAGCAGATCTTGATGCCAAAGGAAATAGTTTCCATCGATACGTAATACAACAGCGCAAAAGACATGGCTATGCGTTAATTAGTGTTGGCGAATATATGATGAATCTATAAAAATGAATTTTGATATGGTTGGATATAAAATTAATTAAAACAACAGGGACATGAGAAGTCCAGTTTTTCCGTGGTACTAGCATGCACAGCTGATGGCGCTAAACTGAGACCAATGATTATAACAGTGGTACTAGCATGCACAGCCGATGGCACCAAACTGAGACCAATGATTATTTTTAAACGAAACACAACGCTGAAACTCCAGTTCCTTGTAGGTCGTTTTGTACATGTCAATGAAAAAGGATGGATGGATGAAGAAGGGGTAAAGCTGCGGCGTTATAATGTATGGTACAAAATATCCATATTGAAATCCAATCTGATTTTTAAAATAATTGATTTGGTGTGCGTTGAAAGAAGGATGGTATTATACAGCGAGTATAGCCCAAACACTATATTTTAACAGGAAAAGTAAGGGGTAGTTTTATACGCCCAGTCGTCTTATACGCCCAGTCGTCTTATACGCCCAGTCGTCTTTTACTGGTATTTCGTGAATGCTTCTTAAAATTTGAATTAACAATAACTCAACTGACTGCTTAGAATAAACTTATCATAAAATAGTGTCATTAAATAACCTGTTCCAGGCCACACACTATTCACACTGTAACATTATATGACATTCTTGTAAAAAACAACAACAACAACAACAAAGAACCAAACCAAACATGAACAAACAAGTTCGTTCAACTCTTACACTCTTGCAGAATTCTCATGCTTGCTTTGATTAAGTGAACCCTTATAATTTTGGCTGCTATTTTGTAGGCAGTAACACTCTGGAAAAGAGAGTGGATTGAACACAACGCTTCTCTCTTTCCATCTTCACTCTTGTTTTGTATGTGGGCCACACGATCCATTCTACACAATGGTGGACCGAATCTCTCACAGTAAGACATCATTTTGTGAATTTATAATCATAGACTGACGAACTATATTTTGCACACATATATAAGGCTCAATGTGTGTTTGTGGCATTGTTTGGTCGTTATAGACCTTCACTACGATAATAACTTCCCCATGTTAGGATCTTCCTTTTTCCACATTTATAATTCCTGCAGTCGGTACGTTTACTGAGGGCAGTAGACTCCCCGTTGTCTAGGGGTTACAAAAACATAATATAAATCACACACTCCAGTGTTACTATCTCGATATTACCACAGTTCAATAGCTTCGTTGTCTATGGGGTAATTCAATTACTTAACAAACCATTGATTCATGTCAAATGTCTTTTTATACAACAAAACAACTCCAAAATTCTAACACTCCATTATGTAATTACTCCATCACTGCTATAAAAACCATAACACATTCATTACATCATTTCCCATACCAAAATATATTAAAAAAAAAACCAAACACATAGAAAAAGCTACACATATGCTCTCAACGCCAAACACCCTTTTCCATGTAAAACATTCACGCCCCTAAAACAACCCACAACTATTGGACGTAGAGAGCTGAAAATTAGCAAAGATGTTCTCTAGTACGCTAGAATCTGAATAGGCTAGGTTAATTTTTTGACTCAACTTCATGTTGGCCGACGTTGGCCAAAATTCATGTTTTTCCTTTATATGAGCTATACAAATGAAATCCTGTCACGGTCTTGCACTTCGGCTAGGTCGGCTATGAACGCTTACTGTAAGTTTATATTGGTGAACACAAACGGCGTCTTTCCTGTTCGCGGTGCGCAAAATGGCTTTGCTCATGACATGAGAACATTGTGTGGAGTTTTAATCTACTTTGACGTCCGAACGTTGCGAAACGTACCGTTATAGAATATTATTTCTAGACCGGGACGGACAAACCTTTTTTCCAAAAGATCCACAGTTGTGGCGAATGAAAAGTAAAATTTACTAAACTATATCATATTGATGAAACATTACTACTAAATCATTAATAAAATAAATTAATAGTAATAGGCAGCTTGAAGGCTTCATCTAAATATTCCCATCAACAATAAAGTACCCACAAAATCATTCCGTTCATTCGATATTGGCAAACTCTGTATACCTTCGTGTTCGCCTTGAGACATACGGAATTCGCCCTTTCACTTTTGCTAGCCCAAGAATCTAGAACGACCTTCCTGTCGCTCTCCGAAACAGCCAGACGCCGCCGTCTTTCAAAACTGAGTTGAAAGCATCTTTTTCGCATTCACCTGCTGGGGTGATGTAGTCTACCTCCTTGTTTCCAGCTTGCTCATATTCCTCGATGTATACTGGGGAACTTTGAAATGCATTTTTGTTCTTTATAAATTCTATTTTGCTCAAAATTTTAGTACTTAGAAGTGCTTAAGGTAGAGGACACCCCACACTTGTTAAATTTTTGAAATTTGTCAATTCTAGTCACTTGCATATTTAGAATTTAAGGTCATGCATTTGCCTCCTAATTGAAATTGTTATTTTTTTTAAAAATATGAAAAGTTAGTTTAATTGTGTGCATGTTTATATACCCCACCCTCAATAAATGTTCCATAGCAACCAATATTTTCACTTGGTTAACACGATTCTAAAACAATAACATTCTAATACTTTAAATAAAAAAGCGAATTAATTATAAACTAACCCTACAGGAAAATGTAAAAAATTTCCTTGAGGGAGATTACTCTAAATATTTAGTTTACGTTTATCACCACTTACAAGTTGATGTAATTTTTTTTAAAAAAAAGGATTTTTCTAACATTTGGATCACTTTATCTGGGGGATTTCAATTACGTAATACGTTTATTTCTTGTTACTGCTTGTTTCTTTTAAACACGTGTAACAAAAAAAGTATATGCGACACCTAAAACACAAGTTTTGTGGCGATAAGTATACCAGGTAGGTACGGTAAAGCAAGGGAGACTATTTCAAAATTTGTATCGGAAATGGGCGTCGTGGACTTGTGCAGGTAAAGCTATCCTTTATTCTGAATATTATCAACTTCAATCACGTAGGGACATGTGTTACATCGGCTACGATTGTAACATTTGGTGCCTTTATGTGCTTTAATAGCAGGGAGGTGTCTTCTAACTAGCATGTCCCTAAGGCTCCTGTCCCTCTGGAAAGCGAAAAGACGAGGTTTTCTGAAAATCTCATTTGTAACAGGGTCTGCCATAAGAATAGAGCGATTTTTCAGAACCAGAAAAAGAGCTTTAAGGTTATGGGGATGAAAAGTTCAAATAAATTTTGACCTATCACTAGCGTCAGAATGAGCAGCTTTAAAAGAATTTTGTCTAGTCATACCTCTAACTCGAGTGACAGCTGTCTAGTCGTACCTTTAACTCGAGTGACAGCTGTCTAGTCGTACCTTTAACTCGAGTGACAGCTGTCTAGTCGTACCTTTAACTCGAGTGACAGCTGTCTAGTCATACCTTTAACTCGAGTGACAGCTGTCTAGTCATGCCTTTAACTCGAGTGACAAGTGCTTTTAAAATTAGCTCAGGATATGACGTGCGTCGGAAAAAATCCAACATTCAGCCATCCTTTCCCAAAAATCCTCATCATTGCTACAGTCTTCTCTGTCTCAGCAACTGAGAAAAGGGATGGTGTTTTCACATGATTGAGGATGGGACGATAAATATAGTAAGAAACTGTGACTGTCTGTTTTCTTATAGTAAATAGACGTAGATATGTTGTTCTCGTTTAAGTCCAAAAAGTTGATGCTACTTTTATGGATCGTTGAAGTGAATTGGATCGTTAGATGAAAATGTCCAATGAAGTCAATAAAACTTTCTAGTTGTGTTATGTCTATGTTGGTAATCCTTATACAATCATCTGTATATCTCTTGTAGTATTCTGGGAAAGGTCCTTTGTAGTGTTCTCTCCAAAGATGTTCCAAATGGCCCATAAATAGACATGCATAACTTGGTCCAATTTTTGTTCCCATAGCAACACGATTGATCTGGTCAAAAAATTTGCCATTAATTTCAAACGATTTAAGCTGTAAAACCAGTTCTGTCAGACGTACATGGGCACTTGTTGGAAACTTAGGATTAGGATTATTATTCAGAACAAAAAAATATAGCGCTGAGTCCATCAGTGTGGGCAATTGAGGTGTACAGTGAAGAAACGTCCATTGCGAAAAGTGAATGGGTTCCATTAGGTAAAACCAAGGACTCGAGAGATTTGATCATGTCGTCAGTGTCCTTAATATACGATGGTGAATGTCACAGATGAGATAGTCGTATGAAGTATGGCCCGTCGCGTACCAAGTAATATTGGTGTTGGTTAATGCGGGGATGTTCCTCTCTGTGAAAGTTCAGTATCCAGACGTTAAGGAGTATAGCGAAGACAACATAGGCGTTAATCCATGACTAAGAAATTCCTCATTAACAATTATAAACAAGAGAATGTGTCGATAGACTCAATCTAGTTTAGCACTGTTTCTTTCCAACCGTTAACATCCATTAATCTTCAACCTCTCCAAAATCTCAAAAACATGGCCCACTTCCGCCGGAAATCGCACCCCAGCGCGTTTATATTAAATAAATGTGGTGCTACATATCGGGAAGTCCCGAACAAAACACATTATAAGTTACATGAATAATCAATGGAGCGCTATTGTTGAATCCCAACCCAGTCATTTGTGACAATATATGATGGCAAATTTTCAACCATGGGCTAAAAGATTTTATCCGAAAATTCCGAAATTAGTTCAGTAGGACAAGAACAAGCTGGGACAATAGGTCTTCCAGGACTTCCCTCCTTGTGAATTTTAGGTAACAAATACAAGCATGGTGTACCAAGATCACTGTCATAAATTCGTAAGTTTGAGGCATGCGCTGATAATTGGCCAACTTGAATAAGGTCTTCGATGGTGTTCTTGACAATTACATTGTTTTGGACAATGGGGTCGTTTGACCTCGGCGTGTAAAAGGTTGTATCTTGTAATTGTTTAGAGGCCTCTTCAGTGCATAGCTTCCTATCTCAAACAACAACAGCTCCACCATTGTCTGCCTGTTTGATAATGATATCCTGGCGTTTTTTTAGTTTGAGAAAGTGCTTGCCATTCTTGTAATTATTTCCAACTGTGTGACTCCTGTGTTGATAATCTATTCGCCCTTGAGTGCGTAATCCAAGGTAGTCTTATTAGTGATATAGTAAGGAACATATATGATCATATAATTGAACAATATAATGTAGGGACATGGATTTATATCCCACTTCTGACATTTTTTTACAAGAAAACAAAGATTGTAAATAGTTAAGATGTTTATTAGTAGTCATGATTGAAGATTGATTGCAGAGGTAAATTAATCATTTTAACAGGTGGAGGAGCATTTTATAAACATTTGACTACTGATAAAACATATTATTTTTATGCACATTGAAGATTAAATGTTCCAAGACATTTTGATGTGATAATTGGACATATTGACATTGAACATTGAAGAGTTCAGATATTTGGTCACTGTAACGTTAGTATATTGTTAACACTTAGAGATTGAGAGTTTTTTTAAAATGCTAGAATTGATGTTGCAAGGGAGATAATACTTTAGTATTTTTTATCCAAAAATTTTGTTGCACAAAATTTATTTGGATGGGTGGGGCGTGTAACAGACTAAAGTATTCATGAATGATTCACAACACCATGAACTCAGAAGTGAGAGATATTCAGTGTATTTTGTGAGTAGCTCGTGAGGTAAAACGAGAGACGGAAGTCAAGTCCCAGTAAGAGGGCAGTCGATGTAATTATGTTGGAGTGATAAGACGTATGTGGTTTTCTCTATGTTGGACTACGAAATATTATAACTAAATTGTGGATCTGTGCGCAAGGATGTTGCATGTACATTGTGCATGATATTTCAATACAAGTATTCAATATGTATGACTATTACTATATTTATAATTTATGATTTAAAGTGCTGGATATATATATACAGTGGACGTTGATTATTTATTTCATGGAGAGGAGGATTGATTGTGAGAGTCGTGGTGAGATAATCCCTGACAGGACAATAGTATTAGTATTAGTTAACTGTCGCCAACCACGCGCAGTTACAAGTCCTTTACTCAATGCCGATCTTTTTTGTTCAGACAGTGAAAGATCTGGCGGTATACAAACTACTAGGTTTGGTTCATTTTCTGTTACGGGAGTTGTGATACCCATAGGATTCTTGGCAGATTTAATATTTTCTATTTTTTTCGTCTTTCCATCAGATTATAAAATATAGAGTTCGTTATGGAGTCCATGAATAATTAAACGAATGAGATCGACTAATAAATTATTATGTTGTATATTCTTTCGAACATATATTTCAGAGTTCGAAGCCTATCAGTAAGTTGAGAAATGAGATTTGCATTATTTGCAAAAAAACTGTTATTCATAGTTGGTTATAAATTATAATTTTAAAATATAAAGGCTTTATACTATACAATTTAAAGCCTGAGTGAAGGTCCTATACTATACTTTTAATCCATTTTCTAAAAGCAGAGAATTTTATTTTTTATTGTTGCTATAATTATTTAAATCTAATGGATTAACTTAATTTAAAAAAAATGAAATTCCAGCATGGTTGAAGTAACCAAGAAAACTTGTAAATCAATTATCTTTGAAGCTCATGTGACAATCTTGGCGCTAGCCTTGTCTTTACCAATGGCCACTTCATTAACAAGCTTAAAGCAAAGAAACAAAATTCTGGTGAATTTTAATTTGGGCGTGTGTTTTGTCCACTTACTCCTGGTTTGTTTGTGAGCACCGGCTGCTTTGGGTCCGGTGAAATGTCGTCTAGGGGTAGGTCCCCCCCCCCCCCCGAACGACCACAGAAAACAATATCTGAGTCTAAAACTCGGTTCGTTTCTCGCTTCAAAGACATTCACGAGATGGTTTTGATCCAATATTCTTTAATTATTTACACAATAAACATAAACCATCATTAATGGCGTTCACACAATATCAATGAAAAATTCTATCCACCATCCAAAATGTACCCGGCTCAATAAAAATCACCCATTCACTTCTTAACGAATGCTTTTTTTTTCGCTCATAACAAATATATTGCACCACCCCGGAAATGCGCCGTAGCTCATTCGTGGCTGAGCAACACATGGAGAAGTACCTAAAGAACACATTACTGCTCACTGAAACAATTATACATAGAACGATATCACGTGATCTGACCGTGACACTCTCCTCTCCGCAATATTGCCATGATACGTACATATGTCTGTAATTGTATCCACACACAATACAGTCTCTTCATTTGTTTAATGGCTATTTCGACCTCATTGTTGGTATTTGCATGCCTTTGTCTGGCCTGGATTCTTTCGTTTTTCCAGGTAATCTTAATAGCGTCAAGAAGAGTATATTTGAAGATGCACCATCTCATATCAGCTGTCATTATGTTTGTGTCAATAAGTTCGTCTTACTTTGACAATAATTTTAGTCTCTTTCTGAATATCTCCATTTTTCTTTTGTTAGCATGTCGACCTCGGTAGAAATGTTACTAACTTCATTAGCAGTTCAATGACTTCGTTATTTCTAGGGGTAATTTAAGTATCTGACAAAGCCATGATTCATATGACACATGTCACTTTATTAAACAAGCAGCGTGTCTTCTGTCACGCCGTTCTCACTCTGCAGCACCACTACTACAACTAAAAAAACATAACATTTTAGCAACGTCCTTTCCCATACACAGATACGGCACATAATACAAAGCACAGATCAACAGCTACACAAATACTCTCAGCACCAAACACGCACCAAAAAAAGCACGAATAAATCACTAACAGTAGACACGACATAATTCTTTTTTTCACATTAAGACACTACCACTGGTCGTCACTTAATGAACGCCAAGACCAGAATTTGGTATTGCCGTGACGCCATCAACGGAGTTTCTACTGATCGTGCATAAAATTGTTGCAAGTGTTATCACATTATTTGAACGTGATACCAGTAAACATTGGTTTCCATACCTTAACCTACACATTAGCATTATGATATTGGCTCACAGATATTGATATCTTACGTGTGGCAACTGTGAGTTGGATTGTTATACCGTTATAAATAATATAAAGGTAAAAGAGCTGCTAGCAGAACAAACTTTCGATAGCCTAGTGTAATCGATTTTGAGTTAAATATCGGATATGTGAGAGACTTTTTATCAATAACTCTAAACTTGTCAGCGTCTTCGTTCATCGTTGACTACCTTGCTACGACAGAGTGGAATGCTTGACTTTGATTCATGCTCTTATCAAGCATTTAGCCAAAGCTACCTCACACAAACTGCCTGGAATTATCTCCGAAAACTGTCGTTTGAGAACCATTGTGTCTAGAGCACGATACATATCAAGTATTTTATAGCTATTTGTATGTAAATAATCAATCACATTGATTTTATTCGTTTCTTTGTTACTATTTCCCCCTTTGTTACACTGGAATGAATGTGATGTTTGACCGTATGGTATTATGGTGCTGACCATTGAACCGTCAGACAAATACACAAAATAACTTGTAAAATACAAGTACTCGATGCGTGTCATAGATAGGCCTTGCTGTCATAGATAGGACTTGTTGTCATAGATATGACCTGTTGTCATAGATAGGACTTGTTGTCATAGATAGGACTTGTTGTCATAGATAGGACTTGTTGTCATAGATAGGACTTGTTGTCATGGATATGCCCTGCTGTCAGAGATATACCATGCTGTCATAAATAAGCCATGCTGTCATAAATAAGCCATGCTGTCATAGATATGCCATGCTCTTAGTTATGCCATGCTGTCATAGTTATGCCATGCCGTCATATATATGCCATGCTCTCATAGTTATGTCATGTTGTCATAGTTATGCCATGCTGTCATAGATATGTCATGCTGTCATAGATATGCCATGCTTTCATAGTTATGCCATGCTGTCATAGTTATGCCATGCCGTCATAGTTATGCCATGCCGTCATATATATGCCATGTTATCATAGTTATGTCATGCTGTCATATATATGCCATGCTGTCATAGATATGTCATGCTGTCATAGTTATGCCATGCTATCCAGAATCGCTGTATCTGAACTGTTGCGTTTTATTGGACACAAACATAGAGTTGAAAGATACTCTAGTTCCAAGAATTTGAACAATTTTTGTAATTGGTGGAACTTGTAGTGTGTCTCGTAATTTCATTTCTACAAGTATTATAGCTGACCATCATGTCCAATTTCTACAAGTATTATAGCTGACCATCATGTCCAATTTCTACAAGTATTATAGCTGACCATCATGTCCCATTTCTATAAATATTCAAATTATTTCAGTGAATACCTATTTTAATCAGCTCCTCCCCCCCCCCACCAAATATAAAAAATAATCATTTCTGAAATTTTCTTATGACCCGTTTATTCGTTTGTTAGTTAAAAAAAGAAGTTTATTATGAAAATAGTTCTGGATATTACTTGTAAGTTATTTTAACACACACTCAAAGGTAGCAAGGAATCTAAATAAACTAAAGAACTTATAAAGCATTTTACTGTAACAGCGTCACAATGGCATGTTGTCAATCATTCAATACTTTCTCCAACTATAACAATAAGCTGGTGCATACCCTGCCCCGATATCCTGCAGTCATTACATCACCAAGAAATTAAAAACCCTGGAATCTCAGCCCTATCGTTTGCAGAGACATGTTGCACCAGCTGAGGGCGTCTTTATAAGAAGAGACATTCTTGAAGTTTCAGTTCAGACTTCATACCAGGAAACTGAAGTCCCCTGAGATCTTATTCTAAATTCTCTTGCAATGATGTAGGTATTTCTTTATGGATGCCAGTCAGGCCAGGTTGTGTAAAAGGGCCACGGCTTTCGTATAACTTAACTGCTATTGATTAGTGGCGTCTAGTGCTCAGCGGTGTTTCAGATGTCCTCACCACGTTCAGTGTTCCACTGGTGGCTGGATGTATTGACCACGTGGGATTGGTCAGAGCTGGAGTTCCATTCAAAGTCATTCGCCATAGAAACCACACGTGAGAAAAATTCATGTGACCACGAGACTAAGGATGCTCTTAGGTCAAGGGGGATGTTCATCCAGCAGGTGGAGACGGGGGATACTTTAACACAGAGATGTTTGTGATGATTATTTAGATTTTGTGACTTTACTTATTATTTTAATTATAATGTCGGTGGAAGAGTTACTGATAGCGCATTGATGTTGTTGGTGGAATAATCCCGAACTCTTTTTGCATAGGACATGTTAATATTTTGGTATGTTTTCAGGTATTTTAAATGTGCATCTGAGATGAGTGTGTTTGTAAGTATGTATAAAATAATATTATTTATCTAGAATTTGATTTTCTCAAGGTTCACTGGACAGTATCATAAAATATTTTGGATTTTTAAAAACTTTCTTTGATTAAAAAAAAAATCCGTGGTCCCAATTTGAAATGTAGCTCTCTGTACGAAGGCAACACCAACACAAATCTACAAAGCTATTGTAGCGATTCAGTGTTGAGTTGCTATAATATAGATTTGTTTATACATTCCTTTAAATGCCACATATATCTTCCCCAACTCTATTCTACTGCACTCCTCTAATGCCATACATGTTTGCAATTACCTGCCATTTGGACACAAACATTAACACACAAACTAAACACATACATTTAACACACAACTTTCATTCACGGTCCGTCCACGAAATTACCACCGCGGCGGAAATCGCAAATAGGTACAAATGGAGCCATTTGTATGGACGGCCATAAAACACTTTTTGGCTTCATTGTGTTTGAAATGTGTCCCAGGTAATGCCCCATGCGTGTCGTGAATTTAACTCCAGGGGTTAACCTTTAGCTGCCTCACCAATCTATAGCGGTCTCACTAATTCACCAGTTCCAAAAGATCGCCGAAATTATTTTTTTTCATTCACGTAGATTTTTTAAATTTATGTCATAAAAATCCTTTATGTTTACAAAATGTATGTCCCGTTTCTATGAGCTAAATGCCTAACAGCTGTTTGTATCGAATGCAATTTGTCGGGTGTAAGCAATCTCACAGCTGATCAATTCTTCTATGAATGCTGAATTGAATGAGAAAAAAAAAGTTAAGCATTTATTTTGAAAGTTGCTATACGTCAAAGACAGTTTGAAGTGTTTCCAAACAGCCCTTTAAATCAATCACAATGGATTGTTCGTAGAGTTGAATTATAAGAAATCACGGATGATTAAATCCATAAAATATAATCTTTAGTGACACCCTTTATGGTGGCAGTCATTAGTAGGGCCGACAGTGGGATAGATCTATTCATGGCAGTTTAGTGCTTGCAGTAGCACCAGTTTGTTTGACAACCGTGTCAGGACAGCTCATGTTTGTACGGTTACTGGACAGTTCGTACCCTCGGGTGTCACGTGGCCAACAGGCAGGCTAGGATCGTGAACATGGCTTGGATTAGGATTAGGATGATATTAGAAAAGGTTTCGCTAGTGAGCCATGGTGTAGATGTTGTGTAGGAAGTGTTCTTCGTGAACTTGGTTTGATTGTGTGGCTTTATCAGAGCTGTTCCAGTCTACGGGATAGGGAACTGCTTTGATCATGTTTGATTTTGTAATCTCTAACACAATCGACTACACAGAGTTCATCAAATAGCAGATATCATGCAGTTCACGTGTGTTTTTGTAATCTCTAAAACACAATCGTCTACACAGCGTTCATCAAATAGCAGATATCATGCAACTGACATGTGTTTTTCTAACCACATTTAACTATGTGTTGGCTTTGACAACACAGGAAGTGTGTGTGCTTTTCTCTGGAAAACGAAATTGTTTTAAATGACAGATAATATTTCGGGAGTTGTGATGATGATTTAAAAAAAAAATATTGTAATCTTGCGAAGGACTAGCTTTATGTATCGATTTTGTTGCAAAGTTTTCTGTGATGTTAAGACGAAGAAGAATAATTACAAATTCCTAAATGTGACACGAAGTAAACGAAGTGTACGAACTCGTTCATTTCGGTAAAATTTACCTTTATGTAAATCAATGAATAATTAGGTCATTAGAGTTGCATCTCGACAGGGTGAGCTGCAAAAATTATAGAATTATTTTATCTGCATGCAGATGCACTCGACGTGTCGCTATAAATGGAGATAACAAACCACAAGAACAGCTGGTGCTCACTATTTACTTAATGGTACATGAAAGGTATAAGCACAATTCATTACTTTTCTTTCCTAAATTTAAAAATTCCCTAGTTTTGGTAACTGTCTTGTTATTCCATATTCAAGTAGAAGTTTTAACAGTCTAACGCAAGTTTCAAAGCAATGCTTGGGCACGCCCCTGGGGCGTGACATTGGGAATACTTTTGTGATTTCTTCAGAATAATTTGTCTTACATAACAAATAAAATTACCAAAAAAAAAAATACATAGCTAGTGGTTATGTGAATCGCTTCAAATTCTTTATATAGGCTATGAAATTTTTCACATTACCCCAACACAACATGAAGAGAGTTTTTAAAATTCTATATCACCAATGCATAGCACGTCTTTAGAATTCGATGAAGTAGGCAAAAGGTAAATGGTTCAATAAATTTATCCTTTCAGAAAATCCCCCCCCCCCTGCTCCAGTTATATCAAGTTGCACATTTTGTTTAAAGTAAAAAGACATGTCCTCAGCGATAAGCGATTCTTCCCTGTTATGGTGTTGTGTTTGCTTTGCGAATTCTAAAACGACTTCCTTAATTGAGGCAAACACGATTATGTCACACTATAGTGTGATACACGCCCGAGTTCTATGGGGCACACAGAAGAAAGGGCCATCTTATGAGGACCATACTGGCATGCCTTGTATCTGATACATTAGAGCAGGGCCTTTGAAAAGACCACGTGACGCCTTTCGTGGTCTCTGTTCCACGCAAAGAGATTAAATTATTCTTTTGTCGTGCCGTCTGCTTTTTAAGTGTTTTATTGAAGGGAAAATCGGAAGTATATCAGGAGATAGAGAGGAATATGATCATGTGTGGCGGGTATGGTCATGTGTGGCAGGGGGGAGTATGATCATGTGTGGCAGGGGGAGTATGATCTTGTGTGGCAGCGAGGAGTATGGTCATGTGTGGCAGGGGGAGTATGATCAAATGTGGCAGGAGGGAGTATGATCTTTTGTGGCAGGGGGTAGTATGATCATGTGTGGCAGCGAAGAATGTGATCATGTGTGGCAGGGGGAGTATGATCAAATGTGGCAGGGGGGGAGTATGATCATGTGCGGCAGGGGGAGTAGGATCATGTGTGGTAGCGGGAGAGCAGGATCATGTGTGGCAGGGGGAGTATGATCTTGTGTGGCAGCGAGGAGTATGATCATGTGTGGTAGCGGAGAGTATGATCATGTGTGGCTAACCCATTATAAAGACCGTTTGGGATAGAGTAAAGCTTGCTAATACTATAGATATAAAGCTTATCTTTAAACTTAAAAGTTGTTTTCTTGATATGTACAATAAAGCATTTCAGAATTTTTATTTGATTTGCCACTTCAAATATTTTCCACTGGGCAGAAATCTAAATCTAATTTATTGTCATTGATGCATCCACTACACCGCATACAGTGTTTACATTCCAACAACAAAGCGAATAGAATGACCTGTTGATACTTGGTTTTTGTTGTCACTTCATTTTCTTCACATGTTTTACTTCTATTGTTCAATATTATATATATATCATACACCGGTACTCATCCAGTTGATTTTCACTTTTTTGTTTAGTTGTATAACTACCAGGCACTCGCCCCCGGCACAATAAGGCGACCAATCAGATCAGCGGACTTTCTTTTATTCTCTTACAAGTTTCTTCAATATTCGTGCTAAGATCACTTTAACATCACAACATGAAAAAAGATATGTTGACTTAACAATTTTAACAGATATACAAATAATTTGAGTTCCTTTGACTAATTACGCTATCTACTTCTGCCATAAAATAAGGCAAATTCTGAAGATACTTTCTTTGTATTCAGACCTTGTGAAAAATCAATTCTATTATCCACAAGTTGTCTGTTTGGATCTCGCTGTTAGTTTTGGTTGGCTTATAAAGTTAGTTTTGGTTGGCTTACAAATTAAGATCTGAAATGTGTGGTAGACAACGAACCACTTAGAGATACATTGATAGTGTAAAGTTATTCCTTCGCTGACATCGGGTTCTATAGTGAGCTCAAAATCTTTTGTTCGATTATAATTCGTTGAAAGAAAAGGTTGAAATCGATCCGTTCTCACTTGTATAGCGGTTATAACCGTAGTCGACTCTATTTTTTCAACTGGTTTCAGTGAATTTGTATTTGTGAGCTTTAATGTATCAACGCCTTTAAAGTACCTTAAATAACCTCTAGTTAACCTTTGCCAATATTTCGTAGCGGAAAGTGGACGATTCTCCATTGATTGTTCAATGCACTGCGGACAACGTGACCCATTTTGTCCTATATCTCATTGCTCATCTCAATGTGTACGAAACTTAACACTAAAAGGCCAAAAAGGTTACACACCAGACAGTTTCACAGAAACAAATCAGCAACCATGCTGAGAGCGGAAGGTGACAGGGCAGTGGTCAGTGACTCTGTGGCCTGGCAGTCAGGCCGTTGGTCAGCCGAGTCACCAGGAGGGACCAGCGAGTGGGAAGAGACCGTTCCCTTCACCATTTCTCCGAGCAGCATCAGCAAAAGTGAGCTCAATCAATACTGCTCAGCAAGATTTCGATCATCTTTGCCGGACTTTCCCGAAGAGATCAAGGCGATGTCTAAAATCCGAGTCACTACCTACGTGCCGACACTTGTGATTAATGGACGACTGGACGTGGAAGATGATGTAAGTTTAATTCTATCTAACATGGTCATTCTTTATCAACCCGTCTGACATTGTCACAATCATCCCAACTCTAATAATCTAACACAGATGGAATGGTTAAAATAATAATATAATTAACTTGCTGTTTTAATAATTATATTTAAGGCATCTTAAAACTAACACAAACACCTCAGAGACGTCATTTGGATAGGGCAAGGGGACATCAACCCCTCCACCCCAAACGATTGCAGGTTTTATTTAAATTGCCATGTACTTTTGCACCTTTTTAGTAATTAACAACCCAACAAGCTTGCCAAGTTTTGCTTTCTCCCCCCCCCCGTTTTTTTTTGTTGAAGAAACTGAAATGATGTTCTTCACACACACACACACACACACACACACACACACAAACCCACTCGTTCACACATTTACAGCTTAGTAGCTCGCCTGAAACATTGTTTCAAACTTAATGTGTGAGCCCTTCAACATTTCATCACAACAAAAATAACAACAATAATATATTAAGAGAATAGATGACATTTAAACTAATGTAATTACATTGTTAGGGAGTAAAATACATTTATACTGGTAATATATATATATAGAGAGAGATATAGAGAGAGATATAGAGAGAGATATATAGAGAGATATAGAGAGAGATATAGAGAGAGATATAGAGAGAGATATAGAGAGAGAGAGAGATATAGAGAGAGATATAGAGAAAGATATATATAGAGAGAGATATAGAGAGAGATATAGAGAGAGATATATATAGAGAGAGAGATATAGAGAGAGATATAGAGAGAGATATATATAGAGAGAGAGAGATATAGAGAGAGATATATATAGAGAGAGAGAGATATAGAGAGAGAGATATATATAGAGAGAGAGATATAGAGAGAGATATAGAGAGAGATATAGAGAGAGATATATATATAGAGAGAGATATATAGAGAGAGATATAGAGAGAGATATATAGAGAGAGAGAGATATAGAGAGAGATATAGAGAGAGATATAGAGAGAGATATAGAGAGAGATATATAGAGATATATATAGAGAGAGAGATATATAGAGAGAGATATATATATAGAGAGAGAGATATAGAGAGAGATATATATATAGAGAGAGATATATAGAGAGAGAGATATATAGAGAGAGATATAGAGAGAGATATAGAGAGAGATATAGAGAGAGATATAGAGAGAGATATAGAGAGAGAGATATAGAGAGAGATATAGAGAGAGATATAGAGAGAGATATAGAGAGAGATATAGAGAGAGATATAGAGAGAGATATAGAGAGAGATATAGAGAGAGATATAGAGAGAGATATAGAGAGAGATATAGAGAGAGATATAGAGAGAGATATAGAGAGAGATATAGAGAGAGATATATAGAGAGAGAGATATAGAGAGAGAGATATAGAGAGAGATATAGAGAGAGAGAGATATATATATATAGAGATATATATATATATATATAGAGAGATATAGAGAGAGATATAGAGAGAGAGAGAGATATATAGAGATATATATATATATATAGAGAGAGAGATATATATATAGAGAGAGAGAGATATAGAGAGAGATATAGAGAGAGATATAGAGAGAGATATAGAGAGAGATATAGAGAGAGATATAGAGAGAGATATAGAGAAAGATATAGAGAGAGATATAGAGAGAGATATAGAGAGAGATATAGAGAGAGATATAGAGAGAGATATAGAGAGAGATATAGAGAGAGATATAGAGAGAGATATATAGAGAGAGAGATATAGAGAGAGATATAGAGAGAGAGAGAGATATATAGAGAGAGATATATATATATATATAGAGAGATATAGAGAGAGATATAGAGAGAGAGAGATATATAGAGATATATATATATATATAGAGAGATATATATATATATAGAGAGAGAGAGATATAGAGAGAGATATAGAGAGAGATATAGAGAGAGATATAGAGAGAGATATAGAGAGAGATATAGAGAGAGATATAGAGAGAGATATAGAGAGAGATATAGAGAGAGATATAGAGAGAGATATAGAGAGAGATATAGAGAGAGATATAGAGAGAGATATAGAGAGAGATATAGAGAGAGATATAGAGAGAGATATAGAGAGAGATATAGAGAGAGATATAGAGAGAGATATAGAGAGAGATATATATATAGAGAGAGAGATATACCAGAAATAAATAATTAAAGCCCTGCCCAGAAAACTCTCCTTATTTCGCTCGGGAGCCTCCAGTGCCTTTCATGTCCGCTCCCCTACCTCGATCCCACCCCCCACAATCTCCGATCTTAATTATCGATCCTAATCACTTTCCGATAGTTTGTAACGCCCTGCACATCAAAGACTCAAACTTTTTTGTTTACGCGCGATAATTCAACAAAACTTCACAAAGTCACAAAATGTTTGTGAATGTTTTCATGTACGGTCTTTGATAACGGTCGTTGAAAGCACAACTTCTATTTATGTTATACAATCCATTGAAAAGGCTCTTGATCTTACCAACCTCACCACTTGTTTTAATACCACTTTCATAAATAAAATTGCGCCAACTTTCGTTTTCTTAATATTGGCGAGAGCCGCGCAAAAAATCTAAGGAATAAGCTTAAGGAATGTTAGAGCACACGAGGGTAAATGTGTAGTTCACAGATCAGCTAGTTTATTGTTGAAAAAAAATCAGTACAAAGATGTGGAAAAAATGTTGGGTGATCCGAGGCTAGCTAATTTATAATTAGATTAAGTCAACAAAAAACACGATATGACCGTTAATCGCTGCTAGTTTATAGCTATAAAATGTCTATCCCGGCGCTATGGACTACGATTTATTGATTGTTTTGTCACGTGATACGTGTAAAAACGAGTAAGACTTCCGGGAGGCTGTCTGCAACACACTAGTGCTCACAAATTTTTCTTCAAACAACTTTCTTCCTTTAATCATAACTGAATTATAATTATTGTCACATTTATGAATGTCATTTAAAAACACGTGTATTCAAGAATATTTTGAAAAGTAAAATTTTTAATTAAGGGGCTGTCCATAAATTATGTTATCGAAATAGGGGGGAGGGGGGTCTGAAAATTTTTGACAATTGTTGACAAGGGGGAGGGGGGGAGGTCAAGAAAAGTTGACGTCAACAATGTTACTTTTTAAAAATAAATTTAATTTCATAATTTAGAATTTATTAAACTTTTTTCTAAACATTTTACTTTTATTCACTTTTTTGTTGTAGTTGTAAACTAGTCTATTTAAAATATTGTTTTCCCCCCCCCCATTTTATCTTTATTTTTTTTTGGGTGGGGGTAATCAAATGTTGACGTAATTTTATAGGGGGGGTCTCTGGAAGTTTGACAAGTTGTTGACAAGGGGGAGGGGGGAGGTAAAAATTGCCAAAAATTTTTTGACATAATTAATGGACAGCCCCTAACATTGGGAAAGCGCTGATGGAGACAAAAATTTTGCTTTTAAATTAATGATAATGGCTGATCAGCTGTTATCTGTTGTTATGTGTTGTTATGTGTAGCTATGTGTAGCAGACAGCCTACCAATGGCTTGTTCATATCACGTGACAAAACAAGGAAGTGACTAATCGTAGTCCATTGAGCAAGCTAAGGGAAAACCCTGCATGGCCCAACATGGCATCTTCTCCTTTAATTTAATGTTCAAGTTCATGCTACGATCTGCTATTAGGGGATAAGCAGTTCGATAGCTTCGTTACGTCTAGGGGTAATTATTCAACAAATCAATGATCTACATGACATACTGCTCTCTATTTAATAAGGAGGGAGTCGTCTTTCATCCGATTTCTCTCTGCAACTTCATTACCACTTGTAACTATTCACTCAGTTGCTGTGGTGAACACAGAGATGATAGATAGCTACATTGATGTATTCTAAAACTGTCAGTGCCACATCCACAAAAAAGGAATTATCAAGTCCACTTGACACAACTCAGCACTTTATTTAAATTGTATTCACATAATAAATAATAAAATATCACCTTCAACACAGGATATATACATACATATATATATGTATCTTATATATATTAAGCTTCTGGTATTACTCGTGTATTGCTTCCTAATTTACTGCTTCCATTTCCGGCTTCTTTCTAATCAGTGAATTAAGTATTGAGAGTATATTGCAAATAATTCTATATGTTAGAAAGACTGTATTTAATCTATTTGAATGAAAAAGTAGATCTAGGTGTGTTGCTTGGATACAAAGACAAGACAATACGATGTGAACGTTTCGGCTTAGAGCCTTCTTCAGCGAACAGGACAAATAAATATACGACAAGAAATAGAGCACAGTAAAAAGCAACTTTAGCGATCTCCTTCGTTGTTGCCGAATGAAGGATACTAAGAAAGGATTGACAAATAATAAAATTCTAAAAAGAGCAAGTGACAAAAAGATTAGTTCAAGTTGTTGTTTTTGTTCATCCGTCAAAATCGACACGGACCATCTAGTCATCCGGTTAAGGGTGGAGTGGGTTACGGTGAGTGCGTAGTCCGATACGTGCTCGGAAAACGAAGGGTCAAGTAGAAAAAGTACTTTATTTGCAGTTTTTAGAAAAGTGAGTTTAACGTTTTTTAATTCTTATTTAAATACTTTAAAAGCTGGCCGAGGTAACTCTGAATCAAACACTTGTGGACATTTGTCATTAATGATATTTACAGAGATGATTCAGGGGAAGTAATCTAATATCATGCCTGTCTTAATTCATTTTTGAAAAATTGTAACTTAAGTTCTTTTTCTACTCGGCCATTCCCTGCAAGGGATTTTTGCTGTAGTCGGTGGTCTAAGGTTTCTTTTTCGGGCTAGCCTGCGTGTCTCAGCTGTCGCTATCCTTCTGGCACTAAGGAGAGGGGAAGAGCCTGAGGTGGTAGCACCACATAGTTCTCTAAGGTCACTGTAGAAGTTCGTCATGTCTTTCTTGTCTGCAAAACCCTGAATCTCATCAGCTTTCGCACTCAGCCAGGAGTCTTGAATCTGGTGCAGTCGTGCTCCTCAGTGCAGCTGTCTTTGCTGTTGACATAAGGTCATCATGGAGGGCTTTGTACGCCCGACGTTTTTGCTCAAGTAGCATTTGGATTGCTGTGTTGTTTTCATCAAACCAATCCCTGTGTTTTCTGATAGAGGGTCCGAGGCGCTCAGCGGCTGTGTTATCCACCGTCTCACGAAGTGTGGTCCACGCTGCTTCCACGTCCTTGTTGTCTAGTGTTATGGATCAAGGCGTTCATCCAGTGTGTCAACGACGGTTTGTCTCACATCACGGATCTTCAGCCCACTGATGTTGCGGCGTTTCGAAGCTTTGGGGGCCTGAGGTCGTCTCTTATATTGGATGTGAATTTTCAACTTTGAGACGATGAGGTGGTGGTCCATCCAGCATTCTGTGCCGCACATGGCCTTAGTCACTCTGACGCCCCGCCGGTCCCTTTTTCTGACGATGACATAATCTATTAGGTGCTAGTGTTTTGAACTGGTGTACATCCAGTAGGTCTTGTTGCGCGTTGAGAGGCTGAATGTGGTGTTAGTTATTGGGAGGCCGTGTTCAGCACAGGTCTGAAGTAGCAGTAGGCCGTTTCTGTTGCAATTTCCAACACCATGCTGATGAGGTGTAGGATCTTAGTGTCCTTGTGCTTATCCACCCATGACGATAGTTGTCTACTTGTTAGGCTATACCTCCCAATTCATGCCACGGGCCAGTGTAACCAATAGCAACGGATACTGATACACCAAACACCAACCGGTTTGTACGATAACATTTATTCTCCAAGAATTACTTAACTATCGCTGATATATAACTTACGACTAACATCAAGTCGTTCCAGCCAAAAACTAAGCAACACACTATCGTACAACAGCCACCTATATTCATGATAACAACCAAAACTAACGCGTCATTTCCCCTTACCCAAATACGTCACAACAATCTCACACAATATATACAGCTACACATATAATCTCTAACATCTTTTCCATACCAAACATAACAACAGTGAGCTACATATAACAACAGTGATTCTAATACCCTTGACACATGTTTCCCCACCCCCCCCCCCCCCCAAAAGGAGTTGTAGTCACTGCCGAAACGTGCATTGAAATCTCCAAGAATGATGAGTTTGTCAGCAGTCGGTGTGGAGGAGATGACAGTGCTCATGTCTTAATAAAACGTATCTATGGTCTCTTCTGTGTTTTTCATGGTGGTTGCATAGGCACTGACTTAAAGTGACAGCCTTCTTTCCATGACAGAGGGGAAGTTTCACCGTCATGAGACATTCATTGATACATTTTGGAGAGCTGGAGAGCTGGAGAGCTTGCTCGCAAGAGAGGTGTTGATAGTAAAGCCAACTTCAGCTTCTCACCTTGCTCAGGGTCACGTCCGCTCCAGAAAAAAGAATAGACAGCAAGCCTTTCTGTGAGTGCACCTTTGCCAGAGAGTCTGGTTTCACTGAGGGCGGCGATGTCTATGTTCATGGGCAATAAGTGCCGTGCGTCGTTGAGATCTGTTTGTAATGTCCCTGTCAAGCAGGGTTCGCATGTTCCCCATGGCAATTTTAACTGAAATCGAGTTTGTCTTTGTTTTTCGACCGCAAATTGGGTCCCTGCTGACCGCGGTTAGCCGACCGGGGTGTGAAGGAGCAGGCAATATTTAGAGCCCCTTTTCTAGCTTCTTCCTCATGCATTGAGGTGAGCGGTGCTGTCCTTAATAGGGCTACTCAGACACTCAGGTGGTTGCCGAACTCCACTTCTGCTCCAACCAGTGAATAGCGACCGTGTAGCATGAGTCGCCTGTGTGCATGCTTGCACAACACCTGTCGCTTCGTCGCTTACCCGCCACCACATAACTTGGGATGATTAGTGTTTGAGGAATGATGACTTGTGCGGATGACTTTGTTTAAAGTGAGAAGAGTTGCGCAACGTCGACCTCCTTCTCTCGTCCAGACCCACCGTGTCCAGTGACAAGACTAAGTCAAGACGACCGGAGATGGGTACGGATGCAGTGGATGACCAAGATGTTCTACGTGCCTCATCTTGATCTGCACATTCCACGGTGCGTTGCTGTAATCCCCTTCACCTACGTTGAACCTAAATGGTCTCCTCCGCATGATATGTCGACGATCAGGCTTCGTATGCAGGAGGTAGGCAGACCTAATTCACCGAGGGTTTGAGGCCCATCAGCTATCCTCACCTGGTTTAGCCGGCCAGTGAAGGCCGTTGCCAAGGGTATGGCCACTGTTGCATGCTAACAGCTACGGGGTAAGAGTTGAGTGACAGGAGAGGACCAAGGCGGACAAACTGCTCAAGAGATTCGTGCTCAGTAGCGCTGCTGAAGATTGTTTGTCAGCTCCTAGGAGCACCTTGTGTTCACCCATCAGAGGTACTATCTCTTCATGCACACCCTATTACATTTCAAATACCTAAGATACGATATTTTTATTGATCTAAATAAATGGATTTTTTCTTCTTTTTTCTTTTTTTCATTCATAGTACATATTTTTTCCAGTCTTCAAAATGCTTGTTTTGAGTAGTCTGGAGCAAGATATTCGGTGTGTAATTGTGCGTTAAGAGTAACTGCTTAGTTCTTGAGGGAGCACAGAGTCTTGGATTTTAGTTTGAACGAATTTCTCGTTTTTCCTTTCCAAGATCAGGGACACTCCTTTTGTCTGCAGCCGATATGTCTTTGAATGGTTGTTTTGATCTTGCCATTTGTTTTCAAGATTGCGTATCAATTATTTCCAATATGGCCAAGTAGTACCAGTCAAGTGTCAGAGAATAAATGATAATAATTGAAGGACTGCATTTAAGCAATATGATAGAAATAGTAGAATGCAGGTCTTCAATTGTTGTCTGTGTACTGCACATAATTAAAAATAAAACGTCACGTAATTTGGTACACGTTTGTTCTGCCTGTGTACATTTTCTGTGTACAGGAAATATCGTTTAAGCGATTCGTGTCGTTAAACAACAACCAAAAAGCGTATGACCCCTCCACCCCTCGTCTGACCCACTCCTTATTACCCCCTTATGACCCCCTCCTATTCTGACCCCTCCACTCCTCTTCTGCCCCCTCACCTCCAATAATCTCTTACCCGAATGTCGACAACGTCAGTGTCATAAAAGCCTCAGAGATCGTAAAGATTTTGTTAGAAATCAGTTTATTGGCTTTTTTTTTTTACAATGCAATCAAATAGAGATTAACTGATCGGTCTGAATGGTAGTGAGGTCTACATTTCTAGGGACCAACTGTCTCTATTTGCCAGGATTTTATTGACGTGTTGCGTTAACTGGGCTTAAATGTTTCTTGCCCTTGCAACGCCATTCTGAATGTATCAGAACTTTTTACCTCACATGCTATTTTATGCAGCGTTATTTTTTAAACTGCTTATTCAAACTTTGGCAGAAATTTGATCGTGATTGTAATTAGAGTTTTAGTTGAAAAAAATTATTAAAGTAAGCGTTATTGGCATGAAAATATTAGTATCACTGATTATGTTTTGAGCAACTTTTGCGTGAAAGAAAAGGACTATAAAGTCTTAGTCCAGCCGCTTTTAGAATACGCATCATGTTGTATTGTCAATCTTCTGTGGCTAAACCAAAAATCCTTACTTAAATGACGTTTGATGTAAAGTTGGTGGACCAGTAATGTCATAATCCAAGAAATATTCCTCGTCACAAAATCATGTAAACAAATTCCATCTAACTGAAAGTTCACATACATCGTGATATTGTCATCAAAAACTTTCACTCAACTTTTTTACTTGAAATAATTCTTCTAAGTCTTGAGGACCCACGATCAATGAATTGATCATTCTGGCTTCAATGTAAGTACAGAGGATTCGCGATGTTTCTGTGCCCGGTATTGAAGAAAATATTTCACTGGTTGCAAGAATTACTCAGCGGGGGTATCAGGAACTAGGGTTGGAAGGCAGGAGGCAATAGACACAAAGTGAAGTGTTGTCACCTGAACTGTTTCTTTTGGAGTACTCTCTACCGTAACCAAAGACCGACTGGAACTGCTGATTGAGTATGTCCGCCTGTGCTTTTGTGTCAGATGTCAGATGACCATCCCACCTTGGTTGTGTGGGGGTGGGGGACTCGAGTGTTTGAGGACTGTTGGTGCTCAGTACCTCGGCTTTCAGTTCAAGCAAGCCATTCTTCTTCAATCGTTCGTCTTAGGTTTGGTGGTCTTCAGTTGTATACAGTTCTTCACTGAATCAGTAATTGTTGTCTTGAACTTCCTCCACAGCTCTTCTGTTGTACACTGAATCTCTTGTATGTTAGAGTTTGCCTTGTCTGGCTACCCCAGTCTGCTTTGCCTTAAATGGGGATGTCTGGTACGACCTGAGTCATCGTTAGTGAGCTGACCTGAATTTCACAATATGGTATGTAGCGGTCTTATATCCCGGGAATGACATCAACTCTTGGGATGAGATGTATGGACAGTTGGTGATTAGTAGGTAAAGAGTATTTCCCTCACCACCCTAATAGATTCTTTAACCAGCTGTTCCAGACTATGGTTGTTAAACATTTACATGAAGTCAGAGTGTAGGACAGGGTATGGGGACTTGCGCTTCAGGGCAGACATCTATCAATTCCAATCAGGAAAGTTGAACTCTCACCTATAAAGTTAAAAGCGTTATTCGACTGTTTCGCTCCCTAAAGTGACACCTCGAGCCTGTTAGGAACCCGTTCTTACCAAAGGTTCGTTAGCTTCGTTTGACTAGGGGTTATTATATTAACTTCACACACCAATGCTTCACAGAATAAGTATCTTTATTAACAACTAAACTACATTGTCTAAAACACATACTCTATAAAGAACACGCAATCACAATATACATTGAAGTCCTTAAAATGTGTCTTTGTATCGTTTTCTTTGACCTCCTTATGACCGCTTGCCTTACGTGAGTTAACCGAGGAATAGCTGCTTAGGGAGCTGGTTGTCTTCCATGCGGGCTACATGTCCCGTCCAACGGAGTTGAGACTGCATCAGGATGGGGAAGATGCTTACTTGATATGCATCGAATATGGTCATTGAAATCACTCAAATTTGCGTACGCTTGGGAGACGGTATTATGGAATACACATTTTTTTTCAGTTAACCGCACAGTACGTAACAGTGACTAAAATAAAACCAAGATTTATGGAGACACACATGATGAAACTATATTCATTTAAGTTAATTTATGAGACACAAACGATGTGTGTAAAAAAAACAATATAGTTTAAGCTTTAATAATGATTACACAGAAAACAAATATAAGTGTTTTGGTAAATGCCTTCATCAGTACAAAAAAAGAAATATTCATTCAAGTATAAATTAAATTTACACCTAGCACGGCTAGATATTACGCGTCTGTTTGACTGATTCTATTTACGGCTGCTTCCTATTCAGCACATTTGGTATTGAGATTCTACATCTACATCTATATATTATACATTTACATGTCCCTCAGGTCAGAAACACGCTGGGTCCGGATTAGACCGGATTTCAAGACAGGCGACGAGACCGGTCGTTCGGTAGAGCAGTACGTTGGACGTTGTAGACATAGAGAATATATTAAAATACTTTTTAAAGCCATCACGGATATTATCTGCATCTTTCTCTGCTTGATTATATATCGTTGTGATCTTCCCGTTGATGATCTTGTACCGTTACCAGCTGGTGTATTTGAAGCTAAGAACATGTCCAACCGATCTTCAGAAATTCCTTCTTTATATAAAAAATGTTATGCAATAAGCAGGCACAACTGACTAGCTTGTCAACATTTTAGGATCAACTTGAAGTTCTGAAACTCAATTTTGCAACAAGTGGCCCAAATGCACACTCCATTGTTCTTCTGACCCGACTATGTCAGTAGTTGTAAACTTCCATTTCTCGTGATACAGTATCACCACTGGTGGTGTATGGCCGCATCTTAAAACTGAGGTCAAATAATTGTTTTAAATTATTTTATTTATTTTGATGTTTTAAGGCGGTAGAATTTCAAATAATCAAACTCGGGTCACATTGAGTGTGTGTGTAGAAAGTAGAAATACAATACTCGACTTGACCTTTATTAATATTGTATAATTATAATAATAATATTTATATGACCACTAAACGTAATCACTACTAGTAGTACTATTATTCTAGTAATTATTAAAATTGCATATAGAAAATTTTTTCAACACAATGATCTACCAATATTGATTAGATATTAGTTTATCAATTTCTACCATTTTAATTTATAATATGCTACAATTTGTATTTATTTAAATTCCTTATGATGGATCCGAAGGAATAATACACACATGAAAGGTGTATTCTTGGAGTCTGCTATATGCCACTGCAACGGTCTGAAAAAGCAGGGGTTTTTGCCCTTGTTAATCTTTTTCGCTTAGAAATTAGAAAAATGTCTCAGAAAAATACGGTTTTCCCCCCACAAATTCGCAACGCTACATAGCCGCGTGCCCGATCTACAAGTTCTGCTTTACTTCCAGATACCGGCTGCTGCAATTCCCGTAGAAATTTCTTAAATTTCTTAATTTCTTCAACTCGCCAGGTCTCAAATGCCGCTTTCGCTATGTGAGCAGCCATCTTTGTACGCTCTTTGTACTCCCCGGTATGAACGATAACTCTGGGTGACAAGGGAAGTTGCAGTCCCTTATAGAGACCATATCTCTAACGAACAAGTCAAAGTATTGAGATTATATCAGAAATAATTCTATATGTTTGAGAGAAAAAATATATATAAGAATTATCTATATTGACCATAACTCCAAATAACCGAAATTATTTAGATACGTTCGGATTCTTAAAAACAATTATAGTTGTTTTCAATTATATTACGGAAAGCGACTAATTTTAAATGCGCAAAAAATATTATCTATCCTCTTTTATTTTAGTAAAAGTGTAAGTATTATTATTATAAATTACAAATAAATTTAATGTAACAACTAAGGAACTATCTTAATACAAGAATTAAACAGTAATCACATTTATCGGGAAAACCTAAACATCCGTTGTGTTAAGTGCGTTCTTTAGAGCCTTTTTTTAGTGCGTTGTTTATATTGCGAAATACATTAAAGATTATTTGTTATAAATAATCCCGCTAATGACGTATAAGCGCGAACTGCCTATTTAGCCAAAGCTAAAACTTGTCTGATTTAATAAAAGAGCGTGACCAAACTGATAATGTATTTCCTTATCTTAAAAGTAAAATTAATAAATAGAATTGACTGTTGTTAAAATTTATAAAATTAAAATCAAATTTAGCTTTATATTTTTAACATCTAATAAGTTTTTACTTTTTATTCATTCCAAAAAGTATTTTCAAAGGTTAAGTTTTTACTATTTTATAAATTTCATAAAAGTTAATTTTTTAAAATGAATAAAAAGTATGGTACAGCAAAACTACCTAGTCAAATAGAATGCACTAATGCACTTATCACTCATCCAAATAAGAACTAAGAATATAAAATGCAAAAAATATCTTTTTGCGTAAGTAAGGGAGTTACAATCCAGTCGATGATTTCATTTTTTAAAAAACTCTGTGGGGGTGGGGGAGTAATACGATACATTCATTTTGCCCAAATGCAACACAAGATACGCCTCAGAATGAATTTGATAAATAATTAACCTTCGTAGATACGTATATATCGGGGTAAGGAAATTGGGTGCATACATTTTTACGTGGACAAAAATATATTTTAATCCAAGGACATTGCATTTCTGTATACATTTTTGTATATATGTATGTTCCGTATCTGTTCCTATACCACTCATCCAATTGCGATAAAATTTGCGTGAGTTGTACACACACCCGCAATTTCTTCTGAATTATTATAGAAATTTACAATATAACATTTTGACCCGGGCCTTAAATTTTGTTCCCCTGTTATAAGCTATATGTATTTTCCGTATGCGTTCCTTTACCATTCATCAGATTGCGATAAAACTTTGGTAAGTGGTTAAGGTTTTTGAATTAGGTTATCCATTTTGAAATATTCCTTTTGGTGCCGGGGGCCCTACATTATTTTTGTCTTTTATGAGCTATATAAATATAATTTCAAACAGAGCTATTGTATGGGTGGATGGAATTTTATCTAATACAAATATTTATTAGCAAGTGCAACACTATTTCCGGTGCCTGTCCGAAGTGACGGCAGATCGGGTACAGATGCGGATATAATCTGTTCAAGGTGTGACGATCTGAGGCTGGACTTTATAAAATTATTCTATCTTAAATCCGCCCTTGGAAACCCTAGTAAATTAATACCATTCCTTCCCCTTGTTTTGCCCCACAGTAACACAGCCCGAGTGACTTCCCTTGGTGTTTTTGCATTCTTACACCAAATAGCTCACACAAAAGCGTGATTATGGAGTTTCTGCCTCACACCGATAAACTTTGAGGGTAGAAGGTCAAACCCACAGTAGCAAAAGTGAATATCATTGGATGGGAAAATATGCAACATTTAAATCACCCAATTGAATTATCACCCAACTCGAATAAATAGCCAGAACAAGCAAGAATATGTCTTTTATGATCTGATCACTTGACTGTGGACGCTGGAAGGAACTAGACTTAGACCTTCATTAGCGTGATACATAACTGCAACCTAGGCTATTAGCAAGTATATGTCTTTTAAGATCTGATCACTTAACTTTAATATCTGATCACTTAACCGTGGACGCTGGCAGTACCTAGACTTAGGACTACATTAGCGTGATCATTAACTGCTACTGCTACCCGGAGTACTACCTAGTTTCTATTACTGGACCGACTGACCTTGAAGCTGGAACTAGGCGATTGATTTACATCCTACACCAAACTACCTGACGACTACTAGGACTTCGTGATCCAGGGACTCTTACTACCACGATTCGTCGCTGGAGAGTCATCTTCCCCATCGCAGAGATCCCACGGAATCTATGACCGGGAACTACGCCTTCGCTACTCTGCGCTTGTGATCCACCGAGATCATCACAGAAATATATAAAAGCTAAGTCCCCAAGGAATGAACATAGTATCTTGAGCATTTATAATGATGATAACGTTAGTAGGACAGTGACACTTGCAGTGCATTGAAATACCTGTTTTATTAGATGACATCTATTTTATGTATATATATCGATCACCAAAAGTGTATTAAGGGGAAATTTGTAAATATATTATTCAATAAATAATTGTAGTTATTTTCTCCTTTAACCAAGACTTCGTTTCAGTCTATACTATATGTATATAGATAAGATATAATATTTACGGGTATCTCTCGTATGAGATATTCTCTTGGCACTCTGTCTAGAGATTCTTGAATTAAGCCAAATTACCACACAGGCATAATAACCTATCTATATACATATAGTATCACCACACAAGGTAACTTCGAGTAGTACACGTGACTGTTCTCATTTACATGATGAGGCTCTTGTTCTCGCTATTAAGACGCCACCATTAATCTCCCTTTCTGTTGGGGTTGTTGAGTATTTCGGTAAGGTTTATGGGATGTCTCACCGTTTTCCAAATTCTTTTACCACTCCTCTCGGAAGAGGTCTTTCAACCTGACCTTGACCGCAGTTGGGACATTGGCCAGTTTGGTTGTGTAGACTTGTTCCACAGAGTCTTCGTATACCTCGATTGTCCTTTGTGTGGCTACTCTTTGCACATTTTGGGTTTTACAGTTTTATACGCATTGACTACCAATTTCCATTTTTCAGGATATGCTTTTATCTTCGTAAGGTTGTCTTGCAGCTGCTATGTTTGTCAGAGCTCCTGATTTTGAAATCATCTACACAAATCGATTTTTGTTCGTTAGCAAATGTGACTGAAGGTCATGCACGTATGCCAGAAACAAGGTGCAGCTCAAGGTTGACCCCTGGGGAGTCCGTTAACAAGTGCAGTGATGTCCGAAACTCTGTCCCCGACTCACATGGATATCGTGCGATCTGATAAAAAGCGTGTAACGACTTCAACATATTAGCAGTTAAAACTAGATGTAGCAACATGTACATCAGACCTACCATCCAGGCCTTATTGTAAGCCTGCTGGAGGTCCAAAAATATGATAACAGCATGCTTTGTCATCTGTAGCTCATTAGTGGTATTTTGGATAAACTGCAATACCCGTGCCATTGGCTGCCTCCCCTCGCGTTTACAACCTTGGTTTGTGTGAATCCCTCTGGTTAGTTCCAAGAACAAATATAACCTTGCATTTGCGATCCACTCCACTACCTTTCCCACACAAGAAGTTAGGGAAATCCTTTGGTAACTCGACGGATTTTCGCTTGGTTTACCTTTATTGGGTTAGGAACAATCACTGCTTCTTTCCACGTCTTTGGCAGGGTGCCTGTCGTCCAGATTTTTATTGACAAGTTCTAGTAGCAACCGCTTTTATGCCCAAATGCGTGAGCATTTCGTTGCAAATCCTATCTGGGCCTTTTGCTTTTCCTGTTCTGCACATGCCTAGGGCCGTTTTCAACGAGCTAATTGTTAAAATTGCTGTGAAAATCTTTAGGTGAGGGCTATTCGTCAGACCTGTTTAACCCTGCGCTTTCGACGTAGTAACTAAGTTTTACGTCTAAGACTACGGCACAACGACGAACCAGAAAAAAAATACGGTTTCGGGAGTTTTTTCGTTTGTTTGATTTATTTTTATTTCAAAAATATATAATCGGGGTGTTTTCAGTAAAAATTTAAAGCATTTTTATGTTAACACCTTAAGCAATCTAATAAGAATAACAGTGATTGGCCTCTGGGGTCTCGATGTCAATGTGCCAACCAGAATATGTTTCTTTTAGAGGATAAGGATGCTGAATGGTCAATTTTTGGTCTATTTTTTTTTGGTGACTAGGTGTGCCATAAGAATGGATCGAAATTTGAGAACCCGAAATTGAGCTTTAAGGTTATGTGGATGAAAAGTAAAATAAATTTAGACACATCACTAAAAAATCCGGACTATTCATACCTTGATTAATTTGAATGACAGCTGTCTAGTCATACCTTTAATTCGAGTGACAGCTGTCTAGTCATAACTTTAATTTTAATGACAGCTGTCTAGTCATACCTTTAATTGGAGTGACAGCTGTCTAGTCATACATTTAATTCGAGTGACAACTGTCTAGTCATACCTTTAATTCGAGTGACAGCTGTCTAGTCAAACCTTCAATTCGAGTGACAGCTGTCTAGTCATACCTCTAATTCGAGTGACAGCTGTCTAGTCATACCTCTAATTCGAGTGACAGCTGTCTAGTCATACCTTTAATTGGAGTGACAGCTGTCTAGTCATACCTTTAATTCGAGGGACAGCTGTCTAGTCAAACCTTCAATTCGAGTGACAGCTGTCTAGTCAAACCTTCAATTCGAGTGACAGCTGTCTAGTCATACCTTTAATTCGAGTGAAAGCTGTCTAGTCATACCTTTAATTCGAGTGAAAGCTGTCTAGTCAAACCTTCAATTCGAGTGAAAGCTGTCTAGTCATACCTTTAACTCGAGTGAAAGCTGTCTAGTCAAACCTTCAATTCGAGTGACAGCTGTCTAGTCATACCTTTAATTCGAGTGACAGCTGTCTAGTCAAACCTTTAATTCGAGTGACTGAGGATGGGAGGATGAATATAGCAGGAAACTGTGGCGATCCGTTTTCTTATAGTAAATGGACTTAGATATGTTGTTCTCATTTTGGTTAATTTAGTTGTCCAAAAATTGACAGTACCCTTATGGATCGTTGAAGTGAATTTGATCGTTGGTTGAAAATCTCCAATGATTTCCTTTGAAAAAAAATTTATTATTAATTTTTTTTTTTTTTTTAAACTTTTTACGATCTATATTTCCTAAATCGATATGTTGTCTAGAAATAGTCATAGCTTCTTTTTTAATGAGTCTATTCTTTTGAAATGTGACTATGTTTTGTAGTATTGAAGACATCCTGATAAAATATCAATTTTATTGGCATAACTAGAAACACTTGTTTTTCCATTCGTTGTAAAGCTGGGATGTTATACTTTTGTCGACTTAATTTTTTTTGTACTTAATATTTTTGACTTAATTCTTTTTTGACTTAATTTATTTGACTTAATTTTTTTTAAGTTAATTTCTGTCAAACGTACATGGGCACTTGTTGGAAACTTAGGAATAGGATTTTATTCTTTTTAAAAACTGATGATGGTTAGGAAAGCAACCAAAGTTGATACAATCTTCTAGATTTATTGACATATTTGCAGGAAAGTCCTCAGATGCCAACTGGTGGTGAAAATGTTTAAGAAGTGTCAATCACCTTTTTCACCCACCTCGAACTTCTCACTCCAGCTCTCACGTTATGTTTCCAAATAAGAAACCCTGATTACAGAACTTTTATATGTGTTTATTCTAAATGATCATTTTCCTCGTAAGATTAATTGATTGATTTCAGTACTTATATAGCGCTCATTTCCATGCTATGGTAGCATGCTCACGGCGCTCCGGTGTGCAAAATTTTTTGAGAGGTCTCACTGCTGCCAGTTAGGCGCACGTGAACTCTTATTATAGAGACAGATGACTGCGCATTAACATCGCCAGTCTTTTGATGCACTATCTTTGTGGGAGCTGAGTGTCGAGATCCCATCTTCCTTCTTCCCCCACGAAAAATTCTGGCAGTTTTCTTTTTTATTAAACAAAGTGTTCGACATCGTGTAAGAATTTCACTACCAAGGAGATAGTTATCAGGGGTACACTGCTGACGCAGTCTAGTCGATGAGTAGTGAAGGCAAGGCAGTTCTTACAAGTTAATTTCTCAGACTGTCAAAACAACTTGAGTGATTATTACACAGCGTTCTACATAGTGTTGTTAGGAAATTACACACTGCGACCTCAGAACTTCATCAAAGGTTGATTGTTATGAGAGAAAAGTTCAGCTAATAAACGATATCCAACTATCCAGGAATAAAAATTTGACAGAAACATTCCAAAAAGGAGAAAATGAGGAGATAATTCACTACTGTTTATCGAGCAACTCGTGAACCGGAAGTATTTGTTAATTGCGTTGACCGTTTTTGTTTATATTAATCAAGATATAGAATAGAAAAGCACAGAATAAGTCCAACAATTCTTACACATTTTCGAAATGAATTATATTTATACGTCCAGGAGACTTTCAGATACAAACATATCCAGGAATTAAATTTGAGAGAAACATTCCAAAAATGAGAAAAAGTGGAGAGACTTCACTGCAGCCTGTCAAGCGCTCGTGAACCGGAAGTATTCTCTACTTGTGATAACCAAATTCATGTTCTATAATCCCACAGAGAGCAGACACTTGCTAAACTTTTTATGGACATTGAAAAACTAGGCAAACAATTGTAAATTTTAAAAAAACGTAAACTGATGAAGGAAGCCTTCGGCCAAGAATCTTTCGACGGCCAAAAAAAAAAAAAAAGGCAGACAAACTCAGCTTGTAGATATGGAGTTGATAAGAAATGTTAGACTTTCAATTATGGAAGTTACCCCTGAAATCAAAGAATTGGCGTTTGAGATTTAACAGGAAACGAGAAACATTAACAAAGATAAATAAAATAAATTAGACAAGCTGGAAATGGAAGATTTCTGTAAAACTGCGTGTTTTATTTCTTCAGCCTAAACGCAGTCCTTTTAACGCATTCCTCTTAACGCAGTACTCTTAAATGGATATGGAGACAGCATTATATACCAAATTTGAGCATCAACAAAGCAAAGCTTCTCAGAAATATAAAAGAAAAATGATTTGAGTTTCGGGCAAGTAATACCTGAGGAAATCGCTCAGTTGGTGGGAAGAGAAGCGCGCTAAAGATTGCGTCGATCTGAAACACGTACGCATGATGACTGGGCAAACTCACCGTTTAAACCAGCGACGTTATAATAATATCCGAGCAAAAATCTGTGACTTCTACGTATTTTTTTTTCCCGGTTTCTATCGTGTACAGCACCGGAATATTATGTATCGGTCTAAAATTGTAACATCGTTATTTAAACACTAAAAATCCACACTACACAGAGCGGCGTTAACCGATTGCAACCTTTATATCAGATAATGCTGATCGGCGTCTATGTAACATAGCAACGAGAAAAATCCACGAATAATTTCCTCTCCGCCCCATTTCAACATGTTTACATCCTTCCTAATGTGATAAATCGCAACTTGTGAATAGAAAAATGATTTTTCGAAAGCCGATTTGTTCTTCAAAATTTGATTTTGTATACATTGATTAGTAGACTTTTGTTTAGAAAAATACACATTTTATCAATGATTGGATTCGTCTTTGAAAATTCTGCTCGGAATCATTGTAATACCCTTTTCAAACTTGGTCCCCCACTTCTTGACCGTTGACGTATGAGGGAAAATAATGACGAAATATGAATACTTTTTCCTCCATTGAGAAACCGAATTCCAACAACAACTGCCCAACACGTCGTCATTTTCAATATCAGGAATACGTGATGGCTGGATGTATGCACCGTTGAAAAACGAGTATACGAGTTCAAGATGCAGGAGTTTCAGTACTGCTACTTTTGGCGCATTCTGTCTACATATTGCTGGGATCCTTCTGACTTTGTGACCCGATGGTGTAGCTTCTGTATTATTTGAATGTTCTGTAATGGCTCATGAGACCGATGCCGGGCTGAAAGTCTCGTCTGCTTCCACTGGAGAAACTTTACTTCTGGTTTACGTATTGCTCATTTTTGTGTAAAGCTTTCTCCTGCCGTTGTTCATACTGCTGTTCGCCAGCCGGAAAGGTGATGAGCAATCATCTCCCATTCGTTAATGTCGAAGTTGTCTCCCCTCATGTTTCTTTTTACGCAAGTCGTTATTAATGTTTTTTTATATTGTTCATGTTTTGCATGCGAAGATTATCAAGGTTATTTTACAAGGTGAGCACGCAGGTGGCCTGCCAGTCCTATTTGGTTTGGTCCCTTGTCGTGTGCTTTCTTTGGGTGTGAGCGGTGCATTTATTCTCTGAATATTGTGCTCCAACATTGAGTCTGCCACGCCAGCTTGTGCTCAAACAGCGAGTCTGCCATGTACGCTTGCACGGTCCAAAAGTGAGTCTGCAACGCCAGCTTGTGCGATACATAGCAAGTTTCTCCCAAGAATCAAGGCCAATGTCCAAGGATTTGAGTGAAGCGTTCAGGCATATCTTTGAAGCGCTCTATCTGCCCACCAGCTGAGCGTTTCCCACTGGAGTGTACACCGAACATTTGTTGTTTGGTTAGTCTGCTGTCTGGCATCCATGGAACGTGCCCTGCCCAACTGGCTTGTCTTTTTGTAGAAGTGCGTTGATTCTGATAACGGCGACCCGTTGTAGGACCTATGTATCAGGGACATTGTCCTGCCACATTATGCCAAATTAAAAAAAAAATTTCATCAAACATTTTTTTTTCACAACTTGTAAATGTTGACATTTTTAGAAACCTCATGCATCCCCCCATCCGAATATATATTTACACACGTATAGGGCATCTTTCCATCTTCGCGAGACGATGGAGTATCTATGTAGGCCTACACTTCGACGAGTGGCTCATTAGGCCAATCCAGGAAAGACAATCTCGACTGCAATTCTCGGAGGACAACTGTGATTCCTGGTTAGATGTGACTAATAGTTGTCTAGGGGAAGGTTCCCTTCGAACGGCCACAGAAAACAATATCAGAGTCTGAAACTCCGTTTCTTTCTCGCTTCAAAGAAATTCACAAAATGATTTGGATCAAACAAATATTCTTTAATTATTTACACAATAAACACAAACCAACATTAATGCCATTCACACTATAAGAAAGGAAACTTCTGACCACCATCCAAGATGTACCCAGCTCAACAAAAACCACCCATTCACTCCTTAAAGAATGCTTTGTTGTCGCTCACAACAAAAGCTTCACACCACCCCGGAAATGGGTCGTACCTCATTCATGGCTTAGTAAAAGTGGTGCGATGTATGGGAAAGTTCCAAACGAAATGGCTCACTGACAAAATTATCAAACCAGACACAAAAGAGAATCACACGATCTGACCGTAACACATCCCCCTCACTTGTTATCTCTAAAACTTTCTGATCCCCCATTACAATGAGGAAAGCTTGGTCCCTCGTCCTAAAAATCCGACGTTATGTCTTCTTTCAGAAGTAGCTAGTCCATGTTCTGCCTTATTAATTTTAAATTCAGGAAGTAACGTTACTTCATTAATAGATAAAAAAAGTACTGACTTATAATTTTCTTACCACAGATTCCGATGGCTTATAAGCGTAGATCCATCTAACAAATTCTTCCCTAAGTTCGTGCAGAGCTTTTTCTTCCGGCGTACGTCACCACCCCCCACCTTATTGAAAATGCAACAAAAAGAACATTACGGAAAAATAAAACAATAAATATTTATATACTTTTGAGTTGTACACGACATATATATATATACTTTTGAGTTGTACACGACATATATATATATATATACTTTTGAGTTGTACACGACATATATATATATACTTTTGAGTTGTACACGACATATATATATATACTTTTGAGTTGTACACGACATATATATATATACTTTTGAGTTGTACACGACATATATATATATACTTTTGAGTTGTACACGACATATATATATATACTTTTGAGTTGTACACGACATATATATATATACTTTTGAGTTGTACACGACATATATATATATACTTTTGAGTTGTACACGACATATATATATATACTTTTGAGTTGTACACGACATATATATATATACTTTTGAGTTGTACACGACATATATATATACTTTTGAGTTGTACACGACATATATATATATACTTTTGAGTTGTACACGACATATATATATATACTTTTGAGTTGTACACGACATATATTTATATATATATATATATATATATATATATATATATATATATATAACATCATGAGCTTTTGACACGGATTCTAAAAGTTATTGACACTTTTGTATTCTAAAAAGTTGTTGACTCTTTTGTAAGGTCACTAGAAATCTCAAGAAAACATGCACAATTCAATGAATGTTACCAGTGAAGAAATATACACAGGGTAGAGGATAACCTGAAAAAGGGCAATACAAAAAAAAGTGGACGTTTCGGCCAAGAAGTCTTCAGCAAAATTACAGAGACGACAAACTCAACTTGTAGATAGGTAGTTGACAGTTGATACGTGTATAATCATCAGATGACGTATGTTAATGTGCTAAGTGTATCGGGGCATGCATGTAATGATCCTACCACTAGAGTGATCAGAACCACATACAAAAACCACCAAGCACGATTCTTGACAGTGGCTTTGTACAAACTTAATCGTAATGGTCCGACTGCACTAAAGAGTCTCCCTCAATGACTTTGACTTGGCCGCCCTGGTGTGTGCAGCAAGTTCAGTCACCCTTGAAACGCGTTTTGTCGTCCTTGTTTAAAAAATCCCTGGGACCTGGTGGGGGGGGGGGGAGTCTGTGTTTAACAGTTGTCGTGTGCAGCACAGATCAAAGACCTTTTGAAGTGGGGCCTAAAACCAAGCGAACATTAGCGTGTCGAATCCTTACCACTTGAAGTCACCTGGCTGAAACCAGGAGGCACTGAGTTGCTGATTGTTCGTACACTTGAAGAGTTAGTGGACTGCCGAGTTCTAGTCCGGTTAAAACATTGTGTCCTATTACACACGACTAGATGCAGGTTCCTGTGAATTTTATTTTTGATGTTGATTGGAACCGCCGCATGACGTCATTCAATATTTTATCAATGCATTTATTCCCTCGTTCAACATTTCTAATACTTAACACTAATGACCTTAAAACTTCATCGAATGCTCGATATGAATTACAATGTGCAATCAGTAACTTAGATTTTGATGGGCTGTGTATCAATAATCAGTTAAAATGCAGTATAAAGTGGCGCTGATTTGTTGCAGGCATTGGCTGCTCTGGTGTGTCATGATTATATCGAAATGGAACTGCGCGCTATTGCAATTTAAGTAATCCCATTTTGACAAGAGACGCTTTTTAAATCTTTCAGAATTTTTAAAGGCACTTTAATAGGACAAAAGGAACCGAATTATCGAGATGAAAATAAAGTGTATGGGGAAATGCCTTCTCTCTATCTCTCGTTTTCTCTCCTCTCTCTTCCCCCCTGTTTTCTATCTCCCTACCCCATCTCTCTCCACTCTCTTTTTTTCATCTTCCCTATCTCTTTCTCGTCTCTTCTCTTCTCTCCTCGCTCTCCCTCCCGATCTCTCTCTCCCCATCTCTCTCATTATCTCTTTCCCTCTCTCTTTCCCTCTCCCTTCTCTCTCTCTCTCCTCTTCCTCTTTCTCTCCTCATCTCTCTCCCCATCTCTCTCCCTATCTCTCTCCCTATCTCTCTCCCTATCTCTCTCTCAATCTCTCTCTCCCGCCCTCTCTCTCTCAAGCATACCACTTCACTGGTTGAGATGTGAACTTTAGTTGATGTTTAAAATTGATACTTATCTGATTGGAAATTAAGTGGTTTGTCAAACTAAATCTTTTCTGGCCAAAAAGGCAGGTTTGGGTACTTTCAAAAGTCCAATTTAGACCCACGAATCTATAGACGTGCACCATTAGCGGTACGGAGATGGACATTGTTTGCGAAGTTAAATGAAATTTTAAGATATAAAAATTATATACATAAACATTATTTGATTTAATTTCAACAAATATTGAAGTGCTAGAGTTTTAAAAATGATTCGGAATTAAATTTTTCTAAGATTTCTGTAAATAATAAAATCATTACAACAACCCTAATGAGATTGTGACGTCATTGTTAATGCTGAACTCTGGGTACAATTTCCCGGATGTAGTAGACATGTATGCCAGCATTGATCACATTGTCATGACCTACACCATTGTATGTCCTGTATGGCACCACATTGTAGAGATTCACTGTGCCCCGTCAAGCGTTAAGTCGGGTTGGCTTAAGTTATTTTTTTTTGGGTGGGAGTGACTTCCCAACAGAGCTTGAAGCTTAAGTTAGTATTCTCTGTGTCATTCCCGGCAGTGTTGTTGACAGAATGGTCTTATTATGAAGCTGTGGTCTATGTGTTTTAGGATGTGATCGTTTAGACCTTAGCCGAGAAATGTTTCCGCCAAGCCTTTCTAGAATATGCGTTGAAACAAACCTTTTCTTGTGATTTTGAATGTGAAACAGCGTATCTAGTGTATTTTGGATTTAGGAGAATTCAAATATTCCTTAAGCCCATATTTATTGTAAATATTTTTCTTTTTAATGCTATTGGAAATATGTAAACATGGTCTATTTTTTCTGTTACATTATCCGATGTTAAATCAAAAACGTCTTTCAATGTCATTTCTTAGAACCAATGACGAAGCATATTGTAAGACAAAGGAGAATGATTCGTTTAGATATATGGTCGTTATCTATTTAAACAATAAAATATGTTGTTCTAAAAGAGGTACTAGAAGTTCATGACTTTAGACACTCTGCCCCCACCTCCACACCGCTTGCGTCCGCCATTTTTTTATGAAGTCGGTAGTAATTTGACACGAGTTTCCTCCCCTATTGATTGACTCAGAGATCAATGCCACCAGCATATGACTCTACTTGTCGGTATTGTTATTGGTTGTAGTCAACACAACATACCCTACGGGCCATAAACAACCCTCTCTGTCGTGACAAGTCCCACCCTATCCAAACACTTTGGAGCTTATACCTACCGCAGAACTATCGTGACAACTACAAGTTTTTATGTGTTGGAAATGTTGTCATGGCGCAATACAAAAGTATCGTCAGGATCTTTAATGCGGCTCGATTCTCTAAAATGCAGGGGACAATAAACATGTACATATTTGAGCACTAACCCAGTTGATCAAATTACAATTGAGACGATCATGCGCTAGCAGGACTTGCATTTAAAGAATTATTTTTAAAAATGACAGTGTTTGAATTGAAACAAGTGATTGGACACAATAACGAAGCAGGATATATCAACTTTTGCAAGTAAAATGATGACACGTGACTTGAGTTCTCTGACAGGAACTCTGGGACATAGTTATGTTACGGTTAGATAAATTTATCTCCATTCGTTTCTACAACATAATTAGTTCACGGACAGTTCCGACCTGGTATTATTTATATGATAGTAGTTCTATGATCATAGTTCAACGACATTAACGTCTATGATTTTATTTATGTGACAATAACCCAGTGACATTAGTTATTTGTGGTAATTCCGTTTATAAAGATACATTTTTAGCCGATTTGCTACGTTTAACTAATGGGTATATGTCTATAATTAATTACTTTACGCTAGGAGTGAAATTTCCCAAAGAAACTAAGTTTAAAGATCTAAAGATGGCGACCGTATCGTAAAGATTAAATCACATTCTATAATAGCTTCCCTACCGCCCTGGACACGTCACTTTGATTGAACAGTAACACATAGTAACGGATTGTGAAAACATGAATTTTGTTGACATTATTTGAACATAAGTTACGACCAATATAAAACAGCCATGTTCACCAATTCTGTGACGTTATGAATCATGTTGATCTTTTGTTAAACCTGATGGACACTTATTTTAGTGAATTTAATAATTGACTGAAATGTTGTGACTGATATACCACGGAAAATACGTGGAATCTGTAAAACTATTATTCCTCAAAGAAAATTATGGATAACTACAAGTCTTTGTTTTAAAACTATGATGTTGATCGAGCTGAAGAAATTTCAAAAGTGAAATAGGTGTAGTAGGACAGAACTCAAAGGACCGATACCACGCCTGATCAGTCATGAGTCATATGCAGAAGTTCGACACAAGAAGCCGTCCCATTTTTCATTTAGGTTTTATACGGATGTCATAAATAGTTTTACTGGAAAGCAAAAATCTCGTCCTTAATATTGTGACTATGCCGGCAATAGCGACCAACTACGCCATCTCTAAAGCCTTAGAGTCGAAAGGAACGGTAGCACGTCTTTCAAGCACTCAAACCAACCCAATGCTAGTGGATAGAAATACATTGACAAAAATGAAACCGATTGCTAAAAAATCTGTTGATAAACCTTCACGTCTAGAGAAACATTGTCCCGGTGACCAGGTTTTAAAACAAGAGACAATTGACCGGCAGAAAACTAAAATGACGCTTGTGGGACTTACGCACGTCAACCCGCGGGACAGGGCGCAGCATATAATCAAGGTAAAGATAAGTCTTGCGACTTTTTAAAAAATTTGTTCTCAGTATTTATTGATACCGCAAGCCTATAGCTTATTTTAAAGCAAGGGTAGGTAGATTGTTTTTTGTAGAGGGCTAAATTGTATATATATATATATATATAATATTTACTGATGGTGACCAAGAGGAACTTTTATTTAAAAAAGGGGGGGGGGTGTCATTACATCATTTTTCACTCTTTAAATTTTGATTGGGTGGGGGTGAAAGTTTGACAGCATGTTGTCTGGCCTTGATTGTGACTTGACAACGTAAATCTCAGTGGAGGTCTCCAGCCATACCTGGATGAGGTTTACTTTGATTGTGACTTGACAACGTTAATCTCAGTGGAGGTCTCCAGCCATACCTGGATGAGATTTACTTTATCCTCTACAATGATGACGTGTCATGAATGAAACTTGATATGAGTCAATGCTGGAATGAATTGTACTTGTAGAAAACACGCAGATGCAGAAGAAGACGATAATGTCTTTACACCAAATAAATGCACTAACATACCAAATCCTCGTCCAAATCCTTTAACACTATCTCTTGTCCCAATTGGACAGTATTAAGAAACATTATTCATTGTCCGGAAAGGACAGTCAGTACAACACCCACCCCACACACACACGCTCTCGTCATATACTCTATTCCGACGCACCTGTGCTGTACCGAAGTGAGGTACATAATAAAAGTAACATAACACTTGTGCGCTAGTCTGATCGTGACAGCAAGTGTTCCCTGATATATTTTATGATTCAACTTGAGCCAATACAAATGTTCATTTCGTCTTCCTAGCACTCTAAACAAGATTCTGATTTTTAAAAAGAGAGAGAACTATTAGATCATTCTCCATACCTCGATCAACACTCCATATCTCTGCCAACTCTCTAGACCTCTACCAACTCTCCATGTCTCTACTAACTCTCCATATCTCTACTAACTCTCCATATCTCTACTAACTCTCCATAGCTCTACTAACTCTCCATATCTCTACTAACGCTCCATGCTGGACACAATAAACGTCATAAAGTTTATGATAAACAAATACGCCTAGCGAAAAATGTTGTAACGTTAAATGTTGACACCAAAACACAAACCAAACACATACAAGGGAAACCAACCATTAACACATATGGTGTGACGTCGAGTGTATGTTAACATTAAAGTTTATCACAAACGAGAGTTGATATTTTGATTTAGCGAAAATCATGGCTTGAAATAAATTGGACAATCAATTTTAATATGTGCGCTTAAATATGGGCACATATATATGTTAAAAGTGGAAACGCTGCGAATTATACCTGCGTTGCATTACATACGAGGCCAAGGCAGCAGCTCGACAAGAAAAAGCTACAGGGGAGCATAATGCAGTTTCAGTATTGCCCGTAATTTTGGTTCATATAAAAATAACCTAATTGTTAATAAAATATTAAAAAATGTAAAGGATATTTCTAGGTTGTACGGGGCAACATTCGACCCGCGGGCCGTAGTTTTCCGAGCCGTGGTTTACATACATTTTATTTCGTGCAAAATCTGAAAAATTCTATCTATATTTGCACGTGTGTATAAAAATACCTATCTTATGAATGTAACCCGATATTTCAACACCGACAGTGTCAATAGTCTAACTCAGCCCATTGTATCGAACATTGGCTTAAAGATTGTCCCACTTACAACGCCAGCAGAGCATTATCTGATCCACACCTTTCCATACCCTTAATTTTGTCACTGTGATACAATATCTTTTCAAACAGAGGATACATGGTAATCCGACTAATCCTACTAACCCTGGCTTATCAATGACTGTAGACACACAAGAGATGAGGCTTGATGTCAGGACCATGCTTATCGCTAGAACATATTTAATTAGAGATCATTGTTGTTGAGACTTTAGGGCATTTTTCTTTGTGTTTGGGGGTCAGACCTTTCTGTTTCAAGACCTATTGAAGACCTCATGCTAAGAATTGTCTGTGTAGATAGTCAAATAGCAAAACATAAAATCATTTTTAAAAGGCTGCAGTTATGAACTGGATTGTTATCAATGTTTGGTCGGGCGAGTTGTTGACCGCGAGAATGTTCATAACAATCCAGTTCATAACAGCTGCGACTATTCGTACCCGGGTACCAGAAGTGAGAGTTTGGGATAAAAAAACTATTTTAAATATCATTGTTGGGTTTGTAAGACAAAGTTTGTTATCAAATGAAAGATACTTGAATGGTCTATAAGTTTGTAAACTTACTTCTTCAGTTTAACTAAAACAAACTACTACAAATGACATCCGAATAGCACTGAGTCAAATGGGACCCGGCTGCGAATGGCGGCGCTGCGTGTCCGGGTCCACTTTGATTGAATGCTATTCGGATGTCATTTGTGGTCGTTTATTTTAGTTAAACTGAAGAATTAAGTATACAAACATGTAGTCCATTCAATTATCTTTTATTTGATACCTCGTTTTTTTTCTTACAAACCCAACAATAACATTTTAAATAGTTTTTCTCGTACCTGTAATGTTCTTTTCTTTCTTTACGTATTTATAAATTCGTTTCTTTTTAAAGACCCTTTAATATATGGTAAATGGATCTACAAATGAATATTTTTTAAAAGTATATTAAATTTAGTAGCTAGGTTTTCAAGATCTAAATATAACAACAATATTGTATAATAGGACTTAACCGGGTGAAGTTTTTTAAGTGTTACAAAAAAGTTAACTTCTTATTTTCTTTGAACAATAGTCCTATAGACTATAGACAGTTGTACACACTACCTGCCGGCCTTTAAACAACAGTCCTACAGAAAGTCCTAGAGACACTCCTAGAGTCCTACAGACATTCCTACAGACAGTCCTACAGACAGTCCTACAGACATTCCTACAGACAGTCCTACAGACAGTCCTACAGACAGTCCTACAGACATTCCTACAGACATACCTACAGACAGTCCTACAGACATTCCTACAGACAGTCCTACAGACATACCTACAGACAGTCCTACAGACATTCCTATAGACAATCCTACAGACAGTCCTACAGACATTCCTACAAACAGTCCTACAGACAGTCCTACAGACAGTCCTACAGACATTCCTACAGACAGTCCTACAGACATTCCTACAGACAGTCCTACAGACATTCCTACAGACAGTCCTACAGACAGTCCTACAGACAGTCCTACAGACAGTCCTACAGACATTCCTACAGACATTCCTACAGACAGTCCTACAGACATTTCTACAGACAGTCCTACAGACAGTCCTACAGACAGTCCTACAGACAGTCCTACAGACAGTCCTACAGACAGTCCTACAGACAGTCCTACAGACAGTCCTACAGACAGTCCTACAGACAGTCCTACAGACAGTCCTACAGACAGTCCTACAGACAGTCCTACAGACAGTCCTACAGACAGTCCTACAGACAGTCCTACAGACAGTCCTACAGACAGTCCTACAGACAGTCCTACAGACAGTCCTACAGACATACCTACAGACAGTCTTACAGACATTCCTACAGAGTCCTACAGACATTCCTACAGACAGTCCTAAAAAAAGTCCTACAGACATTCCTACAGACAGTCCTACAGACATTCCTACAGACATTCCTACAGACAGTCCTACAGACATTCCTACAGACAGTCCTACAGACAGTCCTACAGCCAGTCCTACAGACATTCCTACAGACATTCCTACAGACAGTCCTACAGACAGTCCTACAGACAGTCCTACAGACAGTCCTACAGACAGTCCTACAGACAGTCCTACAGACATTCCTACAGACAGTCCTACAGACATTCCTACAGACAGTCCTACAGACAGTCCTACAGACATTCCTACAGACAGTCCTAAAAAAAGTCCTACAGACATTCCTACAGACAGTCCTACAGACATTCCTACAGACATTCCTACAGACAGTCCTACAGACATTCCTACAGACAGTCCTACAGACAGTCCTACAGACAGTCCTACAGACAGTCCTACAGACAGTCCTACAGACAGTCCTACAGACAGTCCTACAGACAGTCCTACAGACAGTCCTACAGACATTCCTACAGACAGTCCTACAGACATTCCTACAGACAGTCCTACAGACATTCCTACAGACAGTCCTACAGACATTCCTACAGACAGTCCTACAGACAGTCCTACAGACATTCCTACAGACAGTCCTACAGACAGTCCTACAGACAGTCCTACAGACAGTCCTACAGACAGTCCTACAGACAGTCCTACAGACAGTCCTACAGAAATACCTACAGACATTCCTACAGATATACCTACAGACATACCTACAGACAGTCCTACAGACATTCCTACAGACAGTCCTACAGACATTCCTACAGACATATATGGCATCCTTCCGTCTTCACGAGACGATGGAGTAGCTATATTGTAGTCCTACACTTCGACGAGTGGCTCACTAGGCCAATCCTGGAATGACAATCTCGTCTACATTTCACGCAGGAGAATGATGATTCCTGGTTAATTTTGGCCTTCCGTGCTGTTCTTTTTGTTGCAAGGGCTTCGTTCCGCACATCTTCTGCCTTTTTCACTCCTTCGTACACTGCCGTTCGCCAGCTGGAACGTTGTTCGGCAATGATCTCCCATTTGTTGACTTCAATGTTGGCTTCCTTCATGCTCTTTTTGCAAACGTCCATATATCTCAGGCGAGGCCGTCCAATAAGTCTTGTCCCTTCTGCCAACTCTCCATACAACAGCATCTTTGGAATACGGCCTTCCTCTATTCTCCTTACATAGCCTAACCAGCGAAGGCGCTTCTTGCTAAGAGCGGAGAATATGCTACACATTTTGGAACGTTCCAAGACCTCTGTGTTAGTCACCTTGTCCTGCCATCGAATGCGTAGAATGCGACGCAGACATCGTTGATGGAAGCTGTTGAGTTTCCGCTCGTGACTGGTATATGTGGTCCACACTTCACTGACATATAGGAGCGTACTAAGCACACATGCCTGATAGACACTTAGCTTTGTTTTGTCAGTTAGATTGAGATTATTCCACACCCGCTTATTCAGTTTAGCTATAGTTGCTGCTGCTTTTGCGATCCTGATGTTTATCTCTTCATCAATGGAGAGAGAACTAGATATATTAGATCCAAGTTATGTGAAATGCTCAACAACCGACAGATTATGGCCCTCAATAGTTATAACTGGAGGGGACGGCGCTTCTTGCATCATGACATGAGTTTTCTGTAGACTAATTAACAATCCAAACTCTTTACAAGCGTGTGATAGACGGTTAACTAGCCGCTGAAGACCTTCTTCTGTGTGAGATGTTAAGGCGGCATCGTCGGCGAACAGTAGTTCACGAATTAGTACCCTTTTTACTTTGGTCTTTGCACGTAAGCGAGCGATATTGAACAGTCTACCATCAGATCTGGTATGTATGTACACTCCATCTTCACAGTCCTTGAAAGCAAATTGAAGGAGCATCGAGAAGAAAATTGAGAAGAGCGTTGGTGCCAGTACACAACTCTGTTTTACTCCGCTGCTGACTGGGAATGCCTCGGAGACAGCGCCATTGAATGTGACTGTGCTGTGCATGTTTTTGTGAAATGATTGTATGATTGTGAGCAGTCGTGGGGGACAACCTATTCTTTGTAAGATACTGAACAGGCCATTCCGACTTACTAAGTCAAATGCCTTTGTCAGATCTATGAAAGCGATATAAAGAGGCATATGCTGTTCACGACACTTCTCCTGCATTTGGCGTAGCGAGAATATCATGTCTATAGTTGAGCGCCCACAACGGAAGCCACACTGGGACTCTGGATAGATGCGGTTAGCCAGACTCTGCAATCGTTTTAAGGCAACACGGGCAAAGGCCTTTCCAACTAAACCAAGGAGAGAAATTCCTCGGTAGTTATTACAATCACTTCGGTCCCCTTTATTTTTGTACAATGTTACAATGTTAGCGTCTCTTATGTCCTGGGGAATGTGACCTTTTTCCCAACACAGACATAGGAACTCATGTAAGGGCTGAATTAGTATTTTTTTTCCATTTGTTAGGATTTCCGGGGGAATGCCGTCAATCACTGGTGCCTTCCCAACAGCAAGGTAATCTATTGCTTTTTCGAGCTCCTGCATTGTTGGCTCTTCATCTAGTTTTTCCATTATTGTCAAGGCTGGAATGTTATTCAGAGCGGTCTCAGTGACTACATTCACTACTGCGTATAGCTCAAGATAATGCTCAACCCAACGCCGGAGTTGTTCGTTTGGGTTCTGAATAATTTGACCAGTCTTGGACTTGAGCGGTGCTATTTTTGAGGTATGTGGACCTAATGCTCTCTTGATGCCCTCGTACATGTTTCTTGCATCCCCGTTGTCAGAAGCTGATTGGATGCAGTTGCAAATTTCCAGCCAGTAAGTGTTGGCACAATGACGTGCAGTCTGCGGGGATATTTTTTTTGCATTTCGGAGAGCCTGTAGTGTACGAGCACAAGGTGCATCCCTATAGGCAAGTAGGGCTCTTCTCTTCATCTCGGTTACGGGTTCCATCACATTCCAATGCGCCTCGTACCAGTCATTATTTTTATGTTCCATTTTACCGTAGGCGGACAGGGCTGAATCGTACATAACATCTCGTAAATGAGTCCACTTAGAGTCAATAGTGCTATCGGGTGACCCTTTGGCAAGGGTATCCTGCAACACTTTTGAGAATTGCTGAATTTTTTCTGGATTGTTTGAGCAGTGGATGTTAATTCGTGGACGACACTTATTTTTTGCATTATGCAATTTTTTTGGCATTAGTCGTATCTTGCTTGCTACAAGAGAATGGTCCGTGTCACAGTCGGCACTGTTGTAACTGCGTGTGTGAAGTACAATGGCTAGCTCCACGCGCCTGGTGATGACGAGGTCTAGCTGGTGCCAGTGGCGGGAACGTGGGTGTCGCCATGATACTTTTTGGATTTGTTTACATTTGAAGAAGGTGTTGGTAACACAGAGACCATGGGAGCAGCAAAACTCCAACAGACGTTGTCCGTTATCATTAATCCTTCCTAATCCGTGATAACCAAGACATGAAGGCCAGGCTTCCTGATCAGCTCCTACCCTAGCATTAAAGTCGCCCAGAATGTACAATGCTTCGGTTTTGGAAACACATGATAATTCTTGGTCCAGAGCCTCATAGAACTGATCTTTCTCACCTGGAGACGAATAAAGAGTTGGAGCATACACACTGAATACGTTGGCCTTGCCTGCAGATGATGACATACGCAATCCCAATGTAGGAGGTTCAATACAGGCCAATAATGTGTTTTTTATGGCAAATCCAACACCATGCCGCCTAGGTTCATCTGCGGGTTTCCCCTGCCAGTAGAATGTGTAGCTGGCTTCCTTTATGGTACCACTATCCGCTAGTCGGGTCTCTTGAAGGCAGGCAATATCAATTTTTAGTCTGGCGAGCTCCTTGTCAATTACATCAGTTTTCCTTGCGTTGTCAACCTCTTGAATGTCGGTTTCAAAGCCAGGACACATCGTCCTTACATTCCATGTTTTAAAATCGAAGTGGTTGAGACTTCCTTCTATATACTTTCTTTGCCTTATAAAAAAAGCTCTGCTCCTCGTGAAGTGACGTCACCAGTACAGCTACTTGGCCTGATGATGGAGACCAGCTGTTGCCCAATGCAGCAGATCCCCACTCTCCACACAACCAGTGGATCCAAGGGAATGACAATTGCCAATAAAGCTTGGCACTGACTGCGTCGCAGGAGTTGACAAAATGACATTGTTATCAGCGTCAGATTGACTTCGGGACTCCATCTCCAGATTTTACAGTTTGGGTTTACTCCCGTAGTCTTACCATAACTTCCCGCATTTAATTTGTAGATTTATATCAGTAAATATTCATCATTGAATTTGTAGATTTATATCAGTAAATATTCATCACTTTCCCGATATTTCAACAATTTCGGTATTCGTAAATTTTGCGTGTCAGCCATCTTGTTGCTAACCGGAAGTCTACAGACATACCTACAGACATTCCTACAGACAGTCCTACAGACAGTCCTACACCACACCCGTGGCTCTTTATTGATTAAAAAAATAGTCGCCTCCGAAAAAATTCAACCTTGTTACCTGAGTTCAACAGTCACGCATGACGTTCCCTCACTGTCTGACGAGATGCAGAGCTTAATACCTTATGTTTATCTAACATTTGATGTCTGATGCTTACTTGTTGGATCTGATAGTCCCTCACTTCGTCAAAGGGACCAGTGCAACTGATAACAATAACCATACACTGAACATCTCGTTGCACGCTATAAGTTTATTATTATTAATTCAATTCGTTAAACAAATCAAAGTAGTTCCTTTACGAATCATCGAGACAAAATCCTCCAACATACATAACAAGCCCCACCGTGAATATCCTACAACGGCCATCAAGGCACCATAACAACAACAAAACTCACGCATCATTTTCCCACACACAAATGCGTCACAAATATCTCACACAATAGATACAGCTCCACACATAATCGCTACATACTAAATATCTTTTCGATACCAAACATAACAACAGTGATTCTCATACCCTCGACACTGCCTTGTTTGTTATTTAACCTAACAGTAGACAGAGTTACAAGAATCATACATATTGACACCAGAGGAAAAATCACATGATACTTTCTGCTAGAAACTAAAGGCGCACAATCAATAAGCACTCACCAAAGCAACCCCTTCAGTGTCTTGCATTATTATTCTTTGACTCTTCGCTTCAAACGACCAAGTCCTCATCACTAGTTTTAAATCCTTCCTCAGTCAGCAGGCAAGTTATTACCTTTCAAGCTTAGCATTCTGCATCAAAAGATATCAATTTCGCGGAAAATAAAAAAACAAAACAAAATTAATTTTGAGATTTAAAAAAAAACAAACTTTGAAATAAAATAAATACAGTGACTAAATACAAAATGTGAATATTTTTTAAAACGACATTTCACCTTTCATGTATTGTTAAAAAGTCGTTGATCTAATTACGATTAGGTATTTCAAAAATTGCCCTATATTGAGATTATTCCGAGTTACGATAACTCAAGGGTGTCAAATTTTGTCACAACTTTGACCTTTGACGGCACGTCGCTTATAATCCGAAATAATTATCAAGTTTTGCTCGTTAGTCTGATCTGAAGCATTGCTCTGTCAAATGTAGATTACAAAGATTCGATCAATAGACATCAAGTCTGAGACTAAATATCGATCCCAAGTCCGGGGCCTTTATAGATCTTCTCTTCAATGTTGGAGGGCAAACGCCAGTCCGGCGTCTTTTATGTTAAAATCTATCAGTGTCATTAGAGTGTGCTGAGGAACCCTTAATCGAACGTCTCGCCTACCGTTGCTCAAAGGCGTTAAATATTAATTTGTATGTGAAACATGTTTAAAAAAAAAAAGATTAACTAATTTTAAAGTGTTGGACTGCGATAAAGCTTTAAAATAGATTAAATAAACACGAACAATCTGTATCGATATAACAATATATATTAGACTTTAATAATAATTTTACAATACACATAAGTAAACGTTTCGGCACATGCCTTCATCAGTACAACAAGACATAGAAATCAAATTTACATGTATGTATAGAAATATCCTACCTAAAAAAGAAAGAGAGAGGAAAACCAACCAGAAACAAAGTAAAGAAGAATGGAAAGGAAGTGACTTGAAGTAAAATGTAAAAGCCCAATTAGGGAAAAGACATGGCAGTTACGTAAAATTGTGGATTTGTTTTATCCCGTATGGAGTTAACGTACCAAATCTTGTTATTAATTTATTGTTCTCCATATAGATTATATCCGATGTGTTACTTGTATATTGTTATATTGATACAGATTGTTCGTGTTTATTTCATCTATTTTTTAAAAAAAGAACTTGTTTGAACACAAATTTAAAAAATCAATTGAACATTTTCAATGAATATGAACTAAATTTGCTAATTTTTATCAATAATGACTTGGCTTAAAAAAATAAATAAAAATAATATTTGTAAGAATCCATCGTCTAGAGATACGTTCAGTCGTGCCACAATTGTCACCGAACAGTTGATGATGCTTTTATTAATCCGAATGAATGGAAATTTGTTTTGATTGCATTGCACAGTGCGTTTTGGAAAGTCCTTGAGAATGTGCTGTTCCCCAAAATTGGTCAGCAGCAAAGCGTTTGGTGAATCATTTTATGGTGAGAATAGCTGTAACTTTCTTGAATACATCATTGTGTGGTGAGAATAGCTGTAACGTTCTTGAATAAATCATTGTGTGGTGAGAATAGCTGTAACGTTCTTGAGTGAATCATTGTGTGGTCAGAAAAGCTGTTCGATTTCTGAGTGTATCGCTGTGTGGTCAGAATGCTTGTTATGTTCTCCAGTGCAACTTAGTATTTGGAACGGAGTATGAATTTGTTCGAACTGAGTTCCCGGCTTTTATAGATAATCATAATGACTGTAGCCGACTTGTCTTTGGTTTTTCACCTAGATCTTCGCCATTGTACAAGATGGCTGATAAGATGGCGGATACGTGGGTTCCAATATGGCGGCTGTGAATTTGGTTCAAGCCTACGACTTCCAATGTCATTTAACCGCTTGGAATCACTATAAAACACAAGATTATATGTCCAAAAGAACATGTTTCACATTTATCACGCCTTGAATTCCAAAGAAAACATAAAACAAGCTCTAAACTATTCAAAAAGCTGAAACAAATAAGCACAGATGCAATCGAGTCGCTCGCAGAGCGGCGCCCAGGAAGTAAGCTGAAACAGACGTGACTTGAGTTTATGTTTTGTCAATTAATTTTAGTAGATGGGACGTTTACGAATTGCTGTCTTCAATGTCTGGTGATCTATAACTTGTAATAAATATTGTTTTAGCAGAGAGAGAGAAGAGAGAGAGAGAGAGAGTCATTAGGAATATTTTCTGCGAACCCATCTTGAACTTTGAACCCAGATGTCGCTATTAAACAAATAATTGTATGTCACATACCCATCGTTAGTAAATTTAAAAAGACATACAATTGTTAAAATTATTTATCCCCACTTGTATCATTTGCTAATAATAATAGTATTCCCACTTTCGTTAGTCAATCTCTAATACCTTTTCTGCTGTCTTCCGATTAGTTTTATCCATTTTCTTCTCCTTTGAATTATTGGTACGTTTTATGAACACTGTCCGCTTTCTAGGCATGTTGGAGTTTGAATTTTCATTTGGGGACTACACCAATTTCTGATTTCAGCAATCTTGTTGTTAACCGGAAATTGTGTATTTATGCCGCGACACAATATCTCGGTGAAATAACAACATGTAAAACATAGCTCAAAACCAGTAGCTTCGGGTAGATGAGACCCGTAAACCATGTCCGGTAGCTCATCTAGGAGAGGGAAACTCTGACTGCAAACCTCCGCTGCCTTGCGGATATACCCAAATGGGAAAGGCTAAGGGAGTAAACCCCGACAGAAAATCAGGAATTGGAGTTCCTTAGGCGGTCTGTTTTTGAAATCATTTACATTCCGGCAGCTCCTGCGACGCCAATGGTGCCAAGTCGTATCGACACTACTCGATCCCTTGGATCCACCATTGGCGTGAAGAGGGGGGATCTGCTGGTTGGGCAGCAGCTGGTTCTCCATACTACTTCGCCCAGGCTTTATCTTCACTGGAGAGGACACTCAGGCATCGCCGAAAGGTGTGAGCACAACACGGGAAGCAACAATTTGCGTGGAGCTCAGAGGGTCATCTCAACAAGTAGGCCACAAAAACATGCACCTAGAAATAAGAAAACAAAAGAAAAGAAGACACCAGCTCTTCGACTAGCACGCTGGAACGTAAGGACTATGTTTCCGGGCATTACTGCCGACCTGCAGCTCATTGACGACGCAAGGAAGACAGCTATCATTGATAGAGAGCTTAGCAGACTCAACATTGATATTGCGTGCCTCCAGGAGACCAGGCTCCCGGAATGTGGTACCATAAAAGAACAAAACTACACTTTCTTCTGGCATGGTGGACCAATAGACGCACCAAGACAACATGGGATTGGTTTTGCAATAAAAAACGTACACTGCTCATCCATAGAACCCCCGACAAAGGGCACAAATAGAATACTTACCATACGTCTATCAACATCTTCTGGATTTGCAAACATCATCAGTGCTTATGCTCCAACACTTTCCTCCAGTTCAGAAGCGATAAACCAGTTCTATGAAGATCTACATCAAACAATAGCCAGCATACCCAACAACGAAGCAATTTACCTCTTGGGTGACTTCAATGCGAGAGTGGGAAGTGATTACATGGCCTGGCCTACTTGCCTTGGTCATTTCGGAAGAGGCAGGCTAAATGAAAATAGGCTGAGGTTACTGGAACTCTGCTGCTTACATGGACTGTGTAACAAATACCTACTTCAACTGTAAGGCTATTCACCAAGTGTCATGGAGGCATCCCCGCTCCCAACTCTGGCACCAATTAGATCTCATAATCACAAGACGCACACAACTGGCAAGTGTCCTCCTCACACGCAGCTACCATAGCGCAGACTGCGACACAGATCATTCCTTAGTGGCTAGCAAGATAAGGTTTCTGCCAAAGAAACTATATCACACCAAAAACAAGGGCAAACCACGCATAAGCATCTACTCCACCAAAACCTCAGAGAGAATGGAAGAATACAACCATAGACTTCAAGAAGCTCTTGACCAAATGCCACCAATTGACACTATTGAGTCCAAATGGTCACATCTCCGGGACACTATCTATAGCTCAGGTATCACGGCATTTGGCAAGAGAGAACGCAAAAGTGCAGATTGGTTCGAGGCTCACTGGCAGGAAATGAAGCATGTCGCTGATGCAAAAAGAAAGGCTCTCTTAGCTTATAAAAATAGGCCTTGCCCAGCCACTCTACAAACTCTTAAAAGTGCCAAGAAAAAAAAACAACAGGCAGCTCACCACTACGCTAACACATATTGGCTCAATCTAAGCTCCAGCATACAGTCAGCTGCTGATAGAGGAGATGCAAAGGCTATGTACGAGAATATAAAACAAGCAACAGGGCCTCTGACCTCCAAGACTGCGCCCTTAATGTCAAAAACAGGGGAACTTATTACTGATCGGGATAAACAACTCAAACGGTGGATTGAGCACTATTTGGAACTATACGCAACAATGAACCATGTCTCAACCGCTGCCCTGGACGATATCCCAGACCTGCCTGTCATGGATGAGCTTGACACCCTTCCCACCCTAGAAGAGCTACGTAGAGCCATCGATTGTCTCGCCTGTGGGAAAGCCCCTGGCAATGATGGAATTCCACCAGATGTTCTCAAATGTGGTAAAGAAGTTCTATTACGGCCCTTGCACGATCTCCTTACTATGTGCTACTAGATGCAAACATTGTTACATTGTACAAGAACAAAGGAGACAAGAGTGACTGCAACAACTATCGTGGAATCTCCCTTCTTAGCATAGTTGGAAAGGCCTTCGCCCGAGTTGCATTAACACGCTTGCAGACCCTAGCATCGCGTGTACTCCCAGAATCGCAATGTGGCTTTCGAGGTCAACCATAGACATGATCTTCTCTCTGCGCCAGCTGCAGGAGAAATGCAGGGAGCAACATATGCCTCTATACATCGCGTTTGTCGACCTCACTAAAGCTTTTGATCTTGTCAGCAGAAGCGGACTCTTCCAGATCCTAAACAAAACAGGCTGCCCTGCACATCTGCTTAACATCATCGAACAGTTCCACCATAACATGCAGGGCACAGTATGGTATGACGGTACCACCTCAGAAGCTTTTCCAGTAAATAGTGGATTAAAGCAAGGCTGCGTGCTAGCTCCTACTTTATTTGCAATCTTGTTCTCCATCTTACTCCAGTATGCCTTCAAGAACAACAGCGAGGGGATATACATCCACACTAGAGCTGACGGGAGATTATTCAACATTGCGCGCCTTAGAGCTAAGACCAAAATAAGAAAGGTCATACTACGCGAGCTCTTCTTTGCAGATGACGCCGCTTTAGTATCTCACTCAGCAGACGGCCTGCAGAGCCTTGTATCCAGTTTATCTGCTGCCTGTAAAGAGTTTGGCCTGACCATCAGCTTAAAGAAAACCAACATTATGGCTCAGGACGCTGACTCTCTCCCCACTATCTCCATCGACGACTGCGATTTGGATGCAGTTGACAAATTCACATATCTAGGGTCTAACATTTCGAGCACCCTCTCAAAGGAGGATGAGATAAGTGGTAGGATAGGGAAGGCCGCAAATGTCATGGCGAGATTGAAGACAAGAGTCTGGTCCAATGCCAAACTCACAACAAGAACCAAACTGCAGGTATACCAGGCCTGCGTACTGAGCACACTCCTCTATGGAAGTGAGTCTTGGACCACATACATCAGACACGAAAAAAGGCTCAATGGCTTCCATCTCAGATGCCTGCGCCGCATCCTTGACATCAAATGGCAGGAAAAAGTCCCCAACACGGATGTCCTGTCTCAAACAAATATGTGCAGCGTCCCAGCCCTTTTAATCCAAAGACGCCTCCGCTGGCTTGGGCACGTCAAGCGAATGCAACCTGGTCGCATACCTAAGGACGTGCTGTACAGCGAGCTGGCAACAGGGTCAAGGTCAGTTGGACGGCCTCGTCTCAGATACATAGACATATGCAAAAGAGACATGAAGGCGGCCAACATCAACATCTCACATTGGGAGGACCTGGCGGAGGATCGATCCACATGGCGGGGCATCGTGAAGGCAGGATCACTACGTGCCGAGGAGATTTACAGAGCGGAAGCAGCTGTAAAGAGAGCACAGAGAAAGGCCAGAAAACACTGCTCCATCGCATTCGTGTGTGGGACATGCAAAAGAGACTGCCACTCGAGGATCGGTCTCACTAGCCACACAAAGAGCTGCAACCAGCGAAGTTAAATCTATCGTCTCTTGTAGACGGGAAGATGCCATACAATAGTATTACCCTCAAGAAACACTTGCCTGGTGTTCAATAATTTTAAAAAATAAATTCACGGCTCTAAAAAAGTATGAATGCATTTTTAAAAGTGGATTAATTAATACAAATGTTTGTAACATTGCTTTAAAGTTTTATATGTGTTGCAAAAATGCATACCATTCATTAATACTTTTTTTTTGCTGTTTGTGGTGTGTGACATTTTCTTATAAAAATTAAGCATGCCTAAAAACCTAATCTTTTGGCCATAAACCAAAACCATAATTAACCGTGATAAGAAAAATTGTTATCAAATAATAATCAATTCTGAATACAATGATATTATTATTATTATAAGAAGCTTTTTATAGAGTAGTACCCCAACCTAGGGCTGGACTCACCACGTTGTACATACAATTTAACAAACATAATCATCAACTTAAAAAATTAACATACATTAATTAAATAAAACAAAACAAATGTGTGTTCGCTCAACCATTCCATAACTATGTACGTGTCAAACCATGGATGGCACCCAGCAGTATCGTCTATCAGTCAAAGGGGGAATCAGTCAGGATAGTAGAGTTTAAAGAGATGTGTTTTGAGTGCAGTTTTGAAAGGCTGTGATGGTTGGTATATTGTGGATGTGTAGTGGGACAGAAATAATATTATTGCTATGTTCTTCAGTGAACAACCAGCAATATTGTGAATGTACCTAATGAGGGAGAGGAAAAAAAGTCATAAAACCAAGAATATTTCAGATTTAAAGGTTATTTTGAATAATTGTACGAGTACTTTTAGCACTAAGGTCTTCAATTAATTTTTAAACAAAATAATATTTAGTGATGTGGAGGTGATATGAACTTTTAGTTGATATTTATAATCAGATAATGCTATGATTGATTGAATTAAAGAAAAAAAGATAAAAAATTGATGAGGGTCTTATTGTTTGTCTATGGTATCATGCTTACGGTCATTTCGTCGTTACGATTATAGATCTATGCAAGACAAGGTTCCTTTGTAGGTTGTCCTTATAAATGACCCGACTAGTCACTCACTATTGTAATACTTAGACCTAATATAATTGTTATAAACCCATTTTATAAGAAAACTAGTTAAGCCAAATTTAACAAACTGCATGATACATCTGAAAATGTATCTTTTGGCGCCTTGTTGGAATCTGGGTAAAGATAGAACCGACTGGGTACAGACAGAAAAGACTGTGTAAAGATAGAAGAGACTGTGTAAAGATTGGAAAGTCTGTGTTAATGATGGAACAAACTGTGTGAAGATGGAACATAATATTGTGTAAAGATTTAACAGTTTTAAGACAAAGTTCTGGTGTCAATGTCTAAGTCAAGCTAACTTTTCAATATGACACTTCCATCTCGTGATAAAGCCCTCAGAGGTTTCTTCCACAGAAAGAAAGAGATATCGGCTATATCCCGATTTTTGCGATACCATTCCGACCCCCTGTTAAGATCTTCCTAGCGTTAACAAATTGCACATGTTAGGATCTTCCTTCTTTTTACCTGAACAACTCCCAAAATAGGTACGTTTACTGAGGGCAGTAGACTCCCCGTTGTCTAGGGGTTACAATCACAATATAAATCACACAACAGTGTTACTATCTCGATATTACCACAGTTCAATAGCTTCGTTGTCTAGAGGTGTAATTCCATTACTCAACAAACCATCGATTCATGTCAAATGTCTTTTTATAAAAAAAAAACAACTCCGAAATTCTACAACTCTATTATAGGATTACTCCATCATTGCTATACACAACCATAACACGTTCACTACGTCATTTCCCATACTCAAGCACGTCACAAAACACCAAGCATATAGAAACAGCTACATAAATTCTCTCAACAGCAAACACTTTATTCATACGAAACATTCACGCCCCTAAATCTAGTTACCAACACCACCCCCTCCCGATAAAATTTACTTTTTGAAGTAATCCACATGACTCAATCTTAACCCTCTAACCAAACTCTAATTTAAAGACACACGCGCTCTAAACCAGACATGTAAGTTATTGACATTCGATTGTGACACTCGCATTGAGATACACTGTAGATTCAGAGAGTATTGTCGAGAAGTAAATTTTTTATTATTTTAGTCTACTAGGAAATGAAGGGTTCAAGGGAAAAACCTGTGATGTCAGTTTTTCGAAATTTGCAAGTTATCTCCCGTATGGCTACATTCCATTCAACAGAATAATATGACACATAGGTCCAACTGAAAAAGCAGCGTGGTCAAAAAATAAATATTTATAAATGTTGACATTTTGATACTTTTATGAGGAATTTTCAAACTTTATTATCAATTTTCTCAAAACTCTCAAAACCTGACATCACTGGGTTTTCCCTTGAGCCCTTCAAATGTGTTTACAACCCTTAAATAAAAAATATGAATCGACTAATGAAATGTTTAAACTTATTTAAAAAATCTAGCAAATACTAACGTACGTAAATTTTTTTTTTGTAAAGGCGGAACGTTAAAATAAAAGGCTAAAAGAAAGCAACCCGCCATTCAAGCATCATTTTTGAAATATTTGTTTCAGCTGGTTGGCGATAGCAGACGCAGCAATCTTCTTCCTCCTCTAGAATCTTCTCGACCAAAAGGAGTCACCAGCTCATTTGATAGCTCAGTATGATGTCATATATGTTTATGTTCTATATCTTTATAATTTTTTTAAAAAATTGCTTTTATAATTAAACGTTTGTATTGAAAACAAACACAATCACAATTTTATAATTAAATACATTCACAGTAATTTTAAGTAATGGATCTATTCACCTATTTTCAGCAAAGTTTGGTAATCGACCGATTCACACGTTCAACGTGAAATTTACACCCAAATAATTCCATTCACCTTGATTGATTTTTAAAAAAATTTATAATGTTTGACATTTGTCTATGTATTTTTATAGAGTTCAGACAACCGGACGTATCGTAAGGTCAGCGTCGCAGTCGAGAGGAGGATTGTGACACATCTGAAGGTAGGTCAATCCTTGACATTCTCTTTCAATTGATCTCTTTATGCAATCATAACTTAACTCTTAAAACTTTTATCACATATAAATAGAGAGTAATAAACAGTGATCGTTCATGATACTTAAATTTCAATAAATTGATTCATATTCTTAAAAACCAAAAAAAAACAACTTTATATAACATTAAAATCAACCTTTATATAAATTAAAATCAACTTTTATGTAAATTAAAATCAACCTTTATGTAAATTAAAATCAACCTTTATGTAAATAAAAATCAACCTTTATGTAAATTAAAATCAACCTTTATGTAAATTAACATCAACCTTTATTATGTAAATTAAAATCAACATTTAAACTTAAGGGCTTCTTGCTGTATCAACATTCATTAACAATTTTTAAAGAAAAGCTTGTTATAATATTTAAACCAGTTTTTTTTAAACGTAATTTTGGATGTTGCAATGCACAATGTGTTTTTGTGTGTCTTGTTAGCTACGCGTGTTATAATATCTTACTTGACTGTTTGCCATGTTAAGATTGAATATTGTAGTGCAAATTTTTTATTTATGTTGCCACCCTTCTGTGCATTAATTATAATCAGCTTTTTGAGATATTATTTTCTTATCCCTTTGTTGTTTGTGTGCAAAAAATAGAGTCTTATTCCAATTGCAGGAGCACCTCAATAAAAGAACTGGTACTAGATATTCCAACATCCATTGTCCTTCTGTGAACAATTCAGACATCGCGGCACATAGACGACATCTGGAGAGTGCATCGGTAAATCATTTATAAATGGCCTACAAATTATACTAAATTAATCAAGCATATTTATTTTTTGAAGATACGTCATTTTCACAACCGACTTTCATTTCATGAATTATTTTCTTTCTATTCATCAGAAGAGAATTTTAATGAACTATTTGTTTACATGCTTTATCCGGCCGAAAAAATTCACATCTAAAGGTTAAGGGAAAGAATTATAATTTTATGTTATGTTATATTCTTAGTCTCTTGGGGAGAGCAGAGACATCTTTTCGAACTACACGGAGTTAGGAGATAGGATATTGCCTCGGAATAACCCTCAAAGAAGGAATGGTGTGCAAAATGCCAGTGTTGAGCCACCCATCAACAGAGACATGTAAGAATGTTTGTGAGATTATCAAAACAAAGTTAAGCAACAGGCAACGGTGTTTGTACATAGGTGGCATTCACAAAGAAGTCGTTTTTGTTGCATAGTTTATAAATTTATCTCATCTGTCTCAAGGAAACATGTTATTTTCTTTAATTACGAGAGGAAAACTCTACATTGTCAGTAGTCTACATTGTCTGTAGTCTTCATCGTCTGTAGTCTACATCGTCTGTAGTCTACATCGTCTGTAGTCTACAACATCTGTAGTCTAAATTGTCTGTAGTCTACATTGTCGGTAGTCTACATCGTCTGTTGTATTGTCTGTAGTCTACATCGTCTGTAGTCTACATTGTCTGTAGTTTACTTTGTCTGTAGTCTACATTGTCTGTACTCTACATTGTCTGAAGTCTACATTGTCTGTAGTCTACATCGTCTGTAGTCTATACTGTAAGTAATAACCCCATACCATTTTAATAAAGATAGGATTGTCACTTAAGATAATGCAAATAAACCACACTGAGTTACTATAAAACTAGTTCTCTGAAACCATATTATATAATAGAACAAAACTAATATGACGTCACAGGTCTCAAGAAAACGTTCCTGATATGCCAGACAGTGCCTCAAATGATGACAGTGTCATCAGTGATAGTGACACAGATGCTGACTATGAAACTATAAACACTAGTGGCAACCCATCACCAAGATCATCGCTACACGATGACAATACCTTGTGGGCAGAACCTGGAGAGGCAGAGGATGACGGTAAGAGTGGCTGATTTGGATTAACTCTCTCTGGGGTTATGATGTTATGATGATGCATTCATCTTTGGTTCTTAACATGTGGACCTAGTTTGTAAGCCATGCACGAAGTGTCTAGGTAGGAAGGCTGCGATTAATGTAATGAACTAGATTTAGGAGAGTGAATGCTTGTAATGAAACGTTGATGATCGTGAGAGGTCTTTGTGAGGACGAGATGGGATTTGTCGGGGCGGGGTATGCAAGGTCGGATCCTGGTGTTCAGTTTCAGGGTTAGCTGAGTGACCGTTGTCAAAAGAGATGTGACGTAGATAAATGATGGAAATGAAATTAGTGTGAGGACATGAGGTAGTGTCGTGAGGCATTTATAATGAAGAAAGTTTTTTAAACGGCCAATTATTGTAAATAGTAAAAGATTTAATTACTTCAATTGAACATAGGTTACTGTCTTACGTATGAACCAAGCATGGCTCACGTGTGTATGTAGTAAATCATGGCTCACGTGTGTATGTAGTAAATCATGGCTCACGTGTGTATGTAGTAAAGCATGACTCACGTGTGTATGTAGTACATCATGACTCACGTGTGTATGTAGTACAGCATGACTCACGTGTGTATGTGGTAAAGTATGACTCACGTGTGTATGTAGTAAAGTATGGCTCACGTGTGTATGTAGTAAAGCATGGCTAACGTGTATGTAGTAAAGCATGGCTCACGTGTGTATGTAATAAAGAAGGACAAAGGAGCCAAGAACATATGAAATCCGTCTGCATATATCATCTCATCTTAATCTTGGTCTACCAGGAGTTATCGTTGTGCGTACAGCTGGTCTATGTCTTGATTGGCGTGTATTCAAGCCCGCATAAGTGTCTGATAACTTTATAGTATGTTTTCGGCCATCATGACTCACTATCATAATACTGTTTGCCTTAATATTGTATGGTATACATATTCACTGCGTGTCTTTCTGCGTCCTAGTATCTTTAGTGGGCCAGTTATCGTGTCATTAACGCCCGTAATTATTCCCTTTGATCCACATTCGTCACAAATTATACCATAATTCCTGTAGCCTACCATTCAATGAAATAATGCTGAAGGGAAGGAAGATACAGACGTTATAATATATTTTTTAAATAGCCCATAGCATTGAATAGCATTCCTAATAGATCGGTCTATTGGAGGACAAAAATACAATACGTAACAATCTAAAAAAAAAAAAATAAACATGGTGATATAATGTTATTTAAAATACCAAAAAGCTTCATGGTTTTAGAGTTAAGTTGTATTTCCGTATATATTTCTAATTAAATCATATATATATAATAACCTGGTGGTCAAGAAGATTTATATCACAGGTTTGGTACAAGAGCTGTGAGTTAGCCCGTTGTTCTTATTTCTGTATGCGTGGTAAAGGAGTGGAGCTATGAAACAGAAATTAGTCAGCGAGTGCTTTCATTTCATAAATAAAAATTAGTTTTACCAATGAGACTTTAAGACAAATCTTTCCTCCAGATTCCACAGTTGATGCAGACTTCAAGCGACTGATTGTGAGTCCTGTTAAAACTCCTACTGCAAGAAGGTGATGTTCTCATCTCACAACTAATAACATTTACTCTGAAGGGTTGTATTTAACCTACTTTAACTTGTATAATTTAGCTATCTTAATAGCAACATTTCTAAAAAAAACAGTTTAAAAAAGGTCATTAATTTTTTTTAAAAATTGTACTTTTGCTGGGTTCTTTCCCATTTCCTTATAGAAAAACTGTACATTAAAATGCTGTATTAATGTCATATGTATTTTCTTGGTTTGACAGACCACAAACGCAGGAACATGGGGCCTACACATTTAAAGAATGTGAGAATCAGATTCTCAATGGAATAGTACATAAAACCTGCCCCCGAGACAATACAGTGGTCAATCTCTACATAACTTCTGGAACATCTGGTAGGGTAGAGCTTAAGACACACTTTTTGTTTTCAACGTCTCTATTTTAATCATTGAATGGATATTTTGTTAAACATCTAGATTTGGTAATAAATAAAATCTCTATCAATGGGTGGAGAAACACGATTTTAGCAGGTTTTTTGAGAATTTCTTAAATTGATGTACACATTTCATGATTGAAAGTACATATGTAAAATATTTATTAACACAATTTCGTTTGATGTGTTTACTGAAACATATATTTACATATATATATCTATCTGTATTTACATTTCTATTTTATAAAGGAACCAACATTTTTTTAACATACAGAAAAAAAAAAAAGTTCAATCTAAAGTTAAATACAAATAAAATGTTAATGTTGTTTGTTCAGATTTTGAAGCAGAGAGAACATTCTTACAGGAACATCTTTACCCCAAGCTTCGTGAACATTACAAGCAGCTCGGCCATGAGCTGAGAATACTTGACCTACATTGGGGTTTCAAGGACAGTATGTGGGACGACCATAAAATACCAGATGTCACCCAAAGAGCAATCGCTAAGGCCCAGCAATCAAGCCTAGGCACAAATTTTGTGGTATGTAGGTGTTACGAGGTACCTTATGCTAGGTGACCCTTGGTATAAATTCTACAACACTTCTGACACCACCTTGTTTTGATGTGCCCAAGGAAATACTATAACTATACAATAAACAAAGGAAGTCTTCAATCTAACTTAAATGACTAAAGCTAATTTATTATTTAAGTATACTAAGTGAAATAATATGCGATATTACAATGAATGCGCTATGAGATATGCATGAAAAGATAAAGAACTACCCTAGAAAATACACTATGAAATAATAGTATGGATGGTTATCATATGGATATGGATACACTTACTCAAAGAACATTATATAGAGTACACGTGATTCACAAAACAGGCAATTCTGACTCTTTAAAACGAGACGCTACAATCCAATATAGTGGAGTCTTGTAAGACTGTCGCCCCCCTACTGCGTGACTCTGTCGTGATTGTTATCGGCTCTCATTGTCGCTCTGTATTGGAATCTATACACACACACACCGTCAGGAGCTTGTGATGATTTGTAAATAACACTAAAAGGTGGCTATTCCTGAAATATATGAATAAATCACCTACACCATGTGCTCTATGCTAAGCCCTATTTAATTACTTACTGTAGACTTCCAAAATGCTATCGTCTACATAACGTAACCATCAGTCACACGAACTACCATAAAGCTCCTCCATACACACACCTTACATACACTTACTTCTCTATGTGGATACTGTAGCGAAGCTGGTACAAGGTAGGTCTGTCTAATCACTCAAGAGAGAAGTCTCATGCGTGGACTGTAGTGGTCAGTGAAACTACAAAATTCGGTGTCACTATTTTTATACACCCTCGTTGCTCCCCAAACTTATTGCTACGGCGCCACCCCCTCAATGTCCAACCCGACAGTAATTAAGTATTGTCAACACGCTGCTATAAACCAACGCCTCAAGGGCATGTTGATGTAAGTCACAGACTGTTGTGTACACACACTCATTCATACCTTCCCCCCAGTTTGATGATAGCCGCAAGTGACCATCATACCTAGAATTGTTACTCTCCTTACTTTCTCACGATTTGAACCTGTACTTTGTCTATGGGATAAAAGTCACCGTGTGACAGTAGGTTCTCCTTTGGGCTTATGTAGACATTTATTTTAAATTTAAAAAAAAATATATACATTCAACTTTCAAGATCTTGTCTGTTGAATGCAATTCAATTCAATCAGTGTGATTATTTTCTTTGCAATTCTTATAGTGCATTCACAAAATAATCTGAATAATCATAAAATCATGGAATCATAGAATTAGGTCAATACATTATATTTTGGCTTGCCCTAACCAAGAATAAATAGACCAGCGCAATTAGTTGATCCAGTTCTGACTTTTTTTCAAATTCTGACGTACACACATTTGTACATCTTTATCCCAATTAGATTCTGATTGGCCAAAAGTATGGAAATCGTCTGTTGCCAGAGGAAATCCCAAAAGCGGATTTTGAAGCCGTTTATAAAGCTGCTGTTAACTACAGAACCAACCAGACCTGGCTCTACAGTATCAAGATGGCAGAAATTGAAGCCCAAAAGGCAGAGAGGGAAAAAGAGTTAGCTACCCTGACTGTGGAGGTCGCAACTGGTAAGGCAATGTTTTTATTTGTTATTACGAATCATAACCCCATCATTGCATTTATTTACAGCTTTCTTATAATAAACGAAAGTTAAGGGTTTTTGAGCTTGAAAGAGTTTTGTAAGATTTTTGAAAAAAGGGCAAATTGAAAAAAACTAACAACACATTTGTCAGATATTTCCAATAGAACACTCAAATTTTGAAAGTGCATACTTGTATTCAGCTATATACTTTGCTCATCAATAGCATTTTAATGCGTTTTTAATTTTATGTGATTGTCTTTTAAAAAAAAGTTCAAATATAACATTTTGGAATACATTTCAAAGGCATTTGGTCCTCCCCTTGCTAATAACTTGCATGATATAGAAGCTATAACAATCTTTTACCAGAATAATTGTCTGCAATGGAAAAACATAATTTAATAATAAATCAGAAATACTCTTTCAAAAAAATGGACATTATTTTATTGAAATTAAAATGGAAATTATTTTCTTGAACTTAAAATGGACATTATTTTCTTGAACTTAAAATGGACATTATTTTCTTGAACTTAAAGCCCAGGGTAAATCTTCTGGAAGCAGTTCTTCATCAGATGTAACCAATGAACAAAAGGCTGAGACAGAACCAGTGGAAGCACAAGCCGTGGATGAGAAAAGGCGGCGTAGAAGTGTAGCCATTAAACAAGAGCAAATGGTTATTAGGGTCAGTAGCCTGTGAGCAGAGACTTCACACACAAAAATATGTGCACAAATGTTTACTTCCCCATCAATGTTTTGGATTATACTAAATAATAATAAACCTATTTAGAAAAAAAAGGAATACATTATTATCTGGCTCTGTTTTTTTATTTGTTTGTGGGAGCTGTAACACATTTCTGAATGCATGAAATAAACTAAATATTTGCGAAATTGATTCAATAATAGCCAACGGCTGAGGTTGAATTTACTATTAAAAAAACCCATTTATTTTATACTAATTTTGTTAAATTAATGTGCTTCAAGTTTGTCAATCTGTGTTAATTTTAATATTTTTTTTTTTTGACAAATAAACTGCGACAACCTTTTATTAACAAGAAGTCTCAGAATTGTTGGTGTTCCTTTAATATATCAAAATTATAAAAATGTATTTTCTGAAATCTTCCTTTATCCAACAGGGTTTGAAAGAAGCAGAGGACCAGCTACCCGACCTTGAGTCTTTGACACAGTGGTACTTGCTTGACAAGAATGCTGTACCAGCTGTGTACAGACTACAAAATATAAGGTGTTTTTTAAACGTACTTTGTGAAGTTTAGTTATTTTAGATTACATGTTTTAATCCAGTAATATGCTTAAAGTCAAGTGAAAGGGGACTCTTCAAAAATTGTATTTTCAAAACAATTCCCATCTTAGATATGACAGAAAAAGAAATCTGGATACAAATCTTTGTTTATTGTATCTATTTTCCGTATCGAAAAACTAAACCACCTTATTCTATTGCCTCCACTTAGCACCGTGTACAAAGATATTTTAAGGAATGATGCAATAAAGAGAGGTTTAGCCAAGTCATCTTTCCAATTAATGGCAAACAAACTATTCAACATCCTTCTCAAGTTTGCTCCTGATGTCTTGGATGATCAAAAAGCATTTGACTCCTACACATCATCAGGTGTGTTCAGCTAAATCCTTTTTCATTCATCTTGTCACATCATTTAGTTTTAATTTCTCTTTCAAACAAATTGAAATTAAAATGCATTTTAGAATTTTATGTTCAGTTTTTAATTCTCATTTAACTTTTAATGTAACGTCTTGAAATATTTATTGTTAAAAGAGAAAATAAAATCAAACAATGTAATTTTAAAAAACATATTGACATAGCCGCATATAAATCATGAATAATCAGGTTCATAATATTGAAAATATTATTATTTTTATTTCCTGATTTATCAGTATTTGGAATGGAGGTTAGTGAGATCCTTGAGCAGGAGTCAGGTCATAGTCACATTTTGTGCCTTACTAGAACTATTGAGAGTCTTGTGGATCATCTGGATGATACATCAGCACCTGACTACTTAGATCTGACTAGTGATAGGACACCTACATTAGATACGGAGGCATGGGAGAAAGTGCAGCAGATGAGGAAGGATATTCATAAAGGAAAGGTAAGCACTAGGCGTGCAATCATGGAACAATTGCGTGCAATCATGGAACAATTGCGTGCAATCATGGAACAATTGCGTGCAATCATGGAACAATTGCGTGCAATCATGGAACAATTGCGTGCAATCATGGAACAATTGCGTGCAATCATGGAACAATTGCGTGCAATCATGGAAAAATTGCGTGCAATCATGGAACAATTGTTCCATTATGTCCGACCAAGCCTTTAACAAACAGCTCTTTTTTTTCTAATCACGTAAAACGATTTCCATGGATCATTAATAGATCATTTTAGTTTATGAAATTGTTAAATTGAAAATATGCTTCATGACAAGAACACCTATCAAAATCTGTAAATGTTATTCTTAAAGATAAGAACCTTATTATTTCCCCTTTATTTTAACCAAAATTGTGTTATTTAATTTACGCATTATTTATTAATTATACGGCTCTTGCTGTTTAGTTATTTAACATAGTTATATTTCTCCCCCCCCCCCCCCTTTTTAAAAAAAAAAACACTTAGCTGTTATTTTACAAATATTTTATCGTAGTTCTGTTTGTGTTGAATTTATTACTCTCAGCGTAATTTGCCCCGCATGTGTATATACTTAACCCCAAACTATTCCTCATCTGACAGATTCCTGAAAAGAACATCTCCAACATTTTACTAGATTGGATTGCTGGTGGAATAAGGCCAGGTGGTAGAAGAGAACATACAGTATATGTGGAAAGAGTGTCCAAACTTTTGCATGACAGTGTGGTCCACCACCTGGAACAAAATTTACCCAGGACAGAGTCAAAGTCCAGTCAAAGTGATCTGTTTGTTGAAGTTGCTGAGCATGTTCGATTTTGTCATGAAAAGTTAGTCAGATATATTACTAAATATTCATTTCATGATTTCGTTGTATTTGTAAAAGAAAAAAAAGCATTTGCTCTAAGTCAATTAAGTTTCAAGCATGTGTACCTTCCAATAATTCCTTACAAAAAAAAAGCATTTCAGTCAAACACTTTCTTTTTTTTGTTGTTGTTTAGAGCCAATAAGTTTCAAGGGCGAGAAGATATCCTAACACTTATCAAGTCTTATCTGAGGTCGGAATCCAAAAGTCCACTAGTTGTTTATGGCAAAACAGGTAGCGGGAAATCTGCCATCTTGGGTAAAACTGCCAAGGAAATAGTGCGATGGTTTAAAAGGTAATGTTGAGCAGGGACATCATTTGGGTAGGACGTTTGCTTCCCCCCCCCCCCCCCATGAATTTGCAGGTTTGATTTAAATTGCTATTTACTGTGGCGCCTCCTGTAATAAACAACTTAACAATCCGAACAGGTTTTGGTTTTGCCCCCCACCCCTGAAAAAACCTGGAATGACGCCCCTGATGTTAAGCTTATAATATAATACCATATCAATAATATCCTGCAGCTCAACTGTTATATATTCTTTGTTAATGTGTAAATCTGCCAGTCAAACCCTATTTTAAATGTAGAAATGGGTCAATTGTTAAAATTATTCTCCCAATAAAATGTAATTTTATTTCAATGACACCCATGATCAATATTTTCATCCTAAAGTGATAATTGGAATTTATCATCCACAGGAAAGACATTATGCCTCATGTACTGGTACGCATGATTGGCTGCACAATAAACTCCACCAATGTCAGGGTCATGTTACGGGACATATGTGTCCAGCTCTGTCACATATTTGGTCAGAATCCTGCTGATGTCCCAATGGTAACGTACACAAACTGATTTATCGTTTACCATAATTACGTAGCGATATTTAAGGCAGTGAAAGAAATAATTCTTTGACACATTGGGGTTGGTGCCTTTAATCATACTACACTAATGCTGATAAGTTGTCAAATTACTCTAATAAATTAAGGACAATCATCAAATTAATCTTTTAACATTTTATTGGGCGTGCAAATAGTCGATAGGTGGAAGAGCTCCACTGGCGTTGACATTAAAAACTTAATTGTTTTTTAAAGAAAGATGAAGACTTCGATTTTGAAATGTCCAGTCTTCATGTGATGTACAATTCATATAAATAAGTACATTTTTAATGAGTCACCCTGGACCTATGCCCTCCCCACTTCCCAATGCCAAGAAAGCACGAAACAATGTACAAAGGGAAATAACACGCTGTCAAATGGCACATCTTTTTATTGAGTTGTAAACCCTTATATGTTTAAAGTTAAATGACTTTTATCACATACTCTAGTCACAGACAACATATAAATAGATATATTTATTTATTTATTTTTCACAAATACTGAGAAACTTCGTATTTTTTAAAATGTATAAATTGACTTCTTCACTAAGTCAACATGACTTCATATATCTCAGATTTACCAAAACACAAAGTCTCTCAAAGTAGGTCACTCCCTCCCATTTAGCCATACAACAGTCTCTCACAGTAGGTCACTCCATCCCATTTAGCCATAAAAAAGTCTCTCAATATATGTCTACAATCCAGATTTTGTTTAATCTCCCAAATTAGGTCTAACTTAAAAATTAACTTTTAAAAAAAACTTAAAATCCATAATTTAAAGGATATATCGTTTAGTTGATCATATTTATTGAGCAGGATTACAAAGGCGTCGTTAATGACCTGACATGGCGGATTGGCCAGGCAAGCAAAGAAAGACCTTTGATACTGATACTGGACGCAGTAGACAGATTGTCAGGTGAGTGCTTACAACATTGTACCATCGTGTTCATACTGTCATCTTGTTCATACTGTCATCTTGTTCATACTGTCATCTTGTTCATACTGTCATCCTGTTCATACTGTCATGTTGTTCATACTGTCATCTTGTTCATACTGTCATCTTGTTCATGCTGTCATCTTGTTCATACTGTCATCTTGTTCATACTGTCATCTTGTTCATGCTGTCATCTTGTTCATACTGTCATCTTGTTCATGCTGTCATCTTGTTCATACTGTCATCTTGTTCATGCTGTCATTTGATTAATCAAGCACAAGAATGAGCTTAATTCTAACATAGTATATTTATATTATTTATACAACACCTATTGCATCCAAAAATTACTTGTGCTAAATTGGTTAGAAAAATAACTTTATGAGCCCTGGAGTTTAAAAGAAAAATCATTGTATCCCCATTTAGTTTTCAGTTTTACAAAATCCATAAAAAAAGATTGAATTTTAAGCCTAAAAACTTATTTATGATTTGATAACTATCATTGGTGTTGTATAATTATTATCAATTAGGTGATGTGGACATAAGATTTCCTGAATTAAATTAAAAATCATAATACAGAACATATTAATCATTATAGGTAACCTAAATTTGTATGGGAGAATTTTCCCTCTTTTAAAAAAAAACAACCTGAAAGTTATTGTTAATTATAAAAAATGTCCAAATATTTGCACATAAAATTAAATTAATTTCAAAATCAAAGTTATTTTTTATTACAGCAGCCTATTACATATTTCATTGAGATTTAAAAAAAAAAATGTAATTGCAAACAAAAAATCAATAAAATGCCTTAAATAAATATTAATAATGAAATATTGATTTGACTTTTTTGTGTTGTTTTCAGTGAATACCTGATTTTTCTTTTTACACGTTATCCTTCTAAGAGTCAAATATTTCTTTATTATAAAAGAAGATTTGCTTACATTTGGGAACTTTTGTTTCTTACAAATTTTTTAAAAATTAACCTCCATTACTTGTTATAAAAATTAAGCCGGGACACTAACCCTAACCCTAAGCCGGGACAATAACCCTAACCCTAACCCTAAGCTGGAACCCTAACCCTAAGCGAGGACATTAACCCTAACCCTAAGCCGGGACAATCATTTTGAATTTGTCTTCTTTTATTTCAGCTGAAAATGATGGAAGAAAACTTCAATGGCTCCCACCTGTTTTACCTGCTCATGTTAAACTTATCATCTCAACAATTTCTGATGACAAATACGAATGCCTACCTGCTGCCAGGAAGTTTTTGGGTGGCAATGATGATTGTTTCTTGGAGCTAGGGCAACTACCTGAAGACGATGCCTTTGCCCTGCTCAGCCACTGGTTAGATTGTGCCCACAGGACGCTCACCGACCATCAGTTTGATGTCTTCATTGAGGCTTTTAAGAAATGTCCTTACCCTTTATATTTAAAGGTTTGTGTGAAAATAAGTTAGGTTTAGGAATTGATTGCTTCTTCTAACGATGAAATTAAACACCTCTGACTTTGTCAACTTATGAATCAATAAAATTAGTTTTTACCACGTACACAAGCAAACAACAAAAGCATGAGAGCAATAAAAACAACAACAACCAAACAAACCATATACAGAAGTAAGCAAAAAGAATGTGTAACACTCATAATTTTACCCCTTTACTTTCCGATTAGTATCTTAAAACTTTTTTAGCTAGAACTGTGGGAAATTTCTACAATTCGATATAATTATAGAACTGTGGGAAGTTGCTATGATTCCTTCTGATTATTTCCATGTTTTAATACAATCTTAAAGGTTGCTTTTGCTGAAGTTTCTACGTGGACTTCCTATATGAAAGAAGAGTGGATTAAACTTGGGGAAACTGTAAAGAAGCTTACGACGCTTCGTTTTGGCAGGCTGGAGAGAGACCATGGTGAACCCCTTGTGCGACGTGCTCTGGGCTACATCTCGGCAACAAGAAATGGCTTGACCAGCAATGAGATGGAAGACCTGCTGTCTCTTGATGATGCTGTCATGGACGATGTGGTAGCCACACACAAATTGTCCAAGAGGCGGCTACCCCCTTTACTGTGGATACGCCTCAAGGATGACATTGAAGATCTCCTGATAGAATGCAGAGCAGACAATGTAAAGACAATCAGATGGGCACATAGTGACATTTTTGACGCAGCAGACGAGCGGTATCTCGTTCAAAGAGATAAAGCTCCATCTTACCACAAAGCCCTTGCTGAGTATTTCTCGGGGCAGTGGGCTGGAAAATGTAAGCCATTTTCTGGCAGTGAGAAAGGTATGGATCGTTTTGTTTCAAAGCAGGAGCTTTTCTTTGAGCCTGGAGATACCGCTGGAGATGGATCAAGTCGTGTTTACAACCTGCGCACGATAAATGAATTGCCCTTCCATTTGTTGCGAGCCCAGCTGACACTGCAACTCAAGCAGGCATGTTTGTGCAACTTTGAATGGATGCTGGCCAAGCTATGTGGGACATCGCTGACGTCACTGCTTGAAGAGTACCAGGCTATTCTGGCCACCGAACCTCAAGAAGCAGAACTGAAAATGCTTTCAGAAGTACTGCACCTGTCTGGGAAAGCGCTGCGGTGCGATCCCAGGCAGCTGGCCTCACAGCTCATCGGCCGACTTACAAACATCATCACCCTCGACAGTCCGAAGATACCCGGAGACCCTAGGAAATATCCCAATTTAAACAATCTTCTTTCTGCAGCAAAGCAGTCGTCCATCCCAGCTTTGATTCCTTCTATAACATGTCTGGCTGAGCCAGGGGGAATTTTGTTTGATCTTCTTTCAGGTCACACTGAGCCTATAACAGCCATGACTCTCACAACTGACGGTCAACACGCTTTAACAACGTCAAGAGACAGGACCTTGAAACTCTGGAACGTACGATCAGGAAAAGTGATTAAATCCATTGATGGGATGTCCCCCAACGTGTCTTCTATAAGAACTGCCAAAGCTGATTCACTAGCCATTACAGTAGAATGTTCAGTTATTAAAATATGGAGTTTAGAAACGGACTCTTGTCTATTCATCATAGATAAAAATATAGACCCCCCTAGCCTCGCTATAGCGTCTGACGGTCACATTCTTGTTGCCGTCTTTGACGGCTCGATTCTCCTTCGGTCATGGAATCTAGAAACATACTCACTTATATGTGAAGCCAACATCCCAGACAACAGCATTCACAAAGATCATTCAATACTTATTGCAGACTCTTCCCATGGAGATAAAGTTCTTCATGCTTTTAGGAGTGCCAACTTTGCAACTGTTCAAAATGTCAGGAATGGTGAGATCATAAAAAACCTTCAGTGTCACGATCAGTCCTCAGCCGTGGTGGCACTGGCCATCTCCAAAGAATACTACATCGTCTGCTGCCGACAACAGAATGTAACCCTCAATGAAATCCACACGTTAGAGTTATTTGACGCTTCCAACAACGCCTATATTAGGAGCATCCGTGGATGTCCTCTGGATAACATCAGCCACTTGTTTGTTAATCTTGCTGGTAGCCATGCGATAGCAGTGTCTGTTAACCGTAGCAACAACATGTCTGATGTAGCACTCTTTAATCTAGAGACGGAAGACCACAAACATCTGGCCCGTCACCCAGGTGTCAGCACAATGGGCGCATGTCTTGACTTCCGCTTTTGCTTTACCGGGGTTGAGGGAGAGAACTCCTTAAGGATATGGGACCTTAGTGCGAAAGTGAACCAGCCAGCACCGAAACTTAAAAAGCAGTGTGGTGTGGCTGAAATTTGGCCAATGGTTGACAACCCAAGGTAATATATGCTTCCATTTAATTGATTTAATATATATTTTTAAAATTACAGACTTATTTATTGTATGAAAATTAATTTTAATTTGAACCTGTAGTTATTACATTTGCAAATTTATATGTTGTTATGAATACTCATTTAACCAAATGAATTTATACATTAGGCATCTGATGTTTACCTGTAAAAAAATAAAGTGTAGAATATAATAGGTACATAAAAAATATATTGATATTTACTCGGATTATAAAGTCATAAGTTTGTGACAATTGAAGTTTAAATTTTTAACTTAAAAAAAAAATTATTGGTTTTAAAAAAATAAATTAAAAAAATAAAATAATAATAAAATGATTTTAGGTATGTGGTTGCCAGAGGAATCAACCATGGGCCTGTCAGCGTGTGGAACATAGCCAAAGGCAAATGTCTTCAGTCTGCCGTTAGAGTTGGGAGGGGCTTATCAGAGAGCACCGATGCCATGGTGATGAGGAACACAAACCTCGTCATACTCACTGACCTCGGCATGTCAACTGTGACGGATGACTCGAGGCCAGTGTTTCAGACCGTCCTCACATACGACCTGAGGCAGATGAAGTACACCCGTAACCTGACAAGCTGCTACATTGTACCGGGGGCATCCAACGAGTATGTACTCTTGGACAATGACAACCTGCTTGGGCTTTCAGACAACCGATCACATTTCATTATATGGAGTTTGCAGTCAGGACATGCAGTGGCTAGGATAAAAACAGGTGCAGCTTTGTTCAATCAAAAGCATGGAATAGAATAGGAATTAATGTTTGCATTATATTGTGGAGAAAGAAGTAATTATTAACTTCACTAAGCTAAAAATATATTCTTAAAGGAATATTGCATGTCTTATTATGTTATATGTATCCAAAGTAAATGAATTGAGAATGTAAATGACATTAAAATAAAATGCACTTTTCTTTGATGTACTAGATGTTCTTATTTTCAATTTTAAAACGAACTCGTACAAATTAGAATATTTTAATAAAAGTGTAAGATCCAAGTAAACAAAATGGAAAAAAAAAACTTATAAGAAATACAACTTTTTAATTAACTTCTTTAAAAATTATGAACCTTTGATCCAATATAATTAATAATCCTCTAATATTTTGTGTTGTAGCCTTTAAGGAGTTAGAGCGTAGAAGAATGGGAGGCTCACATGTGCTGACTGTATCTAAACCAACACGAAGTACATCTGCGTCTATGACACCATGGGACAGAAGGGCAGAAACACAGTAAGTTGATCCCTGAGTTGACACATGTTGGTATGCTTGGCCTTAAACATTGCTTACTATTGAAACGCCAACATTGCTTACTTTTGAAAAGCCTAATCGACCCAAATCCTACTAACGACCCAAAAACAACGTGTGTCCCACATGCGGGAAAGCTTTCCAGTCACAAAAAGGGCTTGCAGGCCACCTGCGCACTCACTGTGAAGTATAGCCTTGGTCATCTTCGTATGCATATGCGTAGTACTAACATCAACAACTGTTAAAATAATATGTGTCTTACTAATTTCTACATAGACCCAGATTTCTCTAGTTAGTGACATCGCACTTCAAGATAAAGCACCCTGAGATCATGGCCGTCCCAATGAACCCTACCGACTACCTACTATACAGAGAGTAGGATAGATTTATTTCGCTTGTTGGTTTTGGTCCGCCCTACAATGTCCTGTTATTTCCAGACAGGGGGCATGGGGGGGGGGGGGGAATAGGGGAGGAAACCAATTAACACGTCAGTTCAGTACAATCAATAGTTCTCACACACTAGTACAAATACATTTACTTGACATGCATGCTGTGTTCTTCAATGAAAAATGAAATCTGTTATTTGGCTTTCTGGTACTTTCTGGTACTCGCTGGTATTTTCTGGTTCGCTTTTACATAACATTTGTGTTCACTATACTGATATTTGTATCCGATCATTCTTGAGGTTGGCCGTTACAAACAAAAAGAAGAAAATATTACTATAATAAAATAGTTTACCAAAATCTAAAGCTAATTATGGTCTGTCACATTCCCTTTGCTATCCTCTGGGTTACCACATTGCAGCCAAGTGTGATTTTTATTTTATTACTTTTTTTACGTTGTTTGTTCGCTGATGAAGGCTTCTTGTCGACACATTCTTTATACTGTTGTGACATGTTTTTCCTCTGGTTTTCCCATACTTTTTGTCACTCATTTCCTGGAAACATTCAAGTAGAAAATTAATATGTGAAAAGAAACTTGAGGAGTAGTGGCAAAGGAATTAGGGTTCAAGTATTTTTTAAAATAAAAGTATTCAACAAATATCAGTTCAATAAATGTTTACCTTATTTAAATTATACTAAATGCAAATTTAAATACCGTTAATTAAAAAAAAAAAATCTTTTGGCGGATTCTTTTCCAGGTCAGCTCGTCACAGACGTCACGAAATTGATTCAGGGAAAGAGAAACAAAGATTGGATGAGTTGCGTAAAGAAAAGGACAATGTCATTGAGCAGTTCCTCATCAGTGGAGACCAAAAGATCATTGTCGCCTCTTTCTATGCCCACCATCTTTGTGTGTTTGACATTAGCACCAAGAAGCACATCCAGACCTTACAAACCGAATTCTCCATGATGTTTTTACACAACGCAGCTCTGACCTATGACGGCAGCCATCTTGTTCACGCCAACTACGACGAAGAAAGCAAGATCAGTTACGTCACACTATGGGACTGCATGGCAGGGGAGGTCAAACGAAGGCTGAAAAGGGAAACGAACGTGGCCGCTCTAGCCGTTACAGACGATGCTCAAAGGATCGTCATTGGGCGAGCCCCGAATGAGCTTCACATCTGGGACCCCATGAAAGCAAACTCTCTGAGAAGAATACGGGGATATGAAGGTCTGAATTTTGAAACAAATCCCAAGATCTTCATCGTCGAGGATGGCAAGAAAGCAGTTGTGTTTGCTGGGGATATTTCGATGTGGGATCTGGAAAAAGCTACAGCCCTGGCCGTGTTCACTCCTGACACCAGGATCACTGTTTGCAATGTCGTGCTGGGTGGCCAGCTGATCGTCTTTGGCATGTATGACAGACCTGATTTGGTCATCCTCAGATTGATGTCCGGCAGATTTCAGGCGGTAGAAGACGCTGGAGGTGTGGACTTATTTGGGGAAAAATCCGGGGACACGACTGATGAGGAAGAGGAAAATGACGAGAAAGAAAGAAGTGCTGAAAAGAAATAAGTGCATTATTGATAAGCTCTATTCACTTTTCAACCAAGATAATAGTGTTAGTAATAATCGCTGTATGAGTACTAACACAGAAACGGTGAGTCACAGTTTTGCAGTAAAAAAAAAGTGTTGCACTATCAATAAATGATAAATGAAAAATAAACGAAAAGTAACTTATGTTGACCAATTTTAAAAAAAATAAACATCATTTAGTAAAGTAAAAAAAAATGCTCTTATTCAGAATGATGCTAGACTTATAAAGAAGGAAGTAATGTCTAACAAACAATGTCTCTGTAATATGAAGCTAACAATTAGTAGAAATATTTTAGTTTACAATATTATTATATGTTGCCATTAGATTTTATTTTAAAACTAATATTTGCCAATGTTTTAAATGTTAATTATAATTTAGTTTTTCTTGGATGTTTATGACATATTTTTAAGACAAGTAATGAATTTCTATATATAGAATTCTTTGTACATGCTTCAACAACAACAACAGCTGAAATAATTGGTGCAATGTCAAATTAAATAATTGATTTTTCAATGATCTTATTTATGTCATGTGCACAACTACAATTGGATAATCTTATTGCATTTGGAAGTGCATCATCATTACAGCTATAATTTTAAATGATTGTCATTTCCGTTAACTAGGGTCTGGCGATAAATATATAGAAGAACCATCAAAATAGATGAAAAATTTCATTGGGTCAATGTACATGCAATACACAGCTAAATAGTCTTGTCATTGTAAAGTTTTGGGTACACACTATTTTTTACTAGTTAAAAAAATTTTGAACATGTGTAAATCTAAATCAAAGATTGATTTGACATATTAAATGTTCACTGTTTTGTTCAGGTTTTACGTCTGCTGGGATATTTCTACTGGCTTTGATGGAATCATGAACTAGAGTTGTCGTGACAACTAATCATTTCTTCTTTCGTTGTATTTGTGTCTCACGTGTAAGCGTTTAAACAGTATTAAAAATGTTTCTGCTAAGTCAACATGTCATAAAATATTCTGGTGGATTGACCTAAATATCATGATACACACGCCACCCACCCCCCCTCGAAGAAACAAAACAAACAAACAAACCAACCAACAAATACTATCCTTGATGCTATTTAATAAAACTACTTTTTTTTTTCCTTGACTCATTCCTTTGTTCTTTAAAACATGAAGTAAATATCTACTATTTTCAACTATTTGACCAAAAAACCCACCCTATGAACACATCAACTAAAAATATGTTTGTGAAGGTATTGACAGCGTAACTATAATCTTATTAATACAAATGAGTGTGAAAAGATTGTGTCTGTGCAGTTATATCATGGAAACAATGAAATGACGGGTGAAGGTCATCTATGAGACATGGCCCCTGGTGTAAGGAAAACATGTTTTCAATGCATTTTAATTTATGTTGTCCTTGGATGTGAACGTGGGGGTAAGAAAGTTGAGGTATACAAATTATTGGACACTTTCTTATGCAAAAAAATATTTAAAAATTGTGAATATTTGTATGTCCAGGTTTACAAATATGGAAGGACAACGTTTCTGGACATCCCCATGTCAGTCTCCCTTGAAATAAATGGCTGACATTAGTATAGGCTTCATTAAGGAACATGACATTTTTACAATTTTCTTAACAATGAGAAGTATAGATGTTAATATTTCATGTATAATTGTTGATTGTAATGGAACGATCTTATCACTTAGGCCATTAATTTAATTTAAGTTACGGTTACAACACTTATTTATTTGTTCGAGCTTTCTTTATTAATCATCATCTTGAAATGGTACAAATGTAACACACCATATCCAATCTGTGTTAGACCTGTTGTTGGTCGTTTATTATAGTGGCAGAATTGTTTCAGATATTATTAACATGTTTTTACGTCATGTGATAATTTTTTTATATACAATTATCGACAGTATTCAAATATTAAATGTATTGTTTTTAGAAGTTAAGAACAATAAACACAATTTTACACTGTTCTGTTTAGTTGTTTTCTTTAGTAAACTGTAAAGTTAAAGTCTACATAAACGCGTATTTCTTATCACATAGTATAATACGTTCTATCACCAACATATCTATCATCAACATGTCTAACCCCAACAATTATATCCCCAACACATCTATCGCCAACACATCTATTACCAACACATCGATCACCAACACATCTATCACCAACATCTATCACCAACACATCTATCGTCAACACACCTATAACCAACACATCTATCACCAACATATATCGTCAACACATCTAACACCAACGAATCTATAACCAACACATCTATAACCAACACATCTATCGTCAACACATCTATCACCAACATCTATCACCAACATCTATCACCAACACATCTATCACCAACATCTATCACTAACACATCTATCGTCAAAACATCTATAACCAACATCTATCACCAACACATCTATCACACCACATCTATAACCAACACATCTATAACCAACACATCTAACACCAACATATCCATAACGAACACATTTATCACCAACATCTATCACCAACACATCTATCACCAACACATCTATAACCAACACATTTATCAACAACATCTATCACCAACACATCTATCGTCAACACATCTATCACCATCATATCTATAACCAACACATTTATCACCAACATATATCACCAACACATCTATAACCAACATATCTATCACCAACAAATCTATCACCAACATATCTGTAACCAACACATTTGTCACCAATATCTATCACCAACACATCTATAACCAACACATCTATCACCAACACATCTAACACCAACATATCTGTAACCAACACATTTATCACCAACATCTATCACCAACACATCTAACACCAGCACATCTATAACCAACACATTTATAACCAACATCTATCACCAACACATCTATCACACCACATCTATAACCAACCCATCTATCACCAACACATCTAACACCAACATATCCATAACCAACACATTTATCACCAACATCTATCACCAACATATTTATCACCAACACATCTATAACCAACACATTTATCAACAGCATCTATCACCAACACATCTATCGTCAACAAATCTATCACCAACACATCTAACACCAACACATCTATAGCCAACACATCTATCACCAACACATCTAACACCAACACATCTATAGCCAACACATCTATCACCAACACATCTATAGCCAACACATCTATCACAAACACATCTATAGTCAACACATATAGCACCAACACATCTATATCCAACACATCTATCACCAACATATCTATTGTCAACACATCTATCACCAACACATCTATCCACACATGATTCTATTTAAAACTCAAATTATTACCCCCATTTCAAAAATACATTTTTATTATTTCTATACTGAAATAAGATTTTTATACAAACATCTAGTCGACATCATGCATCTTATATTTCTGCTGATGAAAAAGAATGCAACTAGAATATTTTGAATATATATTTATGACATTGGCCAGAGTATAATTGGATCTGGAGTATAAAATAAAGAAAAAGGTTAAATTGATTATAAAGTGACATGATTAGCTCTTGAAATTTGGCTTTGATACTGTGCATACAGAAAAATGGACCCTCAGTGGTCCTCACACCTGCTGGCAGATCGCCAAACCTCACACAACTACTCCCGCTATAAGCGGACAGGAGAAAGCGAACACATTCTCTTGAAAGTGAGAGGAATAGCTACAGTATTAATTTCTACATCCTACTTAGAATTTGCAAAGCTCATTTTCAATTTTACAGATAGTTGACTTAGGTGGTTATTTTACTTTTAGTAACCGACAACCTGCTATGCACTGTGCCCTATTTGACGGCGTGTTACAGCTTGCGACACCCAGTGCATTACATTAAAATGAGTAATGTGACGTTGTCCCCTCAATGTCGCCAACGTCCGTAATTTTTTCTTTCCTTCTCTGGTTGTCGAACTCTTAAAGACACTCGACCAGGGGAACGTAGATGTCCGGAGACAGAAGGCCCAGAACACAGTTGCTGCGAATACAAAGGGCGGACAACTATTTAGTTTAATAATCTCATTTGGGAGTTAAAAAAAAAAAGAAACCCAGACTAAATCATTGCGACTTTGTCAAGACTTCCTTAGAGCGCACATTCTTAACTTAACTCATATTAACCTACTTTCCACTGATTCGCGCAACCATTTTAATCACAGACAAATGATAATCTGACCTCAAGGTAGCAGAATTCAAGGATTACTGAAATCATGTATGATGTATAAGATAGAAGGAATAAACTATAAAAACAAAAGTACAATTACAAACCTCTTGTACCACAGATGCACAATTACAAACCTCTGGTATAACAAATGTACAATTACAAACCTCTGGTACATGACTTGGATTTTATAGTTCGTATAAACTTATTTTGAAAACGGTTGTTAATGATTAAAAAAAAAGCAATTTCCTTTTAAGGTGTTAATTAACTGGGGAGGTCCGGGTGGGTATTTGGAAAGTAGTTGAAAGAAGGGCTTATCAAATGGATGAAAATGCCTTTTTATCAAATTTATAATGAGCTAAAATACATGCAACATATGAGTTTAAATCCAAGTGAATATGTGGTAGGAATAATTGTGTTTAAAGAAATTTGTTTTTTCTAAATTAAAGGGGTTAAGAGAGTAACTGACTTAAATGGAATGCTTGAGACAAGTTTTTGTATACAAAAATATTGAATCTGATAAGCGAGGCATTTAGTCATGGCTGACCGTGTACGCAGGGGAGGAAACTACATAGTAAGGCATTTAGTCATGGCTGACCGTAGACCCAGGGGAGGAAACTACATAGTAAGGCATTTAGTCATGGCTGATCGTAGACTCAGGGGAGGAAACTACATAGTTAGGCATTTAAACATGGCTGACCGTAGACTCAGGGGAGGAAACTACATAGCTAGGCATTTAGTCATGGCTGACTGTAGAGGAAACAACACAGCGAGGCATTTAGTCATGGCTGACTGTAGAGAAAACTACATAGCGAAGAAGTTAATCATGGCTGCATTCATAGACAGCTACATTCACGGACAGTTACACTCACGTGCAGCACATTCACATACAAGAACACATTATGCTCTTCTACTGTCAGCAATACTACAGTCCTACTAATGTAAGAGGATTAATGCTGGAAATTTGCGCACAACCAAATTTAATTTCTACACAAACAAAATATCCCCAACAACAAAAAGCCATTATTCCTTTATTATTGCAAACCAAAAGGACTCAATGCAATTAGGAGGTGAAAGATTGAAGACTTAGATACAAGCGAAACGTAAATTTGTCTTGAAATTTTTCCACTATTCCACTGACCCAAAAGGCCCCACACCCCGGTAGCAAAGATCAGAATGTCTCCCATTGGTAAGTGTTGGGCGCCCGTCAGTGGAATGGTGGCGCGAGGAGATGCGGGCTGCGAACTCGGGGAAATCAACGAGCTGACTTGACAGAAACATTGAATTACACACACAGAAAACTGATTGGACTGGCTTCTCTATGGGGACAGGCTCGACTGTTTACCGTTGCAGAGAAGGGGAGGGGGGATATTAGTGGCGGGCAAATGTCTATTAGTTGCCGGCATGGACTAAGTAAAATTGGAGGTCTTACGGAAAAATAACAACCTCAAATAGATTGCATAGAATCCTGTTTGCTCCTTAAGATCTCATAGGCAGAATTTTTTTTTTTAACTTGGTGAGGCTATTTAACAGCTAATTATTTATCTTTTAAACATTAAAGTTAAATTAAACAAACCCTAAAAATTTACTTTTTCGTATAAACACTTTATAAAATGTAATATCGAGTAATGGGGGTGGGGCTGAGAATCTGACAAAACGTATATTCAAATAACGGACTTTTGAAGAATCATAATTAATGCTCACGCCCATTCCTAGGCTCGAAACCGCACATCACGCCCCTGAACTATATTAATAGTCTAATGGCCAACCCACTTTTAAACAGCAGATTAATTTCATCAACTATTTCAGAAAAAAGAAAAGAAAATAGTTAGCCCCAAACGTATTTGCGATATTTTTTTAAGAATCTCAGTGAGCGCAGTTATCGGGGATTTCTATTCAGTTCCCCCTTGAAAAACAGGAAAACCGGTGTGTTGGAAGTTGGGGTTGAAACTCCGATAGGATGTGTTGTCATCGGCAACGATCTATGTGCCAAGATTCAGCTCGAGAGCTTGACCGGAAGTGGGTCAATTCGCCGTCTGGAGATTTTGCCAACCAGCCAGTCAGTCAGCCAGCAAGCCAGCCAACCAAACACAGAATCAAAGTTAATGTAAAGAATTTAGAAATATATTTCAAAGATTATTAAAGAGCTATATATCAAAGCACGTATCGAAAAGAGCAAATCAGTAATTAGTATTAACCGATGTCAAATTTTTTTTCATTAAGTTCAAATTCTTACTGAATTAATTGTTCCATTGATTGTAGACGACTTTTAAAAATGAACCACAAAGTTTTGCAAAATGGTATGATAGTGCTTTATAATTATTCCATTGGAATGCCAGTATTACACCAATGATTAATCTTATTTTTTCCCGGTTATCTTACATAGCACTGATTAAACTTCCAGATGTTCAACCACGTATAAAGTAAATATTTGTTTTTAAGAATGTCTGCAGAGACGTTAAAAGGTCATTAGAAAATAGACAACGTTTAATTAAAAAATCTCCGTGTTTTTTGTGTCAAAGCTTCTGTACAAGTTCGGACGTCAAGAATTCGACCACTTTTTGATCTATGGACAGTGGCGGAGCATAGAATCAGTTTTATTAAAATGTTCTGTCACGCCAACGTTCTTCAGAAATGTGGATACATCCTTCATAAATGTGGATACATTCTTCAGAAATGTGGATACATCCTTCATAAATGTGGATACATTCTTCAGAAATGTGGTTACATCCTTCAGAAATGTGGATACATTCTTCAGAAATGTGGATACATTCTTCAGAAATGTGGATACATCCTTCAGAAATGTGGATACATCCTTCAGAAATGTGGATACATCCTTCAGAACTGTGGATACATCCTTCAGAAATGTGGATACATTCTTCAGAAATCTTTTAAATTAAATTAGGACCCACCTGAAACTACTTGATTATTGGGACATTAAAAGAGTGGGAATTTAGTCACATCCTTTCAATCTCAAGATACCCACAGTCCAATGACATGGCTGAAAGAGCAATACAGACAGTAAAGACAGTTCTCAGCATATATTGCCCTGTCGCAGTTTAGAAACGCTCCCAGCTCTGATGAACCTTCACTTGCAGGGCTACTCATCGACAGACGTTTGAGATCTACTCGTCCAGCTACTGATGCCTACCTCAAGCCTAAAGTTCCAGGTCCAAAAGAAATGACCAACATCTGGAACAGAAGAAAAAACGATCAAGGAAGATATTACAATAGGACAGTGAAACTGACGGCCGTGCACAGATTCAACCTGGAAGTAGAACAGGCCTTAAAGCCCATGGAAGCCAGCAGTAGTTATCCCAGAAGCCTCCACACCAAGGTCATACATTGTCAAAACACCAGAGGGGATGATATATCGACGAAATCAGAAAATGTTAAAAGAGATATTTGGCGGGCACAGCAGTATTGCAGATGTATTCGAACAGGACAGCCCCGATACAACACAAGAACCACAACGCACCAACCCAGAGGTTGTAAAAGAGGCTGTAGTGAAAGTGTCACTACAAAGTCTCATCAATCCTATTCCAGTACAAGTGGTAACAAAATATAGTTTTCAAATGAAACCACCACTACGCTTCCCTGATAGAGACATGTAAAATATACATTGCCGTAAAATGTAAATTAATATTGAAATATTTGTGCATACAAAATAGTTGGATAATATTTCACTATTACTATTGATATAATGGGGATACGAAACTTTATCTTGATTAACTATTGATTGTGTTATTAAGAGGGAGATGTGGTAGTGTGTATGACTGACGATTATTGGTGTGTGTATTGGGTGAACTTTGTGATCTGATTGCCCTGTGTTGCTGTCATGTGGTAAGACTGGACGCGGTGAGCTGTTTTCATGAATGTTTAAACTTAAAGGTGTGAATATTGGTTGGAGAACTGGAGTGAGGGATCATATGATGTGAGGTATAACAAGAAAGTATAATGAGGAATAAAGATGAGTTGTTACACAGACAAGTTGGGATCATATTTTACTATTACAGATTCCGCATTCCCCATGCAGCAGGTTCCAGTGGTGGGTCATCCCTCAGTCACTGTCGTCCAGGCAGGATTCACTACTTGCCCATTCACCGCTACCTACTGTCTCCTGGCACTTCATAGTTTAATGTTGGTTGAGACCATTTTTGTACTACACAGACGCTTGTCTCGTCCTGGTAAAGTTTTATCTGTGCTATGACATTCACGCTCCCGGGGACTGGGGACGGAGAGAGTTCACAAGACTTCGCAGCCACAATACTAAGGTAACTTCTGGGTCAACCATAAGGGGAACATTGAAAGAAGGAGGATAACGACTAGAAGAAGACACCTACTCAGTGGAGAGTAGGGGCTGCGTTAGTGTAACATGACATGGTTTACACTTTGCTCCTCAGGGAGGGGGACAGCCTTAACGGAGGGGGCAGCCTCCACCCAAGGGTCCAGTTATACCACTGGACGTTCAGTCACACTTCACTGGACTTTGATACAAATAGAAAAGGCATGTGCAAGAAGCATATGAGTACTTTCATGAGAGTGCACATTCAGGCATGCTTAGATAGGAGAGGCCATATGTCAGACATGCTTAGGTAGGAGAGGCCATATGTCAGACAATCTAGATGAGGCAGCACCTGGTACATCTGGGCAGTGTTTCTTTAAGAAAACTTCCTTCGGGGTTGGTGGGATTTTCATACTTTTGTGTGGACAGTGCCAGGGGCCAGGGGTGTAACTTAGGGAGCAGTGATGGACAGATGTCGCCGTGTGCCAGACCAGTGGTGAAACCAAAATAGGCTTTGATGAAATCTGATGAATAAAAATAATGGGTTTTAGAGTCTGGGGGGGGGGGCGTAGAAATGAATCTTTATCCACATGTGATAAACACTCTAGCTACGCCTCGTACAACTGCAGAGTTTGTATCATGAAACGAAGCGCGGAGAAAATCTTGGCACGCCCCCTTGGCAGTGTATGTATCGGTACCAAAATTGGCGATCAGGGCTAGCTATACTGTCATTTTTATCGAGAAGTAGGGCAGAAATCTAGGGTACTGGTGGCACTTGAGCTGAAGGGGGGTTTCAGAGAGCCCCTCTCCAGAATTTGTTTGACAATGTCAAAGTTAAATAATTGCATTTTGAAGTATACCTGCCATCAGTGTTTCTATTGGACTATTTAAATGGCGGAAGGAATTTTTTTTCAAGCGTCCGGTGGAGGAATTATGGGACCGAGGGTTATACATAAACTCAATTCACCCCGATTGTGGCACGTCTCAGAGAAATCTTTTGGCCCAATCATAGATTGAGCCCAGTATTGTCACAATGCTCGGCGAGAGGCAACTGGGAAGCATAAAGTGAGGGTGCTGATGAATCTAAAGCAGATGCGGTTGCAGGGGTCCCTTTAGAATTTTTAATAAATTGGAAATGCAAGGATGCATTTTGGTGCATACTTGAATTCGAGATTTCTTTCAGACAATTTGGGAGGTTGCTTTTCAGAATTTCGTACAATAGTAACAATAATGTTCACGGACATCTCTAGCTTTGCCCACAGCCTAACATCAACTAAATTCATTTCAGTTGTGGCGCCCCTTGAGGGTATGCTTTTTGCCAATAGATACAAAGCCTAGCTTAATATCACCCTATAAATCTTTACAGTTACAAGACATTTTGTTAAAAATGAATTAAAATTGCAAGAATGCATTTCAACACATACAGGAATTTATTTTTTCTTCCTTCTCTTCTTAAATAGACAGCAATGGGAGAGATGGTAGTTGAAACTGAGGTGTCACTTCAACTCAGAGTCATCGTGTGGGGCATGCAATATTTAAGGTTGCAGAGGGCCTCGGGTTTTTAGGGGCTTACAGTTGTGGGCACTTTTTAAATTATCAACCTCGAATGCAACTATGAGTTGATTATTTGGACACTTTCATACACATATAGGTTACTTTTTTAATAATGATTTTTGGTTATTGCTGGAGGACAATACCGAAGAGTGTCAGAAGAGCCTCGCATTGTCCTTGTTGTGTTATACAATGCGATGATTGCAATCTCTTGGTGCAGGTCAAGATTTAGGAATGGACATCTGAAAGGGTGATCCTTGCTTAACAACAGGAAATACACCTCCCCCCCCCCCCCCCCCCGGGAGAGATTCCTGAAACAAACACTGTGTCTGTGCAGTCACTACCTCTAAACAGGAGAGGTAATATAATGCGCATGACTATCTTTTGAATCCCAAACTAATCGTTAACAATAACAATATTTATGTGCGTCTTATTTTTAAGTTTTAATTATTTCAGAGAATTTGGCCAGTGAAAAGAAATATCTTAGAAACTGTCGAGGTGATCTCAAACATTTAGTAAACCACTGATTATACTCTTACAATACGCCGGAGTTCATTTGTTTTAGAATGTAGAACCAATATTAAAATAGCGTAGGCATGATGCGTGTCTATTTTTGGATCTTGATCAATGGCGCCACTAATGGTCAGGGAATTTAAACCGTTATTTCTTCCCCGTTGTTCCCAAACATAGACACGGCGCTACAAAGGTTATGTAGCCCACTATTTAGCTCGGACCGGACCCCGCATCTATTAATAGGCGTCTGCCACATCCTAAGATATCACGGATTGATTATTTGGACAGTTATTTACTAATATAGCTTAATTATTTTTAAATTGATGTTCTGGTTATTGCTGGAGTATTATTAATGCTTCATTCTCTAGGGCTGAGATCACCCTCTTAGAGCCCTGGTAATCACTTTGGCGGCTTGCCCCATCTGTTGGGCGTCACCGTAAATTAACTCCTCAAGGCAGGCCTCTGGGTTACGACCCTCGGCCCCCACACCCCCATCGGGGCAAACGACCACCAAGTGGGCCACTGTCTCGTTGTCCTGGCCACAAAACCTGCAGTTGGGTTCCCTTCGGTCATCGAGTCTATGGAGGTAGCTGCGCGTCGCACAGTGGCCTGTCCTCATTTGGGTGATGAGACTCTGTTCTCCTCTCTTGAGTTTCCACCAGGGGTCGCTTTTGCTCGGTCGTGGCATTTTCCGGTACAGCTGTCGTCCGGTTTCTCCTGCGGCCCAGCTATTTAGCCACTTTTCCCGGAAGTGGTCTTTGATACAAGCGATGGCCCCCAGCTGGGTCATTGGCTTGTTTGGTTGCGGCTGGGCTGCGCCCTCTTTGGCTAGGAAGTCCGCCCTGTCGTTCTGCGTCACCTCAACGTGCGAAGCGATAAACTGTAGGATTACTTTGCCGCCTTTTGCGCTGATGCTATCTGCTGTTTCCAGAATGGTATTAACCATTGTGGTCTCCCTAGAGCCCCTTTCCACGTGCTCGAGAGTTGAGCGTGAATCGGTGAAGACCACTACGTCGGGGAAGATTTTCCTCTTAGCAAGGAGTTGGTGGACCCTCTTCAGAGCTACCAGTATCGCCTCGATCTCCGCATCGAGGCTAGTTCTTAGTTTTCCGCTAGGACCAGATAGCTCCTCGGGTGGAGCCATCCCCTCTGGATACTGGATGAGGGCGCCGTACCCACTTCTTCCTTCTGTTGGAAAACATGAGCCGTCTGTGAAGACTTTGACCAAGCTGTCCGGGTAGGCGTCAATCGTTCTTTGCACAGTCTCTGATAGTTCTAGTTGAGAACTGGCATCTTTTGCTTTGGTGGTAGTCATGTTGAGTCTAATTTCAGGTTGGGTTAGGCTTTCATGTGATCCTCGAGTTGGGATCACTTTCACTTTTTCCCTGTTTCCGGGTAAGGCCATGTCTTCCTCAAGACGGTGGACCGTATCCATAAAGGATGGTCTCTTCAATCTGGTCTTTTTTACCCATTTGTCCTGTAGTTGGAAACAAGGTTCTTGCCTGTCCATCCGACGGTATCGCTCCACCGTCGTCAGGACTGCCTTTTCCCTTCTGATTTCCAGCGGTTCGACGTCAGCCATGATTTCCACCGCTGCTGTGGGTGTTGTGCGAATCGCCCCGCAAACAAACTTGAGAGCTCGGTTTTGAATGCGATCCAGCCCCTCTAGAGCCGTGCGGCTCGCGAAAGTCTGGACAGGAAGGCTGTAATCCATTGCCCCTCTCACGCTACTGAGGTAGAGCGACCTCAGTAGTCTTGCGTCTGCGCCCCAATTTGTGCTCGCCAGCTTTTTCACCAGGCCTAACTTTTGTGACGCTTTCGCACATAGTTCGTTCACATGGTTGTGAAGCTGGAGCTTCTGGTCCAGTTTCACTCCCAGGTAAACCGGCGTCCGGTCCCATTCCAGCTTTTTCCCATTGATGTTCAATTCTACTCCAACCTGTAGCGCCTTTCTACCGTTAGTAAATAGTGAGTAAACCGTCTTGTCTGTATTCACGACCATTTTCCACTTACCCGCGTAAGCTTCAATTCTGTCTAGGTCGTGCTGCAGCCGGATCTGCAGTGTTTTGACGTCCTTTCCCGAACTCCAGATCGCCAAATCGTCCACGAACATCGCGTTCTCGGACCCTACGAGGAACAACGTGCAGCTGAGGGCTGACCCCTGCGGGAGTCCGTCCTCTAGGACAAGCTGTTCAGAGACACTGTTGCCAACCCGTGTGGCAATTGTTCTGTTCCTCAGGAATTCCTCTACCCAATTGGACATGTTACCAGATATTCCCAGTTTCTGGAACTTATACATAAGGCCCGTGCGCCATACTCGGTCGTACGCTTGCTTGAGGTCAAAGAACACTGCAACCGTGTGATTTTTCATCTGGAGCTGGTTAGTCATTGACTGGACAAGACGGATCACTTGATCCATAGGTTGGCGGCCTTTTCGGAACCCACCTTGCGTCGGTAGAAGGCACTTGTTTTTCTCTAGAAACCAGTAGAGTCTCCCATTTACCATTCCCTCGGCAATTTTCCCCACACACGATGTGAGGGATATGGGCCGAAAGCTGCTCGGTAAGGAATTCTTTGGGAATTGGGACAACTATGGCTTTTTTCCACACTTTCAGCAGCTTGCCTGTAGTCCACGTCTTGTTTATGAGGGCCAGCAAAATTTCGTTCCCTCTTTTGCCCAGGTGGGTCAACATCTCGTTATGTACCCTGTCTGGGCCTGGTGATTTTGCCGGACGGCACTTTCTTAGCGCTGTATGCAATTCTTCCATCGTGAAGAGGGACGTGAAAATCTCTTGTTGGGGCCCAGTACGCTGGGCTCGAGCTCCCTTTTTCCTAAGCTTCCGGATTGTGTGGTGCTGTTCCGTCTCTCTGGTTTTCTTATTCACTTCTGCGAAGTGCTTATTGAGCGTCCTGGCTCTCTTGATGTCGCTCGCCTCGACACCCTCTTCGGTCTGTAGCGGCTGGGGGTTCCTCTTTGCCCCCATACCAGAGAGATTTCCCAACAGATTCCATACTTTCCTTCCGTCTTGGAGGTCGAGTTTTTCACATGCACTTACCCACTTCGATTTCTTTGCCTTCTGTACAGCTACTCGGACGTCGGCCGTTAGACGGTTGTAGCGAGCACGAGCAGCAGGCGTCTTCCGTTTTGCGGCTTGTTTCCGAGCTTTAGCTCTTTGCTTTACCAACTCGGTCAGGTCCCTGTTCCAGTAGGGCCTGAACTTTGTCTTCCCATTCGTCCTGGGGATCGTTGTTCGGGCGACCCCCAGAATGGTGCCATTAAACTTCTCGAAGGTGGCGTCAATGTCTTTGTCGTCGACATCAAGCAGGCTGAGCTTGGCCTCTGTCTGCTTCACGTACTCACCCCACTTGGCTTTCCGGAATAGCCAGTGTCGCTTTTCGCATCGTGCCTTCGTCGTACCAAGAGTAATCTTAAGGAGGATGGGAAGATGGTCACTCCCAATTTCATTGAGTACCTCTAGACTTTGACTGGACGCGAGGTCCGCTGAAATGAGGGTCAAGTCAGGTCTGGACTCCGTGCTGTGTCCTGTATGGAGCAGAGTGGGCGCACTCTCTCCGTCTTGCAACCTTATAAGATTGGTCTCAAGGCAGACCTCCTCTACATGTTTACCTGACGCGTTTCGCTCTGGGTAGCCCCACATGGGCGACTGGGCATTAAAATCTCCCGCTATGATTGTCCTGGTGAATTCTGACTCCCCCCGGATGGGGAGCGTGATAGGGTTGCGAGGAGTATTATAAACATTCGTCACGGCGAATGTTTTGCCCGATTTAGTCACTCTCACGGTAAGAGTATCAGTGTTTGAATAGTTCTTTACTTCTACGACCTCCACAGCAAGGTCGTTTCTTACCGCGGTGGTAATTCCTCGGCATCTGCCGCACTTGCAACTGTATAGCGAGTAATCAGTAATGTGAAACGGCTTACCATGCAGTAATGTTTCTTGGAACAGAGCCACGTCCACGTCACGATCGTGGAGCAGTTTGGTTACTTCGTGTGACTTTTGCCGGATACCATACACGTTTACCTGAAGAATTACGAGGTTTTGTTCAAGGTGACCTATTACACCTGTACGGCCGCGAACAGTAGCTTTTTGGCCTTGAGCAGGCCTGTTGCGCATCACCTGCTCAAGAGGGGACCGCTTCCCCTTGCAGTCTTCCGCGGGGAGAGGATGTTGACCAGACACCACACCAGTAACCCTACTCCGTCCCGCCCTGTCTCCCGACAGCGGGTGCGGAGGGTTTATGAAGGTCGACCCGACCTGCTTTGAAGATTTAGTTGTGATTACCATGAGATTGTGTTTTGGGCAAATTTTCTTCCTTTCCCGGAGAGTGACTTTCCGTCGTCACCCCCTTTGCCCAGGGAACCATTCGGTCAGGACGTTAGGCATTTAGCCGGGTTGTTTGGTTTCAGGTGGTCACCTCCACCCTACTCGTCTGCCACGCCGCGTAGAGGCACAACCCTTGTGGACGCCTTCGAGTTTCCTCGAGGACGCTGCCGCTTACGCAGCACAGCTGGAGTATTATTAGACTATCCCATTGATCTTCTAGTCAGAACTCTAGCGATGCGTTAAGCTCAAGAATAATTTATTATAGAAGATTCAGAGGACTTTTAAGGAGGGATTTCGAAGTGATCTTTTGAATAGATTTTTAGGCAACGCTGAAAATGGGGCGAAAACAGACACATTAGAAATGTATCATTTTCTCAATGAGGAAAAAATATTTGTGTTTGGTGGGGGAGGGGGGCATGTTTAAGGAATGCTGCCTAATGTAACACAAACTATTGGAGGAATTGAACCTAAGACTCTTGACTATATGTCTCTTCCCATTTCACGTACAGATTTGCAATGTAAAAAAAAATATATATATCAAAAAGTTATAAGGTAAAAAAAGCAAATTAAAGACTTTCAACATTATGGAGTATTGGTAGCTATTACAGACTAACCTCGAGGATCACGTTGTCCTTACATTGTATTGTTGTCTGTCATGCCAGTAACGTACAAGTTGTAACCAAACAATAGTGCAACACTGTTGTGTTATTCGTGGCTTCGCCGAGCTCTTCACGAGCCGGAGATTCACCGTCGGATAAAAGAACATTTCCGTGAAAAAAATTTGGCCACATGACCTGCCCTTAAACCAGCCACATGTGTCACCGTCAGCCAATCACCCCCGACTACCAGGTTACGAGAGCAGTCTTGGCCGTGCCATCCAGAGGTCACTCTAAGACTATCGCAATCTCTTGGTGCTGGTCAAGATTTTGGACTGGACATTTGAAAGGGAGGTCCATGCTTAACAAGAGGTACGGACGTTGTATGGAGAGGAGAGTATGACGTGGGTGGTTCAAATTAGCGTTTTTTAGAAGCAGTTCGTAGACAATAACACGGGTTATGTTGCCAACGGTTAAAAAACGTTAACTTAAACATGATCCTGTAAGACTTATAAAAGTAAATCTCAGAGAATTCGCAAGGGAATATAATTGGTTTAATGGAAAAAGTTAAGTATTTTCTTTCTTTTATCTTTTCTTCCCACGAGAATTAACTAATGGAAACGAACATAAAAAAATTGTAAGCACTTTAACCCAGAGTATTCCATAATTTATGTTTAGAATTTTTTATTTGAAATATTTGTTTTTTTGTTGTTGAAATAATGTAACAATTTTGATCTCACTTTGTTGTGTGGTAGTGGTTGTCTCACTGTGTTGTGTGGTAGTGGTCGTCTCACTGTGTTGTGTGGTAGTGGTCGTATCACTGTGTTGTGTGGTAGTGGTTGTCTCACTGTGTTGTGTGGTAGTGGTCGTCTCACTGTGTTGTGTGGTAGTGGTTGTCTTACTGTGCTGTTTGGTAGTGGTCGTCTCACTGTGTTGTGTGGTAGTGGTCGTCTCACTGTGTTGTGTGGTAGTGGTCGTCTCACTGTGTTGTGTGGTAGTGGTCGTCTCACTGTGTTGTGTGGTAGTGGTCGTCTCACTGTGTTGTGTGGTAGTGGTCGTCTCACTGTGTTGTGTGGTAGTGGTCGTCTCACTGTGTTGTGTGGTAGTGGTCGTCTCACTGTGTTGTGTGGTAGTGGTTATCTCACTGTGTTGTGTGGTAGTGGTCGTCTCACTGTGTTGTGTGGTAGTGGTCGTCTCACTGTGTTGTGTGGTAGTGGTCGTCTCACTGTGTTGTGTGGTAGTGGTAGTCTCACTGTGTTGTGTGGTAGTAGTCGTCTCACTGTGTTGTGTGGTAGTGGTTATCTCACTGTGTTGTGTGGTAGTGACCATCTCACTGTGTTGTGTGGTAGTGGTTATCTCACTGTGCTTATACAAACGTACTGGATTAAAATTTAGACAATTTAAACACGTCAACCAATGCAACTACATATAAGACATCGAAACCGCCAAAGACTCAAAAAACTAAAAAATGGCTGCAAAAATCTGATATTATAGGATAGGGCCATTTCTAGTTAACATAGCTGAAGTTGAATTTTTAGACAAATCTTACATTTGAGGGCTTTACCTGCAAGTCATTGAAGATATTTGAAAAAAATGGAATTAATGATATATTTTTAAAATTTAATTACAACAAATTGATGAATATTTTATTCAACATTATTTCCTTGCCTCAACAACTGCGCTCAACGGAATCAAATAAAATTTAACTTTAAAAAAAGTTTATGAAAATGTTTGAAACTTAATTAACGTTGTCCCACGACTGAACTGCTAACACGGAGGGAGATAATCAATGCCAGAGTTGTCTCCCATTGCGACAATGTCTGGCCATCACGACGCTGAGTAGCCATCAAGCGACATTTTTCGACAATTTTCCCTTTCATCAATATACTCACCTTTTATTATCAATCTATCGATTATTATTATTATTATTTTATTTTTTTACAATTTCATATTTTTGCATGAAAACTGTTATTTTTGTGGCTCAATAATTGACACTTGAAAGTTGTTTTTAAATGTTGAATGTTTTTTTTTTAAAACTGCACTTGCTCGCAAACATTCAACCAATCAATCATACGAACTTAAAACAGATTTGAGAATAAATGAGAGAATAAATGAGAGAATAAATGAGAGAATAAATGAAAGAATAAATGAGAGAATAAATGAAAGAATAAATGAAAGAATAAATGAGAGAATAAATGAGAGAATAAATGAGAGAATAAATGAGAGAATAAATGAGAGAATAAATGAAAGAATAAATGAAAGAATAAATGAGAGAATAAATGAGAGAATAAATGAAAGAATAAATGAAAGAATAAATGAGAGAATAAATGAGAGAATAAATGAGAGAATAAATGAGAGAATAAATGAAAGAATAAATGAAAGAATAAATGAGAGAATAAATGAGAGAATAAATGAAAGAATAAATGAAAGAATAAATGAGAGAATAAATGAGAGAATAAATGAAAGAATAAATGAGAGAATAAATGAGAGAATAAATGAGAGAATAAATGAGAGAATAAATGAGAGAATAAATGAGAGAATAAATGAGAGAATAAAAGATAGAGTTTTGTTTTTAATCATATACTTCATAAGTGAGTTGCAGAAGTAAGTGTTTCTCACATATGACGTCATGAGCTGGAATGCCTCTTTGATAGATACATTTCAAATGTTTCCTTGATGATAAAGCTCCGTAACTAACAGCACTATTTAAATATCCGTCTTTTAAAACTGTCATCACTATTTAAATATCCGTCTTTTAAAACTGTCATCACTATTTAAATATTCGTCTTTTGAATCTGACAGCATTATTTAAATATACGTCTTTTACAAATAACTCAAAGGAAAAAAAAAACTTGGAAAAATCTCAGGCAAGGCATAGGTCAGAGTCCATTCAATCAACACTTAATATAATCTATAAATAGTCTTACATAAAGCCATTACCAAAATGTCTACCTTAATGTCTGTTTAGTAAATCCTTCGCGTCTACAGTCCCACCACACCCCAGTAACAAGGCACTTTATTAACCCAACCCATGCACTGTCACTCAACATATTTGGCTATTGGTCGCACTGAGGGCACTGTAAGGGGTAATCATATTTACACCCAGCGCTCGTTCAGTTGAGCAGCAGGTTGTTGATAACTGGCGTGACCTGAATGCCCATGTCAAACCGTCACAAGTCTCCAGGCGTCGGCTGAGATAAGATGGTGGTGACGTGAATAAATGTGACTTTAAAAGAAGTTGGCCCAAGTCGATGGATTGGATGCTTTGTGGATTTGGAGAGAAATTGTAGCGAGGATAGTGTGTAGTTATCTAGTTGTTAAAAGCAAAGGAAATTAATTTGAGCCGTCTGCTGGACTTATCTTGTTTAAAGCGAGGTCAATAAGCGTTCACTCGATTATAAATTACACCTTAATAGAAGCTGTCTTACAACTCAATAGAAGCTGTCTTACAACTCAATATAAGATGTCGTACAACTCAATAGAAGCTGTCTTACAACTCAATATAAGCTGTCGTACAACTCAATAGAAGCTGTCTTACAACTCAAAAGAAGAATGTCGTAAAACTTAATGGAAGCTGTCGTACAAATCAATGGAAGCTGTCTTACAAATCAATGGAAGATGTCTTACAACTCAATAGAAGCTGTCTTACAACTCAATGGAAGCTATTGTACAACTAAATAGAAGCTGTCTTACTATTCAATAGAAGCTGTCTTACTATTCAATAGAAGCTGTCTTACTATTCAATAGAAGCTGTCGTACAACTCAATAGAAGCTGTCTTACTATTCAATAGAATCTGTCTTACTATTCAATAGAAGCTGTCTTTGAGTCCATACAGTTTCGTGACACCTAGCTTCTGTGTTGACAGGTGTGCTACTTTCTGTATGACAGTAAATGTGGGACATCTATGACAATTTATGTGTGACAGATGTGCTTGTATCTGTGTGACAGCGTCCGAGTGACAGCTATGACTGCTTTGGCTACATATGTAATAAAATGAAGTAAGAAGAATATATATTTTCACGACACTTTTATTTCGTTATTAAATTTGTTAGACTCCGATCAAAAGCTAAGACGTTAAATAACAAATATTGATATAAATGACTTGATGTAAATGTCTTGATGTAAATGTCTTGATGGAGATGTCTTGATGTAAACGTCTTGATGTAAATGTTTTAATGTAAATGTCTTGATGTAAATGTCTTAATGTAAATGACTTAATATAAATGTCTTAATCATTTCAGCAACTTAAAATAAATCAAATATATATAATTTTATATGTCGAGAAGAACTTCTATTTTTGTGTGTGGCATCCGATGTCATGACCTCCAAGTTTGGCGCAGCACCGTAAAAACTCTATTCACACATTTCTTTTGTGTGTGTTTGCACTTGAGACTTTTATCCAATCGCTGAACGATTTACGATCACTGTTGGCCACGTGACATGAATCACGTGGAAGGGCTCAGCGAAGCTATCGTTTGTGAATTGATATCATTCAAGGCTTAAACTTCAACATCTCGTGTTCTCCACATCTTTCTCACTTGATTTTGCGAAATGAGTTTACCGAAACAGAAACAAAACTGGCAATTTCACCTGCTAGGATGTGACCTTTTACATGACCTTTTATATGACCTTTTCTACAATTTACTCTCATCTTCTTTCGTTTCCATTTCCATCATTCTTTTTGCAAGTTACTCATCTATTTAAACCATTTCCTCCAATATTCCCGCTCCCCATTTTCATACTCTCCACTCCAACTCATTTTTTAAACAGCGCAAATTGTTCTTTTCTCCAAATGACGTCATCACCCGCTATCTATTATTTTTGAGCCTCAGCATTTCCTAGTTTTTTCTAAGTTTGGACCGAATTTCCTATTCTCTTCATGTAAATCAAGGTCAGTAAGACACACAAAGACAAACAAAAAAGTGTGTGTGTTAGTCAGTTTTTACTTGAAGCTGTACGTCTTGACCATCGAACTGCCCCAACGCTCAGAACCAGCAACCGTTTAAAATGTCGCGTGCATTGACAGGTTGTTATCGGCTACCGTTACGTTACATACTTGAGACTACTAAACAACTCACAACTTTGGGACGCGCGTGCACTGTAAAAGGTAAACAAGGTTCAGTCAAATATGCTGGCATCCGTCCGTCACAACGTGACGGTTTTGTAGAGTTTGCAGGACGAAATCCACAAGGCCTGGTGTTATTCTTTTTAGGATTATAAGGTGGTTCCCTACACAGTAAATCTCCTCTTTCAACGCCGCTGGAAGGCCTTAAGAAACACCATGTCTGGATGATACAGCTTGGCACCAGGGGAGTTTTCATTGTGTTTTCAATTCATAGTTTCCTTCTCTTAGATGAGTTGCCGTCCAAGGCCAACGAGTGCCATCCAATGTCAACGAGTCCCATCCAATGTCAAAGAGTCCCATCCAATGTCAACGAGTCCCATCCAATGTCAACGAGTCCTATCCACCCGGGCTGCAGGTGCATCTGATTGACTGAGGTTTGGAGGGGGATTGATCTTCAGACCACTGGGCCACCCAGCACCAAATATGGATATGTCTATAATACTTATCTATTTAATATACAACTTTAAGTCATACATTGCTATTGGCCTCCCATTTCGTGACATAATTACAATTTGAAAGTCAACAGTTGCATTTGCTACTAGAAAACATAGTTCAAAACGGGTTGGGTTAAGGGTGGTGGGTAGATGATGGAAAAAATCACATCATCGGCCTTGAATGATTTTCGCTTACCACATCAAGACACACCACATCAAGACACACCACATCAAGACACACCACATCAAGATACACCACATCAAGACACACCACATCAAGACACACCACATCAAGACACACCACATCAAGACACACCACATCAAGACACACCAGACCACACTTGAGACCACATATGGGCGTTAGCTAACTGGTCTGTAGCAGGGTAGCCACTCTAACTTTGGAGAAAATTTCATTTGAAGAATACGAAAACACAGCTCCCAACTACAGCATTTTAAATCAATTGAACACATTTGAATTGAAAGAAGCTGTTTAATGGTAGAGGTGCTCATAATGGACGTAATTATACAAATATGATATTGAACACTTAATTAGGTTAAAGTTATGAACTGAACCCATTCTTATTTATTGCCCAGGGTCATTGCTTCAAACATGCATTCAGAATCATGACAGAAGTCATAAAAAAAAATCATAAGTATATGTGAACATATATTTAGAAAGTAAACACAAAAGGATACATGAGTTGTAATACTTGGAAAAAAATAATTGATGAGCCATTAGACTAAAAAGGTTTGTCTAGTACTAACTATGAGCTATCATAATGAGTGACTTTATGCGGTTGGGGTAGGGGTAGTGGGCGGAGAAAGGTGTGGATGGTTGCTTAGTACGCTTGGCAAGAATATTTAGTCATAATAAACTAGTCGTAGTGATGTTGGCAAGAATATTTAGTCATAATAAACTAGTCGTAGTGATGTTGGCAAGAATATTTAGTCATAATAAACTAGTCGTAGTGATGTTGGCAAGAATATTTAGTCATAATAAACTAGTCGTAGTGATGTTGGCAAGACTATTTAGTCATAATAAACTAGTCGTAGTGATGTTGGCAAGAATATTTAGTCATAATAAACTAGTCGTAGTGATGTTGGCAAGAATATTTAGTCATAATAAACTAGTCGTAGTGATGTTGGCAAGAATATTTAGTCATAATAAACTAGTCGTAGTGATGTTGGCAAGACTATTTAGTCATAATAAACTAGTCGTAGTGATGTTGGCAAGAATATTTAGTCATAATAAACTAGTCGTAGTGATGTTGGCAAGAATATTTAGTCATAATAAATTAGTCGTAGTGATGTTGGCAAGACTATTTAGTCATAATAAACTAGTCGTAGTGATGTTGGCAAGAATATTTAGTCATAATAAATTAGTCGTAGTGATTGGTTTTAGTGTCTACAGATGAAAAAGAAATTCGACATACTACGTTTGACAAAAAAAGGGTTGGGTGTGGGGGGGGGGGGGGGGGGAGTAGTGGGACAAATCACATCCCATGTTGCGCTGTTATCTTGGTAAGAGCCTGATCATAGTTTGTGTCCCTAAACAAGTTTCCTTAACCTAGTTATTATTATTATTATGGGTAGTTTTCTATAGCGTGGTACCCCAGCCTAGGGCTGGGCTCACCACGCTGTACATGCAAATTAAAATTAACTTAAAAAATATAAATTAAAAACCAACCATTCCATAAAAATTTACATGTGAAGCCATGGACGGCACTCAGCAGCATCGTTTAACTTTCAGAGGGGGAATCAGTCAGGATAGTAAAGTTTAAAGAGGTATGTTTTGAGTGCAGTTTTGAAGGCTGTGATGGTTGATATATTTCTGATGTGTAGTGGAAGAGAATTCCATTGTTTGGGGGCACAGTAAGAGAAAGATCTTTCACCGTATGTTTTTGTGCGAGTCTTAGGGACAGAAAGAATACGATCGTCTGCGGAGGAGCGAAGCTGTCGAAGGGGTGAATAGACAGAGAGAATTTCGGTTAGATATGAAGGGCAGGAATTCGAGAAAAAGTGGTGGCACAGAACAGAGAGTTTATAATCAATCCGTGCTTGTACAGGGAGCCAATGAAGTGAATGAAGTAATGGTGTGACGTGATCACGTTTTTTTGCCTTTAAAACTAGCCTAGCAGCTGAGTTTTGAACCTTTTGTAATCTTTCTAAGAAGTGTTTTGGTGAACCTGACAGAAGAGAGTTGCAGTAGTCAAGACGAGAGAGAACAAGAGCACAGACTAAGGTTTTTGTTGCACTAACTGTTTGACTCGTTTGTACAAGTTCCATTTATTCAGTTTGTACAAGTTCCATATATTCAGTTTGTACAAGTTCAATATATTCAGTTTGTACAAGTTCCATATATTCAGTTTGTACAAGTTCCATATATTCAGTTTGTACAAGTTCAATATATTCAGTTTGTACAAGTTCAATATATTCAGTTTGTACAAGTTCAATATATTCAGTTTGTACAAGTTCCATATATTCAGTTTGTACAAGTTCAATATATTCAGTTCGTACAAGTTCCATTTGTTCAGCATATTTTGAGGTCATTTTCCCATCTTCATCGTGTCCTATACTGCTGTATGTTCATTACGGTTTGTTGTGTTGTATTTCAATCTTTGTACTTGATATGTCATGAGACACAGAACAATCTTTGTACTTGATATGTCATGAGACACAGAACAATCTTTGTACTTGATATGTCATGAGACACAGAACAATCTTTGTACTTGATATGTCATGAGACACAGAACAATCTTTGTACTTGATATATCATGAGACACAGAACAATCTTTGTACTTGATATGTCATGAGACACAGAACAATCTTTGTACTTTATATTTCGCGAGACACAGAACAATCTTTGTACTTGATATTTCATGAGACAGAGAACAATCTTTGTACTTGATATGTCATGAGACACAGAACAATCTTTGTACTTTATATTTCATGAGACATAGAACAATCTTTGTACTTGATATGTCATGAGACACAGAACAATCTTTGTACTTTATATTTCATGAGACACAGAACAATTTTTTTACTTTATATTTCATGAGACACAGAACAATTTTTGTACTTTATATTTCATGAGACATAGAACAATCTTTGTACTTTATATTTCATGAGACACAGAACAATCTTTGTATTTTATATTTCATGAGACAGAGAAAATCTTTGTACTTTATATTTCATGAGATATAGAACAATCTTTGTACTTTATATTTCATGAGACACAGAACAATCTTTGTACTTTATATTTCACGAGACAGAGAACAATCTTTGTACTTTATATTTCATGAGACAGAGAACAATCTTTGTACTTTATACTTCATGAGACAGAGAACAATCTTTGTACTTTATATTTCATGAGACAGAGAACAATCTTTGTACTTTATATTTCATGAGACAGAGAAAAATCTTTGTACTTTATATTTCATGAGACAGAGAAACATCTTTGTACTTTATATTTCATGAGATAGAGAACAATCTTTGTACTTTATATTTCATGAGACAGAGAACAATCTTTGTACTTTATATTTCATGAGACACAGAACAATCTTTGTACTTTATATTTCATGAGACAGAGAACAATCTTTGTACTTTATATTTCATGAGATATAGAAGAGTCTTAAGGATTAAGCTTCAACTAGTCCACAACGGTGGGTAGGAGTCTATGTACGAAACGCTCAGTTAACCTATAACAGCATGTGTGTCATAATAATCTCTACGGCTAAGTCTACGGGGACAGGTAGGCCGTGAGTAACATATTGTTAATGTTCAAACTCAACTGTGCATATGTAGCTTGACATCATGTTACAGCGGCTTGTGAGTACTGTTCAAACTCAACTGTGCATATGTAACTTGACATCATGTTACCGCGGCTTGTGAGTACTGTTCAAACTCAACTGTGCATATGTAGCTTGACATCATGTTACAGCGGCTTGTGAGTACTGTTCAAACTCAACTGTGCATATGTAGCTTGACATCATGTTACAGCGGCTTGTGAGCACTGTTCAAACTCAACTGTGCATATGTAGCTTGACATCATGTTACAGCGGCTTGTGAGTACTGTTCAAACTCAACTGTGCATATGTAGCTTGACATCATGTTACAGCGGCTTGTGAGTACTGTTCAAACTCAACTGTGCATATGTAGCTTGACATCATGTTACATCGGCTTGTGAGCACTGTTCAAACTCAACTGTGCATATGTAGCTTGACATCATGTTACAGCGGCTTGTGAGTACTGTTCAAACTCAACTGTGCATATGTAACTTGACATCATGTTACAGCGGCTTGTGAGTACTGTTCAAACTCAACTGTGCATATGTAACTTGACATCATGTTACAGCGGCTTGTTAGTACTGTTCAAACTCAACTGTGCATATGTAGCTTGACATTATGTTACAGCGGCTTGTGGGTACTGTTCAAACTCAACTGTGCATATGTAGCTTGACATCATGTTACAGCGGCTTGTGAGTAGTGTTCAAACTCAACTGTGCATATTTAACTTGACATCACGTTACAGCGGCTTGTGAGTAGTGTTCAGACTCAACTGTGCATATGTAGCTTGACATCATGTTACAGCGGCTTGTGAGTACTGTTCAAACTCAACTGTGCATATGTAGCTTGACATCATGTTACAGCGGCTTGTGAGTACTGTTCAAACTCAACTGCGCATATGTAACTTGACATCATGTTACAGCGGCTTGTGGGTACTGTTCAAACTCAACTGTGCATACGTAACTTGACATCATGTTACAGCGGCTTGTGAGTACTGTTCAAACTCAACTGTGCATATGTAACTTGACATCATGTTACAGCGGCTTGTGAGTACTGTTCAAACTCAACTGTGCATATGTAGCTTGACATCATGTTACAGCGGCTTGTGAGTTCTGTTCAAACTCAGTTGTGCATATGTAGCTTGACATCATGTTACAGCGGCTTGTGAGTACTGTTCAAACTCAACTGTGCATATGTAACTTGACACCCTAGTCCCCAGTTAAACTAAGCTGAGGTCTGACTATGTTTGGAACCATTGAATTAGGACACTGGTGGATCAGACAATTGGGACGTGGAGACGATAGCTCTGCAGACGGTAGCTCTGCAGACGGTAGCTCTGTACTCGGTAGCTCTGTAGACGGTAGCTCTGTACTCGGTAGCTCTGTAGACGGTAGCTCTGTAGACGGTAGCTCTGCAGACGGTAGCTCTGTAGACGGTAGCTCTGTACTCGGTAGCTCTGTAGACGGTAGCTCTGCAGAAGGTAGCTCTGTAGACGGTAGCTCTGTACTCGGTAGCTCTGTAGACGGTAGCTCTGTAGACTGTAGCTCTGTAGACGGTAGCTCTGTATTCGGTAGCTCTGTAGACGGTAGCTCTGTAGACGGTAGCTCTGTAGACGGTCTCTGATTTATAGAATGCCTCCACGATTTCCAATTCTATATCCGCCCCTGCCAAAGGATGTTTTTTTATCAAATCAACGCTGAAATGATGCATGTCTACGTTTTGTTGAATAGCTCAACAACTAAGGAACTTTGAACATTTAAAGAGGTCCGAAATTGACGTTAGTATCAAGATGCAAGTTAACTTTGTAGTAACCTCTTAGGTCTATCATTCTGCAAGGTAAACTGCTTTATTGGTCAATATGGGCACTTGGTTTATAACATGACATGAGCAGCTTGACAACTTCTGGCAAATAGAACGCAACGTCTCTTAACACCAGTAGTTAGCTTTGATTAGCCTTATAAGTACTCGACAAAAGCAGCCATCGGGTTCTATAATCGATTCGCGGATTTGGCTAATTGTTGCAGCTGGACACCACAAGATTTGAGATGGACACTGAAAACAAGATTTGAGATGGACACTGACAAAAAGATCTGATATAAACACTGAAAATAAGATTTGAGATGGACACTGACCACAGGATTTGAGATGGACACTGACCATACGATTTGAGATGGACACTGACCACAAGATTTGAGATGGACACCAACAGCGACGACTAGGCACCAGCAAGTGAAAGAAGCGTATTTCATATGTCCCGAAAATATTCTGTACAAGTCGGGTACAATTTTGGTACAAGTACACTATTTGCACGACGTCTTTGATACATTATCTAGAGCCAGTTATGGCCCTTTGTATGATGAGTTACTTTTCTTTGTTGCTTAGAGACACTGGTTTGGTGGATACATTTAATCATGCATATCATTTATTTTATGTCTTTAGGAAAATATTATATTATGTTGAATAAACTGTTGGAAGGAAACTATAAATTGATACAAGTTTTTGCTAACAACAATAATTTAATACATACAACATTTTGAAGGATACAAACATTTGATTAACTCAATGATTGGGTTGTTACAACTATTTAATAGTTAAAATCCATATATAGTTGCAATCTTTAATCGATGGACGTAATTTATTGATATTTTAAATGTTTGAATGGTGAACTATTATATGCACAATGACAACATTCAACCGAAGATAGAAACACCCGAAGCAGAAACACCCGAAGCTAGAAACACCCGAAGATAGAAACACCCGAAGTTAGAAACACCCGAAGTTAGAAACACCCGAAGCAGAAACACCCGAAGTTAGAAACACCCGAAGTTAGAAACACCCGAAGTTAGAAACACCCGAAGTTAGAAACACCCGAAGTTAGAAACACCCGAAGCAGAAACACCCGAAGTTAGAAACACCCGAAGTTAGAAACACCCGAAGTTAGAAACACCCGAAGTTAGAAACACCCGAAGTTAGAAACACCCGAAGTTAGAAACACCCGAAGTTAGAAACACCCGAAGCAGAAACACCCGAAGTTAGAAACACCCGAAGTTAGAAACACCCGAAGTTAGAAACACCCGAAGTTAGAAACACCCGAAGTTAGAAACACCCGAAGTTAGAAACACCCGAAGCTAGAAACACCCAAAGTTAGAAACACCCGAAGTTAGAAACACCCGAAGTTAGAAACACCCGAAGTTAGAAACACCCGAAGTTAGAAACACACACAAATAATGTATCAAATATAAATTGAGTCAAGTTGGTAAAGTTTGTTTGATGACGTCACATGTGTTTAAAAAAATGGTGGGGTGGGGGGTAAAATTAGTTTCAAATAAATTGAAAAGGCTCAAAGCTGAAACCGTTAATTTTAAGTTGGCATTTCGAGACGGCGTGTGTCTATCTTCTTGATCCTAGCGAGGTCTCAGATGACTTAGTCTCATCCGGACCAGCTGAATAATGTACATGTGTTCAGGCGAGAACGCAAAGTAGTGTTCAGGTGACTTTACATGGGTGTTTACTTTAAGTCAAGGCCATCTTTTAAAGAATTAAAATAAATGCGCACTATGTGGAAGTAACTGGATGGTGCGCGGATGTGTGGATAGTTCGGTGGATACGTTGAAAAAAAAAAGAAACTGTATGCATGGGTATAGATGATAGTTATAGAGCAGGACCACACAGATATGGCATAGTGATTAGTGAAACACTACTTTAAAGATATACTATAATGTTAAGTGAGACACTGCTGTAGAAAGCGTTTTTAGTAGTGAGAAACTCCATACCGACATGGTATAATGGTTGGTGAGACTGCAATTTGGAGTTTGTATGTTTGGTGAGACTGCAATTTGGAGTTTATATGTTTGGTGAGACTGCAATTTGGAGTTTGTATGTTTGGTGAGACTGCAATTTGGAGTTTGTATGTTTGGTGAGACTGCAATTTGGAGTTTGTATGTTTGGTGAGAATGCGCTCCAGAGATTGATTAATGGTTAGTGAGACTGCTATTAAAAAATGATATAATTGTAGGTGAAACTGCCATCCAGAGATGGCATAATTGCTAGTGAGACTGCCATTAAGAGATGGTATAATGTTTGGTGAAACTGCCAATCAGAGATGGTATAATGTTTTGTGAAACTGCCAATAAGAGATGGTATAATGTTTGGTGAAACTGCTAATTAGAGATGGTATAATGTTTTGTGAGACTTGCATGGTAAAATGACTGATGAGTCTTCCATTGAGATATTGTCCTTAAAATAAGGTATTTCCATTTGATGATGTCTGCATCTTTACTTCAGGAAATCAGACTAAGTGAGTTTAAAATTAATATATTCGTCATTACCAGAGGAGATTTCAAAGACCAAGTTTACGTATAGTAGAGTTTTCTTCAAACCCTCATTCACGTATAGTAATGTTCTCTTCAAACAATCTTTCACGTATAGTAATGTTCTCTTCAAACAATCTTTCACGTATAATAATGTTCTCTTCAAACAATCTTTCACGTATAGTAATGTTTTCTTCATACAATCTTTCACGTATAGTAATGTTTTCTTCAAACAATCTTTCACGTATAGTAATGTTCTCTTCAAACAATCTTTCACGTATAGTAATGTTCTCTTTAACAATCTTTCACGGATAGTAATGTTCTCTTCAAACAATCTTTCACGTATAGTTGTATTCTCTTCGAACAATCTTTCACGCATAGTAATGTTCTCTTTAACAATCTTTCACGTATAGTAGTGTTCTCTTCAAACCATCGTTCCACACCTAAATGAAATTATTTGAGAACTTTTTTTAAAATATCCAGAAAAAAGTGCAAGTCGATTTTCTTAGAAAGGTCACGACTCCTTCAAAGCTGTTGACCTAATTACGGACCTGTCTTTCACAAAAGCTACACTATTTATTTCATGAGGATCGTGACCACTTCTTTTATGATTCGACAGAAGCTAACAAAGTACTGTAATGGGGCATTAGATGGAGAAATCGCGTCTTTTGTATTGTCAACAATTGAAATACTCTGTTGTCTTATTTCATCGATCTCTGACATTAACTGAAATATTTACATTATTTGTCTTATTTCATCGATCTCTGACATTAACTGAAATATTTACATTATTTGTCTTATTTCATCGATCTCTGACATTAACTGAAATATTTACATTATTTGTCTTATTTCATCGATCTCTGACATTAACTGAAATATTTACATTATTTGTCTTATTTCATCGATCTATGACATTAACTGAAATATTTACATTATTTGTCTTATTTCATCGATCTCTGACATTAACTGAAATATTTACATTAGGGCGCCTTATAAAAACAAAAACAAATAAATAAAGGACTTTAAAAAAAAAGTAGTATAATTAATTCTCACGAAATCCACAAAGCGACTTGTGATTGGTTTATTTGTTATCTAGATACCAATAAAAATAAATTACTCCATGTACGCATCACTTACTGCTAGATACGAGAAGGATATCGGATGGAAAAAAAATGGATCAGATATAAAGAACATTGTATAGGAAAAATTAAACAGATAGTAAGCTCAAACTGTCTTAGTACCAATAACTAAGAAGGAAGACGAATACTAAAGGAATAATATTTCAAATACAGGAGCAGGGTACAGAAGAATACGAGTAAATGTGACACCCCAGGGGTGGGGTGGGGGTGGGGGATGCGGGAGTTAGTGGCGTGCTTTGCCTCTAATACCTGGGCGCTCAAGACTTCATATTAGCAACCATCGCTTTTAAACCCTCGCTGTATCAGACTTTTCCCACGTCCCTTGCCAAATCTTCAGTCGCATATTTGTTTACAACCATGTTTTTGCTTGTTTTGCCGGTCTAAAGTCTCCCGCCAGATTGACTGCCATCTTCTCACTTCGGTGGCTGAGTATTTTTTGATGTGTTCTCTCAAAGATTTAATGGTTAACTGGACTGAGTCCATTTCAGCGTTAAATTGTTGACTCATACCTAGAGATCACACAGACCTGCTACTCCTTGACTTTTAGGTCAATCCTATTAGCAGTTCTCAAAGGAGGTAAATAATATCAAAAGTAGATTTATCAAAATAACGTTAGGGGCCCTAGATTATATTAGGGCAGTGGTTCTTAACCGGTGCTCCTCGGAGCACTGGTGCTCCGAGAGGTAGTTGCAAGTGCTCCGCGAAATTATGAAACTCAGAATTTAATGTTCACTCACTTACTCTATCTGATTGAGCTGAACAAATGCTTATAATAGGTAGTCCAAACGGGGAAAAATTGGCCTTTTTGCCTATTTTTACTGTTTTTTTATATCAATTGAAAGCTTGGCTTTTAACCTAATTTTTGTTGTAAAATCAAATCGGTGTGTAAATTTCACTCGGAGCGCCGCCGTTGAGAACAACGCTACCCACAATTGAATTTGACTAACACTAACATGGCAGCGTAAAGCTTGCTCGCCCGGCGAAAGTAGGTCAGTGAAGCTTTAATCTGAGCTGTCAAATGTTCAAGTAAGTAGTCAAATAAACATCTTCTTTTAAATATATGAAGATATTTGATGAATAATTAAAAGTTGAAATTCTAAAAATAAACCCCAAAAAATCAAAAAAATATTTATATCAGTAAAAGAAAAAGTTTAAAATTTTAATTATTTACGGGTGAAGACCTAGGCCTACATACCTATTGGGATGGATTTCGGTCGTTAAGTTCGGATCATAATGTTAAAAAAGTATTATTAATTCCCAATTCATTTTTGGTTTTTACAGTAATACCCCATAATGGACAAATTTCTTATCAAACGAAAAGCGAATGATTCGGAAGAACAAAATACTAAAAATGGACCGAGTACAAGTGGAAGCGGTAGTAATGCTCTTGCTGCACATATTGTGTCTGATACAAACGGTAGAATTAAAAGAAGAAATATTAATCGACAGTATTCTGAAGAATATTTAAGCTTTGGATTTACATACATTTGTGAGGAAGAATATCACATTCCACAATGTATTGTATGTGGAGAAAAATTATCCAACAGCGCGATGGTTCCTACCAAGTTGAAACGTCACTTTTCTACAAATCACGCCAACCTTGCTACAAAAACTAAAGATTATTTCAAACGATTGTTAGATACGCAAGCTAAACAAGTAAAATATTTTGAAAAAACTGTGAAAATTTCCGATATGGCACAATTGGCGTCATATAAGGTTGCTGAAATGATTGCTGTTAAGTTAAAACCACATACTATAGCAGAGTCTTTAATTATACCTGCATGTTGTGAAATGGTTAAAATTATGTTTGGCGATGAAGCAACAAAGGAAATAATGAAAATTCCTCGTTCAAATAATACAATAAAAATAGAATTAAAAATATTTCGGATGATATCGAGAAAACAGTTGCCGATAAGCTTTTCAAACGGCATTTTGCTCTGCAAATTGACGAGTCCACTGACATAAGTGGAAAAGCTCATATACTAGGGTTCGTTCGTTTCATTCATGAAAACGAAATAGTGAATCAATTTCTATGCTGTCTTGAGCTTACCGAACGTTCGACAGGACAAGATGTCTTTGATTCTATTTCTTCCTATTTCGAACAATTCAAAATATCATGGGAGTTGTGTGTGGGAATTTGTACGGACGGTGCTCCATCAATGGTAGGCTCATTAAAAGGGTTTGTGACTCTCACCAAGAAAAGAAACTCCAATATTATATCTACTCACTGTTTTTTGCACAGAGAATCTCTGGTGTCCAAAACATTACCAGTAGCATTAAAACCTGTGCTAGACAAAGTTGTAAATATGGTAAACTTCATAAAATCGAGGCCTTTGAAAATACGCGTCTTTTAAAATCTTTGCATCTCTATGGAAGCCAAGTACGAATCTTTGCTTTTGCATTCTGAAGTGAGATGGTTATCCAGAGGAAAAGTGTTACGTCGTTTCATAGAACTGAATGATGAATTGATGACCTTTTTCCAAAATGAAAATATGGATGATTTTGTGGAATATCTTCAAAATGAAATTTGGTGTGCTAAATTGGCATATTTAGCTGATATTTTTGTTTATTTAAATTGTGTTAATACCAGTCTTCAAGGAAGAAAAGAAAATTTTTTAACATCGACCGACAAATTGACAGCCTTTCGGAAAAAAGTTATTTTTTGGAAAAATCGTTTGTTGGTGAAAAAGAAAGTAGATATCTTTCCTTCTCTTAATGATAGCACTACCGGCGAAATTATTTCAGCAGTAACAGAGCATTTAGCTTTATTAGAAGAAAATATTGAATTTTATTTTCCATCAATAAACGTAGAAACATATGACTGGATACGTAATCCCTTTGCCACGGTTGATACATCAAATAGTAAGTTGTCATACCAAGAAGAAGAAGAATTAATCAACCTATCATCGGATCGTACACTTAAAATAAAATTTTCCGAAATGGTTCTGGAGGAATTTTGGATCTTTGTGCAAGAAGAATACTCAGCTCTCTCCATGAAGGCACTTAAAATCTTGTTGCAATTTTCAACATTATATTTGTGTGAACTCGGTTTCTCGATAGTCACCAACATAAAAAATAAAAAACGAGCAACACTTACTAATTTGGATGCAGAATTGAGGGTAGCTATTTCTAAAATTAGGCCTAATATCACTGAAATTTGTAAAAACAGTCAAGCTCAGGTTTCACATTAAATCTTTTTATTTTTCTGAATTCAATTTTGCTAAATGTTATTTTGTTACTTATTAAATTTATGTTTATTAAAAATTTGTTTATCATGTTATAATTTTAAAGTCTTATGTTATAATGTTTTATTTTCAATAAAAGTCGTACGTATGTGTATTTTTTTTTTTTTTTACTCCTTGATTTTGGTGCTCCCCAAATTTTTGTCATGATCAAAAGTGCTCCCCGACTTCAAAAGGTTAAGAACCACTGTATTAGGGACAGCTTAATTAATGCTTGAAATATAACATTTTGTCTTTACATGCAAAGCTTTTATGAAGTTTTAATGATTCCAAAAGTGTGCCGTCATATACTCCTCGCTCCGGCTTAATCAACTACTTATTCTATCCCTTACTAAGAAGATCCTATTGCTCAACTTTTGCCGACTGTGTTGGCTAAATAATATGTTGATGTTCCTCATAACGCCCTTGAATTTCCCAATTTATACTAACGTGTTGCAGTAATGTTAACCGCCTTGTTTTGGAAGTCCTCTTAAGCCCACCACAACGTATAGCGGAACGGTGGCCCCCATTATCAACCCCTACTTTCTTTTTAAAATTTTCTCAGATATCCTCCCAGCCCACCCCCTCCAACCCTACACCAAGCATATCCTCCACCACACCCTTTTCTGTTTAACTCACCACCCGTCTTTACAGTTTACCTCTATCCCGGAGACACCCATCTTTCCTCAAACAAACAATAAAAAAACACGTCGTGATTAACTCCCTTGTACACACTATAATATCATCTTTTGTTTTTATTAGGGATTACCTCCCCACGCCTTTAAATATCTTCAATCTTCTATTAGTCTGAAATTTACATACAGCTATCCCCCACCCGGTCCCCCTGCCCCCTCCCCCCCACTGTTCCACCTACGTCGCTGATGTGGCGCAGACGATCGTTATTTAAGCACGGACTCCCTCGACCGCGTCTCATGTGGGAGGAGGCCAGACGTGAGCAACTCGTGTGACATTGTGGCGCGTTCTTGATAGGTTGTCACCACCTGGGATTCCGAGGAGTGGCGCAGAAGGTAGGGCACTTGTTCACTTCAGGGCACTTGTTCACTTCAGGGCACTTGTTCACTTCCATTAAGTTTTTTTTAATAAAAAAAATCATAGGCTGTGACCATTGGACGTTGAAAGTTTTTAGCATAATCACATTAAGTATAGTGAAACATTAGGATCTCTCCAATTGGTAAGTAATAAAGGATGTTAAATATGCATTTCAAATTCTACAAAGTCTCTAAAAGGCAATTCTCAAACTTTTATAAAAAAGAAAAAAAAAAAAAAAAGAAAACCAAGATGTTTCTTGGCGTAAAATCAACTTTCATCGATCACTATAAAGCTAATTTTACAACTATAAAGCTAATTTTACAACTATAAAGCTAATTTTACAACTATAAAGCTAATTTTACAACTATAAAGCTAATTTTACAACTATAAAGCTAATTTTACAACTATAAAGCTAATTTTACAACTATAAAGCTAATTTTACAACTATAAAGCTAAATTTACCACTATAAAGCTAATTTTACAACTATAAAGCTAATTTTACAACTATAAAGCTAATTTTACCACTATAAAGCTAATTTTACCACTATAAAGCTAATTTTACCACTATAAAGCTAATTTTACAACTATAAAGCTAATTTTACAACTATAAAGCTAATTTTACAACTATAAAGCTAAATTTACCACTATAAAGCTAATTTTACAACTATAAAGCTAATTTTACAACTATAAAGCTAATTTTACCACTATAAAGCTAATTTTACCACTATAAAGCTAATTTTACCACTATAAAGCTAATTTTACCACTATAAAGCTAATTTTACAACTATAAAGCTAATTTTACAACTATAAAGCTAATTTTACAACTATAAAGCTAAATTTACCACTATAAGGCTAATTTTACAACTATAAAGCTAATTTTACAACTATAAAGCTAATTTTACCACTATAAAGCTAATTTTACCACTATAAAGCTAATTTTACCACTATAAAGCTAATTTTACCACTATAAAGCTAAATTTACCACTATAAAGCTAATTTTACCACTATAAAGCTAATTTTACCACTATAAAGCTAATTTTACCACTATAAAGCTAATTTTACTACTCATCAGAAAGAAATAAAGTGAAATTTCGAAAGTAAGATAGTTACGCATTTGTTTTAACCATAAGATCATTTATTTTAACTCAATACAATCAGGAAGATCATTTAGTTACCTCAATACAATCAGCAAGATCATTTAGTTACCTCAATACAATCAGCAAGATCATTTAGTTACCTCAATACAATCAGCACGATCATTTAGTTACCTCAATACAATCAGCAAGATCATTTAGTTACCTCAACACAATAAGGCTATTATACAGTTGCTACTTACTGGCATAATTGTCAATGACAACACATTCTATCAAATTTTCAGCACCCAACCCCGCCCCGCCCCCCCCCCCCCCCAAAAAAAAAAAAAAAAAGGTGAAGATGAAATAAATAATGATGCCACTTATTTCACGAAATAAGATCCCCGATAATGGCGCTAAATAAGATTATTTTTTTTTTAAATATCGTAAGTACGTTTGGTTTGTAATATTTTCTTTTCTTTTTCTGAAATAGTTGGAGAAATAAATCTGCGGTGTAAAAGCGGTTTAGGGGCGTGACAAAATGTACGTTAGCGTTAGCGAGCCATGCGTGGAGAGTGGGGGGATATGGTCACTGCTTGGGATTCTTATAACATGCGTTACTTGTATGCACATTGTGTCAAATTTTCAGCCCTGCCCCTTATTGCTCGATGTGAAATTTAAAAAAAAAATATTCGGACAACTTTGCTTGTTTGTGTTGTTTCATTTACTATTATTTATTTTTCAACATTGTAGGAAGACAATAGCAATAAATAATACTTCTATTAAGAATCAATAATTTAACTTAAAATCCATCTGCTATTCTGTCCAAAGAACGTTAACTCGTAACGTCCTGCGCCCCCCCGCCCCCCCCCCCCAACAAAAATCTGCGCTATCTCTAAAATGAAATGTTGCACACACAGAAATTTCTGCGCACACAACCTCCGAAAAATTAGAGAAAACATTTGTTGTTGCTAGTGGCATGGATATTATTAATGATTTAAAACTAATCTATGTACTACAGTCGCTAACAATATAATTTATTAGTGTGCTTCAGAAGTATGGATTTTAAGGAAAGGCTTAAAAAATCAATTTCTGCGTCTCTATGCTAATGGACCTTGAACTCCATTTATGGATGCTGGATTCCGATTGGTTGAACAATTGTGTTACCAAATTTAGAAATTCGACATGATTCAAGGACATGAAGGGGTTTATGTTTATCAAGTAGAATCAGGACCGGACTCAGCTAGAGATAGACACCTAAGCTCTACAAGTTTTGCGCCCTTTGAAATGATAATCCCCACCCACCAGCCCCTGAAAAAATCAAGAAAAAAACCCACAGTTTTAATTGTTTAAGTTTTGAAATTTCTCTTTGTCATGCGCAGTTAGAAATAATCATTAGATGTCTTTAAAATAGGCAATGTGGGATTTTTAAAACTTGTATTTAAGTTTAATTTGATAAAATTGTGTGAATAAGGACAGAATAAGCTCTTCTGTTGGTCATTTGTTGTTGTTTAAAAGGAAAGTGTACAACTGAATATGTGTGTTCAAGATAAACCTTTTGGGGATATATTTCTATCAACATTTAAAATTACTGTCTAAGTTCTTGTAAATAGTGGAACAAGGTAATTTGAAGCTTGAAATAAAAAGACAGTACAATAAAAGAAGAACTTTTCGACTAAAAGTCTTCTACAACAGCTAGCAACACAAACCAAGAAACAACAAAGATACAGAAACCCGTTCAAAAACATACGTGTCTGGAGTTCGCCATGTTGGATGGAAATTGTAGGAGCGAAAGTGCAATATTAAGAACGGAAGTTAGTTTGTCCAAAACCGAAACATGTCATCTATCTAAAAGATTGTTCTGGTTCTGGTTGTGGTAGGGTACGTTGCTGCATCCATGTACTGGCATAGGTGCAACGGTTGGGGAAGCGATGCTGCCATTCTAACGGCTCCTAGCAGATGCCAGGACAGACTTGAAGCTTTCGATAGATGTCGAGTTCACGGCGGTGTTGCCCAGGTGGTTCCATGCGATTATTGTGCGTGGGAAGAATAATTGTTTATGTTTCACTGTGTTACTCCGAGGCACAGTGAAGCATTCGCTACTGTTCCGGGTGTAATTGCTCATGGGGGTTGTAAGAGGTTAAGTCAGTGTTTAGTGAGTGTTTGGCGCTGATAATCGTCCTGGCTTCAGAGGGGTGAGATAATTGGTTGCTGGGATGACCGGCTGGGATGACCACTTTATATAAGAATGTTAGGCGGATCTTTTCTCGTCTTTCTTTGAGGGAAGTGGTGTCAAATCTGTTTAAGAGGCCAGTGACGTAGCCAGGAGGGGTGGTTTTGTAGTCACGTGCTATGAAGCGAACTGCGTTACGTTGGATTCGCTCCAACTTGTCCACGTCTTGATTTAGGTATGGGTCCAAGATGGTCGCACCATATTCTAGTAGTGGTCGGACGAGTGCAAGATAAACATTTCGTTTGCAGGATGTTGGGCAGTGGCGCAGATTTCTTCGAATGAAACCTAGTGTGGAGTTGGTTTTTTTGAAATCTTGTTTATTTGGGTGACCATTTTAGGTTATTTGGGAAGTAAAAAAAATTGTAGGTATCATCTATTTAATTATTTAAGAGCTTAACCGATATTAAAAAGGGTAAAAACAAGAAACGAAATACGGAGAAATGGCGAAGCACTTACCGAGCAATGGCGGAGCACTTACAGAGCAATGGAGGAGCACTTTAGCAAGAGATTGTTTTGTTGGTTCCATAATATTATGTGATGCCAAAAATCTAAAAATTTTTTTTTCATTCTTCAATCTCGCTGGTGTATTAGTTCAGGAAATGAGTGCGATGATGGATACATCTAATTTGTCTTTGTGGTCAGGTCGGTTGAAATAGGATGCGACTGGGCGATAACTTGCCTAGTTAAATAGAACGATTTGTTTGAAGGGCCTATCAGATAAGCTTATTCCCGTCTCACCTATTTAACAGGGGTGGCATCTATGGCATACAATCACATAGATAACAATGGAACCAATTTATGCGGAGCCCACTTTGGTTTCTAGTGTATAGGGGCATGTCCTACAGCACTTTGGTTTCTAGTGTATAGGGGCATGTCCTACAGCAGCTTCTGGAAAGTGGCTGACTCACAACTTGAGACGGGGCGTCTTGAAGGCTCTTGAGAACCCGAAGATCACACATTTTTATCCCGTCTGAAGACAATATGGGGATGGGGGGGCGAGAAGATCCTGTTGACGTCGTGTCCAGGACGAAGTATTTGATCCGTCTTTAAGATCAATTTTTGGCAATCAAATTGTGGGGGTGGCAGGTAAGAATAAGTTGGATTGGATTTTTATTTTTATGCAGACGAGGCTGAAAAGCAACATTATGTTTGCAAGTACTGATATGTGTGAGTGCCAAGATAAGAGTTGTGTCGGAATAAGACCTAGAGCGGAATTAAGTTCATCATTATATTTGCGCTTTCCAAAAAGTCTTAATCGGACTGGCAGAGGCGGCGTGGCCTCTGGAGAAACTATGGAGAAAGGTAAGGCGTCCTTGCATGATTTGGGGTGGGAGGATGAGTACTATAGATATTTATGGCTATCTTTGAGCTTGTAGTAGTTCAGATATGAATGATCCGTTTTCTTTTAAGATAAGAATACTATACAGAAAGCTAACAGAATGTCCAGATATTTGAGAAGTAAATTTAACGTATGGGTGGAATGAGCGTAGGAAATCAATAAATTATTTGAGGTCATGAGTCTCAATGGTAGTGATGCAAATGCCGTTACCAAGTACGCCATAAATTCGAATTGACCCATAACAAGGGTGGGGGGACATCAATGTTGTTTGTTGTTGTTCATTGCATGCAAAGATGACCAAGGCTAAAGTCAACGGTGAGTACGCAGTAGGCTGGCACGTCCCGTTTGTACCTTGAAAGCTTTCAGACACGTAGGACGCACGTGTTTTAGGTCCAAGTTGGGTCTGAGTCAATTCTGCTTTTTCTTGCCGTGCGCTTTTTCGCATGTGAGCGGCGCGCTTATTCTCTGAGGATTGTGCTCAAACAGTGAGTCTGCCTCGCCAGTGAAGTCTTCAGACTTTAGACAGTCCTTGAATCGTTTTCTCTGCCCACAAACTGAGCGCTTCCCATTGAATAGTTCACCGAACATTAGTTGTTTGGGAAGTCTGCTGTCAGGAATTCTTGCAACAAGCCCTGACTGGTCGTTTTTATAGGAGCGTGTGGATGATGATATATACAATCGGCCCATTGTAGGACCTTTGTATCAGGGCCGGGCTCACCACACTTTTCATACAATTTAACAAACATAATCAGTTTTAAACCATCAATTTGAGACCCGCAAAGTATTTATAGGCTTGTAACATGTATGTTGGACGTCGTTAAAAGAAGTAGTCGATTTATTACATTTATTGATTTCATAAGTCTTACTCAATGCGCGTAACCTCTGAGACAGCTCAGTTGATTGTGTTCATGAATAAAGGGAAGCGAACATTTCCATATAAACGATATTTTAATTGCTCGTACATTACGTAGTTAATTTTTACTTAGTTGGTTTCAAGATGATTCCAATTAATTGTTGATATCATTGACGAAATTATATAATGTATATAATGTTCAAATAACGTGTTTTTTAAAAAGTAGTTAATTAGTTATGGGCAAGGTTGTCCCCCAAACCTCTGACAGGATTACCTCGATTACCTCTATTACAATGATGTCTGTGTTTTGATTGCTTACCGCGGTTACCAACTGTGCTTACATTGTCTACCATGGTTACAGGGCACATCGTGATTTTATTGTTAACATGGCGATGTGTATCAAATGTTGAAGCACAAAGTAGTCCGACACATTTTATGAATGATGCCAGATGGTTCCGAGAGTTTCCCCACATAGCCGTATATTATATATCACTAATAAAAACTCTTCAAATTCCTTTTTAACTTCGAGTCTATAACTTAATAATGAATGTTTGAAAGATATTTTCAACATTCTCCCTTGAAAAATAGAGCACCTTAGATTTAAATAATTAACTCCAAGGCCCCCACCTCATCTGTGCGCATTGTTTTAGCATTTGTTTCGCATTGTTTTAGCATTTGTTCCGCATTGTTTTAGCATTTGTTTCGCATTGTTTTAGCATTTGTTTCGCATTGTTTAAGCATTTGTTCCGCATTGTTTTAGCATTTGTTTCGCATTGTTTTAGCATTTGTTCCGCATTGTTTTAGCATTTGTTTCGCATTGTTTTCCTGTCAAAATTACTTTTAATGGAATGGCAGACATTTTTGAACCTGTCATTTACCTTTTTTTAAAAAAAAAATTCTATCTAATGTTTACATAATATAGGACATCGATAACCACATACCAATAAAATGGCGGTACCCAAAGGGACTCTGAGCTTATAATATGTCAGCAAGTGGATTACTAGGTGATATAGTGAGACCAGGGGTGAACATGTGCTGCGGCAAAGAAAGGGAGACCCCCATGGAAAATAAAAATATATCCCTTGTGTTTATTGATAATCTGTAGCTATTTTTTTAGACTTTTTGTCTTCAAAGTTTCAATAGAACACCCCCCCCCCCAACCCCCGGCCAAACATTTCGAATGTCTTTAAATAAATAATTTAAAATTCTCTGATCCCGTTATTTTAAGTTGAACTCGACGGCAACAATGTTTGGCCAACTTCCATACAAACTGTATGTGAGAACGACATATCACATCACCGGTTCTATGTATGGGCAGGGCATGTCACTTTAACCAGTTCGTTGTTTAGATAGGACATAATGAACGTGTTCTTTGAGAGTATGGAGAACGGCCACTGCGGGTGGTGGTGTGAGTCAATGTGGGATGTGGTGTGAGTCAATGTGGGATGTGATGTGAGTCAATGTGGGATGTGGTGTGAGTCAATGAGGTAGGTGGTGTGGGTAAATTTGCGATGTGGTGTGCGTCACTGTGGGAGATGGTGTGGGTCAGTGTGAGAGGTGGTGTGGGTCAACTTTGAATGAGAAATACATAATTAACCGAACTCGCCTTTCATTATTTTTGTCTGCATGAATGCACTTCATTTAGGCTAAATACAAACACTTCATTCACGACATATACATACAAAAAATTAACGACATTTTTATACACTACATTGATGACATTTACACACATTATATTGAGGACATTCTTGTACACTCTATTGAAAACATTCTTGTACACTCTATAGAAGGCATTCTTGTACACTCTATTGAAGACATTCTTGTACACTATTGAATTGCCTGTAGTGTGGGACAGTAATGATATGAGCGATTACTCTCTCTGTTCTCTGAGTGCTTCGTCTGTTGTCTTTGCATGATACCACTTGACACATTGAATATCACAGGTCATGCTACACAATGGCCCGGCCCCCATCCCCAACTTCCTATATTAATGGGAACCGAAACCTATGGATCATCATCACACACCGCTGCATCAACAAGTCAAAATAAGAACAAGAGCAACGACCAGTCAACGTTGATAATTACAGAAATTTGATAATGACAGAATACATGCTACAAACTAGCTAGGTGGTAATGACAGAATGCATGCTACAGCGTACCTAGGTAATATTGACAGAATGCATGCCACAAACTAGGTAGCTGATAATGACAGAATGCATACTGCAGCGTAGCTAGGTGATAATGACAGAATGCATGCTACAGCGTAGCTAGGTGATATTGACAGACTGCATGCTACAAACTAGCTAGCTGATAATGACAGAAAGCATGCTACAAGCGGAGCTAGCATGATAATGGTACAATGTATGCTACAAACGTTGCTAGCTCATTATGACGGAATTGATGCTACAAAAGCATCAAGCATGGTAATGACAGAAGTTGTCGCATTCTTCAGCTGTTCCCTGAGAAGACTTAACTATAGGAGCGATTGCCGAGGCTCGGTATTTGAATGTCAGAGAGTTGAACTTTTATTGCGAGGGTGTGTGGGGTGGGGGAGGGGGTGGGGGCTGAATGTCATGACGAAGGCATTAACCTTAAGCTGCCCATCGTTAGGGTATTATATCAGTATACAGAAAATTGGAATGTTTACAATGTGGTTAGAGGGTTAATGGTGCCAGACTGGGTCACGGTAATTTTGGTTTCATTGGAGATGAAGAAAGTGATGACATAAGAAATGAAGAAAGTAATGACATATAGGAGATGAAGAAAGTAATGACATGTAGCAGATGACGTAAGTAATGACATATAGGAGATGAAGAAAGTAATGACATATAGGAGATGAAGAAAGTAATGACATATAGGAGATGAAGAAAGTAATGACATATAGGAGATGAAGAAAGTAATGACATGTAGCAGATGACGTAAGTAATGACATGTAGCAGATGACGTAAGTAATGACATATAAGAGATGAAGAAGGTAATGACATACATATGAATTGAAAGCTGGATCGCTTTTGAGAGTTCGAGAATAGTTGACAATAGAGACATTACCTTAGTTATACTTGTTAAACATAGTGACATATCTTTAAGGTCTCAGTTCGAATAGTTGGTAATAGTGACATGTTCCTTAGTGTTAAATATTGTTAATTTTATGGCCACGATATTCTTATATATATATATTGTTTGGTCCCTACCGCTACGTCGATTAGTACTATTATGTCTAAAGTATGATTGATCTTAAACTAGTGATATTACACGCTCTCACACTAACGCCAGCGCTATTGAAGCTCTCTCACTCGCTTACACTGCTACTTATATGTAACTTAATAACACAGGTGGTTCAGCCCACAAATAAAATATTTAATTACTAAAAATTACAAATTACTCAACATATACGAGATACATATAAATATAAAAACATTAATTGTTACAGTTTGTTACTAGTGACATAAGAGACTGGATTGGTACTCTGGGTAGTCTCTGGCCTGGAATCTGTTATGGGTCCGATACACACTCCAGACTCCACAAAGCACACTACAAGGGTCGACGGTCGTTCCGTCCCTTTCTGTGTCACTGTCGTTTACAGGTGACGGGTGATGAATGACCAGTCACGCTCCGGTGCATCCACTTGTACACAAGACGTCGGCGTTGTCAGCTGACTGCTTGAGCTATCAGTCTAGTCCACTGTTTACTTCTGAGTAGGCTACACCGATTTCTGACTGTCCCCAACTCTACGGGGTTATCATGTACAATGAGCTATCTTCTATATGCTACACTGTTTACTTCTGAGTAGGCTACACCGATTTCTGACTGTCCCCAACTCTACGGGGTTATCATGTACAATGAGCTATCTTCTATATGCTCCACTGTTTACATCTGAGTAGGCTACACCGATTTCTGACTGTCCCCAACTCTACGGGGTTATCATGTACAATGAGCTATCTTCTATATGCTACACTGTTTACTTCTGAGTAGGCTACACCGATTTCTGACTGTCCCCAACTCTACGGGGTTATCATGTACAATGAGCTATCTTCTATATGCTCCACTGTTTACTTCTGAGTAGGCTACACCGATTTCTGACTGTCCCCAACTCTACGGGGTTATCATGTACAATGAGCTATCTTCTATATGCTCCACTGTACTACGTTCACTTCAACCTATTATATAATCAGAATCAAAGCCTCTGGCTACTAGGCTTTCCTATGCGATTCTATCTATCTCTAGGCTAACAGAACCTAACGTAACTGACTTAACTTCATTCAAACTAACTGGTCTTAACTGGCAGATAACTCTTAGGCTATGCAAACCATAGTACCAAAGGGAGATCTACCAGGCCCAGGCTCTTCTTCGTCAATCCATGTGAGAGACTGAGCACCCGCATGCTTCCATCTTATAAAGGCCCCTTGGCATTGAGACATAAAGGAAGTTCAATGACCTACTAAACCTTTGCTTACCAAGCCGGGTCAATATTCTGGCGACATGCAAGTTTAACTGAACTGTTTCATTGTCTTAAGTTTTGGTACATTTCCATTGGACTACTACTAAGTTATTCCACGGTCACAGAACATGGAAAGTTTTCATTGTCTCTGATCCGACCCTTAGGTCACTTACCCTTAAGGCCAAACCCTAATTGGGTCATATTGGGATTTTCCCAGGTTAGGAATGTTTTTGCCTGTGAGTCAGTGAGTCTCACACTGGTGAGAACCAACGGGTCTCAACACTTAGGTCTTAGTTCGAATAGTAACTGTTGAGATCTTCATTAGTGAGTGTGGTCAAGTTGTTTTGGAATAAAGGTTGATCATGAGTTGGTGAAGAGTCTTGTGAGGGCAATTTGTGATTGGTCGGGTTATGTGATGGCCAGTTGTTATTGGTCAGATTACTTGAGGGCCCGTTGTGATTGGTCAGGTTATGTGATGGCTAGTTGAGATTGGTCGGGTTATATGAGGGCCTGTTGTGTTTGGTCGGATGACGTGAGGTCTACTTGTGATTGGTCGGATGACGTGAGGTCTACTTGTGATTGGTCGGATGACGTGAGGTTTACTTGTGATTGGTCGGATGACGTGAGGTCTACTTGTGATTGGTCGGATGACGTGAGGTCTACTTGTGATTGGTCGGATGACGTGAGGTCTACTTGTGATTGGTCGGGTTCTGCAAGGTCAATAAACTAATGAGGTGTTTAAATTTTGTGTGAAGAAAAGATGCGAGTTAGTTATGTTGGGCGTTCTTTACTAAGTTACTTTGGAAATTCTTGAGTAAATCTCTTTTGAAGTTCTGTTGCTAGTTATGTTGGGCGTTCTTGACTAAGTTACTTTGGAAATTCTTTAGTAAATCTCTTTTTAAGTTCTGTAGCTAGTTATGTTGGGCGTTCTTTACTAAGTTACTTTGGAAATTCTTTAGTAAACCTCTTTTTAAGTTCTGTAGCTAGTTATGTTGGGCGTTCTTTACTAAGTTACTTTGGAAATTCTTGAGTAAATCTCTTTTTAAGTTCTGTAGTTAGTTATGTTGGGCGTTCTTGACTAAGTTACTTTGGAAATTCTTGAGTAAATCTCTTTTGAAGTTCTGTAGTTAGTTATGTTGGGCGTTCTTGACTAAGTTACTTTGGAAATTCTTGAGTAAATCTCTTTTTAAGTTCTGTAGTTAGTTATGTTGGGCGTTCTTGACTAAGTTACTTTGGAAATTCTTGAGTAAATCTCTTTTGAAGTTCTGTAGTTAGTTATGTTGGGCGTTCTTGACTAAGTTACTTTGGAAATTCTTGAGTTAATCTCTTTTTAAGTTCTGTAGTTAGTTATGTTGGGCGTTCTTGACTAAGTTACTTTGGAAATTCTTGAGTAAATCTCTTTTGAAGTTCTGTAGTTAGTTATGTTGGGCGTTCTTGACTAAGTTACTTTGGAAATTCTTGAGTAAATCTCTTTTGAAGTTCTGTAGTTAGTTATGTTGGGCGTTCTTGACTAAGTTACTTTGGAAATTCTTGAGTAAATCTCTTTTGTAGTTCTGTAGTTAGTTATGTTGGGCGTTCTTGACTAAGTTACTTTGGAAATTCTTGAGTAAATCTCTTTATAAGTTCTGTAGTTAGTTATGTTGGGCGTTCTTGACTAAGTTACTTTGGAAATTCTTGAGTAAATCTCTTTTTAAGTTCTGTAGTTAGTTATGTTGGAAGTTCTTGAGTTATTATTGTTGGGAGTTCTTTATTTAGTTCTTTAGGAATCTTGCATATTCTCTCAATGGTTTGTAAACAAATGGGATAGTTCCCACGTCTTCTCTTTTTCTGCGGGTCGATTTATGGCATTCTGTCATTGTACAAATAAAAAAAAAAGGGTCGATGTATGACATTCTGTCATTGCACAAGAGAAAGAACTGGGAATAAATTTTTGATAAAATCCAGAATTTCTTATACAAACATTTATGTCTCATTCGTTTTAGATTTCTTAGCTGACTCCTAACTTTTAAAAGATGGTGATATTTTTCTACAGAAATAATTGCGCATTGCAGATTAACTTCCAGTCGTTGCATGAAAATATCAGTCACAAATTTAAATGAATACTTGATGTACACTATAAGATGAAATTACTCCTGTAGGATAGTATGAATGTGTCAAGGTCACGCTTTGAAGTTTAGTGGTCTACGGAATCATTTCAGTCCCGCTAAACGCACCGTTCAGATATTATGACGCTCTTCGGAACCCACGGAGCCACACACCCGTTACAAGTGTCAGATCAATGGAAGATAGATAACGTTTCTTAACTAAACTCGGTGCTCCAAAAGCTATATTTTGAATGGCTGTTTTAAATTAGCGAAGCTACTATACACAAATCAAACAACTGTTTTATATCAATGCTTCATTGGGAAGGGTGAGGATGAAAGTCGATGCAAATGTCCTGGTACAAGCCAAAAGACCACCAAAAAAAAAAACAGGTACAAACCGAAAGACCCGCTCGAACCCAATTTTTGATTTGATGATGATGATTGATTACTTGTAAAGAGCTTGTGTCCGTGATATTATAGAATTCTCGCAGCGCTCTGATGTCTTGTATTGGTCCGAGTTTTTAAAAACAAACATTAAACTTTCACCAACTCCGACCCCTGATTTTTAATTTTTTTTTTTTTGCACTTCCTGACGTCATCAGCTGGCAATTATTCTCTAAATATTTCTTGTTAGGATTTTATCGGCATTGGCGGCACTCTGGTTGAACGCGGCGGCAGCAGGAAGGGCTAGTAACTCAAGCTACAACAATAATGGCGCCTGAAACACCATCAAAACAAACACGGAACAAAAGCGCGTACTTGGGGGACTGAAGGGGCAGGTTACGAAAGAGCGAATACAAGTACAAATATCGTTAGTTATTGCGGCATTAGATCTTTTCTGGCTCGGTATGAAAGCCAATCAGAGGTATCGATGTATCGATTCGTGTGCGATCAGATGTCGAGCTAAGATTTGTTCGTTTCGGGAGTAGTTAGAAGTGCACGAGTGGTCTGTAGTAGAAAAAGGGTGAGCAGTCTGCTTACTAGTGTCTATGCCTATAATGTCTATGTCTATATTGTCTATGCCTATAAAATATATGTCTATAATGTCTATAATGTCTATAATGTCTATGTCTATAATGTCTATGTCTATAATGTCTATGTCTATAATGTCTATGTCTATAATGTCTATGTCTATAATGTCTATGCATCGTAGTTTATTGTTTCCCAAATTGTAATGACATAAAACTGCGTGGTACGTAATGGTCTTCAAAGGAACTTGATAGTTGATTCATTTATTTGAAGCACAATTTCTAATGTCAAATGTAAACGGAGTGAAGTCCTTGCTTATTTTGAAATGTATAGAACTCTATATTAAAACACTTCCGCCTGACATGAGCAAAAACAGTATGAGACCCGCTGACGTCTTGTACCCAGCATGTCTGTTGGAAAACACTTCCGTTGATCATGACCAGCAACGCTGTGAGAACCACTGACTTCTTGTACCCAGCATGCCTGTTGGAAAACACTTCCGTTGATCATGACCAGCAACGCTGTGAGAACCACTGACGTCTTGTACCCAGCATGCCTGTTGGAAAACACTTCCGTTGATCACGACCAGCAACGCTGTGAGAACCACTGACGTCTTGTACCCAGCATGCCTGTTGGAAAACACTTCCGTTGATAACGACCAGCAACGCTGTGAGAACCACTGACTTCTTGTACCCAGCATGCCTGTTGAAAAACACTTCCGTTGATCATGAGCGCCCGTAACTTGGTTTTCAGAAGTGGTGTCAGGTGAACAATCGTAGACCAGCGTGAAGATTTGGAAAGCGTGGCGTCACGCGAGTGTTTTAACACTCAGTTCCACCATGCCTACACTCAGGCGCATTGTTAGATCTTTAACGCGTTGTTCCATAGAATAGCTGGAAATAAAATAGCTTGAACAAGCAGGAAAGAGAACAAACAAATGGCAAGGAGTAAAAAAACAAACATTTAAAATGTGATGTTTTTCATTCACAAGACTTGATTGCGTCATCGATTGGATTTGGTCACGGTAGAGAAACATGTTTGGCGTTGTTAAACGCCGTCTTACTAGTTGACTGTCTCACACCAAGCTGATGTTGTTTGACTGTCTCACACCGAGCTGATGTTGTTTGACTGTCTCACACCGAGCTGATGTTGTTTGACTGTCTCACACCGAGCTGACGTTGTTTGCTTGTCTTTTACTGCGCTGATGTTGTGTAATTAATAGTTGTCACTGCAGTTTGTATAAATTTGAGATTCCCTCCATTGTGATAAATTGAAACACACAGTTGCGTACCAATATATGGTCTTTTCAACTTTAATCTGCTTTGAGATTGAGCTGGTTTGTGGAACAGTATGTAACAAAAGACCGAAAACTAAATTACAAAGAACGCGATACAAAAAGCTAGCAATACATAGAATTTACAATTTAATTTTACTATAAAATCTTCTAAATACTAAGGTCCCACGATCAATGCATAAATCATTCTGGCTCCTATGTATGTAGAGGGGATTTGCAACGTTTCTGTGCCTGGTGTTGATGAGGATATTTCATTGGTTGCAAGGGCTACTCAGTGAGGATATCATGAGTTGGCAGGCCTGAGACAATAGACGCAAATGTGTCAAGTGTAGTCGCCTCAACTGTTCCTTTTGGAAGCGTGTTCCAGTTGCTGATTGTCTTTGGCAGGAATGAGCAGTTCCTGTACTGTGCTTTTGCTGTTATGAGCCGGAAGGGCCTTTCATGGCCTCGTCGCTGTCTATGGGGGAGAGACATGAGTTTCTGTTTAAGGCTGGAGCAGTGGTCAAGCCCATTATTTATCTTGTACATCATGGAGAGCCTGTATAATCATCCTCGTTCCTCCAATGGTGACCAGCCCAGTGTTTCCAGCATGCGGCCAACATTTGATGTGTTGCTGTAGCGGTTTAGGACCAAGCGTACTCCCCGTCGTTGTACCGCCTCCAACCTATCGAAGCTTTTCTGGGTGAATGGGTCCCAGACTGAAGATGCGTAATCGAAAAGCGGCCGGGAAAAGGCTCTTTAAAATCTTTCTTTAACAATGGAGTTGCCGATCTTTAGGTTTCGCCTTGTGAACCATAGGTTCTTGTTTGTGTGGTTGTTCACATTGTTAATATGCTCGGCTCTGCGGACCTCTTTTTGAAGGGTAACACCGAGGTACCTTACGGAATAACGGTGGTATAGAGAAGTACCACTTCTAGAGACTAACATTGTCTGGATTTCCATGTCCCAGCTCATCTCCAACTTAGCGAATCTGTCGTCTGTATCTATAGGAAGTAAGTTAGATCTCTCCAGAAACGAAATTCTAGAAAGTGAGTAACCTGATAGCATTTATTAGAACACATTTAACATAAACAACGTTTTCCCAATCAAGAAGGGGGTGGGATTTCGACAACGCTACACATTTAATCGGTGAAGTCAACATCAAAACATAAAGGGGGAGAGAGGTGGTGGAACACTTTAGTTCTACGTAGACAGTCCCCCCCCGGGCTCTAGTTGGCATGTCCGTCCCAAAAATGGCATGTCGATAAAGAGTCGTTTACCAAAAGTACATTGAAACGTTACTCGGGGTACAGGATCTGCTTGAAAGGGACCTGCGCTAAAAGGCAAAGGTAATGCAAGGAAACCTGGTTAGAAAGAGCACGGCTGCATAATTTCCTAACAAGTACATTTGAAAATAACACAGAAACAGGTCGGGACATGATTACAGTTGCCGTATGGATATGAGAAGAGTGAACGTGGCGACTCTCACCGATGATTCTAAGTATGCAGTCTTTGAGGGTACTGCTCATAGGAGGCCGCTTTTTTTCTCCCAGCTGCAGTGTGAATTAGTCACACTGCAGAAAACCACGTAAACCCTATTAGAGGGCGTCTGTAAAACCACGTAAACCCTATTAGAGGGCTCTGTAAAACCACGTAAACCCTATTAGAGGGCGTCTGTAAAACCCCTACGCGTCTCCCCGGGGTGGGAGGAGGGCATTAGAGACGTAAAATATATCCACCCCAGCCCAAGAAAGTCCGTCCCGGTTGCTATGTGAGCAGCACCCTGACCGGCCAGGCGTTCCTTCTCTGGTGCCGCCTCACTGGCATAGTCAATCGAATGGAAGGGTGAGTGAGGCTGTCTCAGGGGCGGAAAGCCACCGGCGTGCCGCTTCGCGGCCTGACTGGCATAGAGACCACTGGGGGAGTGGTTGAATGTCGGTTGGGAGTGGCGGGGGTGATCTTGGAAATACTTCATGGGCTTCGGCGCAATAGTTTGCTGATTTTCTTAAGTAGGTTAGATTAGCTCTACATAGAAGTAAACAAATTGGGGGGGGGGGGGGGGGACATACCAAATTAAAATCCAATCTCTATTGGTCACTTCCTCCCATCGTGTGGGTCATGACCCTAAATGGGATTATGGTGGATTTTTCTGTTGGGCCATCGACTTGGGAAAAAACGTTTTAAATCAATTAAACGTTGTCTTAACAACACATTTATATTTTAATAAAGCAAATTAGCGATGTATTTAATGACTTTTTACAAAATGTATTGGTGTCTCAGATCACTTTACAATTATAACTTTGTATTGCATGTCACTTTGCTTATATATAATCGTGGTTGAGACCCATTAAAATTGTTTTTAACCAGTGTTTTATTACGGCAGACAAATAGTTATATCTCACAATGGTTTGGTCGGGATATCTTCAAAGTGATGAGTCAACAAACTTGATAAAACAGCCACAGGTGTCGGCCATTTTGTAATGGGATAAATTAAAATTGTCTGAGAGGGAATAAAGATGTCACACGGCGAACCATACCTACAGTTATTAATAAAATTATGAAAGTATCCATCATAGTGTCATTTTCCCGTCGCCAACTTATCCATCAAAACATTGGATAAGAAACAATTGGTTGTCTTGCTCATAAACAACACGTTATTTGTAAAACTGATAAAAAAACAAAAACAAAAAGTATTGACTCGATGGCAAACAATTGAACGAAAACATTTTTGCACACCATGACGTGCAACATGAAAGAAATCCCCGATGAAACCGTTGAACCCTAGTGGCCAACTTGCAGGAGTTAAGCCCCTTGAAATCCCAGTTTGATAGCGTCGTTGTGCTATAGATCTAGAAACAAAAGCCAACTACCATCGGGAATGTTCTGACCAAAGTCAATTTAGATTTTTCTGCTGATTGTTGGGTTAATTCTTCTTTGAAAAGTTTTCTTTTGGTCCGTTTTAAAAAGTTGGAGTGACTTTCAGGCAGTAGGTCTGAGAACAAGAAGTGTGTGTGTATGTGTGTCTTTGTGTATGTGTCTCTGTATAGGTGAGGGTGTGTGGGTGAGATTAAAAAAAGCTGTGGTGTGGCGGATTAGAGAAACCATAACATACGAAGAGACGAAATTTAGGTTATAAAATATTTTTTGATGAGCATTTCTTGACTTGCTTATGGATGACTCTTTCTTGACTTTTTTACAGATGACTATTTCTGACGTGTTTATAGAAGACTATTGTACTGAAACATGTATTCAAATGTTCTGCTGTTATTATTGAAAGTTATTCATAAATGTTTTATTCCAACATGTGGTATTCATAAATGCTCTAATCCAACATTTTTTTATACATAACTTATATTCAAACATTTTTTATTTATCTATCATTGATGATGGTCCATACTGAGTAGTGTTATCGAGTTTTCTCCAATCACATCTGGATGAGCAATTTCTGTAAAACATGGCCTAGATGTGAATTACCCGTGGCAATACAAGGACTGATTATTTCCGATAATTAGGATGGCTAGATGGCCTGTACTTTAAAGACATTTAATGGACTGAAAAAATGAACATTATTTGGGCTTAAAACTAAATGTGGTGCAATCATTAGGTGAAGATATGCATCAGTGCTGTTAAATGATTTTAATTGTTTGATTAAATGCTGTTTCAAGTTTTGAAAAAATTATGACTGGCGTTCATCAACTTTACACATTTTTGTCAGATAAAAGAAAATGTTCACAAATATTTGCTTTGATTATGGAAAAGTTTTTTTTTCCTCCCCTAACATGTCAACAGTATTTCTCACATTATTATTATTATTATTATTATTATAATTATTAGTAGTTTTCTATAGCGTGGTACCCCAGCCTAGGGCTGGACTCACCACGCTGTACATACAATTTAACAAACATAATCATGAACTTAAAAATTAACATACATTAATTAAATAAAACAAAACAAATGTGTATTCGCTCCAACCATCCCGTAGCAATTTACATGTGAAGCCATGGACGGCACCCAGCAGCATCGTTTAACGGTCAGAGGGAGAATCAGTCAGGATAGTAGAGTTTAAAGAGATGTGTTTTGAGTGCAGTTTTGAAGGCTGTGATGGTTGATATATTTCTAATGTGTAGTGGAAGAGAATTCCATTGTTTGGGGGCTCAGTACGAGAAACATCGTTCACCGTATGTTTTTGTGCGAGTCTTGGGGACAGAAAGAATACGCCCGTCTGCGGAGGAGCAAAGCTGTCGAAGGGGTGAATAGACAGAGAGAAGTTCGGTTAGATAGGAAGGGCAGGAATTCGAGAAAATGTTGTGGCAGAGAACAGAGAGTTTGTAGTCAATCCGTGCTTGTACAGGTAGCCAATGAAGTGAATGAATTAGTGGTGTGACGTGATCACGTTTTTTTGCCTTTAAAACTAGCCTAGCAGCTGAATTCTGAACCCTTTGTAGTTTTTCTAAGAAGTGTTTTGGTGAACCTGACAGAAAAGAGTTGCAATAGTCCAGACGAGAGAGAACAAGAGCATAGACTAGGGTTTTTGTTGCACTAACTTTGAGGTAGTGGCGGATGGAGCTGATCTGACGGATAGCCGTGTATGCAGAGCGACAAATGTGAGAGATATGATTTAACCGGGTTGTTTTTAATAGACAAAGCCACTCTTTTCTTACGAGTGTTGTTTCCAATGTAAGAAATATTTAGGACAACCACACATTCTATTATTATTGATATGTCATAAGACATACATTGAGCCATATTATCAGTATGATCAGACGGCCTGTAACGATCCTGGCTTGATTAAGGATTTATCAATTATTAGCAAGTACACATTATGTCCCTGTAAGGATTTTCAATTTTTAAAAAAATCTTGTAAACTGTTGTCGTCAAACAAATCTCCGCTTCTGTTATCAACCAATATCATCCACGCGGAAGTGACGAGACCTCATACAGCTTCATTGTTTATGACCCACTCAGCCGTCGCTGTCATTCATATTCATGAGATTTCCCAGATGTAAAATATATGGTCTAGGGAATCCGCACTACGCTCATTTTCTTCCAGTCTGGAAACTAAAGCCATTGACCTTGGGGAAAAATGGGACGAATAATATCTGGTCGTTGCAAAGTCCCAACCCGTATGTACAAGGTGTACAAGGTACAAGGTGTACAGAAGATTGTTTAGTATTGATATCTACATGGACCAAACAAAAGTTTGTTTACAATTAAATGGGAAATAATGAAAACTTTTTTTTTTTAAAGTTACGATGCAAGCGGAGCATAGGGGCTGGTTGGAGCATCAGAAGGTGGTGATGTAGGGGTTGGTGAAGCATTGTTTGGAGCGGTAATGGTTGGCGAGGTAGGGGTTGGCATGGCAGTGGAGGAAGACCAGCGTTTGCCAACGTTCACTTTAGAGCCGAATTTCGGTATTCATAATTATCATGCTCATAAACATTGTTTTTTACGAAATAACACGCGTGGGCAGGTATCACTGGTTTGTATTATAATTATGTAGTAGGTCGTTTTGCTATTCTCCGTCGAGATCCGTCAGAAGAACTATTTTAAGAGACCCGGTTAAAAAAAAATTCCCCCACCAATGGGGGCGAGGGAGGTTGGTCACCGAACGAAATGATTACGTCATCAGCACGGTAAGACTAATGTGTTGGTACTGGGCTAAATATTAATACAGTGATATCTCGCCAGCTAATTATGAAAATACATAGCATTAGTATGACGATAACCGCGAAACATTGTGGTCATATTTTTATAGCCTCAATAACTGATATTTAGGTGACAAATTAAAACTCTATTAGAGCCACAATAATTATTGTACGTATATGTTCTAGAATGTACATATTACATTAAAAACATTTTAAAGAAATTTAAATTACTTTTAGAGTAACATGGTACAAGCAAAAGTATTCATCAGACGTTTATTTATTAATATTCACGATGATCTCACTTTTTACACAAAGAATGTAAATATTGATTTTTCCCCCCATCGTGTTTCGATGTATGCACAATGTAAGCGTAAACGAATTTCAAAATATGTAAATATTTCGGTTTCCTCTTCGGTTTTGGCCAAAAGTCACTTTGAGCTTTTAGTTTCGGCTTTGGTTTCGGCCAAAAGTCTCCTTAATCTTTTTGTCTAGACCGAAAGTCATATTTAACCTTTGGCCTAGCTTCTGTTTCGGCTTCGGTTTCGACCGAAAGTCATTTTTAACTTTCAGCCTAGTTTCGGTTTCGGCCGAAATCAGATAATCCCAGTGTCGTCTTGATCCTTCTCTATACGTCCGAAACTGACTCCATTTCATCTGACATGAGGCTGTATTCTCTTAGTAGAGTTATGGGCATAGGGCATCAGTTGCCCTTGATTTTCATCGTATGTTTAGTAACCTTCTTTTAAACATTCATTGATCAAATTTCATTCCTTTTTTTTTTGTTTTCCTCGAATTTGTCGGGATAATACATACCTTGACTCGCCATGTCCTTTCTCTATGATAAGATCATGTAATATACCTGGACCTAAAAAAAAACCCATCTACGAAAGATGTACCAAGCGAGATTTAAAATCAAAACCATCCTCTGTAACACAACGCAAGTGTCGCGTGCAAATTGGGGGGGGGGGGGGCATCTCCCGGTTACAGTACCACCATTTACGGGCGCATAAATCGTCTTTTTCTGGCAATTTTTTCGGTATATTTTAGGGCGGCATTTTCAGGCACCCCCCCCCGCGCGGCGCTCCCCCTCGGAACGTCACTGCGTCACACATCTGTACTCCCATAAATAGTAATGTGGTGCTGTTAAAAGACGAGTGGACATCTCACCACTTCATATATATATATATATATATATATATATATATATATATACCTGTTATATATATATATATATATTCATTAACTTGGTTCCACTTGGCTGCACAAAGCCAGATTAAGCTTAAAACACACACACACCTTCTTGTTCGTGGGTAATGTGTGTGTGGGGGGGATTGTGGTGGGAGGGTATTTCGTCTGAATTTTGAGCTCAAGGTTGCAGGTCAACGTAATTGAATCAGATTTATCATTTATCAATCTTCAGTCATACTTTTGAGTTCACGTCTGCTAGGTTTAAACAATTAAATTATTAGGTAAGAATCTTAAGAAATAAGCCTAAGTTTAAACTAGAAAAATCTGGTCAGGTGTCGGCACTTTGATGACGCCATGTGATAAAATTAGAATTTACTTTACTAATGGTCGCACAGGGACAACATTTTTGTAAAGACCCTTTGAAGTGACCACCTTGTCAACACCATAGGTTTGGAGTTAGAATGACCAAAGTATCAACACCATATGTTTAGAAATACTGTACCATTTATGGCGTCTAGAAATACTGCACCGGATGTGTTGTCTAGAAATACCGTACTGGATGTGTTGTCTAGAAATAAATGTATGTACCGTATTTTAGGTTGCATTTCCCCCACAATATCATATATGGCATCCAAAATGTACAAAAATAGTTCAAGAGTTTTCTCATCGCTAACTCCCGAGATAAGGCGTTGGGTAATTTTCCAAGGGAAATCGAATGTCTTTCAAGATATTGTTCTTTTTTGGAGCAAATCTTCGCGTACACACACATCCACTATAGCAGCATGTAGATTGTCCACATTCACAAATGTAGTTCCGGTTGTAGGTGAATAATGGCATCCATTTGCCAACTGTTCCACCAGCGATTATGTCCAGTTATTGACGGACACGCACAACGTACGTATGGAGATGTTGAAAGCGTTGCAAAGGGAGGACATCCTTTGTCTTCTTCTCATACGAGTTATTTCAAGGGAGACAAATCTTATGATAATGATTTAAGCTATTTTTTACCCGTCTTCTACAGAAATGGGCCATTTTTTGTATAAGGATAGGCCTCGCTAGTCGGATTATATGCCACGGGCCAGGGCCCAGGCCTTGAGGATAAAAATAGAATAGTTTCAACAACTAAAATGGAACGCACTTATTGTAAAGCTCTTTACACGGATAGAGAAGCAAAAAACGTGATCTTGGTTTAATGAGGAAAAATGTCTTCAATGGATTTTATTTCTTCTTTCACGTGAACCTCGGAGTCTGCAAAATCTCATTTTCGTTTAGTTTGAGGAAATACACAGTAAAAAAAATAAATACAACGAAATGTAATAAATGGTAAAATAATTGAAGAAACAAGTTCAGGGATTCTCACAAATCACGTGGTAACATTAAATTAAGGTTGATATAAAAATAATAATTAAGTAAGTTTGCGCTATGGCGCAATGTCACACTGGGCGCAATGTCACACTGGGGCGCAATGTCACACTTGGCGCAATGTCACACTGGGCGCAATGTCACACTGGGCGCATAGAAAAAAATCGTCAGTGACAGCATTCGGCTGTCCTTAAAAACCTTGTAAGTGTAAGTGCGTTTCTTGACTAACTGTTTTAGATTTAGGGTGTCAATCACTATCTATGCACAACATATAGACAGCTATGGGCCCCTAAGTCGACTGTATCCATAGCCATAAACGTTTTGTGAGTGACGGAATAAGACAACATATTATCTTTTCTCCAATTGTAGGAGACTTTATTATTATTGTGAATTGTGTAAAAATAGATGAATAAATTGTAGTGGTGTTTAAATCAAGACGAGGTATTTCGTGTTTGTGAAGATCATGTACGTGCCAGTAAAAGTTAATAATTAAAATAAGAAGAAAACAACTAAACATATCCAAGTTGAATGTAACATCTGCATCTGGAATAATGATGCTGTTACAGCCTCATACTACACTAACTATGGACAATGTATAGACAGCTATGTGCACCCGACTTGACTGTAACCATAGCCTCATACTACACTAACTATGGACAATGTATAGACAGCTATGTGCGCCCGACTTGACTGTAACCATAGCCTCATACTACACTAACTATGGACAATGTATAGACAGCTATGTGTGCCCGACTTGACTGTAACCATAGCCTCATACTACACTAACTATGGACAATGTATAGACAGCTATGTGCGCCTAACTTGACTGTAACCATAGCCTCATACTACACTAACTATGGACAATGTATAGACAGCTATGTGCGTCTAACTTGACTGTAACCATAGCCTCATACTACACTAACTATGGACAATGTATAGACAGCTATGTGTGCCCGACTTGACTGTAACCATAGCCTCATACTACACTAACTATGGACAATGTATAGACAGCTATGTGTGCCCGACTTGACTGTAACCATAGCCTCATACTACACTAACTATGGACAATGTATAGACAGCTATGTGCGCCTAACTTGACTGTAACCATAGCCTCATACTACACTAACTATGGACAATGTATAGACAGCTATGTGCGCCTAACTTGACTGTAACCATAGCCTCATACTAAACTAACTATGGACAATGTATAGACAGCTATGTGTGCCCGACTTGACTGTAACCATAGCCTCATACTACACTAACTATGGACAATGTATAGACAGCTATGTGCGCCCGACTTGACTGTAACCATAGCCTCATACTACACTAACTATGGACAATGTATAGACAGCTATGTGCGCCTAACATGACTGTAACCATAGCCTCATACTACACTAACTATGGACAATGTATAGACAGCAATGTGCGCCTAACTTGACTGTAACCATAGCCTCATACTACACTAACTATGGACAATGTATAGACAGCTATGTGCGCCCGACTTGACTGTAACCATAGCCTCATACTACACTAACTATGGACAATGTATAGACAGCTATGTGCGCCTAACTTGACTGTAACCATAGCCTCATACTACACTAACTATGGACAATGTATAGACAGCTATGTGCGCCCGACTTGACTGTAACCATAGCCTCATACTACACTAACTATGGACAATGTATAGACAGCTATGTGCGTCTAACATGACTTTAACCATAGCCTCATACTACACTAACTATGGACAATGTATAGACAGCTATGTGCGCCCGACTTGACTGTAACCATAGCCTCATACTACACTAACTATGGACAATGTATAGACAGCTATGTGCGCCTAACATGACTGTAACCATAGCCTCATACTACACTAACTATGGACAATGTATAGACAGCTATGTGCGCCTAACTTGACTGTAACCATAGCCTCATACTACACTAACTATGGACAATGTATAGACAGCTATGTGCGCCTAACATGACTGTAACCATAGCCTCATACTACACTAACTATGGACAATGTATAGACAGCTATGTGCGTCTAACAAGACTGTAACCATAGCCTCATACTACACTAACTATGGACAATGTATAGACAGCTATGTGTCCCTAAGTCGACTGTACCTAGCTACTACAATCGCTATCTAATCACATTGTATAGACAGCTATGTGCCCCTAACATGACTGTAACCATAGCCTCATACTGCAATAACTATGGACAATGTATAGACAGCTAAGTCCCTACGATGACTGTATCCAGTACCTCAAACACCTTAATCCGACCGTGATTCATACCAAGAAAATTAAAGTGCAAACACATGATAATGTTCAACGTCATAATCTCAGTGGTGGATTTAAACCAAACGAAATCATGACTTTTGGGTAACAAATCACGACTTTTGGGTAACAAATCATGACTTTTGTGTAACAAATCATGACTTTTGGGTAACATGCATGACTTTTGGGTAACAAATCATGACTTTTGGGTAACAAATCATGACTTTTGGGTAACACATCATTACTCTTGGGTAACAAATCATGACATTTGGGTAACAAATCATGACTTTTGGGTAACAAGCATGATTTTTGGGTAACAAATCATGACTTTTGGGTAACAAATCATGACTTTTGGGTAACAAATCATGACTTTTGGGTAACATGCATGACTTTTGGGTAACAAATCATGACTTTTGGGTAACAAATCATGACTTTTGGGTAACAAATCATGACTTTTGGGTAACAAATCATGACTTTTGGTAACAAATCATGACTTTTGGGTAACAAATCATGACTTTTGGGTAACAAATCACGAGAGGCGACATTAGATCAAAGCATTGAAATAACAATTTAAATAGACAGGGATGTATTGAACTTTTTGAGCTTGTACAAGTAAGTCAAAATAAAGTACTGACATGAAGTCTTAGCTTATGAATTATGGGTATTATGGAGTCTTAGTTGTATTAAGTGTTAGTTGTATGAAGTTTTAGTAGTATGGTTCATGAATTTTGTTACTATATTTTTTCTAGCCCCCCCCCCCCCCCGCACCACACAAACTCACACACAACCACACACGCACACACACACCTACCACCACCCACCCACACCCGCCCACCCCGCACACCCATACACACACGCACACACATCCACACCCACACATACCCCCACACCCTAAATTCCTGGCCTATATCTAAAATGAAAATCAGACAAGAAATAAAACCCAAGGCGAGCTTTTTATGATGACGTCATAACTTATCAAATTTAACTTCCGTCTTACAATGATCAAACTTAAAATAATGATTTAATCGGACAAATGTTTTGCTGTCTTATGCTTTTTTTCCACTTTTATTTTGTTTTCATTTTTTTCCCCCCGGTTTTCTATTACATGTGCAAATCAACACAAATAATGACATACACTGCGATGTTTGCATGGCGGCCATTGTGTCTCACGCTGCTATGTAACATACTTGTGTCTACCCCAAATAGTTACAGCGCTAGGCGACACTTAGCATTGATCTCTAATTGAACGGTACCCAGGTGAGTGGGGCCAAGACTTGTCCTTCATTCATAAAGTCACATTGGTAAAGTCACATGGATAAAACACTTACATGAAGTCACATTCATAGAGACACATTCAGAAATTTAATTTCACTTAGTCACATTCGTAAGGCCACATTCATAGTCCCATTCTCAAAGATCAGTCCTAAAGTCCCATTCTCAAAGATCAGTCCTAAAGTCCCATTCTCAAAGATCAGTCCTAAAGTCCCATTCTCAAAGATCATTCCAAAGTCACATTCTGAAAGATCAGTCCTAAAGCCCCATTCTCAAAGATCAGTCCTAAAGTCCCATTCTCAAAGATCAGTCCTAAGGTCCCATTCTCAAAGAACAGTCCTAAAGTCCAATTCTCAAAGATCAGTCCTTAAGTCACATTCATTCAACCCTTTCTTCACCCCTCCCACTCACTGCCATTACCCATGCGAGATGAAGCAAACAAAAATCTCCCTCTAAGGTAAATATGACATTTTTGAAATGACCTATAATCAGTGCACGACATTCTCAGACAGACCCCCACCAGTTCACGGATGAGTGATTCTGACGCTAGAAATGACGCGATTCTCAAACCGCCACCATCGCCCTCCCGTCCTCTCACCCCCACCACCCCGCTCTCACACGTTCATGTCGTAAATTCTGCGTTCGAATTGAAATGTCCTAATTTGGAGGGAACTCTTCATGAAACGCCATTCGGATTTTCCCGAATGAATGGACAAAGGGCATCAACTCTGACAACATCGCAAAACTCTGGTCTTGAATCAGAGCTGTATCTATCAACAAGGAAAGCAGTTATCTAAGAATAATTCTTCAGAACAGGGGCGTAAAGTATGTCGATGGACTGAGTTATTCAATTGGGGTTGTCAGAAGTAACGGGCGAGGCGGCAACAAGGGAGCGCTCTTATTCTCGTCTGCTAACAAGCTTTATGGTTTGTGATGCCTTCGGGGGGAAATGCTGCAGACACTTTCACTTTCCAGGGGTCTGTGATATGGTATCGAGGTGCGACGATCAGATGTGAAGAATTATAACGCAATTTAATGAGATGATAATGTGTTCTGCTTTATTCTAAGCATGTTAATTAATACCGAGTGCTAAAACCCAAGGCCTTGTTTTAGCAGGATGTTTTTACTCTGAGCACCATTACTGTGGTAATACTGTCACTCTGAGCACCATCACTGTGGTACAACTATGACTCTGAGCACCATCACTGTGGTCACCCTGTCACTCAGAGCGCCATCACTGTGGTCACCCTGTCACTCAGAGCGCCATCACTGTAGTCACCCTGTCACTCTGAGCACCATCACTGTGGTACAACTATGACTCTGAGCACCATCACTGTGGTCACCCTGTCACTAAGAGCGCCATCACTGTGGTCATCCTGTCACTCTGAGCCCCATCACCGTGGTAATGCTGTCATCCTCAAGTACGCAAATAATAAGAATACTCAATTATCTTTCCATTCAGCCAGATATCTCATTAAATTCATTTATTTAGACAGTCTAATTTTTAGTTTTCAGACGCATTGATTTGATTAAGATATGAAGAAATTAATCTAAAAAAATTAATATTAAAAAATAATCAATAAAACAAACATATTATTGTTCATTACTAAACTATAATCTTGTTGTAATAATAATAATAATGTTATATCCATCAAATCTGGGCCACTATTAATTAAACCATCAGCATGTCCTTTGAGGGACACAGTGGCGTAGCGAGCTTAACTCGCGCCCGGGGCACACTACCTTTTTAGCGTCCCCGCAATACCTTTTTAGCCCCCCCTATTCAAAAAACCATACAATATTATAGTAAAATATATCATTTGGCGCTCCTTTGTGAGTAGCGCCCGGGGCATGATGCCCCCCTTGCCCCCCCCTCACTACGCCACTGAAGAGACACATTCTTTAAAGGTGTGCTACGGCAACGTTTTTACATGTCTGAGCCAGACCACACAGAGAAATCTGTGTTTTTGGATGAAAACAATGATAACGCGATTCCATTAACACAATGGCAGTTTGAGACCACTTTTTGTTTCAAAGTTTTTGTTTTTTTATCTTCAGAGCCCAAAAGCACATTTCCATTACAGAACTTAACTCCCCTTAAAAATTAAATTTGTAATCAGCTCAACCCTTAGGGTAGGTATATAATGTCAGCTTTTACAAAAGTAGCGTACAATGACCCTTACCCTGACTCATGGTGTCCCTGGTTACGTTAGATATCACACACTGACGCTGACTTATATGGTCCCTGGTCATGGTAGAGACCACACAACGACCCTGACTTATAGTGTCGCTGATTACGGTAGAGACCACACACTCACAGTTATTCTGCCTCCACCGACAAAAGATTACCACAACTATACCATAAGGCAAAAGTCAAAAGTCAAAAGTGAACCATTTAGCTAATGCCAAAAGTGAATTATTTAATAAATGTCAAAAGTGAACCATTTAGCTAATGTCAAAAGTGAACCATTTAGCTAATGTCAAAAGTGAACCATTTAGCTAATGTCAAAAGTGAACCATTTAGATAATGTCAAAAGTTAAAAATTTAATAAATGCCAAAAGTGAACCATTTAATAAATTCCAAAAGTGAACCATTAAGAAAAGATCAAAAGTGAACCATTTAATAAATGCCAAAAGTGAACCATTTAATAAATGCTTAAAGTGAACCATTTAATAAATGCCAAAAGTGAACCATTAAATGTAAAAAATGTAACATGAAGCAAATGTCAAAAGTGTAACATTAAGCATTTTTGGAAAGTGATTGTCCGGACTATTGTGGACCTGGCCGTCTGGCCTACTAAACATTGATTGATATTAATGTAAGCTGCCCCCTCCTAGTCTCATTCATGCATAAGGCTGATAGGACTCGGTACAGTAATGTACCACATATGTCAACATATACAAACGGGTTCTATGAGCAAAGAGGTACAGTTTCTTTAATACTTTTCAAAGGCAATTGTAATATAGTTGGGTTATCGTTGTGTTATCGTTGGGTAATAGTTCGATTATAGTTTGGCTATATTTTGGTTATAGGTTGGTTACCACTGGGTCGATCCCTGCCTACAGACATCAGACTGCAGAATTACAGTCTTTGGTCGGAATTACATTGTCTGTGCAGACTTCAGGCTTAGTCTGCCTAATAATAAATAGCACAGTCCAGTTAACTTGATCAATTTGACGAGTGACTACTTCCCATAGCAAAACTCGTTGTTGGTGAATCTATTTACTCCATTCATCCTAGACTATGCTGTCTCTGAATATATCCACTCTATTCACCCTAGTCTATACTGTCTGTGAATCTATCCACTCTATCACCCTAGTCAGTTTATGTTGTCTGTGAAACTATCCATTCTATTCAACCTAGTCTGTGTTGTCTGTGAATCTATCCCCTCTATTCAGCTTAGTCTGTGAATCTTTTCACTCTATTCACCCTACTCCATGCTGTATTTGAATCTATTCACTCTATTCACCCTAGTCTATGCTGTCTGTGAATCTATCCGCTCTATTCACCCTAGTCTATGCTGTCTGTGAATCTGTCCGCTCTATTCACCCTAGTCTATGCTATCTGTGAATCTGTCCGCTCTATTCACCCTAGTCTATGCTGTCTGTGAATCTATCCGCTCTATTCACCCTAGTCTATGCTGTCTGTGAATCTATCCGCTCTATTCACCCTAGTCTATGATGTATGTGAATCTATCCGCTCTATTCACCCTAGTCTATGCTGTCTGTGAATCTATCCGCTCTATTCACCCTAGTCTATGCTGTCTAAATCTATCCGCTCTATTCACTCTAGTCTATGCTGTCTAAATCTATCCGCTCTATTCACCCTAGCCTCTGCCATATCTCGCTCACCTCTACTATAGACTCTTATATTCAAGTTTATTTACGAATCAATCTGATGTACGAATCAATCTGATGTACGAATCAATCTGATGTATGAATCAATCTGATGTACGAATCAATCTGATGTACGAATCAATCTTATGTACGAATCTATCTTATGTACGAATGTATATCTACTTTTCAACAGAGGAACAAGTCTTTCAATTGTTGCTAGTTCTATGAAATGTCTCTGAATGACACATAGTTCTAGATCACATGCTTACTTTCAATTTTTGTATCAAGTTTTAAGAAATTTTGTCCGCTGAACAATTAAACTGCTACATTAGTCAGTAGTAATCCTAATCAACATGCTATAAGATAAGATAAGAAAGTTAAGATAAAATAAGAGAAAAATTGATGAAAAGGTGACATTTTGACCCATGTAGTGATCAATTCATTGGTCAAAAAGCCACATTTTACCCATGGAGTGACCAATTCATTGGTCAGAAAGCACATTTTGACCTATTGAGTGATCAATTCCTTTTGTAAAAAAGCCATATTTTACCCATGTAGTGACCAATTCATTGGTCAGAAAGCCACATTTTGACCTATTGAGTGATCAATTCATTGGTCAGAAAGCCACATTTTGACCCATTGAGTGACCAATTCATTGGTCAAAAAGCCACATTTTGATAACGAGTTTTCGGCAGAGAAGTCTGCTCTTCTCGCCCCCACCCCGCCACACCCGACTCAAGTACAGAAAACACATCGAGATATTTGTCTTTGTCTCAGCTGGTGTCAGAAGGCCAAGACCGTCAGCCCGGTGGAATCGGTTCGTTTCGATGACCATAACGGTGATTAGTTGGTGTGGATTGTCACGGGGCTGTTTGTGTGGGTAGGGGTTTGGTTTTTGCGTGGGTTTTCATGTGGGGGGGGGGGCGTTGTCGCTCATGGGGGCCACTGTTAATATGTTTTAAAAATTATTGAGTCCAATGCATTTACATGTTTTTCATGTCAATCTAAAGAGATTGTGCAGTTATGGTTCATACATAGACAACGTGGAATATGTGAGCGCCAATATCAAGTATGATTGTTTTGAGATGTCATGTAGCAATGGTAAATCATTCACTACCCATAATGCACTATTTTATCAAGAACGTCTATCTCTCCCCCCCCCCACCTTTTTTTTTTCAACAATAGAACTCTATGTTTACCCAAGTCACTCCATAACTCCTTATATCGACGCTAAATGTCTCTTGAATTAAAATCCCATCTAAATAAAAGCTATAGATAAAAAGGAAAGGGGGGGGAGTACGATTTGGGTTTGGGGGGGTGGGGGTGGTTAGGTTGAGGAAAGTTGCAACTAGATTCAGGTCTTGAGAGACATCGATGAACAACGTTAAGAGCCTTACTGAAAATGTGGGCTGGTCAGTTTGTTTCTCTCATGAACCTTTTTTAAATCTGATTTCTTTTTCTCGTCTTTTCGAAACGCTTCACTTTGTCTCTGAAAGATTGTTCATCAGTTGATAAAGTAAAAAAAAAAGTAGTTTAAATACAATCTAATGGCAATCAACGCCCCATCAAAGCCCCCATTATAACCCCCATCAAAGCCCCCATCAAAGCCCCCATCAAAACCTCCATTATAACCCCCATCAAAGCCCTCATCAAAGCCACCACTATCGGTTTTACAAGCACAAAGTATGGTTTAAATACAACATAATGACAATCAAAGCCACCATGAAAGCCACCATGAAAGCCAACATGAAAGCCCCCATGAAAGCCAACACGAAAGCCATCATGAAAGCCACCATCATAACCTCCATTACATCCCCAATTAAAGCCCCCATTAAAGCCTTATATTTGATCATAATTTACAAAATATTGGAAGTCTTCTTGAAAGAGTTTTGGACATTTGGAGGAAATAACGCTGAAAAAAGGAGGGGGGGGGGGCGTTGTGAACCCTTGGCGTCACTTTTTTCTTGTTTCCTTTCTATCAAGGGGCGGGGTAAAGAGGGCACTAACCTTACCGGTGACATTAGTAGGAGCTCTAGTCGGCATGTCAGTCCCATAAATGGCATGTCGACATAGAGGCGTTTGCCACGAACCCCCTGAAACGTTACCCGGGGGACATGATCACCGTGTAGGGGACCCGCGCCGAAAGGCAAAGGTAACGCACGGAAACTGCGTTAGAAAGAGCACGACTGCATGGTTTCCTACCAAGTGCAGCCGAAAATAACGTAGAAACAGGTCGGGATATGATTACAGTTGCCGCATGGATATGAGGCGAAGGCGTGTGGCGACCCTAGCCGATGATTCCAAATATGCAGACGTGAGGGTACTGCTCCTAGGCAACCTTCTCTTTTTGTAATTTCCCAGCTGCGGTGTGAATTAGTCATGCCGCAGAAAACCACGTAAACCCTATTAGAGGGCGTCTGTTAACACCTACGAGTCCCCCCGGGTGGGAAGGGGGGTCTTTAGAGACGTAAATTATATCCACCCCAGCCCAAGGAAGTCCGGCCCGGTTGCTGTGTAAGCATCAACCCGGCTGGCCAGGCGTCCCTTCTCTGATGCGGCCTCACTCGCATAGTCAATCGAGTGGAAGGGTGGGTGGGGCTGTCTCAGGGGCGGGGAGCCCTCGGCATGCCGCTTCGCGGCCTGACTGGAATAAAGACCACGGGGGGAGTGGTTGAATGCCAGTTGGGGGCGGTGGAGGTGTGTTGGGGAAGACCTTATGAGCCTTGGCTCGATGGTCTGCTGATTTTCTTAAGTATGTTAGTTAGTAGGAGAGGTGTGCTTAAGGGGATAAATTGGGGTTGTCAGCAAGGTTGTAGGTTGGTTGAGAGAGTAGGTCAATGACGTTTGTGTAATATAATACATAGAATCACGTTTTATGGCACGTAAAATATATCCAAAACATGTATTTGTAGAACAATCATTCATCACTTAAATTAGCCCTTGCACGCCTTCTCTCTTCATTAAACACAAAAGATGCTTAATATTGGTCCGCATACATGACTTGTTGGACTGCAAACGTTTAGGATTGAATACATAACTTCTTGGACCTCATACATAACTAGTTGGACCGCATACATAACTAGTTGGACCGCATACATAACTAGTTGGACCGCGAAAATGTCTTTGTTGGAACGCTTACAAAAGTTTTTGGTCCGTATACATGACTTGTTCGATCACTGACATGACTTGTTAGACCGCATATACGACTCTGTAGACTGCCTATATAACTTGTTACACCTCAAACATGATTTGTTGGACCGCATACCTGATTTGTTGGACCGCATAGATGATTTGTTGGAGAACAAAACAGGATTTGTTGGACCGCAAACATGATTTGTAGGACCGCATTCATGAGCTCCAGAAACGAAGATTAATGAGCAAGAGCTGATGTTGACATTTAACAGGAAAGTAAGTCACCTTATTAGTAGCAGCTTTTGAAATATTGACATCTTCGGCCTCGTCTGGATAACAAATGGATATGTAAACATTAGTGTGCTTTGCTTTGAGATATCGAACTCCGGTCGCTAGTACACTGGGTAGGAGCTCCTAACGACTCACCCAGTGTCTGCAGGTTGTTGCAATTTGGATCTATTGAATATTTAATTACATTTTAAAATGATAGGAGAATAGCTCAGTGACTTGTTTGCCACACGGGGTTATCCCGCCTACTACTATTAGTTTTATTGATGGTTGTGATTGTTTTATGGCTTGTATGAATACTTTAAGAAGGTCTCCGTGATCTTCATCTGTCTGGCAAAGGGTTCCATGATCTTCATCTGCCTGGCGAAAGGCATCGTGATCTTCATCTGCCTGGCAAAGGGTTCCATGATCTTCATCAGCCTGGCAAAGGGTTCCATGATCTTCATCAGCCTGGCAAAGGGCTAAATGATCTTCATTCTGCCTGGCAAAGGGTTCCATGATCTTCATCTGCCTGGCGAAAGGCATCGTGATCTTCATCTGCCTGGCAAAGGGGCTCCACGATCTTCATCTGCATTACAAAAGGGCTCCACGATCTTCATCTGCCTGGCAAAGGGGCTCCACGATCTTCATCTGCCTGGCATAGGGCTCCACGGGGCTGGCCAAGGGGTTTATGGATTAAAAATTGTTAAGAGCCCATACATTTGAAGTGTCATTGAAAGTAATTCAAATTCTTACATGCTCTCCGTTAAGCACGACCCGGCATCATTCCTTCTATCTCTTTCTCTTGTCTTTCTTCTTTTATTCCTTGTGCCATCAGTTTTAACACAGAGAGTGAAACATGCCTTAATAGCAAGGAGCACATGTCGAAATAACCACAATCCTATCGATGATGTTATTAATGATATAAGCGATTATAGTTCCTGACGACAGAATAAGGAATGAATATAGCCCAGTTACAATGAAAGAGTTGGAATACAGAAAAGGGAATGAATAAGACGAGATTCAATGAAGGAGCTGAACGACAAGAGATTTGAATGAATATAACCGAGATACAATGAAAGAGTTGGAAGACAAGAGATTGGAATGAATATAGCCGAGATGCAATATAAGAGAAGGAGAAGAAGAAGGAATGAATCTAACCGAGATTCAATGAAAGAATGGAAAGACAAGAGATTGGAATGAATCTAGCAGAGATGCAATGAAAGAGTGGAAAGACAAAAGAGGCAATGAATGTTGCCGAGAGGCAAGCTTAACGTCTGGGTAAAGGTATTACCGTGTTGTACTATCTGGGACAAATCAAATTGGTGTCACCACCAGGGCGGCTAACTGGGCGTACGATGCGGGACAAACCTTTTGGGAACACATTTCTCTGATATGTGATTCTTGTAAACCAGTGGTCCGCCAGATTTTACAGACCAGTGTATCCAGGAGACCCACGTTTGCTGATTGAGACCCTCAATTCCGGCACCCCAGCAGCATTGTTTTGGGTGCCAAATTAACACTTTACCACAGGGGTTACCTTTATTTTTACCCCAAATAATCACATTCTGTTTCCTACTTGCGTTTAGGACCATGCATAGCTACAAGTATAGATTTACAAGTGTATGTTGATAGATGAACGCATGGGGAAAGTGGTTGGAAAGTGGTGAGCAAGTGGTTGGAATGTGGTGGGAAAGTGCTGGGAAAAATGTGGGAAAGTGGCGGGAAAGTGGTGGAAATGTGGTGGGAAAGGGGTGGGAATGTGGTGGTCAAAGTGGTGGTAAAGTGGTGAGAAAGTGGTGGGAATGTGGTGGAAAGCTATATTCGATTCTTATTGACCATGTTAACACGAAGGAGATCGATACCCCGGTGGTTGTGAGGATCATTAAAAGCGATTTCTTTAGTTGACAAAATATTTGTTTTACCAAGCAATGCCAGTGACAATTTAATACAAAAATATTGCACAATTCCTTGTGCTGGCTCCCAAGTTAACAGGACTAGGAGCCACATTCGTCTTGTTCAGTCGCATCATCACACCTGTGGTGTAGACCTATGAAACCTTGGTATAGACCTATGAAACCTTGGTATAGACCTATAAAACCTTGGTATAGACCTATGAAACCTTGGTATAGACCTATGAAACCTTGGTATAGACATATGAAACCTTGGTATAGACCTATGAAACCTGTGGTATAGACCTATGAAACCTGTGGTATAGACCTATGAAACCTTGGTATAGACCTATGAAACCTTGGTATAGACCTATGAAACCTTGGTATAGACCTATGAAACCTTGGTATAGACATATGAAACCTTGGTATAGACCTATGAAACCTGTGGTATAGACCTATGAAACCTTGGTATAGACCTATGAAACCTGTGTTGTAGACCTATGAAACCTGTGGTATAGACCTATGAAACCTTGGTATAGACCTATGAAACCTGTGGTATAGACCTATGAAACCTGTGGTGTAGACCTATGAAACCTTGGTATAGACCTATGAAACCTTGGTATAGACCTATGAAACCTGTGGTATAGACCTATGAAAACTGTGGTGTAGACCTATGAAACCTTGGTATAGACCTATGAAACCTTGGTATAGACCTATGAAACCTGTGGTGTAGACCTATGAAAACTATGGTATAGACCTATGACCACACTATAACCAATGACACTGTTAATGACCTATCAACCCTGGAATAGACCTCAACACAAAGTAACAGTAAAGATGTAGACATAAGACATGAATTATTCTAATGACTCTTCATTAAAAGCTTTTATTAATGTAGTTGGTTCACTAAACTTGTTTTACCTCAAAACTGTTTATGTGTATTGCTTTCATTGCTTCACTACCGGGCATTATTTCACTAATGTAAATAGCGTGGCAAAGATTCACTTAAGGGCTGTTACTCTCTTCACTGATTTTTGTAAATATCAATTTCAATTTTTAAATGTAAAAAAAAAATTGCAAATAATTTGTTCGTTGCCTTTAGATTGGGATCCCAGTACAATTCAATAACTTGTTCGTTTTTTTGAAAAGGCAATATTTGGATTCATGATCATTAAACATTTTGTTTATATCAACCATTTGGTTTGTTGACTATTCACTAAGGCAATCTGGTGTGTCTCACAATCTCGTCTGCCATACAGTCTGGTCTGCTATACAGTCTGGTCTGCCTTACAATCTGGTCTGCCATGCAGTCTGGTCTGACTTACCATCTTGTCTGCCATACAGTCTGGTCTGCCTTGCAGTCTGGTCTGACGTACAATCTGGTCTGATTTTATCATATGGTATAACGTGCAATCTGGTCTAACTGACACTCTTGTCTGCCTTCCAATCTGGTCTGACTGACAATCTGGTCTGACGTACAATCAGCTCTCTTTACAATCTAGTCTGACTTACAATCTAGTCTGCCTTACATTTAACACTAAAAAAAGTATATAATTATGATTCAATGATCCTAAATAATGACGTTTTATGACGTCATCTTGTGAACGGCCCACGCAGCCTCACTCTCATAACATCTATATTTAGACATCCAACGCCCACTGTCAATGGAACGCCCTCTCTCATGGTTCTACTCTGAAAGGAAAAACATGCTTCCATAAAATGGCGCGTCCAAGCATGATTGGCGGCGAATGCCGGACGTTATGAACGGAAATGCGGCATGCGATGTTTGCCGTTGTGATGACGCGACTGCACCGTTACCGTCACAAAGCCCAACACCGGCCCAACAAGGTTTGGGCGTGAATGGCCAATTTGGTGTCGAGGATATGGTAGCTAACATGGCTAGAATAAAATGGCTGAATAAAACCATCACATCTAACCTCTTTTAATGAACTAGGCAGCCGTTCTTAACTATTATTTTGGTAAGTGAACCACACCCTCACCCCACTCCCCACCCCCACACACTTTTCCCCCTTTATTCTATTTTTAAAATAATAAGTCATCTAAGTGTGGTTTTAAATATATATTAACAGTTTGAGAACAGTTGGCGCTACTTGTCAAATTATGAATGTTTGGAATGAACGTATTGTTGACTTTGTCCTTTTTCAATCAGAGTCAACAAATGTGCAATATAAGTGCACAATACCAGGCACTGTGATTTCCGGGGCCAGAGGAAGACCCCCCCCCCTCCCTTTTCGGGGGTCGCCGGTGGCTTGACTGTGTTAAGGACACCCTAAACATCCCCAACATGAGCGTCCAGCAGACCTTACACCCTGTGGCGAACCGTCAACAACATCTCCCGTGACACCCCCACCGGTAAAAAACAAAACAGAAGAATAAGAGGGGGGGGGGGGAGTGCATTTGTTGACTGGAAATATATTCATTTCAAAATTAAACAACAGGGATTTTTAAAAATCCGAGTCATTTTTGCACGTCTACATTAAAACTTAATGTTGATCTTTATCATGTGCAATGGCACAGATATAAATAGTGCATTGGCTGAAATATGAATTCTGCAATGGTTGATATATGGATTGTCCAATGGTTGATATATGGTTTGTCCAATGGTTGATATATGGATTGTCCAATGGTTGATATATGGATTGTCCAATGGTTATGATATGAAGTGTACAATGGCCGAGATATGAATTTTGCATTGGGCGAGATATGAATTCTGATATTATTATTATTTATTACTTGTTGTCTTATATAGCATGGTACCCCAGCCTAGGGCTAGGCTCACCGCGCTGTACATACAAGGTACCCCAGCCTAGGGCTAGGCTCACCGCGCTGTACATAAAAAATATTAAAAAAGAAACATAATGGTGATATTAACATAAAATACATATATATAATAAAGAACAGATGTATAGAGACAAAACAAAATCTAATGCATATTCACCTCATCCACACCAGAACTTTTACATGACAAGCCATGGACGGCGGCCAGCAGCAGCGTTTATCGGTCAGATGTGGGGAATCAGTCGCGGTAGTAGAGTTTAAAGAGATGTGTTTTGAGTGCAGTTTTGAAAGCTGTGATAGTTGATATATTGCGGATGTGTAGTGGAAGAGAATTCCATTGTTTGGGGGCACAGAAAGAGAAAGATCTTTCACCGTATGTTTTTGTGCGAGTCTTGGGGACAGAAAGAATACGCCCGTCTGCGGAGGAGCGAAGCTGTCGAAGGGGTAAATAGACAGAGAGAAGTTCGGTTAGATAGGAAGGGCAGGAATTCGAGAAAAAGTTGTGGCAGAGAACAGAGAGTTTATAGTCAATCCGTGCTTGTACAGGTAGCCAATGAAGTGAATGAAGTAGTGGTGTGACGTGATCACGTGATATGGCGAAATATGAATTGTGCATTGGTTGAGATATAAAATGTGCATTGGCTGAGATATGAAATGTGCACTTATTCAAATAAGGGTAGATGCCTTAGTTAATATTGCGACAAATAAATTATATATGAAATGAAATACACCATGTCAGCTAAGTGGATCAGTGACCAAATATGCGGGGGATAAATCGCTCTTACATTCCTCAGTCATAATATTAAAAGGATTTTTATTGTTGGTATTCTATGTGGCTAATTCTATTGGCTTCAGAAAGACACTGTTTCCTTTGGTCTTTGGTAAATCCAGCAATCCAACTAGGACTATTTCCTTCCTTGTAATAATGCATGGTCAGATTAAGGCCTTTAGGGCATTTGGCAGCCGCACAACTCACATAGGCTGCCGATGCCGGGGCCGTGTGAAGGGGAGCGCATGGTCTAATGGGTGACCCACAGCAAGGAATAGCTTTAGGGGGCACCAGACATATACTGATCAAAAACACTTTTGCTATTGAAAGTAAAACATGTGTGTTATATGATTACAAATATAACGTAAGAATCTACATATCGCGTCTATATTTCAAGTTATGCTTGCATTAAAGTCACACACACACATATATAAATACATACAGAAAGATAGATTAGACAGACAGACAGAAGGACGGACAGACGGATAGATAGATAGATAGATAGATAGATAGATAGATAGATTAGACAGACAGACAGAAGGACGGACAGACGGATAGATATATAGATAGATAGATAGATAGATAGATAGATAGATAGATAGATAGATAGATAGATAGATAGATAGATAGATAGATAGATAGATAGATGGATGTATATATGGATAGATGGATGGATGGATGGATGGATGGAAAAATGAATGGATGGATGAATGGAAAATAAAAGATTAGATTAGAGATATAAGATGACATATATAAGATTAGATATATAGTTGGGTGCAACTCAAAAATGAATGGCCTAATTTTCATTTCCCACCCCTCAAATATGTCCAAAATGTGAAAAATGCTTACAAAATGTGAATGTAATCAATTTACGCTACATTGTTGAGTTTCTGAAAGAGCTGCGCCAAACGCTACATTGTTGAGTTTCTGAAAGAGCTGCGCCAAACGCTACATTGTTGAGTTTCTGAAAGAGCTGCGCCAAACGCTACATTGTTGAGTTTCTGAAAGAGCTGCGCCAAACGCTACATTGTTGAGTTTCTGAAAGAGCTGCGCCAAACGCTACATTGTTGAATTTCTGAAAGAGCTGCGCCAAACGCTACATTGTTGAGTTTCTGAAACAAACTGCGCCAAAGGCTGAATTGTTGGGTGTCTGAAACAAACTTGCCCAAAGGCTGAATTGTTGGGTATCTGAAATAAACTGCGCCAAAGGCTGAATTATTGGGTATATGAAACAAACTGCGCCAAAGGCTGAATTGTTGAGTTTCTGGAAGTCATGGCGATGTTTCTTTTCGAGTGTGCGCAAATACTGTTTTTGTTCCTCTCGATTTGTCACGACTCCAGTGAACACCTGATTGACGACCCCCACCCCTCCCCAACCACGCTTGGCTGCACTGTTGACGATTATCAAACTCCTCACCGTCCAATGGCGAAAACTATCATCATGGTTTCTGCTACATGTATCTGGATTGATGACAAGAAAAGTTTGTTAAATATTCAATGCTGCGAAAAGTTTCCTAGTGTGTTGCGATATAACATGAGACAGATGCTTCTCAGGGGGGAAGTGTGGGTTGAAAGATTGATTATGCGTCGATGCATGATCAGATGGTTTTTGGCAAGCGCTACATAACCACGGCAGCTTTCAATTCATCTTACATTGCTGGGTCAAAGAATGCGAGAACTACCATGCTTTAACTTACGTACCGTGTCACAAGCGTCCAGCGAATGACTTTATCGCACAACAGCTTCCTGTGTTTTCTTATAGCTCCCCAACACAAGAGAGTAGATCCTGATCATTCTACGGAGCAGACGAGGCACATGCGCGTACAATCCGGGCTTTCAGATAGATATTATTTACGAACGTGTTGAAGTGGCCTAGAGGTGACAGTTGCCATGTTGTCAGTCGGAATTACTTACTTACTTATGCCTTTTACCCGTCTCAGGCATAGGCCGTCGACAATAATTTTCCATTCATCTAGGTGCTGTGGTCTCCTTTCTAGTTGCTTCCAGGTGTATCCCAAACTTTGTGTGTCTGCCTCTGGCTCGCGTCTCCATGTATTCTTAGGCCTTCCTCTCTTTCCTTTTCCCCGTGGATTCCATGTTAGGGATTGCTTGTTTACCTGCCTTGTGTGTTTCTTTGCCTTGAAAGTTTCTTTGCCTTGGGTGTTTATTTGTCTTGGGTGTTTTCTTTCGACACAATAACAAACAATCAATCTCGTCGTAATGATTACTCCGAGTGACGTCAAATAGTGATATAAGCAAACACTGGTTCTGTAGTTTGTTTGCGTAGTACATAATTTAATATTCACATAAAGCCGCGTAACTTAAGATCCCGACTTGCTCCATAGAATCTGACTCCAGATCTGTAATCAGCTCACCCGATTTTTTATATAAAGCAAACGAAAGATGCCCAATAGCAGATGGATTTATTTGTTGGTGCCCAGCTTTATCCTAAAATACCGGAAGAAGGCCTATATCCCTAGCCTAGTAAAGTTGGGGGGTGGGCGGGGGCCGCTTTTCATAAATGGTTCGTGAAAGATGGAAGGGCATTTTCCGTAAAAAATATGGGTATTTAATTAGACCGCACAAGGGCGGCACCGCAACCCTAGTGACACCACCAAGGGAGACCAGCGAGTGTTTCGTAAGGGGACAGTCCTTGTTATCGCCCTTGACCTCACTCATTCTCAATGGCGCCTGGTAATCTCGTGCCGTGCACCGCATCACGTGGTCTAATCGCCACGTGTTGTCAGTTGTGAAGTCAAGGTGTTGTCTATAAATCGTTGGTTGGATCAATGACCCCACTGGTCATGTTGATTGGCGCCCATGTTGAAACGTGTCAGAGGTTTGGAACAGAGGCTACAGAACTTGAGAATCAAAACAAAAATAAAGGATTATATAAAGATGAAATGAATTATTCAACGTTCTTTTTCCTGTACACTTCTTAAATTGCTGTCTCCATCAACACCAGGGAAAGTGTGGGTGTCTCTGGTAATAAAGGGTGAAATACATAGGTTATAGGTTAGATCGGTAGAGGAATGACGTCTGACGTGACCTCCATGATGACGTCTCACGTGCCCACCACGATGACGTCTCGCGGGATCTTTACGCTGACGTGTTGCGTGACTTCCATGATGACGTCTCGCGTGACTTCCATGATGACGTCTCGCGTGACTTCCATGATAACGTCTCACGTTACATGATGATCTCCAAGATGACTTCATCGCTAAATGGACTTGGTCACATACCTGTACTTTTGTTATAATTGAACGATGTCCATCTTTTTTCACCTCAGACGGCTAAGTGACACACTTGCCGTCAACCTATCGAGCCGAAACTTGGCACATAGACTCGTTGCCGATGACAACACATTCTTTCAAATTTTCAGCCACACCCACAACACCCACAAATTTGATTTTTCTGTGTTTCAAGACTGAAGATAAAGGAAATATTATTTTACCAATAAAAGCCCCAATAACTTCTATAAATAAGATTCTTTGAAACAAAATATCGCAAGTGCGTTTGGTGCCTAAGATTTCTTTTGTTTTTTATGAAATAGTTTGTGAAATAAATCTGCGGTGTAAAGTGAGTGAGTCATTAGAATATTAATATAGTTCAGGGATGTGAAAAAGAATTGTGCGTTTGCGAACCTGGTTTGGGGGGGGGGGGGGGACTTTTTTTGGATTCTTATAAAGTGCGTTACTTGTATGTATGTTTTGTCAAATTTTCAGCCTCACCCCCAACCCCAATTTTCTGAACCACAATAGGTGCTTCAGCCCCCAATCTCCTGTTCTGAGGTACCTGTGCCCCCCCCCATCCCACCATGACGCCCTTTCCAGGAGTACACATTTGGTCCTTATTGCCTGTGTTAAAATTCTGGCTTCCTTTTACTTTTGCCAAGTACTCCTATTCTTCCCCCTCCCCCACGCTATTCTCCAGTGACTCTCACATTAGCCACAGGAGACGTAAAACCATCGTGTCATTGAATGCAACCAAGCCGTTCCCCGCCCCCTCGCTGGCTCACTAATTAGTAATAAATCACGTCATTCCGGGGTCAACAGAATTGCATACCTCTGTCGTCTGTAAATGATGGGTAAGTTGCAAGGTCAAGGACCCTCCGCCAAATTTACATTACCAAAAGAAACGAAAGAGCAAATCAGATGAATGGTTCAATCAGCCTTTACATATAAACAGTTACAATGTTGTAGGGTGGGGGGCGTTGGGGTGGAGTGGGGGTGGAGTGCTAGTCAAACATATTTAACAACGCCACTGTAAACTTTGTTTGACGATGAAAAGAGCGGGACTCCATGACTCTGTGACCCTATGACGCCAAGGCTCTATGCATACATAGTCTGGAGATCACCAGTTAATCCACACGAACAAATGAATTGTGCCGGCAATCAATGACCCGCAGATTGGGCGCGGCCAATCACTAAGCTTTTTTTATTTCACGTGTTCGACACGTGACTAATACGGTAGGCCTTTCATCTGCCGCATGGCTATTGGTGCTGTATATCAAAATGTCATTCCAGGACTTGTAGATATCCATGCCGAGCCCCAAGCATGTCTCACTTAAAGGGAAAAACAAAACTGAAACAAATTGCAATGAAGGAAGAAAAAAAAATCTATTGACCAATGGTCCATCATCAAAGCGATCACGCGCTGTACGAAATCGCCATGTAAGGTAAATTATTCAACTGACATGAGGTGGGGGTCCATGAAGTATCAGATTTCTATCATATTTAGGGATACATAATGACCTTATGACAGGAAGAAATATATTGCCATGAATCACTAAGGACAGGGGCCTGAAATGGTATGGCTAAATATTGTCAGTACCAAGTAATGTCAGTAAAAAACGGTGTGATGAGTGGGGTATTTGTTGTCGAAATGTAGGCACGAAAGATAAGTACACAAAATTAATGACAATTAATGTCATATTCCCGGGTGTTACGTAAAACTGAAATACCCTCCCACGTACATTGGCTCATCCAAATGACATACCATCCCACGCAGATGGGCTCATCCAAATGACATACCATCCCACAGACATTGGCTCACCCAAATAGCATAACAACCCAGGCACATTGGCAAACCCAACTAACATACCCTTCCAGACACATTGGCTCATCCAAATGACATACCATCCCACAGACATTGGCTCACCCAAATAGCATACCAACCCAGGCACATATATATCAAAATCACATACCAACCCAGGCACATTGGCAAACGCAACTAACATACCCTTCCAGACACATTGGCTCATCCAAATGACGTACCATCCCATGCATATTGGCTCATGCTAATGACATACCGTCCATCGTACATTGGCCCACCCAAGTGACATACCTTCCCACGCACATTGGCTCACCAGAGGTTATCAACACGTTTTGACCTCAACCCCTAGTACACTAAAGTGACTCTTCGCTCCTCCCACACCACCCCAACCCTCATTCCCCCTAGGAAGGACTCTGACGGATATCTCGTTTCCATGACCAGATTGACAGCTTTATACAACTGCTAATGAGTAGTAAACAAAAACATTAAAAAACGTATGAGAAATATAGAGAAAGTTCTACTTGCAATAAAGTCCATTATAAACAGGTATGTGTGATTATCTTGTCAAAGTCTGATAGCCATTGATCAAGTTTTATTTCTTAATTTACACGCGTATATGGCTAAATAAGTGTCCAGCCGTTGTCCATGTCCTGTTTAGAATCACTTAGTGTTAAAATGCGATGCGCAGATTTAAAGCAGCAAGAACTTTTTACTGGGTAATATTAGAACAGCTAAGTGGGGCTTTGAGGAAGGCATGCTTTTAAACAAAGTAAGTAGTGACAGGTACAAGTTATTTATACAACGCATTTATGCAAGTTATTTATTCATTTTCATCCGCCAACGGAATGGCCAGCTAAATTGCTCTCAATAACGGGTACACCCCCACGGCAGACCAAAGAAAAGATCAAATATTTAAACGAAATTTTTTGTTCGCATTCCCCAGGGGTAGAGTCTTAAGACACATGCTTTTTAAAATCCAGTTTCCTGTACGTGTTTATATTACTGGCACAAGTCACAATGTTGTTTAGACAACTTTAGCTAACCTGCCTATGCCATTGGCTCACACGCACAAACATATTGACTCACACGCCCAAACATATTGGCTCACATGACCAAACATATTGGCTCACATGACCAAACATATTGGCTCACATGACCAAACATATTGGCTAACTCACACAAACATATTGGCTCACATAATAATAATAATAAAAGTTCATTTGAAAAATCACGCTTCATCCCCAAAGGCTCGAAGCGCGGTACAAAAACAAAGCTGGGAGATAATAACTAGCTGATAAAGATGGTAGACAACTTCACCCCAAATAGAAATTTGCGAAATAGATGAGTTTTTAAATTTGTCTTGAAGGACTCCAGCGTCTGGCTGTGTCTGAGAGCGTCAGGAACGGTGTTCCAAATAGTTGGGCCAGCAAATGCGAACGTGCGCTTTCCGTAAGTCTCAAGGCGAACACGCGGTATCGAGAGTTTGCCACTATCGGATGAGCGGAGTTGTCTAGTGGGTACATAAGGCGTCATGAGCGCTTGGAGATAGGACGGCGCCAGGTCATGCAAGCAGCGGTAGCACAGAGTTGCAATTTTGTACTCTATGCGAGCCCGGACCGGCAGCCAATGCAGTTCTCTCAGAAGAGTTTTAGCATGGTCGAATTTGCGTTTACGAAGAACAATTCGAGCCGCATCATTCTGTGCTTTTTGAATTGTATCCAGGAGCCTAGCTGGAAGACCCACCATGAGAGCATTGCAGTAGTCCATGCGTGATAGAACGAATGCAGACATCAGCCTCCTTGATGCATTCAAAGTTAAGAAAGGTCTGATATGACTAATTCTGCGCAGCTCTAGAAAAATCGCCTTGCAAATCATGTTAATGTGATTTTCCTTAGTTAGTGTTCTGTCTAAGTAGACACCCAGATTTCGCACTGTTTGAGAAAATTCAATCTGCACGCCTGAGAGAGTAAAGGATAATGTATTATTTAATATTTTAGCTTTGAGCGGTAGCAATTGGGATCAGCTCAGTCTTTTCATCATTCAATTTGAGCTTGTTTATTGTCATCCAGTGCTTAACTGACTCCACTGTCTTCTGTGTCATATTAAGAAGCTGAGGGAACTGAGAGGGGATCACGGATTTCTGAAGTTGGGTATCATCCGCGAACGTGTGATATACCATGTCAAAATGCTTGATCACTTATTGGCTCACATGATCAAACATATTGGCTCACATGAACAAACATATTGGCTCACATGACCAAACATATTGGCTCACATGACCAAACATATTGCCTCACATGACCAAACATTTTGGCTCACATGACCAAACATATTGGCTCACATGACCAAACATATTGGCTCACATGACCAAACATATTGGCTCACATGACCAAACATATTGGCTCACATGACCAAACATATTGGCTCACATGACCAAACATATTGGCTCACATGACCAAACATATTGGCTCACATGACCAAACATATTGGCTCACATGACCAAACATATTGGCTCACATGACCAAACATATTGGCTCACATGACCAAACAAATTGGCTCACATGACCAAACATATTGGCTCACATGACCAAACATATTGGCTCACATGACCAAACATATTGGAACACATGACCAAACATATTGGCTCACATGACCAAACATATTGGCTCACATGACCAAACATATTGGCTCACATGACCAAAGATATTGGCTCACATGACCAAACATATTGGCTCACATGACCAAACATATTGGCTCACATGACCAAACATATTGGCTCACATGACCAAACATATATCGGCTCACCTGACCAAACATATTGGCTCACATGACCAAACATATTGGCTCACATGACCAAACATATTGGCTCACATGACCAAACATATTGGCTCACATGACCAAAGATATTGGCTCACATGACCAAACATATTGGCTCACATGACCAAACATATTGGCTCACATGACCAAACATATTGGCTCACATGACCAAACATATTGGCTCACCTGACCAAACATATTGGCTCACATGACCAAACATATTGGCTCACATGACCAAATATATTGGCTCACATGACCAAACATATTGGCTCACATGACCAAACATATTGGCTAACTCACACAAACATATTGACTCACGGGCACAAACATATTGACTCACAGGCACAAACATATTGGCTAACTCGCCCAAACACAGTGGCTCATACGCCCTACAATTTATCTCACACGCCCAACACGTTGGCTCTTATGCTCACACAGGTCTATTGTTAACCTTTGCACTCGATGCACAAATTCACATATCAAATTTATGTTTATTTCAAAATGTTCACATAAAATTTCTGCCGTATAGGAAAACCTATAGTGATTTTGACTTTTTATGTTGTACTCAGAGGCATTCAATGGACATGCGCATCTAAGTGCGCAATCTATGAATTTTTGAGCGTCCGAATAAAGTGGTGTAGCCTTTTCAAAACATCGACCAGGGCTTCCCAAACTCTCTTCATTCATTACCAAATTTCCCCTACAAGAACGCGTATTTTACGCAACTAGTTTTAATATTCAATTGATTAAACTAATTTAACATCAGGCAACCAGCGTATGATGCTTAAGTGCTCTCGGATGTCCAATTGGAGAACGTTGTCCACACTTTAATGATAACTTTGTGAGTTTGTTAAGTAAAGTGAAGCAAGATTGATGTGATGTTTGCTGTTTGTGTCGACCTTGAAGTCTTCCACTGTAGCGTGACGATAGTCGCCGCTTAATGGTGCGAGTGAACTCTATTATCAGGGGGATGAGTCAAGTAACATCGCCATATCAGATTAAATTATTCATGAAGTGTATATTCCTGGTGGATTTACAGCAAGATAAGGAGATAAAAGTCGGCAAATTTTTCGGATAAGTTAACTTTAACCAATATGTATTTTTTCCGATATGTTGAGTTTCTCAAATATGTTAACTTTTTCCGATATATTATTTTTTATCCATTATGTTAAATTTATCCAATATGTTAACTTTCTCTGATGTATTAACTTTTCCTGATTTTTTAAAAAATCCGATATGTTAACGTTATCCTATATGTTAACTTTCTCTAATATGTTATTTTAATCCGATATGTTAACGTTTCACGATATGCTATTTTTATTCATTATGTGACTTTATCTGATATGTTAACTTTCTAATATGTTATTTTTTAATCCGATATGTTAAAATTATCCAGTATGTAATCTTTCTCCGATATATAACGTTTCCTTACTTTAAAAAAAAATCCTATATGTTAACTTTATCCGACATGTTAACTTTCTCTGATATCTTGTTTTTATCCGATATGTTAACTTTATCCGACATGTTAATTTTATCCGATATTTTGACTTTCTCCCATCATGCACTAGATTGAGTAAGTTACTCGGCTTATTGTTGAGAGGTCATGGCTATGACGTCTGTTCCAACACGTACAGTGGAAGGGACTGTGCAAAGAAGTCTCATGAAAATCTTCCTTGCAACGCTGTTCACGAAGTTAATGCGTTGAACGGATTTAATCACATGAAGGTTTTGGTTGAAAATGTATGGACACATAGATGATGCTACAGAATAGGATAGATTACAATATTGGTTGCACTTTCCACAAAACTCCAACGTATTCAAATAATAATGCCTTAAATGTATCGTGTCGGGAGGCCAAAGTGGCAACAAGACACACACACAAACACACACACACAATAACTCTTTGGACAGCGTAATACATATTTTATTTAAATAACTATCAATGATTGTCTTCAAGTAAGACGGGATATTATTAATATTAGCAGTAGTAGTTTTATACAGCGTGGTACCCCAAACTAGGGCTGAGTTCACCACACTGTACATACAATTTAACAGACATAATCATGAAATTAAAAATTAACATACATTAATTAAAGAAAACAAAACAAATGTGTGTTCACTCCAATCTTATCAAGCTTACATTCAGGTGGATATCAAGAATATATTGAGACTGGATATACAAAATGTACTAAGAAAGGATATGAATAAAATACTACGACAGGATATAAAGCATATACTAAGACAGGATATGAAGCATATACTAAGACAGGATATGAAGCATATATTATGCAAGGCATTTGAAAGCATCGGTAAAATTTATTTTAAAAATGTAATTAAAATACGTGAAAATATGAATTCTGAGCAATAAATCTCTTAGTGAGTGATAAGAAAAGTAGGCCAAACGTAAGAACGAAAATAAAAAAACAAACAATAAGTTTTGTTTGTATTACCCGTGGACTACGGTTATGTCCCGTTTCCGTTTTTCAATGACTAACAATCCAGTCTGATTGGGATTTAATTTTTATAAAAGTTTAACACTAAAATTCAAAATTTAAAAAAGAAACATTTTAAAATATTCCCATGACTCAAAACTATAATCCAATAACGTTGTAACAATGTTAAAGCTATTTTATACAGATTATAATATATCTCTAAAAAAAACCTGATCTATAGGTATAAAATAAAATATAAATAAACGAATTAAAAAAATAATTTGAGTATAGGAAACAGTTTAATATGTCTCTAAAAACTGATCTATACCTATATAGTAGCAATCTTTCTTAGAGCATTGCGAATCACTACGCTACAACTCTGCTTCAAGGTCCAGGAAGTCCAAGAATGACGTAACCATCTATAAATGAACGTTACCCCTTTTTAAAACAAAAACCCGAACTCGCGCGCGCTGAAAGACGTTCATGAAACCACCCCGCCATTTTCTTTTACCTTCCCATCATGCGCTTCAAATGCTGTTTTGCACGCGCTCTGAGCATCAGTGACGTCACGTATTAATAAACACTTAGCGCGCACTTTAGGAAATTGACTCATTACACCAAGGGCCTTTGTGAAGTTCCCGTGGCTCCAGTTGCGGACTAGTTTGACAAAGCTGTAGACAACTTGACACGCTTGCACAATGAGATTACCTTGCGTCTCATAATAAACTTTACAAGTGACTTACCTACTTTCTGCTGAAAGATATGTTGTACACAATAAGATACTTTATGCAAATATCATTTTAAAAAATCATACTTTACAAAATTAAATTGGCAAATATTTGTTTTCCCTCTTTTCACATCATATGTTTCGCTATTTAAAAATTATTGTACTATTTTAAAAACAAATTTTTATAGCATTCCATTAATTCATTTTCCAAATGAGGGCCACTGATATATAACTATTCCAAAAGATAAGCTAAATATTGGGACCTATTCCTAAACATGATCTTTTACATGACATCATCTGAAGACCTGTGTTTCTTTGTACCCACAGATCGAAAGACTCAAAGACAGAAGTGGAACACAATTAAGAACTTTGAACAGAATCAGCGAGGCCACTTTACAACGGCTGTACAAAGACGAGAGCGACACACTTTTTGTACACCAGACACTTTTCATCGGAACGACATGGGCCACGAGCAGCAGCCATCTTGGACTAGCCAGATTTCCTTAGCAACCCTCGTTTTGACATGCCTCCTTTTTGTCCTTCTGCCCTGCACATCCGGTAAGTCACAGCTGTAAATATTTCGTCCAGACCAAACAATTTAGTTCATGACATCTAGTTCATGCAATGTACCCCATAAAATCTAGCTCATGCCATCTTGTACACGCCATCTAGATCATAACATCGGATACATGACAACTAGTTCATGCCATCTAGTTCATGCAGTCTTGTTCATGTCATCTAATTCACACCCTCTAGTTCACGCCATTTAGTTCATCACATCTAATTCATGCCTTCCAGTTCATACTATCAAGGTCATGTCATCTTGTTCATCCCATCTAGTTCATAACATCTAGTTCATAACATCTAGTTCATCTCGTATAGTTCATGGCATCTCGTTCATCACATCTATTTCATGACATCGAGTACATGACATCTAGTTCATGCCATCTTGTTCATGACACATATTTCACCACAACTGGACACCTTAAATTGTGTTACTCCATTTAGTAAATCTTATTTAAAGTGTTACTGCCACTGATTTCTCCTGGGAAAGCTACAGGAAGTTTACAGCTATAGAATCGTCGAAAGAAAATAATTTTTTTTACATTTAATAGGCACATTCTATTCATTTATATTGCATTTTTTATATAAGGGAAAATAGTCTTAAATATAATTTCAAAAATAAAAGATACCTGGTATATTTGCATCAATTTTTTGTTGCTTATTAGCTATAGTTATTCAGAATAATGGGATTTTTAAAATTAGATACCATATTATGTTGTAGTTCATAAAGATTTGTTGAAAAAAATTATAACTTTCATCAACGTACCGGATTTTCTCATAAAATAAGAACTGATAATAATAAGCAATAGAATTTTTTTTTCATGACGCTCGTCCTATAATCTCAAGCCCAAAAAGGTATTACACAGTAAAACTATGTGTACTTATAGGGGACGAAAATCCCAGACATTTCAGTTGACAATGCATTTTTGAAATGAAGTCTTAGTGCAGTTATTGTTTGTTCATAGTAGATCGATGAATGTCGATTTTCGCACACGGATAATTGTTGGGTTAAAATTAAACATCACCCGAAAAGCTGTGTGTGTGTGGGGGGGGGGGGGTTTGCACCTGCATATCTTAAAGGAATCATTTCCAAACAAGTATCCTTAATTAAAGAGCTCGCCATCACAGTCCCTACTCAGAGTTCCCAGTGTGGATGGACACAGATGATCCAAGCCATATTGAGCGCACTCTTTTGAAGTAGTAGCGTCTAAATAATGGCAGTTTGCCTCAATCTTTGAGGGACTTTAAAAATAATAAAATATCATTAAAGAAAGATTTAAAGACTTTTTTCTTTCAATAGAGTTTATCACATCAAAGCGCTTTGAGCATGTTAGAATGTCATGGACACAAGCGCTATCAAATGATTCAATCAATCAACCAGAAATATGCCCCAATACGTTTTTGATGCAAACTACTAAGATAAGACATGCTGTTATTTTTTGAGAAACCCTGTATTATACATCAAACCAGGCGAGTGACAAATATATTACAGAAGACGTGATGCATAAAGCTTATAATGAGCCCAGGAATATAAAATGTTTGAATGTCGTAAAACCAGTGTTTTTTTAACAGCTCGCAAAGCAGGTGTTGTCAAGCGTGTCGTGAGAGTGTGTAGCAGCCCGCCATTCAACACTCAACATCGCCACGGGCATTAGTTCTTTAATTAAACACAAATATGTTTTAATCTTGTATATTCAACAAAACATAACTCTTGCTACAACATTACAAACAAGGATGTTTGTGTGTGTGTTTCGATCGAATTCTCTCCCACTCACCCCCTCCCGTCTTCTGTAATCCTTTTATCAACACCACTGCTCAGGAAATTGACCTAATTTCGCTATTAAAATCAATGGTTAATTTTCTCATCTGTCGTCAGTAACCATAACCACGGAACACTGCTCCCCGAGTATCTGTGATGATCACCTCATATTGGCATTTTTAAGATATCGCCAAGAACAACTGATCACCTCATATTTGAATTCTTACAGTATATCAAAGAAGAAATGCAACAAATTCTTCTTGCTCGATATGTTCACGTGTCATTCAATTCAGAGGGTCAAAAAGTTGTCTGAAGTGCAGATGTCATTGAAACGTGGTGTCTCCTTTTACTTATATGAAACAGCTCTGGTCACAAATGACAAGCTATTAACATAAGGAAAATGGCAGACGATAGGAAATAACAGATTAGGGATGAAGTAGCGGAATTAAATTTTGGGGAATGGCAGACTTCGGATGACATGACATACTGGGGATGACATGACAGACTGGAAATGACATGACAGACTGGGGAGTAAATGTCCGACTGGGGAGGAATTCGCAGAATCAGAAGCACCGACATACTCGGGATGACATGACAGATTGGTGAGAAAATTGACAAACTGGCAATGGCATTTTGTAAAACATGAGAATATGTTGAAGCAAGTGTTTGAACTTTCGTATCTGCTGATGTGTACACAGTTAAGTTCAGTTGAGGATATTGTTCATCTTAATGCGAGTGTGCGTTAATGTTCAGTGAATGTTAAGCTCTTCAAATATCACACACACATTTTAAATTATGATTTTTATACATTTCTGGGCTGTCATTTAAAAATATTTAAAAGAAAAAAAAATAGATATGCAAATTTAAAAAATAGACATGCAAATTAAAAAAATAGACATGCAAATTAAAAAAATAGATATGCAAATTTAAAAAATAGACATGCAAATTAAAAAAATAGATATGCAAATTAAAAAAATAGATATGCAAATTTAAAAAATAGACATGCAAATTAAAAAAATAGACATGCAAATTAAAAAAATAGATATGCAAATTAAAAAAATAGATATGCAAATTAAAAAAATAGATATGCAAATTTAAAAAATAGATATGCAAATTAAAAGGCCAAAGCAATTAGTAATCGTTTCCTGACCAGGGGCACACAACTCCCATAGTTTCTGATTCAGTTATCTATAATTTAAAAACCTGTTCGTGGTGATATGCATAGTACTACTAAAGTAGTTAGGAGGTTGTGAAAGGGGTGGTCTGCCCCGGGCTACAGTTTTTAAATATATATATATATATGGAAGGGCTTGCATTTTCGGAAAACTGCATTTTTATTCGTTGGGGTCTCAAACTATATTTTAAACAATAAATATACGTGGTCAGAAAATCTATTTCAATGATCTCTAAGGACATTAAAACTTATCGTAATTGAAATGTGTTAGAAACAGTCGCACTGTCTCGGTTTATTCGCTTTAAATTATGAACATTTTAAACGTAAACAGGTAGGCTTTTAAGTAAGTCATTATGTAGACATGTAGCCATGTAAGGGATTATAAAATACGTGGCCATTTAGCCTTGTATTGGATTAGGCAATGCGTAAACAGGACAGCAGTATAGATAATTAAGGAAGAGTTAGGAAAGACTTGACCAGGTTTCAATGAATGCGTTAAGTCTACGGGCAAATAACATTGTTGTCTACGGGCAGTTCAACGTTGTTGCCCACGGGCAATTCAACGTTGTTAAGTCTACGGGCAATTCAACGTTGTTAAGTCTATCGGCAATTAAACGTTACTGTCTACGGGCAATCCAACGTTGTTGTCTAAGGGCAATTTAAGTATGTTATGGCTAAGGGCAATTCAACGTTTTTATGTCTACTGGCAAATCAATGTTGTTATGTCTACGGGCAATTAGACGTTTTAATGTCTACGGGCAATTCAACGTTGCAGTCTACGCGCAATTCATTGTTGTTGTCTACGGGCAATTCAACGTTGTTATGTCTATGGGCAATCCAACACTATACATTCTACGGTAATTTCAACGTTGTACAGTTTGCGGAAAATTTCAACACTGTTTATTGTGCGGGTAATTCAACGCTGTCAACTGAAGTCAGTGGGAGACCACTCCAAGAGACGAATCGAACTGTACCTCAGTCTTCCGGTGACTGGATCTGGCGTCACGGTCGGACCGTACTGAACTAATTGGATAACAAATGTACCGGAAATACCAGCTGCATTATGATTGGAATGAATTAATGGATAAGGTGGTCGTGATAAACTAGTAAAAAGTTATGGTCGTGATGATCTATTGAATGTTATGTTTGTAACGAATCAGTGAATGTTATGTTTGTAACGAATCAGTGAATGTTATGTTTGTAACGAATCAGTGAATGTTATGTTTGTAACGAATCAGTGAATGTTATGTTTGTAACGAATCAGTGAATGTTATGTTTGTAACGAATCAGTGAATGTTATGTTTGTAACGAATCAGTGAATGTTATGTTTGTAACGAATCAGTGAATGTTATGTTTGTAACGAATCAGTGAATGTTATGGTTGTAACGAATCAGTGAATGTTATGTTTGTAACGAATCAGTGAATGTTATGTTTGTAACGAATCAGTGAATGTTATTTTTGTAACGAAATCAGTGAATGTTATGTTTGTAACGAGTCAGTGAATGTTATGTTTGTAACGAACTAGTAAATGTTATGATCATGTGAGCTGTTGTATGCTATGGGCGTGATGAACTGGGGAATGTTATGGTCGTGATGAATGTAATGCACTGAGGTTGTAGGGCATTATGTGTGTAGCAAGATGTTAAATGTAGCGTCTAAAAGTGTATACTTTATTTTTAGTTTAGCTTATAGAACTAAGTATAGACTTTCATCTTATACTAGTTCAGGGTAATATTGTACTTTTAAGATTAGATAAGATACGATACTTTTTTTAATTGATCCAAATAAACGGAAATTAGTTGTTTTTTTTTTCATTCATCGTAAATTTTTTTTGGCAGCTTTGAAAATCCTTTTTGGAATTTTCCGTTGTACACTAAAATTAGTCTTTAGAAAGTCTTTCGTTTAATAATCGTCCGGTAAAAATAACTGTTAAGTCATTGATTATGAGTTGTAATTATGAATAGATTCTTGGCTTGTTGTTTGAACGGAGTTCTCGTTTTTGTCTACAACTTTAAAATGAAGCGTGGATTAATACAAGATTTACCAAACAATATTAGCTAGGATTTGAAAAAAAAACAACGTGCTTTAGAGACGTTGTAGGTTGTATTTGCCTAGAGACGTTGTAGGTTGTATTTGCCTAGAGACGTTGTAGGTTGTATTTGCCTAGAGACGTTGTAGGTTGTATTTGCCTGGGAACAAAGGAAGCTTTGAGGGTCCCATGGGCTCTACATTGCTTTAATAGCCGGGCAATTAGAAATTATTTTTAAAAGCTATAAAAGGGATATTTATTTATATTTAAAGAAATGAGCTTCGTAACATTTTTATGTCGCAGAAATCTTTATCATTTTTTAAAACAAGATCTATGCATCCTATTAAAAAAATTACGCCCCGTTGTTGACGCACATGAAGCGGAATTTCTGAAAGTAGTAAAACACATATTCCTTTATCTTTGAAAAAGAATCTGAATTGAAAAAAAAATTAACAAATTTAAATCATATATACTAACCCTAATTCATAAAACAATATTTTCACCCCCTGTGGGTCGGGTTGGGTTTGACCCGGGGGGGGGGGGGAGTGTATAAAAAATCCTTTCTTTACGTGTTCCTGGGTCCGTCAACATTCTATGACTAATCCACTGTCATGCTTCTATAAACAGACAACCGTCACTACTCTATTAAGATACAACTGTCATCATTAAATGAAAAGACAAATGTCATTATTTTTGAACAGACAACAAACTGTCTCTTACAATCATATCTCAATCATTAGATATGTACGTGAAGTAAAGAACAAATGATGCCAGCCGCCATTGTCCAGATACTGATTTAGTATTCTTCAATTCTTAGATATAATTCTAATAAACCAGATCATATACGTTCTATGATATTTTAATAGCTTCTTCTATATTTCCCATCCAAGAAATGAAAACAAGATATTTAGTGTGTATCTCCCTTGTGTTGATAGTTTGGTTTCATCCACAAGGGCTTAATTAGGTCCAATCTCTTACGTCACGTTACGCCAGACTGTAAACGAGTACTTAGAGTGAAGACCTGGTGCCAGCAATTATTGTCAGGAACTGAGCAGAAGGCGAGCTCCCCACGGCCCTCTACACAGCCTCAGCTATGTGGGCCAGACCTTCGTTAACGAGCAGTGATGAGCAGGAAGTGGTCAAAGTTGGACAATGGGGAATCAATGAAAGACCTTGGGCATAGTTGTAGACACATGGTGGGGGGGGGTGTTTGAGAGGGGTTTAGGGTGTTTATAGTCAAGTTTTAACTGTTTTATTTTTAATACAAACAACTTTATAAAACAATTTAAAACTCAAGTTTTGTGTTTACAAGTCAGCAGAGTTTCATGCATGTGGTCAACGTCAGACCCTAGGGCTTCAGAGTATCATGCATGAGGTCAATGTCAGACCCTAGGGCTTCAGAGTATCATGCATGAGATCAACGTTAGACCCTAGGGCTTCAGAGTATCATGCATGAGGTCAACGTCAGACCCTAGGGCTTCAGAGTATCATGCATGAGGTCAACGTCAGACCCTAGGGCTTCAGAGTATCATGCATGAGGTCAACGTCAGACCCTATGGCTTCAGAGTATCATGCATGATGTCAACGTCAGACCCAAGTCTTCAGAGTATCATGCATGAGGTCAACGTCAGACCCTAGGGCTTCAGAGCATTATGCATGAGGTCAACGTCAGGCCCTAGGGCTTCAGAGTATCATGCATGAGGTCAACGTCAGACCCAAGTCTTTAGAGTATCATGCATGAGGTCAACGTCAGACCCTAGGGCTTTAGAGGTCATGCATGAGGTCAACGTTAGACCTTTGGGCTGGAGTAACAAACTGTCATCCAATAGTCTTCAACTCTAACGAAATCTAAGAATAAGAAAACATAGCTGTAATAATATTATATTGATATCAAGTTGCTCTCGGCCTTGAGGAGAGCGCACTTCTTGTTCTGTTTGTCACTGGAAAGAATCTTTCTTAAATGCAGTAAGCGGTATCGTACACATTTTGCATCGATACCATTTGGTGAGTAGCTCGTATCCATCAAATATGGTCATGCTGTATCGTAAAATATAAGAATAATGTGATTAAAACGATATGTCATCAGATATTTGTTTATTTGTTTAAGGAGGAACTAAATTATTTTTTTTTCTGGCACACGTCCGTCACACTGTCACGATGGTGTCAGGACGTCACACTGTCACCATGGTGTCAGGACGTCACACTGTCACGATGGTGTCAGGACGTCACACTGTCACAATGGTGTCAGGACGTCACACTGTCACGATGGTGTCAGGACGTCACACTGTCACGATGGTGTCAGGACGTCACACTGTCACGATGGTGTCAGGACGTCACATTGTCACGATGGTGTCAGGACGTCACACTGTCACGATGGTGTCAGGACGTCACACTGTCACGATGGTGTCAGGACGTCACATTGTCACGATGGTGTCAGGACGTCACACTGTCACGATGGTGTCAGGACGTCACATTGTCACGATGGTGTCAGGACGTCACACTGTCACGATGGTGTCAGGACGTCACATTGTCACGATGGTGTCAGGACGTCACACTGTCACCATGGTGTCAGGATGAAAACACAACGCCTGGGATTTTTCTTTACGAGTATAAGTTGGTTCCCTATACAACGAATGGGCCCTCTCTACGAACCTGGATAACCCAAGGGAACACCATATGTGGATGATACAGCTTGCCACCAGTTGATTGCCGTGTTCTGTTATTTTGGACCATTGCAGACATGGAACCATGTTCTGTTATTGTGGGCCATTGCAGACATGGAACCATGTTCTGTTATTGTGGGCCATTGTAACATCTTCTGCTGATTTGGTCCATTGGGGCATCTTCTGTTGATTGTGTTCATTGTGACATCTTCTACTGATGTGGTCCATTGTGACATCTTGTGCTGATGTGGTCCATTGTGACATCTTGTGCTGTGGTCCATTGTGACATCTGCTGCTGATGTGGTCCATTGTAACATCTTCTGCTAATGTGGTCAATTGTGACTTCTTCTGCTGATGTGGTCCATTGTGACATCTTCTGCTGATATGGTCCATTATGACATATTCTGCTGGTGTGGTCCATTGTGACATCTTGTGCTGGTGTGGCCCATGGTGACATCTTCTGTTGATGGGGTCCAACAATCTTAAACTCACGTTTTCTATTACATAAAATTTTTTGTTTTCCATTTCCCATCTTGTTCTAACCATCTTGAAATCGATTACCCATTCCTCCACTCTGATGAATACCTGTCCACGTCTGCTGCTCTTAAGGGGCTACAACAAAACTAGCCCGCCCCCTGTTTGTGACGCCAACTGTTGAGTTTGTAAACAGTTAACTCGAATCGTTACAAATTGTGATTTTACGTTTCTTTAGGCAACAGACAGGGCCGTAACTCAGTTACAAGTCATGCGGGGGGGGGGGGGTTTCTTTCCCCCTCCCCAACGCTTACTAAAATACAATTATTTTCTTTATAAAACGCAGACTTATACATTTAAAAGACTACCATTTGGCTAACTCCATGTACTTGATTCTTACCATTCATTTTAAAACCACCCGCTTTAATTTATAGTCATTTTAAATTGCCAGCGTTGAAAATAGTCTAGCCTTTCAACCAAACAAGGGGAGAATAACAAATAAGGGGAGCATACCAAACAAGGGGAGCATATCAAACAAGGGGAGCATACCAAACAATGGGAGCATACCAAACAAGGGGAGCATACCGTGATATTTCTCTTGTCTTGTGCAATAATGGCGGAAGAACCAACACGTGTTTTTTTTTACTTAAAAAAAAAAAAATTCTTCCTATGCACGGTTTAGGCATGATTGATGCAATGATGCGTTAAAGTATCCAAAACTCAATGGAACCTGCTCAAAAAAGTGGATAATAATAAATATGGACGGATTTAGGTGGATGTGAGCTCAAATAGCGTTGGCAATCTTAGGTAGAACAATAATGAAATGTCCCTCCATTGGAGTTTGTACGCTTTTCAAGAACCATGATAGCATGTCATCTCGTGTGGATCCTTTTCACTTGCCCAGCTATTGCCCCAAGCAGAACAGTAGCTTCCTGAAGTGTTTATACACAGTGATATAAAATCTTTTGGCAACCTTTGGCACAGAGATTGTCATCATTTTACTCTAGTACTACTAGTAGTCTAACTGCCGTTATCTCAAACAATAAAATCCATCAGAAAAAGTTGTCTTAATGACTTAAGTGCAGGACAGTGGTTCCCAAACTTTCAGGTGAGGGGCATAAGGCAGGATGTACAATGCATCAAGGACTCCAGTCTATTTTATTTAATGGATGTCCGAGTCTTCATGACAGACCACGACTACGAGGTCTAGGAGACAGACCACAACTCTGAGGTCTCGGGGACAGACCACAACTTTGAGGTTTCGGGGATTAGTATAACAGACATATACTTAAACATAAGTCTCCCCAATTTTAGAACCTCTGCTCTACTACTTTGTATTCCTTAACATTAATGGTAAACGTATCACAGGGTCTCAAAAGTATGAATCTCCTGCAGTTAGCCACATGATCAAATATTCTCTTTCTTTCAATGATGTCAACTAATTGACTGTGCGCACCGCTGGTGGGACATTTGTGTGTGTGAGGGGAAGACATGCGTGTGTGAGGGTGAGTGGAGGTGAGTGCAAGATGTGTGGAAACAGAGTGAGGGGAGTACAATTTACATGACTACTTCAAAGTGTCGAGCAGTTTATGACGGCAGTGATGACTTCCATGAATTTGTCGTCAGGGTAGGCCACTCAAATAGATATGACGAAAAGATATTTAAAATCTCAAGAATTATCTACTGACAAGCAGAATTATTAACCGACACATACTTTTTAAACACAATAAAAACTTAAATATATAGAACTAAAAATTAAAAATAGCCTTATATTTTTTTTTAAAGAACGCGTAATGGTGGGCTTATAGCAGCATTTTTCCCTGAGTGACTGAAATCATCTACTATTAAAATCATTCAATATTCTTGAAATCCACGAATATATGAAATGTAATTCATTAATTATGATAACTGTAAATTCTAAGAGTTTTTAGTTCATTATGGCCGCTATCATCAGTGTTAGTGTCAGTGTTACTGTCAGTGATAGTGTTACTGTCAGTGACAGTGATACAACAACGTGATGTGTGGTTGGGCTACAGCAGGACGATTATGAAGCTTGACATGAAGACATGTTTAGGCACCATTGCTCAAAAGAATTGAATCACTGACTATGTCAAAATTCTTTTTTGACGTCTGCCAAATTTGTTGAAACTTGATTTTGAAACTTGATTTTAAAATTCGATTTCGAAACTTGATTTGGAAACTTAATTTTAAACTCCGTGGTGTTGATACAAATGAAAATATATTCTCTGGATTAGCGTCAACATCGTAACCCAGCACTAGCCACACTGCAGGAGGTACACAGTTGAGTTTGTCCTACACTGAACACAATTACCACTGCATTTGATCCATAGACATGACTAGAGTGTCACCAAGACTTAACATTCCTAGAACCATTTGATCCATACTAGGCGGCTTATTTCATTTCAAAGCTCGGCAAGAGGCAGCTGAATTCATCCATCATATTAAATACAACCATCGTGACAATATCAAGGTGTCCATTGTGACAGTATCAAGGTTAACATACATTCATTGTGACAATACCAAGGTATACATATATCAATTGTGACAGTTTCAATATTAAAATGTATTCATGTAGGCTGCGCTGTTTGATTCATATGTCAACTGTTGCAATGTCTCCACCAAGTGCACAACACGTCACACAGCTTGTACATCTTTGTTGAGCAAAGTCTCTGTCTGGGCCATTAACGCTTCCCCCTATTCTATGTGACGATATAAAGGACGTAGCTATCATACTGCACATTTCGCTACTTAATATCCCAACTCTATCTGACGCCATAAAGGACGTAGCTATCATACTGCACATTTCGCTACTTAAAATCCCAACTCTATGTGACTCTATAAAGGACGTAGCTATCATAAAATCCGTAAATAACACCCCATCCCCTACTCTCTCAGGAGTGAAAATTGAGTTTTCTCAAACAGTGCAAAACCTGGGTGTCTACTTAGACAGAACACTATGGGAAATCACATTAACATGAATTGTAAGGCGATTTTTCTAGAGTTGCGCAGAGTTAGTCATATCAGACCTTTCTTAACATTTGATGCATCAAATAGGTTGATGTCTGCATTTGTCTTATCACGCATAGACTACTGCAATGCTCTCATGGTGGGTCTTCCAGCTACTCTCCTGAATAAACTTAAAAAACACAGAATAATGCGGCTTGCATTGTTCTTTCTAAAAGCAAATTCGACCATGCTAAAACTCTTCTAAGAGAACTGCATTGGCTGCCGGTCCGTACTCGCATAGAGTACAAAATTGCAATTCTGTGCTACGGCTGCTTGCATGACCTGGAGCCGTCCTATCTCAAAGCGCTTATAACACCTTGTGTACCCACTAGACAACTCCGCTCATCCGATAGTGGCAAACTCTCTATACCGCGTGTTCGCCTTGAGACTTACGGAAGGCGCACTTTCGTATTTGCTGGCCCAACAATTTGGAACACCCTTCCTGACGCTCTCAGAGACAGCCAGACACTGGAGTCCTTCAAAACCGATTTGAAAACGCATCTATTTCGCAAACACCTTCTGGGGTGATGTTGTCTACCATCTTTTCCAGCTAGCTATTATCTCCTAGATGTATATTGGCTTGTGTTGTTTATGGTTGCAAGGTGATGTAATACTTTGAATGGGTATGCTCTTATGTAGTTTTGTATTGTTGCGTTTTGTATTTTAATGTGGTAAAATACAGGATGTTTTCATTTCTATTTTAATATGGTTTTAATTCGAGCCTTTGGGGATGAAGCGTGATTTTCAAATAAACTTTATTATTACTATTATTATTATTATACTGTGAGTTTCTTGACGTATTTCTCTGACAGTCAATATTTGTTTTTGCACCACCAGTTAAAAGCTTGGAAAAACCTATATGCAACGTACTGACCAGGATATGATCGATCAGCGCGAAAGAAAACGCAAAAGGACTACATTTTAAAAAAAAAGAAATTTATCGAAACCGTCTACTTTTATAGTATTTTTTAAACACTAATTGTTACACATTTTTTTCCACGAGAGAAACATTCAGTGTTATCATGATCTAATTTTAATGATTAGTTGGGAACCTTCATTTCTAAAAATATCCAAAAGATGATGTAATATTTCCACACAGCTATTTATTGTACGGCTTGCAACTAAGTTATTGTGTATGCGGACTTGACATCTTTATACAAACTCTCGGTGGGCTTAAAGTATATTAAAGAATTTTTTGTGAGTCACCCATGAGCAATTTGTTGAGGAACTGTAATATAGTGCATTTCCAGAAGCTTTCTCACTTACCCCCATCCCCCTTATCCACTGTTCATTTCGGGCACTGTAGAAACACTAAATCATTTTGTCCAAGTTGTGGGCGGGCCAATCCTCTCTACTCCCAAGTCTACGCAAAACAAGCCAATATCTGAGAGTGCGGTGGGGGGGGGGAGGGAGGGGGCCCTATGAATGACCAGTTGTCAGGGGAAAGTTATTGGTGGAACTAAAGCCAGCATGTAGACATTCATCACAGCAATAAAGGCGACCTACTCGCGCGAAACCGCTTTTGTTGCCAGAACGCCCGTGCTGGGGTGAGTGGGTTTGTCTGCTCGGTAGAGCGGCCTTGTGGAGTGGGGCAAATACGACAAGTGGTTTCCGAGATGGACAATGTGGAGGAAACAAAGTTTAAACAATAAAACATGAACATTTGAAACAACCAACCACAACTATTTCATAAGATTTTGAAGAGTTTCTAGTTTTTAAAGTTGTTTGGTTGTCTTCTCTCAATGATAGCGAAATATTTACGACGGCCTCGGGGTTTGCCAAAAAGCGTCGAGATAACAGATGATCGAGATAACCGAAAACTATTATGGCGGCAATATATTAACATGTGCTTGAAATTTCATTATGCACATGATGTGCGTTAATAAATGCAGGTACTTCAGTTAAAACGACACATAATAAATAAATTTAATATTATTTGGAGCGAATTTCAAATTACAAAAACAAAACCAGAATCAGCACTTTTAACTTGAGAACTTTTTGAGCTTCAAATTTTTAAAGTGCGAGTTCGTTTGGTATTTTCTACTATGGACGAAGCCTACTCATTTTGTGACCTCATTCTGCTGATCGTGTCTTGCGCAATGACTATATAGTTTATGGCTGCATCTATTGGTACCCGGGTACCAGAATTGAGAGCTTGGGGATTAAAAAACGATTAAAGATATTATTGCTAAGTTTGTAAGACCAAATGAGGTATCAAATGAAGGATAATTGAATGTACTATACGTTTGTAATCTTAATTCTTCAGTTTTCCTAAACTAAACTACCACAAATGGCATCCGAATAGCATTGAGCCTAATGGTACCCGGGTGCAAATGGCGGCGCTGCGTGTCCTCGTCCATTTTGACTAATGCTATTCGAATGTCATTTATAGTAGTTTATTTTAGTTAAAATGAAGAAAGGCGATTGGTCATGGTGATCGAGATAACCGAAGTTGAGTGGCACAATTTGGCCACCCTTTGTGCTCGAGATATTAGGTTTCGGCGACATAAAGGAATCGACATAACCGAGGAGAAGATGCTAAGACAAAGAGAGAATTTGGTGGTTCCACTTCAAAAATGTCGACATAACGGGGTTGGTGAGTTAACCGAGGTCGAGATAAGCGGGTTAGACTGTATTGTCATGCAGCAATGACCTCACTAACATCAATGTGCTCTCTTAAAGCAATGACCTCACCAACATGAATGTGCTGTCTTAAAGCAATGACCTCACCAACATGAATGTGCTCTCTTAAAGCAATGACCTCACCAACATGAATGTGCTCTCTTAAAGCAATGACCTCACCAACATGAATGTGCTGTCTTAAAGCAATGACCTCGCAAACATGTTTGTGCTGTCTTAAAGCAATGACCTCGCAAACACGAATGTGCTGTCTTAAAGCAATGACCTCGCATAGATCAATGTGCTGTCATGCAGCAATGACCTCGAAAACTCGACACAAACGTTAGCATTTTTGGACTGAAAGTACACGTTTTCTTGCAGGAAATATCTTCAAATCGGAACTTGAGTGGCCATCAACCTCGCCATATTTAAATGTGGAGATGGTTTTACTTCCGGTCCACATGACGAGTAAAATAGAACAGTTACGTAATGATTGGTGTCAGGATTAAACCAGCCTCGTCTCCAACCACCATTTACGATAGGAAGATGATTTTTAAAAAATGCCTTACTTCCGGTACAAAAACGAGGCAATGGCGTAGCTCAGTGGTTCTCAAATTTTTTCCGATTACCGCCCCCTTCGGTCCATGCACTCGTCCTGGCCGCGCGGCCCCCCCCCCCTTCTCGGTCTTACCACATTAAATATTTTAACAGAAACAGGACAACAGTTTCAAACAGTGGTTCTCAACGTTCCTAATGTCCCGACCCATTAATACAGTTCCACATGTTGTGGTTAGCCCCAATCATACTATTTTTTTTCGTTGCTACTTAATAAATATGCGTTTTCCGATGGTCATAGGCGACCTCTGTGTAAGGCTCGCTCGCCCCTAATTGGGTCCCGACCCGCAGGTTGAGAACCGCTAGTTTAAAAGATAATTTACGTTTGGCAATGAAATACTTAAATGTTTAAGTCTAACAGGAAGTCTAACATTTAGTAGAACGATTAATCCAAAAACAAACCAAATTTTCCACTTGTATTAATACAATAGCAAGACGATCACGTGATGCGTTTGCTTTCTGAACGTAGTCTTGTCATTTTGAAAGAGATTTACATATCTGACGACTTCACTGGTCAGTTTTTCTTAAACCAATGAATGTCCTTGGTAAAGTTATAGCAGCTTTCACGTACCTTGTATTTTGCAGAAATTCCTCTATTTTCTATGCTTTAAACAAAGTAGTCGGTCTGCACTATAGCCGCCAAAAACATGTAAGGAATAAATAATGGAGCTTCTTTACATCTAAAAATTTAAATTACTAACCACGTAACCACTCTTTACGTTGCAGAAGGTGATTCCGTAATGCACACCATTCCTTAGACTTTGGTTGTCACACAAAATCATTTTGGCTGAATAATCCCCACCTCCCCCTTCACAGGTACACCAATCAACGGTGCCATTTAATATTGTTTATTTTATTCTCAATTTAAATGTTAATTTCATTGTATTTCACAAATATTTCGAACACAAAAAAATGTCGAATGTGAGGTAGGAAGCATACAAAAAGTGTGTGTGACGTGTGAAGCTGAAAATATCAAGTGTGACGTGTGAAGCTGAAAATATCAAGTGTGACGTGTGAAGCTGAAAATATCAAGTGTGACGTGTGAAGCAGACAATAATGAGTGTGACGTGTGAAGCTGAAAATATCAAGTGTGACGTGTGAAGCTGAAAATATCAAGTGTGACGTGTGAAGCAGACAATAATGAGTGTGACGTGTGAAGCTGAAAATATCAAGTGTGACGTGTGAAGCTGAAAATATCAAGTGTGACGTGTGAAGCAGACAATAATGAGTGTGACGTGTGAAGCTGAAAATATCAAGTGTGACGTGGGAAGCAGACAATAATGAGTGTGACGCGTGAAGCAGACCATATCAAGTGTGACGTGGGAAGCAGACAATATTGAGTGTGACGTGTGAAGCAGACCATATCGAGTGTGACGGGTGAAGCAGACAATAACGAGTGTGCCGCGTGAAGCAGACAATAACGAGTGTGACGCGTGAAGCAGGCCATATCGAGTGTGAAGTGTGAAGCTGAAGATCTGCATCGTTCTCAACACAGAACGTCAAGAAAATTCAACCATTTTGATCGTCTGCTGAAATGTAATTCACTACATTAATGGCAGTGAGTAAGTTTTTGTTTAGTATGCAGATGTTCTCGATGAATAGCAAAATAGAAAAATATACGTGATAGGGCTTATTACACTGGGTCCGCGTATCTTGAAAAAATATCCGTTTGGTCCAAGGGTTAGGTAACAGGAGTTTAATGCTCATTTCAATAAAATATGCAACAAAATCTATAGCCCTGTATCGATTTAATTTCTCAATAGTCTCTAAACTTTCCAAAGCCTTTCAAAAGTGAGAGTTTGTATCAAAAATAACACACTGGTGGAACAGACAGTTGACGGATTTAGGAATAGAGATGACGTATAAAAATTCGTCACCAGAGGAGATGCTGTCGTTCAAAGATTTAAAAGATTACAAAGACTTACGACACAACAGTCGCAGTATTTAAAAAAATCTCAGTGTCTTCCAGTACCAGGCTACAGTAAAGACTCACAACTACACACAAGTCGGAAGTGAAAGGATGGCCCATGACCCAGTTCTGTGTGATGTGTAGTGCATGACCCAGTTCTGTGTGATGTGCAGCGCATGACCCAGTTTTGTGTAATGTGCAGCCCATGACCCAGTTCTGTATGGTGTGCAGACCCAGAACAAAGATGTGAAGAAACAGTAACATTTAAAAAAAAAAAAAAAAAATCCTTTTCTAAAGAAAAAGAAAATCAACCTATTTACCGGAGTTCAGACGTCACGCATGAAGCTTGCTGCGTTACAGCCTTTCTTCAAACAGCACATAAGACATGTGACATTGGGGAGGGGTGCGATTTGGAGAGGCAAGCAGGACATACTAGAAGGAAAGAACACATATATACGAGATATATGTCTTTAGATTTACCCCCTTCAACTCCACCCCCCCCCCCCCCCGAGCTGGTCCTTGGGGCCAAAATAATTATCGGCACGACTGTGATCAAATCTATTTTCACTCTGCTGTTCTGTATGGGGAATCATTATATGTCTATATTTGACAATTATTTAATGCTGACATCCAAACATACATATGCGTTTATAAGGATAAATTAGTTTTAAAAAAACACTTTTACAATTTAATTACAACAAACTCTAAAACTTCCCAAACCTTTAAGCGCCGCCCCCCACAATCTCAAGCTATCCCACAGCCCAGTGATAGGGATACCGCCCACTGTGAGAACCATTGAGGTTGACATTTTGTCTTTCGAAAAAAAATTGTGTGTGGGGGGGGGGGGGGGGGTTTGCGGTAAAGGCTTACAAGAGGAAATTTGGACTCAATGTTACGCCCCTGTTCGATAGTCTAAAGCTTAAGATAATCATAGCAAGAAATGGGGTGCGAAGAAGTCGTCTTCAGATTTACTTGTCATATATATCATTATTTTGAAGGCATCATGGACATCATTTGATACGATCCCCACGCCCTACGACCATTCCATGCCAGAAATGTTGTGTGAGTTGAAACTGACAATTGTTGTATTGAGTTGAAACTGACAATTGTTGTTTTGAGTTGAAACTGACAATTGTTGTATTGAGTTGAAACTGACAATTGTTGTATTGAGTTGAAAATGACAAATGTTGTATTGAGTTGAAACTGACAAATGTTGTTTTGAGTTGAAACTGACAAATGTTGTATTGAGTTGAAACTGACAAATGTTGTATTGAGTTGAAACTGACAAATGTTGTATTGAGTTGAAACTGACAAATTTTGTATTGAGTTGAAACTGACAAATGTTGTATTGAGTTGAAACTGACAAATGTTGTATTGAGTTGAAACTGACAAATGTTGTATTGAGTTGAAACTGACAAATTTTGTATTGAGTTGAAACTGACAATTGTTGTATTGAGTTGAAACTGACAAATGTTGTATTGAGTTGAAACTGACAAATATTGTATGGAGTTGAAACTGAGAAATGTTGTATTGAGTTGAAACTGACAAATGTTGTATTGAGTTGAAACTGACAATTGTTGTATTGAGTTGAAACTGACAAATGTTGTATTGAGTTGAAACTGACAAATGTTGTATGGAGTTGAAACTAACAAATGTTGTATGGAGTTGAAACTGACAAATGTTGTATTGAGTTGAAACTGACAAATGTTGTATGGAGTTGAAACGGACAAATGTTGTATTGAGTTGAAACTGACAAATGTTGTATGGTGTTGAAACTGTCAAATGTTGTATTGAGTTGAAACTGACAAATGTTATATTGAGTTGAAACTGACAATTGTTGTATTGAGTTGAAACTTACAAATGTTGTATTGAGTTGAAACTAACAAATGTTGTATGGAGTTGAAACTGACAAATGTTGTATTGAGTTGAAACTGACAAATGTTGTATGGAGTTGAAACGGACAAATGTTGTATTGAGTTGAAACTGACAAATGTTATATGGTGTTGAAACTGTCAAATGTTGTATTGAGTTGAAACTGACAAATGTTGTATTGAGTTGAAACTGACAATTGTTGTATTGAGTTGAAACTTACAAATGTTGTATTGAGTTGAAACTGACAAATATTGTATTGAGTTGAAACTGATAAATGTTGTATTGAGTTGAAATTGCGAAATCTTGTATTCTGTTGAAACGGCCAGTTTTGCTTTTGGTTAAATTTCCGATCTTGCTTATGGTTAAAATGTCCGTTCTTGAATACAGTTCAAATATCCGATATGCCTACCGTTGTAACTACCAACCATTACTAAGGTTCAAATTTCCGGTCTTTTCTAAAATTTAAAAAAAAATGTTGAAAATGACAATACATAAACTATTAATAATGATTACCTACGGAGGAAAGGAAGCCAAAAATCTGGCAAAAGGTTAAAACATTTAGGGCTCACAGTTGGAGAGACGGCCCAAAGAACTCTAATGGATTGATTAAAAGCTTGCGTTCATTTGAACATTTCAACACGTGATGAGGACATCAGTGACACACAATATTGGACTTATTTATAATTGCATCTCTGCAGGACTTGAGAGGTTCAGATTTAAAAAAAAAAGAAAGAGATTCGCCCAGACTTTTTTTTACGCAAATACTTAGTTATGGCCATTAGAATATCGAAGATGAATGAGATTTGTGAAAGGGAAGCTTCCAGAATGGACTTGCATTTACAGTTGATAATATTTTTTAAAGCGTTCAACACAAACAATTACGTTTGAATGCGTTATTTTTTTTTTAAATTTAAATTTTAAAATGAAGTCTTAACTTTTCTCATGATTTTTTTAAAAGAACATTCTATGATAACCAAACAGATGAGTTTGTTTCTACTAATGTAGACGAATGTGGAGAGAGTTAATACATGCGTCTGTGTAAGCAATGTCACGAACTCTTGGACACACGGGCTAGAGATGATAAATAAGAAGATATTGATATTGTTAAAATTGATAAGCTAGTTCTCCTAAAAATTGATTCAACTCCATAAACTGTGTGGGGGGGGGGGGGGGTAACAAACTATCGATGAGATGATTTCACAGTTGCTTCTGTTAGCTTGGGAAATCTTGTATGTATCTAAATAGGTAGATCATAGGCTTGGGAAATCTTGTATGTATCTAAATAGGTAGATCATATGCTTGGGAAATCTTGTATGTATCTAAATAGGTAGATCATAGGCTTGGGAAATCTTGTATGTATCTAAATAGGTAGATCATAGGCTTGGGAAATCTTGAATGTATCTAAATAGGTAGATCATAGGCTTGGGAAATTCTTGGAGTAGGAACGATTGCTGACATTGAGTTTGAGCAAACCTATGGAATATGTAACATCTCCCCCCCCCCCCAAATCAACATATCGAGAAGTTATTATGTAATACATGAAGTGTATCTTGAAAATGTGAAATATGGGGCGGCCCTAGAGTTATCCGCCCATGGCTTGAGATAAGAAAAGAACATAAATATCGCACTTTCATTTCAAGGAGTTAACCAGGGGGGGGGGGGGGGGAGAGGGTGAAACTAAGAAGGTTTGTCCATGATGTCATACTTATTTCAAAGATGTCATATTTATGGCAAAAAAGCTTAGGTTTGATAAAGCTTAGGTGTGTCAAGATTTGATAAAGCTTAGGTGTGTCAAGATTTGATAAAGCTTAGGTGTGTCAAGATTTGATAAAGCTTAGGTTTGTCAAGATTAGATAAAGCTTAGGTTTGACAAGATTTGATAAAGCTTAGTTTTGTCAAGATTTGATAAAGCTTAGATTTGTCAAGATTTGATAAAGCTTAGGTTTGTCAGATTCATTTTAAAGTTAAAATATAAAATTAACATTCCGCTCAGTTTTCAAAATTTTCTTTTACGTTTGAAAAACTTTCGCGAACACATCAATACCGTTAGTTAATAAATAATTTAGTTCTAAATTGGCTGCACAATTTGAAGATGGAAGTCCTCACACTTCATTGTTTCGCGTGGTCGATTTTTTTCATGGTAGCATATGCTCAATCCATTGGTCCTGAGGATCTGGCTTAATCGAACCTTAGAGATGTATGGACAATACATCCATATATTGAACATTATTGTTCAAGATATACAAGTTCAAGAGTTAGACAAGTTCCAAAACAGTTAATTGTGTTATTTATTGAATCAATTTTAGCACGATTTTCTGGTAGCCGAGGCATCTACGTTGATATTAAGTGGTTATACTGCCATCAAATAAAATTATTGCTGGGTGCTTATAAAGCAAAAGTATTACTGGTAGCCATCAAACAAAAGTATTACTGGTTGCCATCAAACAAAAGTATTGTTGGGTGCCATCAAACAAAAGAATTGCTGGGTGTCATCAATCAAAAGTATTGCTAGGTGCCATCCAAAAAACATTATTGCTGGGTGCCATCAAACAAAATTATTGCTGGGTGCCATCAAACAAAAGTATTGCTGGGTCGCATCAAACAAAAGTATTGCTTATTGAAGTAAAGCACAAGTACCAGAAAACATAATTAAAAAAAAAAAAAAACAAATTAAACTCTATAAAGTAAGAATTTAAACCGTATACGTTTACACGGGGGAATTTGTGCGTTATTAGCGTTTAAATTACGTTTTCTGTCTCACTAAGACGCCGTCTGAAACTTTTTGGAGAAGATGAATTTTCCCCGCTGTCACAAACTGTCACATATAAACACGGCGGTGTCCCGCTGTCATGAACTCCCACATATAGACACGACGGTGTCCCTCTGTCATAAACTGTCACATTTAAACACGACGGTGTCCGGCTGTCATGAACTGTCACATATAAACACGACGGTGTCCGGCTGTCATGAACTGCCACATATAAACACGACGGTGTCCGGCTGTCATGAACTGCCACATATAAACACGACGGTGTCCGGCTGTCATGAACTGCCACATATAAACACGACAGTGTCCGGCTGTCATGAACTGTCACATATAAACACGACAGTGTCACAATATATTTCAATGAACCAGTTCATTATTTACTTGATGTGAACTTTGAACTTATTGTGTTTCCTAGTGACACAGTCGTGTCTCAATGACGGGATTCTCCAAACATGAGGTGTCATTTGTTTTTATTCAAATACTAAACATAGAATAAGTCAAAACTACGTCATTTCAGGAATCATTTGACTACGTCCACATGTTCTGTCCTTGTATTTATTCAGGAATCATTTGACTACGTCTAAATCTTCTGTCTTTGTGTTCATTTGACCAGCGGGGTTATTGATCTTGAAAAATGCCGCCACCACCTTAAAAAAAATTGTCTCCCCTTTTCAAAGCTCCTAGAAATTTATTTTAGTCTGACTGGAGTCACTGTGGAGCCGGTCTTGTCTATGCATCCCCAGGCGCTACAATCAGACGAGCGTCATTATTGTCTTAGTAAAGACCTCAATTATTGAATTAGACGATAACATCGCATGTACTTCACAGAGAAAACGGGTGCTGCGTATTTTTAATGGTCAGCCCAGAGAGACACTTAGAAAGGGACTGCATTTCAGACACCTCCACAGGTGCCCCTTTTGCTCTCCACGACCTTGTATTTTAAACTCTACTATCATGACTGATCCCCACTCTGACCAATAGACGAAGCTGCTGGGTGCCGTCCATGGCTTGATCCGTAAATAGTTATGGAATGGTTGGAGTGAACACACATTTGTTTTGTTTCAGTTAATTAATGTATGTTAATATTTAAGGTCATGATTATGTTTGTTAAATTGTATGTACAGCGTGGTGACCACGCTATAGAAAACTACAAATAATAATAATAATATCAGATGTCAAGAAACCGAGTAGCACTAAAATTTGATTGCTTGTTTGATTTTGTGCCACCTTATGTTAAACAATTATATGGGACCGTTGTTAAACCTGCAGACTAATTGATCTTTTCACCACATGGTGTCAGTTTTATAAAAAAAGTATTAGATCCCTTGGACTGGCCTAGAACAACTTTGAGCTTTAATATCATTTGAACATCTAGGAAATTGGAATGGGCCAAATATAGGTAACAGGACACCATTAATGCTCTATTTTAATTAAACCGACTTCATAATTCCACCCTTACAGACTTAATCCCACCATTACAGTCTTTATAATCCCACCGATACAGAACGGTGGTAGATGGAAATAGTCAACATGGATGCAGTCTTCCTTTAATAGAAACACTCGGATGGGATAACGACAGTAGTAAAGTACAGCAATTCCATTCTACGTCTGCCTGGTCCACATTGGAATGACCAACATGGCGCCGAAATCAACTTCTGGTTGAGGGAGGATGAGTGATGACAGAGAATTAGTTCCGGGTCAGCAGACGAGAGACGGAGAAGAAGTTCCGGGTCACGGGGACCATGCGTAATGATGATTCGGACCTAGTAGGGGAGGTTATCAATATAGGATTAACCAGACCTTCGGTTGTGTTATCTTCTCTTGTGCGCTGTGCCCTGCGGTGGTTGGCTATGACGTAATTTTTGTGTTTTCCTTTTGGTGTCACAAAAGTTCCAGAAATCTATCCAATCGTTCAAATTTTTAAAGAATAGTCGCTTCTAAAGTTAGTTTTATTATTAGGATTTCAAGATTAAGAGTACAAAGCTTATAATAGTGTTTATATAAGGAATGGTTCTCAACCTGTCTGAACGGGTGTCATAAGAATAAAGAAATTCTCAACAACTGCATAATAGCTATATTTTTTTTTTCAATCTTTGTCTCACATTACTATAAGTAATAATTATCACTTTTTGAAGATAAAGGTTTAGCCAAGAGTAAAATAATTTAAAATATAAACTAGTACAAGGACAAACTGAAATAAAGGTCATATGAAATGTTTCCGCTCATCAGCTTAAACATACACGAGCAACTGAAACATATCCACAGAACTCATCAAACATATAAACAAACCTCACCAAACTTCCACATACCTCACAAACATTATCTACAAACCTCCTCAAATATCTTCACAGACCTCACCAAACAAATCCACAGACGTCCGCAAACCTATCCACCAACCTCCACAAACACTGACCACCCGTTAGCAAGGCCATATGAAATAGTTCCACATCTGCAGTCATACGTGTCCTCCAATCCGTGCAACCGGTGTTAAAATGAATCAGCCTAAGCCATTCACTGACGGCTCTCTATCTCAGCTTCCTATCTACATGGCTGCCATTCACTAACGGCTCTCTATCTCAGCTTCCTATCTACATGGCTGCCATTCATACGTGTCCTTCAATCCTCAGCTTTTCACTAATGGCTCTCTATCTCAGCTCCCTATCTACATGGCTGCCATTCACTAACGGCTCTCTATCTCAGCTTCCTATCTACATGGCTGTCATTCATACGTGTCCTTCAATCCTCAGCTTTTCACTAATGGCTCTCTATCTCAGCTCCCTATCTACATGGCTGCCATTCAATGACGGCTCTTTCAGAGCTTTCTATCAACATGTCTACCATTCACTGACAGCTCTCTCTCAGCTGCCTATCTACATGGCTGCCATTCACTGACGGCTCTCTCTCAGCTTCCTATCTACATGGCTGCCATTCACTGACGGCTCTCTCTCAGCTTCCTATCTACATGGCTGCCATTCAATGACTGCTCTCTCTCAGCTTCCTATCTACATGGCTGCCATTCACTGACGGCTCTCTCTCAGCTTCCTATCTACATGGCTGCCATTCAATGACAGCTCTCTCTCAGCTTCCTATCTACATGGCTGCCATTCAATGACTGCTCTCTCTCAGCTTCCTATCTACATGGCTGCCATTCACTGACGGCTCTCTCTCTCAGCTTCCTATCTACATGGCTGCCATTCAATGACGGCTCTCTCTCAGCTTCCTATCTACATGGCTGCCATTCAATGACGGCTCTCTCTCAGCTCCCTATCTTAGTGGCTGCCATTAACTGACGGCTCTCTCTCTCAGCTTCCTATCTACATGGCTGCCATTCACTGACGGCTCTCTCTCTCAGCTTCCTATCTACATGGCTGCCATTCAATGACGGCTCTCTCTCAGCTTCCTATCTACATGGCTGCCATTCACTGACGGCTCTCTCTCTCAGCTTCCTATCTACATGGCTGCCATTCACTGACGGCTCTCTCTCTCAGCTTCCTATCTACATGGCTGCCATTCAATGACGGCTCTCTCTCAGCTTCCTATCTACATGGCTGCCATTCAATGACGGCTCTCTCTCAGCTCCCTATCTTAGTGGCTGCCATTCACTGACGGCTCTCTCTCAGCTTCCTATCTACATGGCTGCCATTCACTGACGGCTCTCTCTCAGCTTCCTATCTTCATGGCTGCCATTCAATGACGGCTCTCTCTCAGCTCCCTATCTTAGTGGCTGCCATTCACTGACGGCTCTCTCTCAGCTGCCTATTAACATGGCTGCCATTCACTGACGGCTCTCTCTCAGCTCCCTATCTTAGTGGCTGCCATTCACTGACGGCTCTCTCTCAGCTCCCTATCTACATGGCTGCCATTCACTGACGGCTCTCTCTCAGCTTCATATCTTCATGGCTGCCATTCAATGACGGCTCTCTCTCAGCTCCCTATCTACATGGCTGCCATTCACTGACGGCTCTCTCTCAGCTCCCTATCTACATGGCTGCCATTCAATGACTGCTCTCTCTCAGCTGCCTATTAACATGGCTGCCATTCACTGACGGCTCTCTCTCAGCTCCCTATCTACATGGCTGCCATTCAATGACGGCTCTCTCTCAGCTTCCTATCTACATGGCTGCCATTCACTGACGGCTCTCTCTCAGCTGCCTATCTACATGGCTGCCATTCACTGACGGCTCTCTCTCTCAGCTTCCTATCTACATGGCTGCCATTCAATGACGGCTCTCTCTCAGCTCCCTATCTTAGTGGCTGCCATTCACTGACGGCTCTCTCTCAGCTTCCTATCTACATGGCTGCCATTCACTGACGGCTCTCTCTCAGCTTCCTATCTACATGGCTGCCATTCACTGACGGCTCTCTCTCAGCTTTCTATCTACATGGCTGCCATTCACTGACGGCTCTCTCTCAGCTTCCTATCTACATGGCTGCCATTCAATGACGGCTCTCTCTCAGCTCCCTATCTACATGGCTGCCATTCAATGACGGCTCTCTCTCACAGCTCCCTATCTTCATGGCTGCCATTCACTGACGGCTCTGTCTCAGCTCCCTATCTTCATGGCTGCCATTCACTGACGGCTCTCTCTCAGCTTCCTATCTACATAGCTGCCATTCACTGACGTCTCTCTCTCAGCTTCCCATTTACACGGCCTTGAACAAAAACAAAACTTAACTTAGCAAAACAAGTTCAGTTTTGTAGTTAAAGTGTTTCTGCTTCCTGTATGTTTTCTTAGCGTCAGTCAGTTGACATGACAAAGGAGACCAGGTCAACACAAATGACTACACAATATCAATACAAAACCATTTGTAAGTGCCGCATGGCGTCTCCACTGTCCAGAACGATTTGTTCCTTGTTGGACGTCACATGGTTCGCTATATAAATGTCCAACAATGAAGTTTCTAATGGATTCAAAAAAACGTTTGGAAGTCATGTAGCGTTCTTTCCGTTGCAAAATAAATTAGTTTTTAAAATGACATTAGAAGTAAAGCATAAATAAAGCCGCATGCAGCTGCATTGTCCCCATCTAATTGTTTGCATAAATATATTACATACGTACAAAACAAATACATCTACATAAGTAAATGCATACTGACATACATACATAGTATGCAAATCTGGGTAATTTATGGTATCCACACGTTACAGGTGAGGTGGATTTGTCGTTTTGATTTTTAAAGATATATATTTATAAATCATATAACGTTTTAAAAAATTGATTTTCGAGATGGAATATTCTTAACGATTACTCTATAATTTGAAGCTTTTGTCTTTAGCAACCGTATGCTCTAGCATCTTGTCTTTGAAACTGTAACAGATGTTGTGGTATATTGCCTTTAATAATAAAAGTTGGATCACTTGATATTTCGTTACTAACAATCACCTGTGTGGTTCTGATAACATTACCTTAAGATGAACATTCACCTGTGTGGTTCTGATAACATTACCTTAAGATAAACATTCACCTGTGTGGTTCTGATAACATTACCTTAAGATAAACATTCACCTGTGTGGTTCTGATAACATTACCTTAAGATGAACATTCACCTGTGTGGTTCTGATAATATTATCTTAAGATAAACATTCACCTGTGTGTTTCTGATAACATTACCGTAAGATAAACATTCACCACAAACTTCACTCATCGTTGGCATTGCCTTGTCGTTCTACAGCTTTCAGCACAAGAGAGAGACGAATGAATGGGGACACGGTGAACAAGAGAGACATGGTAAGTTCGTCTGAATGTGTCATTTCTTTACTTTGAGAATAAATATTGCTTTAAAATAATCATGTCAATAATATTTCTAAAAAAAAAAACACCTTAAAACTTTTTTAAATTAGTTTTTTCACGACCCTAGTTTTACTTGATTTAATTATTATATTTTATTTATCTCATGATGTGTTTGTGCGCCCTGCCTAAACAAAACGAGCAGCCCTGAGTTAAAATTAAGATTTAAGTGGAATTAATCGAACCATGCCGAGTCTGATCCAGTCATGCATAGTAAAGACATCCAATGTTTGATACAGATTCATGTTTTATTTGTTTTATAAAAAACTAGAAAATTAATTTTGTGTCCAAGTTTGTCTAGCTCCCAAATAATACAATTTTGACAATGACAATCATAGAAGCTGCTGAAATAGATATACTGCTGAAATAGATATACTGCTGAAATAGATATACTGCTAAAATAGATATACTGCTGAAATAGATATACTACTGAAATAGATATACTGCTGAAATAGATATACTGCTGAAATAGATATACTGCTGAAATAGATATACTGCTGAAATAGATATACTGCTGAAATAAATATACTGCTGAAATTGACATACTGCTGAAATAGTTATACTGCTGAAATTGACATACTGCTGAAATTGACATACTGCTGAAATAGATATACTGCTGAAATAGATATACTGCTTAAATTGATATACTGCTAAAATAGATATACTGCTGAAATAGATATACTGCTTAAATTGATATACTGCTAAAATAGATATACTGCTGAAATTGACATACTGCTGAAATAGATATACTGCTGAAATAGATATACTGCTGAAATAGATATACTGCTAAAATAGATATACTGCTGAAATAGCCATACTGCTGAATAGATATACATTTTTATTAAATGAGAAAATGACTTTTAATTGTAGAATAGGATGTATTGTCTTGTTCAGTTTTAATTCACGTACAAGCCAAAAGATCTAGCTAAACGATTTAAAAAACAATTATTTCAAGAGATCTGTCAATCTTAAATCCATTAAAGTGGATTAATATTTCGAATGTAGGCTACATAGGGATTTCTTTAGATGGATACAGCTGATAATTTAGTTAATTAATAGATTATAATAACATTCTGTGTAGCATTCTGTGTAGCATTCTGTGTAGCATTCTGTGTAGCATTCTGTGTAGTATGTAAAATGCACTTAACATAGCACTCCCGGTACCAACATGAAGCAAGAAGAAATCCTCTGTCCAAAAATTTGTGTTTGAACATCAGGGCATAGTGTATAGCGAATCGTTACAGTAGGGCACCGTGTGTGCTGAAAGTAGGGTACTGTATAATCTTACAGTAAGGCACTGTGTAACTTATCCTGACAGTAGGGCACCGGGTGTGTTGACAGTAGGGTACTGTATGACCTTACAGTAGGGCACCGTGTTAGCTGACAGTAGGGCACTATATGTACTTACAGTAGGGTACTGTATTACAGTAGGGCAATGTGTCACTTAACCCTTCTGTAGGTCACTCTGTCTGCTTACAGTAGGGTACTGTATAACCTTACAGTAGGTCACTGCGTAACTTATGCTTACAGTGTAACATGTACTAACATTGCTTCTATTCAAGGGTGTTAATACCTGTAAGTATTTTTGATGTCAAATGTGTGGATGTTCTGATTCTTACTGTTTATTTTAAACGAATTAGTTTAAGCTCGTATCCGACAACTGCTGCAACGCCACATTTATCGCTTGAATTTCTATCTGTTTGGAATATCCAAGGCGGTCGTCTGTGATGACAGCTGATCTGAATGCAGATGTTGATTTTTTAAAATTGTCCAGCGATTTTTGTTTTCATGTTTTGTGATAGTGTATTGCAAGAAGACGACCATTAAATGTTGGTTGATAGTTGAAAAAAAATAAATTTAAATCCACTTAAAAGAAATTTGACGAAAATTTGAACGTGTGAACTGAAAAAAAGATTCGACCAAATTTCCGTTCGATCAAATTTCCGTCGATCAATTTTCTGTCGACGAAATTTCTTTCGATCAAATTTCCGTCGATCAATTTTCCGTCGACGAAATTGCTTTCAATCAAATTTCCGTCGATCAAATTTCCGTCGATCAATTTTCTGTCGACGAAATTTCTTTCGATCAAATTTCTTTCGATCAATTTTCTGTAGACGAAATTTCTTTCGATCTAATTTCCGTCTATCAATTTTCTGTCGACGAAATTTCTTTCGATCAAATTTCCGTCTATCAATTTTCTGTCGACAAAATTTCTTTCGATCAAATTTCCGGTAACCAAAAAAAAAAAAAGAAGAAATATTTTGGTCAATCGGCCAGAGCATGGCATCTGTTGGATCCGGCAATCATGTGTCGTCTCATACTTCTTTACACCAGTATTTCAATTTAGAATGATTCAAAATCTAATGTTTGATAATCATTTAACAAGTTACAGATGAGATGGTGTCATATCGTCAAAGTCAACGTGACATTTTCCGCCTCACCCACCTTTTTTTTTTTGTTTCGAGAAGAAAACAAAACGTCTGCAGTTGGTCGAAACACCCGCCCCTTTTCAAAAATGTGTCACAGGGGCGTACCGCCCACCCACATTCTTATACCACTGCAAAGTCATAGAACAATTTCTAGACATTACAGGCCTATATTTAAATAAATAATGGGACAGTTTATAGATTTAAACTCGTGACAACTGTATTGACAGTTGATGTCATTGTTTCATATGTATTTAATCAAGATTGTTTAATAAGAATAGAATTAAATCTTTCCTATGCTGGTGGGATGAATATGTCAAATATCAGTAACATATTTTCAACATAAAGTTGAACATATGCACTGCCGCAGGGAACACATACAATCAATCAATTAGGTCTCTTGTATTGGATTTCTGGACATCATACAGCGTTCAGTCAAACGCATTGTGTGCATTTTAAAAAGCGTTATATGTACGTATCCACACAGGACGCAAGAGTCAGAACCCTGACAGCGTCCGGCCCAGAGTGACTCCGCTTTACCAGGTTGACTCCTAGCATAAAAATAGGACAATAGAGTTGTCCATCAGGTATCGCCCACCGTGAAACCTTTGCTAAATAATTTACGCCACGTTGTAAGATCTTTGTGCCACGACCACGGGACCTAAGGACTAATTCAAGTCTTCATAGGTCAACTTCCGTTACTACTCCAGACCGTTAGGTTTTTCATTGCTACGCTTGTTACATCTGTAACACTTGTTACCGTCTGTGTGTATTTCTTGCGGGCTTTTATTTTTATTGCTATTTACTAGTAAAATTCCCGTTAAGTTAACTATAAGCATCATCATTAAAAAAAACAAACTATCAGCCAATCACCATCATTAAATTGGTATCGCTCTTTGAAATAGATATTCTCAATGAAAGGGCAAAGCTCATTTACGAGTCGCAGCACGATCTAATCAATAAATGATTTTAAAACAAACCAATAGCTAAAAATTTATCTTTTTATAAAGAAAAAATAATAAAAAAAACAGCCACTCGTTCGTGTTAAATTCGGTTGGTCGAAAAGTTACTTTAAAAAAAACAAAACAATCAGAGCAATGGACTACGGTGAGTCACTTCCTTGTTTTGTCACGTGATACGCGCAGGCCATTGGTAGGCTGTCTGCTACACATAACAACACATAACAACAGATAACAGCTGATCAGCCATTGCCATTATCATTCATTCTAAAGCAAAATGTTTGTCTCCATCAGCGCTTCCCCCAATGTTTATTAAAAATGTTACTTTTCAAAATATTCTTGAATACACGCGTCTTTTAAAAATGACATTCATTAAATGTGACAATAATTATAATTCAGTTATGACTAAAGGAAGAAAGTTGTTTGAAGAAAAATTTGTGAGCGATTAGTGACTAGTGTGTTGCAGACAGCCTCCCGGAAGTTTTACTCGTTCTTACACGTATCACGTGACAAAACAATCAACTCGGCGTAGTCCATTGATACTAGAGAAGTTACACAGAAATGAGAAACATGTTGTTTGCTTTTCTACTTGTTTTACTTGCAAGCAATCACTTTGTGATAGTTTTGTAGTTCACTCTTGCAAGCAATCACTTTGTGATAGTTTTGTAGTTCACTCTGCAACATTTTCACACAAAAATTAGGATAATTTAAAAGACGTACCTAATTATCCGTCTTTATAACAACAGAGCTAAATTCAATACGCACTTGATTGGAATAATACTGTCGAGATGAATGTATAGTTTATGTATCTTTTATAAAGTATGTTTTATAATGTATGTTTTATCATGTATGTTCCAAACTGGCAATGTTTTGATCCAAACGTTTATTTTTACATATTGTTCTCGTTGTGCAGTACGAGGTAAGTATGTTGCCGTCCACGAGCATTGGACAGGGCTCGCGTTCTGTCTGTCTGCCGGTAGAGGCCACAAGTGTTGTAGGCTGGTAGCTGCACTTTCTGTCTGTGTGCTGTGTAGAGGGTCCTTTTAATGTATGTTCCGTTAGCACTTCATATATGTTTATGTGCTATTAGACAGCACTTGTTTATGTGCTCATAGCAAGTTTTGTTTTGAATATGTGCCCCAGTAGAAGACAGTGAATGTGTGTGCTGTCAGCACTTTCATGTAATAATTTATTTGTGCTATATGAAAACACTGTTTTTGTCTTCTGAAGACAGCACTTTTGACTATAATGCACTTTTGTCTATAAAGCACTTTTGTCCATTTATAACTTTTGTCCATATAGCCCTTTTGTTTATAAAGTGTCTTGTATAAACGGTACCTTTGTCTAACGGGCACTTTTGTCTATACATCACTTTTTGTCTAAAATGAGGCCCTATTTATTTTCTGAAGAGAAACTAGTGTATCAATCACGTCAACACAAAATTTCCTCTTGTACTTTTAACATTGGCATATGCCTTTAGTAACCTCACATTGACATATGTCTTAAATTTAGTACCCTCACATTGACATACTCCTTTAAACCCGAAATTGACATAAATATGTCTTTAGTAGCCTGAAAATCTGTTTTTAGTACCTGACATTGTCATCAGCCTTTAATACACCTGACATTGTCATCAGCCTTTAATACACCTGATATTGTCATCAGCCTTTAATACACCTGACATTGTCATCAGCCTTTAATACACCTGACATTGTCATCAGCCTTTAATACACCTGACATTGTCATCAGCCTTTAATACACCTGATATTGTCATCAGCCTTTAATACACCTGACATTGTCATCAGCCTTTAATACACCTGACATTGTCATCAGCCTTTAATACACCTGATATTGTCATCAGCCTTTAATACACCTGACATTGTCATCAGCCTTTAATACACCTGAAATTGTCATCAGTCTTTAATACACCTGACATTAGATTATGTCAAAACACCCTTTTAAAAATGCTAATTTACAGTTTGTCTGAAAGATGACATAACATTTATGAGCTACAGTATGGCACCATATTTATGAGCTACAGTATGACACCATATTTATGAGCTACAGTATGACACCATTTTTATGAGCCACAGTATGACACCATATTTATGAGCTACAGTATGACACTTTATTTATAAGCTACAGTTGGACACCTTATTTTGAACTACAGTATGATACTACATTTATGAGCTACAGTTTGACACTTTATTGTGAGCTACAGTTCGACACTTATTATTAGACACAAAGACTTCAGAAAGAATTCCTCTGATTCTGTGTCATATACTAGATCTTTTAGATTCCATATTAGCTTGGCATTTCTCGTCAGCAATAATCTAACGTTAACTATTTCAATGATATGCAGTGATCTATCGATAGGCCGTCATTTTATACATACTAAATTATGTTGTTATACGTTCATTTTTGCCATATTAACCCAGCAAATATGTGTTGTATGTGGCCCTGATATATATATGTGTATGTTTACAGGGCCCAGACTAACTCACACTAGTATAAATATTAAAATATTATATATATTTTCTGTGTATTAACAAACTAACATGCCTGTTATATTATATGTGTAGAACACATTTTTGTTGTACGATGTTTATTTGTCTTTATGCTCATTAGAGCATCACACTATTCCATATACATTAAAACATCACATCTTCCCATTTACATTAGGAATTTACAATTCCCATATACCTTAGAAAATCACATTTTCCAATATATTTTAGAACATCACACTTTCCCATATAAATCAGAACATCACAATTTGAAATATACGTTATATTTTTTTAAAATAACTTTTATTTTCATGATCTCCTAATCCTAAAATGAATAAATAACACAGTCAACGCTTTCAAAATATGCACTGGAGAGAATCTTCAGACGACATTCATTTTTTTAGAAGGTTTCATAACCAAAATGGCCGATGAAACATTTGTGTGTGTGTATAAATGACGTCGTTACACCAGCTCAAAGTGTTGCCTCTCAAATTATTGCCTCTGAAACGGTTTCCTCTCAAACTGTTTCTTGAGGTGGCCTCAAATATTCAGATTTCAAACTAAACGTTATTTTTGTATGCGGTCTGTCGTAGGGCTTGTTCGCCCCACAGGGTTAAACGCATATTGAAATCACATATGTGTGTATGTGGTCAGTTAATGTTTTGTTTGCCATCTGAAATGTGTGGGTATATGTTCCCTGTGTTTGCCAAGTTTTGCAGAGCTAATTTATCAATGTGGGGAAATTTATTTTTATATACATATCAAGTTCCAAACGTTGAATGTATTCCGTCAAAGCCACCACAAGAGCTTTTAATTGAGAACACTCTTGCTAGCATCAAGACTTCCAGACGAGCTACTTCTCTTTAACCACAAAATTCTGTCCCTGGCGTACAGCTGCATAGAAGGCTCTGCAGCGAAACATCTTACAGAACTGATTCATAAAAACGTATACTTAACGAACCTTCGGTCTTCATCACAGTCCTTACTAACAATTCCCAATGTGGATGGACACAGAAAAAAGTCTTACGGAGTGCGCTCTTCTGAAGTGATAGCGCCAAAATTATGGAACAGTTTGCCTCAATCTTTGAGGGGTATTGAAAAGGATAAAAATCATTTAAGAAACATTTAAAGACTTTTTTGTTTAAATAGATTTAAGAAAACCAGAGCTCAAGTGAGCATGCTACAGTAGCATAGATACCAGCAGTGAGCATGCTAAAGTAGCATGGATACCAGCGCTATAGAAGTATCCAATGAATCAATCAATCAAAGCTTTCAGAACTAGGCAGAATCAAGACACCCCCCCCCCCCAATAAAGTTTATTTGACATTAAGTTGTCAACATGTGACGCAGGATGTGATGGACGTATCAGTGTTACAGCTGTCAGCTGAACTACTGGCTTAAAAATATGTCATCGGTACACACTCTTTGAGCAATTAAGACAGCGTAATGTTTGCATAGACCCAGGAAGGCCAGTATTCACCTGTAGATCTCCGCAGAGTTGTTTGTTTCTATAGACAATTAACTATCGGTGGCGCAAAATACGCACTGGTGTCTTGGCACATACAGGTAAAATAAGTACTGGTGTCTTGACACATACAGGTAAAATAAGTACTGGTGTCTTGACACATACAGGTAAAATAAGTACTGGTGTCTTGACACATACAGGTAAAATGAACAGCAGGTGTTTCAGAACATTTTAGGTAACATAAAAAGTGTTTCTCAGAACATACAGTCAGGGGTGTCTATTCCCCAAAGAGTGGTGGGAGCCGACCCCTTTTCCCCAGACCTTAGACTTGGTAAATTGTGTACGTTTGGTCATGCAAGTCATTGTATTAAATTGGTATTTAATTCGGGAGTTAACAATGAATATTAGTAATACAAAATGCATAGTTCTTAAAATAACATGTTAAAACATTGTTGACTATTCAATGATAATTTTGATTGAAAAACCAACACAAAAAAAATATAAAAAAATAAACACAATTATCAAATTCTAAGATTAATTAAAAATACGTATTTATTATTAGGACTACAATTTTTATTTTGGTTTTAATTCTTAAAATAGCTTTTTGTTTGCAAGATCTGCGAGGCAATCCAGTTCAATTACGCGTGGGTCCATATTATTTATAATAAGTTTAGTGTTCAATTCTCTGTCTAACCCTAAAATTGTTAGAAATTTCTTTTCCTCCAAAAAAAATCATTTTTGTTCAATAAAAATAGAATAAATATATTTAGTAATTTATTGTTTTTTCCTTCACATATTGTTACTTGGATATATTCAAAAGGGAGGGGAGAAGAAAAAAAGGGGGGGGGGTGGGGAGTTTATTGGAAGCAACTGCTTCCTTGTCCCCTGTGTAGACTCCCCTGCACTGGGCAACATAAACTACAGGTGTTTTAGGCGACTTTGGTCATTCCTACCTGTACCTGAGAACAATAACTGTCAAGTTCCATGCTCTTCTTCCTATACCCAGGTAACTACAAAGAAACAAATTGGTGCAGGGGTAGGATTGGATCGCTTCATATTGGAATGCACTTGTTCAACCTTGTTTCTGTTTCATTGTGATGTGTCAACGTGTGGTGACTTCTTCTATTTTACTGTGCCTCTAAAATCAGTGATATAATCTTTCATATCAGTGATATAATCTTTCATACGCTCTTTGACTAAGAAATATTGAATTTCTTCTCCTTTTGATGTTGGAATGTGACTATAGGACCCCGTTAACTTTGCATGGCCTGACGTGATGTGACTTTCGGTTCTTACATTTTGCATGGGTTTCTTATTTATACCAGCTATAATACTTCAGTATGTATTAAAATATATATTAATATGTATTATGTGCTCATCGTGGTTCTGTAGACATCTTAATGATCTGAAGCATGTGCTAGACTAACTTTAAAAGAAAACGTGTATACTGGTACCTAAGTCAAGTAATGAGCACTTCTGTGTATTTGCTTTTAAATAAGCTTTGAATTCCCTCTTTTCTACAGGCCTAGGACTCAGTGGTCTTATATAATGTGGTACCTCAGCCTAGGGCTCAGTGGTCTTATATAGCGTGGTACCTCAGCCTAGGGCTCAGTGGTCATATAGTGTGGTACCCCAGCCTAGGGCTCAGTGGTCTTATATAGTGTGGTACCTCAGCCTAGGGCTCAGTGGTCTTATATAGTGTGGTACCTCAGCCTAGGGCTCAGTGGTCTTATATAGCGTGGTACCTCAGCCTAGGGCTCAGTGGTCTTATATAGTGTGGTACCCCAGCCTAAGGCTCAGTGGTCTTATATAGTGTGGTACCTCAGCCTAGGGCTCAGTGGTCTTATACAGCATGGTACCTCAGCCTAGGGCTCAGTGGTCTTATATAGTGTGGTACCTCAGCCTAGGGCTCAGTGGTCTTATACAGCATGGTACCTCAGCCTAGGGCTCAGTGGTCTTATTCAGCATGGTACCCCAGCCTAGGGCTAGACTCACCGAACTTCACATAAAAATTAGAAAGGAACAAAAGAATGAAGAGAAACATGACATTTAAAAGCAGCTTCGTATAATAGATTGACTTTGCCCATCCAAGTACTATTTACCCCTGTCTAGCCATGGACGGCACCCATCCAAGTACTATTCACCCTTGTCTAGCCATGGACGGCACCCATCCAAGTACTATTTACCCCTGTCTAGCCATGGACGGCACCCATCCAAGTACTATTTACCCCTGTCTAGCCATGGACGGGACGCATCCAAGTACTATTCACTCTTGTCTAGCCATGGACGGCACCCATCCAAGTACTATTTACCCCTGTCTAGCCATGGACGGCACCCAGCAGCATCGAGCGTTGTTTATCAGTAATTTTTGAAGGCTTGGATATACGGTTTATTGCGGATGTGTAATGGGAGAGAATTCTATTGTCTTGGGGGAAGGGCACAGAAAGAGAAAGATATCCAAAAACAGAAATGGCCACATAAAGGTAATGCTATGACGGCAAGAAATCTAGATCATTACAATTATTAGAGTCGTGTCTTATTATATGCTCTGAGACAAATCATTATGTAGGTCAACAGTTTGAGAACCCTTCAATAAAAGACAATTTTGAAAAAAGCTGTGTAATTTTATCTCAATGAGTCCGTGTTGCCATAGTTACAGGGCACATTTTGAAATCGTCACAGCTGTGATGTGGAGAAAAGATATTGTGATACTGTCCTGGTTATGATGTGGAGAAAAGACATTGTGACACTGTCACAGCTGTGATGTGGAGAAAAGACATTGTGATACCGTCCTGGCTATGATGTGGAGAAAAGACATTGTGACACTGTCACAGCTGTGATGTGGAGAAAATATAGTGTGCTACTGTCCTGGCTATGATGTGGAGAGAAGACATTGTGACACTGTCACAGCTGTGATGTGGAGAAAAGACATTGTGATACTGTCCTGGCTATGATATGGAGAGAAGACATTGTGACACTGTCACAGCTGGGATGTGGAGAAAAGACATTGTGATACTGTCCTGGCTATGATGTGGAGAGAAGACATTGTGACACCGTCACAGCTGTGATGTGGAGAAAAGACATTATGATACTGTCCTGGTTATGATGTGGAGAGAAGACATTGTGACACTGTCACAGCTGTGATGTGGAGAAAAGACATTGTGATACTGTCCTGGCTATGATGTGGAGAAAAGACATTGTGACACTGTCACAGCTGTGATGTGGAGAAAAGACATTGTGATACTGTCACAGCTGTGATGTGGAGAAAAGACATTGTGACACTGTCACAGCTGTGATGTTGAATCAATGCTATTAAAAAGACCTTTCAAATGAAGAGTTTGATCAAACTAATCATGTTTGAGCTTTTTAACACTTTTTGAAAAGTTCATCTGTTATAAAGTTTGTTGGATGTGGCGGAACACGTATGATGGTATAATAGTGATATATGTATGATTGTATATGTGTGGAGGTATATGAGTGGTATATGTGTGATGGTATATTTGTGGTTGTACATGTGTGGAGGTTCCTGTGTGGTGGTATATGTGTGAGGGTACATGTGGGATGGTACATGTGTGGTGGTATATGTGAGATGGTACATGTGTGGTGATATATGTGTGATGGTATATGTATGGTGGTATATGTGTGTTGGTACATGTATAATGGTACTTGTCTGGTAGTATATGTATAGTGGTATGGTATATGTGTGTCTGTACATGTATGGTTGTAAATGTATGTTCAGAATTGTGTCGGTGTGCTTCTATGATATCTTTGGTGATATTCAGTTGTTAGCTAAATCATTCTTCTATGTAATATTTCCCCCCTCTTTCTTGTAATGGCCATTAATTAAGGTTAACCAACTCCACAGTAACATGTCATTAAAGGTAAAATGAAGCAATAACACAGCCTACAGTTTCCTACACTGCGAGTTCACCCTAATAATGAAAACCTCAACTACACCTTTTAATACAAAACACGTACCGTATATTTCTTATTGCCTTACTGAGGATTTAAGGTTAATTAAAAAGACCTTGATGTAACCTTGGCAATCCTACCTCATTTATAGCTCACTCTTTCTCTCCTCCCTCCCAACCGTTTCTTTCTCCTCTTCTAACGCAGTATGCCTTTACTCTCTTGTCTTACCCTTATTTATTTTGCTTACGTTACTTCATGTCAGCTCTCCCGTATGGTATGTTGAAAAACACTTTCTTTCACTCTCTTACTCCTCGACTTTTTGCACTCCATCGCTCCATCCATCAACGTCACGTGACGTGTTTGAATCAAGTATCCGCTGTTGATTCTGACAACTCACTCTGCGCAAGTGCTGCAAAAATTCAATACAACATTTCAGACATTATAGATTAAAGGTTGTCAACAATTTTGAAGTACAATTTTGTATCGCATCAATTTGATTGTTGAAAATAATAAATACGAACAATTAATTTCAAACTTCATATTTTTTTTTTAAATATTTGAAACTTTGCAGCGCTTGATTATAGAACATTAGTGGGAAAGTTAATTCAAGGTCAGTTGAAGCTTGAGCTTAAGTTTAGCGAGACAACTGTTTTATTTACAGCGGAAGCTTAGTTGGCCAGGAGCAGTGTAACCCAGAGACTGTGTGGACGGGCCACTTAGCAACAAAAGAATCTTGCTAACATGCAGACGAAAACTTTGCAGACGACGCAACGTTTTATAACCTCCTGGCCCAAGAGGAGCCAAGTACTGTAAATGACGTTAGACGCACACAAGTGCTGTAAATGACATTAAAAACACGTGTGCATAAAAATAGGGAAACTGGTTTCTGTTTAAGTCGTTCGGCAATAGCTGACGGATAAACCGACAGACAGGCGAATAGACTTCATATTATTGACGGACATACACATGGACAAACACATGGACAAACACATTTCTAACATATTACGCAATATTTGTTTGAAATCAGAAGTCGTTATAAATCTATCAGGAAAATCTACAGAGGAACAATTCCTGGTTGTTATTCCTGAATAATAATAAAAGATGGCGTTTGAAGTAACTTTCAAACCCGTGACGACGTATTTTTTGCTCTTGAAACATCGAATTTATCTGTTTGATGTCCTTGCCGGTTATTTCATTTCTTCACTGGAAATTGTTCGACCTTTCTTTTGAAGTCAGTCATAATCAAGGCAGACTAATCTGATGATTCCAACCCACATAGACACGGCAATGAAATAATCAATATTGAAAAACAACAACAACAGCGGAAACACTTAAAGGAAACTTCATTTTAAATATTTACTGCGCCACATTGCATCACACATGAAATCGTGACGTGGTGTCGATTTGTAAGCTGGACATTTTGTTTCCGGATTCCCAATTTCCCAATGCTAGTAAGAATATATATCTGATGATTAACCGATACACATCTTAGCATTAATAAATTAGTCGCACGTCTGCATGTCAAAGAAAGTCTGCATATCATGGAAAGTCTGCATGTCATGGAATGTTTACATATCATGGAAAGTCTGCATATCATGGAAAGTCTGCATATCATGGAAAGAATGCATGTCATGGAAAGAATGCATGTCATGGAAAGAATGCATGTCATGGAAAGAATGCATGTCATGGAAAGAATGCATATCATGGAAAGAATGCATGTCATGGAAAGAATGCATGTCATGGAAAGAATGCATATCATGGAAAGAATGCATGTCATGGAAAGAATGCATGTCATGGAAAGAATGCATGTCATGGAAAGAATGCATGTCATGGAATGTTTACATGTCAGGGAATGTTTGCTTATCATGGAAAGTCTGCATGTTATGGAAGGTCCGCATGTCATAGATAGTCTGCATATCATGGAAAGTCTGCATGTCATGGAGTGTTTGCATGTCATGGAAAATCTGCATGTCATAGGAGGTCCGCATGTCATGGAATGTTTGCATATCATGGAAATTATGCATGTCATGGAAGGTGAGCAGCTCTTTCAACTTTTTCGTTTTTACAAGAACTGTTTGTGAAAACAATCTTAATGTATAATTATTTAGATTTCTCCTGTCTCCACCTCTCCCTCTCTTTCATTCTCTTTATTACTCTCTCTCTTTCATTTGTCATCTTTCTGTGCTTATATATACAACTTCATAGATCTTGTCCATTCCTCATTCATGTATTTCATGTACACTTTATCTCTACCTTGGTGAATGTAAAAAAAACAAATCCTTTTTATGTTATTTAAAGAAAATAACGATTATTTCTTTACATAAATATTGCCCTATTTTATATTACATTAAAAAAAGTTATAGGGCTTTGTTTGGAGAATAAGCTGGTTCCTTGTCAGCAAACATCCCCTACTCCTCCCCCTCCCCCCACACACACATACACTTATTTGTCCACACATCTGGTGATCCCAAGTTAGACCAATGACGTGAACAGAAAGTAAACACGTGACTGTGTCTATGTCGTGTCTCTGTTAAAATATGTGTCATTTCAATAGTTGAAACTTATATAGCCAAAGTTTATGTTTGTAACAAAAAATGTTACATATATTCACACATATGTTAACTTTTGATACACGTGGAGTAATGTAAAGGTAATGTCTAGAAATGTGAAGGTTATATCTAGTAATGTAGCACAAGACGAATTTCATCATGGTTTCATTGTGCCAATGATATAAATTAAAGTTTTAGTGATGCAATTTTAAAAACAAATGTTCACAATTCTGTTGTACTTAAAATATATAATATTAAATTTATTTAACAATTAATTTGTTGAAATGACTTTAAAAAGACTCACATTTTTTATTTTAAATTAAAGGCACGTGATGAATGATTATAACATTGTTAAAATAGATGTGTTGATATTAATTATAACATTGTTGAAATAGTTGTGTTGATATTAATTATAACATTGTTGAAATAGTTGTGTTGATATTAACTACTGCATTTTACTTTCATGCTGCGCTCATTGGCTCTTCCAGGGACTAGATGTAAGTTATGTTGTCAACTTTGTCGTATACTTGGTGTCAAAGCGTAGCTGCATTGGGTGTATTGATGAACCATATTGACTCTAATCTATAGCAGCGGTCCTCAACCTGTGGTCGCGACCCCTTCGGGGGTCGATCCACCCTTTCCCAGGGGTCGCCTAAGACATCAGAAAACACACGTACTCTACAGTTATGAAGTAGCAAAGAAAATACTTTTGTGGTTGGGGTTTCGCCACAACGTGAGGGACTGTATTGAGGGGTCACGGCATTAGAAATGTTGAGAACCACTGATCTATAGCATTTCAATATCTCGTTCTCAATACTGGTTGGCACTGTGGCCCAGACACAAACCCCTCGACTATGGATGATACAGTGGTCCAGACACAAACTCCTAAACATTGGGTGGTACAGTGAACGAGACACAGACCCCGCCGGGATAAGGATAATAGTTTTCAAATCTCAACGTTAAAACCGAAGTATCCTCCTTAATCTCTCATCTAGAATACATAATTGCACAGAGAACTCATCAAGACCCCAGGTATCTGTGGAGCATGGGTCTTTACTTGGTTGTTTGTCAAAGGAATTGCCAAAGTACGTTTTACCTGACAAGAAGATACTAAATGCTACTTGAATAGTTCACGTGGAATCTCCTGGATATGTTAGACAGAGGTCAAAACTCTAATTCTCGTTGCGTGAGATGCTTTCATCTCTCTCTCTCTTTCTTTCTCTCTTTCTCTCTTTCTCTCTATCTCTCTCTCTCTCTCTTTCTCTCTCTCCTTCTCTCTATCTCTCTCTCTCTCTCTCTTTCTCTCTATCTCTCTTTCTCTCTATCTCTCTCTTTCTCTCTCTCTTTCTCTCTATCTCTCTTTCTCTCTATCTCCCTCTCTCTCTCCTTCTCTCTCTCTCTCTCTCTCTCTCTCTCTGGGGGCGTCACAATACTACGATAGCTTACTTTAACTTAATGCCGCACAGGGCGACATCACAAAAATGCGCAAACCCCCCCCCCCCCCCAAAAAAAAATACAACAACAACAACAAATTTTGTATGTATGAAATCAAAAGTGTAGCTAGATGTGTAGACAGCACACTGTCCCCACACAGTTACGACCTGTACAGTAGAAGTAAAAGACTAACTCCACTGAAATTCTTGGTCCTCTTCAATTTGGATTTCTTTGCTTTAATCACAAGATTGGTGTCTTACATTATTTCCCATAGGTTCTACTCATCTCCCGCCAGCTGGACATGGTCATTATGCGATATTAATCATAGTTCATAAACTATTTTACTCTCTCAATTTTAAACCACTGCCGTACATCTAATAATCACCTTCCCAAAATGACAATACACAATAAGACCATGCAATGATTATAATGTATCATATTAAGCCTGAACTTTAAAAATAAAATGTAAAAAAAATAAATAAAAAAAGCAGATGATTCTAGAAACAATTTTATATACAAGATTAGACACTAAAAAGAATTTTGGCAATGAACAACTAATTATCAATGTAATATTTTAACGAAAATTGCTGAGATTTATTTTAAGAAATGTAAATAGATTGTTTTAACAGAATCAAGAAATGTCACTAAAATAGATTGTTTTTAACAGAATCAAGAAATGTCACTAAAATATATTGTTTTAACAGATTAAAGAAATGTCACTAAAATAGATTGTTTTAACAGAATCAAGAAATGTCACTAAAATAGATTGCTTTAACAGAATCAAGAAATGTCACTAAAATAGATTGTTTTAACAGAATCAAGAAATGTCACTAAAATAGATTGCTCACATAGTTACTTTCGTATCGAGCTGGGCATGGGTTATTAAAGGGAATCTATCATCACTACGGACCACCACAACAACTTCACTATTATCACTACGGACCACCCCATCGACTTCACTATCATCACTACGGACCACCTCATCGATTTCACTATCATCACTACGGATCACCAAATCGAATTCACTATCATCACTACGGACCACCAAATCGATTTCACTATCATCACTACGGACCACCCCATCGACTTCACTATCATCACTACGACCACCTCATCGACTTCACTATCATCACTACGGTCCACCACATCGACTTCACTATCATCACTACGGACCACCACATCGACTTCACTATCATCACTACGGATCACCCCATCGACTTCCCTTCTCGTCTTCACTATCATCACTACACCAAATCGACTTCACTATCATCACTACGGACCACCACATCGACTTCACTATCATCACTACGGACCACCACATTGACTTCACTATCATCACTACGGACCACCACATCGACTTCACTATCATCACTACGGACCACCATATCGACTTCACTATCATCACTACGGACCACCACATCGACTTCACTATCATTACTACGGACCACCACATCGACTTCACTATCATCACTACGGACCACCACAACGACTTCACTATCATCACTACGGACCACCACATCGACTTCACTATCATCACTACGGACCACCACATCGACTTCACTATCATCACAACGGATCACCACATCGACTTCACTATCATCACTACGGACCACCACATCGACTTCACTATCATCACTACGGACCACCACATCGACTTCACTATCATCACTACGGACCACCACATCGACTTCACTATCATCACTACGGACCACCACATCGACTTAACTATCATCTCTACGGACCACCACATCGACTTCACTATCATCACTACGGACCACCACATCGACTTCACTATCATCACTACGGACCACCTCATCGACTTCACTATCATCACTACGGACCACCACATCGACTTCACTATCATCACAACGGATCACCACATCGACTTCACTATCATCACTACGGACCACCACATCGACTTCACTATCATCACTACGGACCACCACATCGACTTCACTATCATCACTACGGACCACCACATCGACTTCACTATCATCACTACGGATCACCACATCGACTTTACTTCTCATCTTCACTATCATCACTACACCAAATCGACTTCACTATCATCACTACGGACCACCACAACGACTTCACTATCATCACTACGGATCACCACAACGACTTCACTATCATCACTACGGATCACCACATCGACTTCACTTCTCGTCTTCACTATCATCACTACACCAAATCGACTTCACTATCATCACTGCGGACCACCACAACGACTTCACTATCATCACTACGGACCACCACAACGACTTCACTATCATCACTACGGACCACCTCATCGACTTCACTATCATCACTACGGACCACCACATCGACTTCAGTATCATCACTACGGACCACCACATCGACTTCACTATCATCACTACGGATCAACACATCGACTTCACTTCTCGTCTTCACTATCATCACTACACCAAATCGACTTCACTATCATCACTACGGACCACCACATCGACTTCACTATCATCACTACGGATCACCACATCGACCTCACTTCTCGTCTTTAATATTTAATGTTGTATCTTATCAACAATCATAAAATAAAATAAATCAAATTAAAAGTTGTTATAAATAATAACCTTTTCTTTTTCCTATGCTTCCTACAGCTGGTAAGTAGTGTTTGTTGTTGTTAAGCAGACAATTGTGCGTTACTTTCCATCTGATTCATTGGTTTCTGTCTTAACTTAATGACGATAAGTAAGTTGTTCCAAAGGTATGTTGTTACGCTCTTCGACTCTTTAGTTGACATGACTATCATGACAGCACTAACATGGCCCCACTGACATGGCGCCACAAACATGATACAACTAACTTGACACCTCTAAGAAGGCACCACTGACATGAAACAGCTAACACGGCGCCACTGACATGGCGCCACTAACACGACACATATGACATGGCACTCTTAGCACGGCACCACTGACATAGCACCACAGACATGGCACCACAAAGAAGACAACTAACTTGACAACTCTAAGACGGCACCACTGGTATGAAACCAAAAACACGGCACCACTGACTTGGTGCCCCTAACATGACATGACACTCTATGCATGGCAACATTAACATGGCACCATGCTTTGCGGTCACTTGGAATTTTAAAAAACCTTGTTTTTTTGTTGTTTGTTATTACGGTCTGTGACTCCACTAATTTTTTTCCCCAATGTTTATAACGGTACATCAGTGGTTCTCACACCTTTTCCAGCCACCACAACACACCCTTTGGCCCAATTATAAGAAGTTTAAAAATAGGATTTCCTCGTCCCTCTATAGGTGATACTTTCACACTGACCTGAAAATTGTAAATATATTTGAATAAAAAAATCAAAATACAAATAATAATTTATCTTTATTATTTGATTAATTAAACTATAAGTTGAATGGTTTAATCAAATGGTACCTTAATCAGATAATTATGAAGCTAGAGATTTAGATCTAACTAAAATCCCCTGCTGACTAATACAATTATAAGAATGCAACAAAATAAATCCATTGCTTACTAAAATGTTATTGCGTTGTTCATCGGTTTCGTATATTATTTTTTTGAAAAATCGATCACTTGGTCTTTTCCTCTCCTCTACTTCCGGAGGCTACATTATATACTCAACCTTTCTTTGCTACTGATTATAAAACCATAAATAGTGCCTAAAGTTTCTTTGAAAAAAATAATTGTCCCAAGTTGATTACTGCCCTCCACTTCATTTCACAGTCCAATCGTCCCTTTCCGTGTTCTCAACACCCATATTTGATGGTCCGAGCTCCATCTAAAATTTCCCAATAATATCAGAAACCCCCCTGGACAACACCATTTTGAGAACCATTGTTGTACATTGACAGAAGAATTTGTACATTGAATGCTAGGGTTAATGACTTGTTTATAGGTTCTTTGGGTGAAGAACATCGGTGAAACCACTGAAATGACACCACTGACATGTCACCACTGACACGACACCACTGACATGACACCACTGACATGATACTTCTATATATTAGTTTCAGCTGTAACCGAGCAGATTTCGAATTTTCTCATTCTGTGTCTGTCAATGAAATCTTTAATTCAATGCAACAACGTTGATGGGACAAGTTTAAGTGTTAGCATCAGAGTAAGGGAGCCAACGTCAGAGCCAGGGAGCTAACATCAGAGCAAGGGAGCTAATGCTCATCTTCATTAAATTTAACATTTCTGCATTATTAAAGATGAGCCTCGATTGAATTTATTTTCTCATTTAAGAATACACAATTAAAATTAATTCAAATGGGGAGAGAGTGCTGGGAAGGAAATACAATAAAATGTATTAAATATATTTCTGTACTATTTGGAGGAAAAGGGCGCTTCCTTTCTAAATTTATTATAGGCATTAATTTTAAGAATGGGGTCCGTAGCCATTATCTGACTGTTTAATGGGCTCATGGAACATAAACAAATAATATCACTGTCAAAAAGACAGTGAACTTTTCATTAGCATGATCACGTGACACAGCAATATCACGTTTACTCTTAGAGTACTTAATCTCTCTATGAGCTAATAAGCCTCCTCCTCCACTTTTTCCCAACTAGGCTGAACATTTCGTTGGGGGTACAGGACGCAAGGCGTCTCTGATGGTGCAGCCTTCAGTCAGATGTTTACATTAATCAGGCTGTGCGTAAAGACATGTTGAGACCCTGCTATATCCAGCATGTTGAGACCCTGCTATGTCAAGCATGTTGAGACCCTGCTATGTCCAGCATGTTGACACCCTGCTATGTCCAGCATGTTGAGACCCTGTTATGTCCAGCATGTTGAGACCCTGTTATGTCCAGCATGTTGAGAACCTGCTATGTCCAGCATGTTGAGACCCTATTGTGTCCAGCATGTTGAGACCCTATTGTGTCCAGCATGTTGAGACCCTATTGTGTCCAGCATGTTGAGACACTGTTATGTCCAGCATGTTGAGACCATGCTATGTCCAGCATGTTGAGACCTTGTTATGTCCAGCATGATGAGACCCTGCTATGTCCATCATGTTGAGACTCTGACATGTCCATCATGTTGAGACCCGGTTATGTCCAGCATATTGAGGCCCTGAGATGTCCAGCATGTCCAGCATGTTGAGACCCTGCTATGTCCAGCATGTTAAGACCCTGACAAGTCCAGCATGCTGAGACCCCGACACTTTCAATGGAATAGTCCTTGAAACTACTAGGGTCAAAAGGACTACGTTCAAACTCCGTGAAGGGAGTTGTAGAATTTGTAGGATGTCGAATTCAAACTATCTGTTAACACCATATTTTTGTCAGCAATAATACATACATTCTTTTACTTCCTGTAATGTTGGTTTTGGAAAATCCAATTTCCGGCAAAAACAATAGCGATCTCTTTTTACGTTATTTTCTAACTACTTTCTATTTCTTGTTGTATTATCACTTGTCCTGTCTACTGACGAAGACTTTTAGCCGAAACGTTCTTCTCTAATTGTCCCGTCTGTCGATTCAAGCTTCCAGATACCTTGTTCTACTATTCCCTTGAAAATACTACCATGTCTTCTGCTCCTTATAGAGCTACTCATGTCTTGTTAGGCATAATCTGTAGGTTCATTGACCAGCGAACACGGTTTTCCTGAGACCATAACGCAGCGGTTCTCAACCAGTGGTTTTGAAGTAGCAACGAAAATAAATTTGGTGGTTAAGGTTCGCCGTGACATGAGGCAATATATATAAGGGTAGCGGAATTAGAAAGGTTGAGAACCACTGCCATAATGGCTAGTTATTGGACGTCCATCGATTATTTCAAAATTACATTGATGGTAATTCATTCTGGACAATTTAAAATTAAATTGATGGTAATTCATTCTGGACAATTTAAAATTACATTTAACTTTCTCAAAAAATTATAAAAAAAGAGTAAACCTCTGTAAATCATTGGGTACCAAGACTAAGATATCAGATACATTGCATATTATAATAATGAATGCTTAATACAGATACAAGCTCTGATAATGTTTCGGCCATGTCGTCTCTTCGTAACTTGCACTGCAGATGACTTTGATTGCTGCCTCCCAACCCTCACCGCCCCCCACCCAGCCCCACACACCCCCACTGCCTTGGGCAAAGATGGCCAGTGAAGTGGTTTAAGTACAGGCTTGATGCCCCTCAGATCAGATCTCCTCCCGCCCCTCACCCAAAGCTCGGCCATAGAAGGTCAATATTTCAGAACTTGGCTCATCTCAATTTTTTTTCCCCTTTCAAATTTCAAACCAAAAAACGTCGAGAAAATGGCTTCGCTTGTCCAACATGGCAAGACAACAAGAAGTGTTTGGTTGCGTATGGCCAGGTTTACTCGCCTCTTCAGGCCGGTCCTTGGTCAAGATGGCGGAGTTAAAAATATCTCCTTTCTACCGACTAAATGAGAGAACAGTGCAAGTGTTAACGTAAGATTTGTGTCGATGTGACACGTGAATGACACAGACCCTCGTTGTGACGGGCAAAATGAATGAGGAAACAGAGACTAGTTTAAGAACGCGTGTGTCAGTTGTCGGTAGCCATTTTCACAAACCACATCGATTGATTCATCAGGAAAACAACACATGAACACAGCGGGTTCAATAATTTTGTATTTATCAACAACGCCATGAGACGTATACATGTTTCTCACCAATGTTTGACAACACCAGTGGAGTTGATATTGACCTATGTAGAGTTGCTATTGACCTATGTAGAGTTGACGTTGACCTATGTAGAGTTGCTATTGACCTATGTAGAGTTGACTTTGACCTATGTAGAGTTGCTATTGACCTATGTAGAGTTGATATTGAATTTGTAGAGTTGCTATAGACCTATGTAGAGTTGATATTGACCTTTGTAGAGTTGATATTGACCTAGGTAGAGTTGCTATTGACCTATGTAGAGTTGCTATTGACCAATGTAGAGTTGCTATTGACCTATGCAGAGTTGATAGGGACCTATGTAGAGTTGATATTGACATATGTAGAGTTGATGTTGACCTATGTAGAGTTGATGTTGACGTATGTAGAGTTGATGTTGACGTATGTAGAGTTGATGTTGACGTATGTAGAGTTGATGTTGACGTATGTAGAGTTGATGTTGACCTATGTAGAGTTGATGTTGACCTATGTAGAGTTGATGTTGACCTATGTAGAGTTGATGTTGACGTATGTAGAGTTGATGTTGACCTATGTAGAGTTGATGTTGACGTATGTAGAGTTGATGTTGACCTATGTAGAGTTGATGTTGACCCATTCATAGATTGTTTTAGTTATTGTTCTAATGCCGGGTCGGTTGTATTCCATTTTCCATAGTGATTGTTATAATTCAAATTATTGTAATTTTTATTTCTTCCTCTCACCTAATGACGTCACCGATGTCTTCGCCATGGCTTCTCCTTATGACGTCATCCAGCAATGTCGCGTAAGTAATGTCATGATGTCATACCCGCAAAGAGATTTCTTTTTTCAATAATGATCTTGTTTAATTGTTGCCAAATTTATCATGGACCTTAAGATTGTTGCCAGAATTAACATGGACCTTGAGATTGTTGCCAGAATTAAAATGGACCTTGAGTATGTTGCCAAAATTAACATGGACCTTGAGATTGTTGCCAGAATTAACATGGACCTTGAGATTGTTGCCAGAATTAACATGGACCTTGAGATTGTTGCCAGAATTAACATGGACCTTGAGATTGTTGCCAGAATTAACACGGATCTTGAGAGTGTTGCCAGATTTAACATGGACCTTGAGATTGTTGCCAGAATTAACATGGACCTTGAGATTGTTGCCAGAATTAACATGGACCTTGAGATTATTGCCAGAATTAACATGGACCTTGAGATTGTTGCCAGATTTAACATGGACCTTGAGATTGTTGCCACAATTAACATGGACCTTGAGATTGTTGCCAGAATTAACATGGACCTTGAGAGAATTGCCAGATTTAACATGGACCTTGAGATTGTTGCCAGAATTAACATGGACCTTGAGATTGTTGCCATAATTAACATGGACCTTGAGATTGTTGCCAGATTTTGCATGGACCTTGAGAGTATTGCCAGATTTAACATGGACCTTGAGAGTATTGCAAGATTTTGCATGGACCTTGAGAGTATTGCCAGATTTTGCATGGACCTTGAGAGTGTTGCCAGATTTAACATAAACCTTGAGAGAATTGCCAGATTTAACATGGACCTTGAGAGAATTGCCAGATTTAACATGGACCTTGAGAGTATTGCCACATTTAACTTGGACCTTGAGAGAATTGCCAGATTTAACATGGACCTTGAGAGAATTGCCAGATTTAACATGGACCTTGAGAGTGTTGCCAGATTTAACATGGACCTTGAGAGTATTGCCACATTTAACATGGACCTTGAGAGTATTGCCACATTTAACATGGACCTTGAGAGTGTTGCTAGATTTAACATGGACCTTGAGAGAATTGCCAGATTTAACATGGACCTTGAGAGAATTGCCAGATTTAACATGGACCTTGGGAGTATTGCCACATTTAACATGGACCTTGAGAGTGTTGCCAGATTTAACATGGACCTTGAGAGTATTGCCAGATTTAACATGGACCTTGAGAGTGTTGCCAGATTTTTATTAAAAGGAAGAAATGTCACATAGTAAAAATACATAATTTAAAGCTTTATGAGATATAGTCTCTCCGTGTGGTTGGTGACGTCATTGGTGTTAGTGTCACATAGTCCAATCGACTTATGGTGTCTCGTCCCCTCGCCCCTCCAGGCTACATCCATGCACTCCACAAGGTCATTTTGCTCTATTGACACCCTGGTCTGATGGCTTTCAACTGTTCATAACCATATTTTGCAACTTCCCATTTGATGTCACTCTCTGTTGGGGTGTCCTCCGGTGCCTGCCGCACCCCCGCACCCCCCCTAGTGACGCTATCGCATTGGCGTTGTTTAAATCCTTTAAATATTAGTTTTAAATGTTAGTTTTAAATGTTATTTTATATGTTCGTTTTAAATGTTAGTTTAGATCTTAGTTTGAAATGTTAGTTTTAAATGTTAGTTTAAATGTTAGTCTTAAATTTTAGTTTATATGTTAGTTTATATGTTAGTTTTAAATATTAGTTTAAATGTTAGTTCATTAAGCACTTTTAATCAAGTTTGAATGACGGGCAGGTCGAATTGATTCAAGAATTATTATGGAGTTTCTGTGTGTGAGTTTTATCATCGAAAAGCTCACATTCAATAATATTATTTTCTTTCCTTTCAGTTTCACCCACGGGTAAGTTATTGTAAAGATTGGAACATGGGTATTGGGTGGTTTTGGGGGGGGGGGGGGTTATCATGATTATAACAACCATGTTTACTCATTGGTCTTATGTGGAACATTAAAAATCTTTAACGACAGAGCTACTTAAAGTAAAAAAAAGCCGATTCATTAGAACAGAGGCGTTACATTAGAACAGAGGCGTAACATTAGAACAGAGGCGTTACATTAGAACAGAGGCGTTACATTAGAACAGAGGCGTTACATTAGAACAGAGGCGTTACATTAGAACAGAGGCGTAACATTAGAACAGAGGCGTTACATTAGAACAGAGGCGTTACATTAGAACAGAGGCGTTACATTAGAAAAGAGGCGTTACATTAGAACAGAGGCGTTACATTAGAACAGAGGCGTAACATTAGAACAGAGGAGTTACATTAGAACAGAGGCGTAACATTAGAACAGAGGCGTTACATTAGAACAGAGGCGTTACATTAGAACAGAGGAGTTACATTAGAACAGAGGCGTAACATTAGAACAGAGGCGTAACATTAGAACAGAGGCGTAACATTAGAACAGAGGCGTTACATTAGAACAGAGGCGTAACATTAGAACAGAGACGCTACATTAAAACAGAGGCGTTACATTAGAACAGAGGCGTTACATTAGAACAGAGGCGTTACATTAGAACAGAGGCGTTACATTAGAACAGAGGCGTTACATTAGAACAGAGGCGTAACATTAGAACAGAGGCGTAACATTAGAACAGAGGCGTTATATTAGAACAGAGGCGTAACATTAGAACAGAGACGCTACATTAAAACAGAGGCGTTACATTAGAACAGAGGCGTTACATTAGAACAGAGGCGTAAAATTAGAACAGAGGCGTTACATTAGAACAGAGGCGTAACATTAGAACAGAGGCGTAACATTAGAACAGAGGCTTTACATTAGAACAGAGGCGTTACATTAGAACAGAGGCGTTACATTAGAACAGAGGCGTAATATTAGAACAGAGGCGTTACATTAGAACAGGGACGTTACATTAAAACAGGGGCGTTACATTAACCATGGGCACCAGACGAGACAAGGGCGCCAAAATGTGCTTTGATATTATTTCAATGATGAAAATAATTGGTTTGAAAGTTGCAAAAAAATAAAGGGAGACTCTTTAAAATAAATATTGTCCTCGGGCGCCAAACACTCTAGCTACGCCTCTGAGATACCAAGAAAATAAATAAAGATTATTTAAAAGACAGATTAATTATTAGATCAGGAAAGATAAAGTCATTGATATTTTAAATACTTAAATGTCCATTTAAAAATGCCCAAGATTTCTTGTGCCAAATGATTCACATTCGTTTTATGTTATTACAGAACTGTCCTGGATATGTAAGTGAACACTTTATTTATATTGATTGTGATAGTAGTATCTGTCAGCAATGGTAAAAACATAGTGTACAGTAATGGTACAAACATAGTATACAACAATAGTACAACTATAATGAAAAGCAATGGTAGTGTAATGTATTACAACAATAGTACAGTAATATGGTACAGCAAATTGTACAGGACTTTTCCTTAACAATTTTACTGTAATCTTAAAAAGTAATTGTACATTTTAAGTTAAACACTGTGTACAGTTAGCGTACGAATTTTTATGTAACTGTAAATACTATCATTGTATGCAATAGAGATATAACACTAACATAAACATTATTACTATTTTTGCACAGCAGAAACGTAGCTCTCCATTTGAGGTAAGTATTGTGTGTTGTCTACTGTGTGCTGTATACTGTGTGCTGTGTACTTTTTGTTGTGTGTTGTCTGCTGTGTACTGTGTACTGTGTGCTGTGTACTTTTTGTTGTGTGTTGTGTACTGTGTGCTGTGTAATGTGTGCTGTGTGCTGTGTACTGTGTACTTTTTGTTGTGTGTTGTGTACTGTGTGCTGTGTGCTGTGTACTTTTTGTTGTGTATTGTGTGCTGTGTGCTGTGTACTGTGTACTGTGTGCTTTTTGTTGAGTGTTGTGTGTTGTGTACTTTTTGTTGTGTGTTGTCTGCTGTGTGCAGTGCACTGTGTGCTGTGTACTTTTTGTTGTGTGCTGTGTGCTGTGTACTTTTGTTGTGTGTTGTGTGCCGTGTGGCGTCTGCTGTGTACTGTGTGTTGTGTCCTGTGTACTGTGTACTTTTTGTTGTGTGGTGTGTGCTGTGTGATGTCTGCTGTGTGCTATGTACTGTGTGCTGTGTACGGTGTGCTGTGTAATGTGTGCTTTGTACTGTGTGGTGTCTGCTGTGTGAGTGTACTGTGTGCTGTGTGCTGTGTACTGTGTGCGGTTTGCTGTGTACTGTGTTGATATTTTTATTTATTTTGTTAGAAGACATGCCTAAAGTAATCATCAAATGGATGATCCCAAATAAAGGTTACCTGGCACCCGCAATGTGTTAAAGTTTTAAACCATGGATATTAGTTTAATTTACCTGTCACCAGTAATTTGTGGAGCTGTTAAACACTGAATATAAGATAAATTTACCTGAAAAACTTAGTATTCACTAAAACGACTTCCACCATTGGTGCCTGTGATTGTGACCCAAGGGTTGATTGCATATTATATTCCTAATATTTCCTTGCACCTATGTTACAGTCACTTGTGGCATTCGCTCACATGAAAACCCAAAAACGTGAATTATGTTTAAAAGAAATTTCAGCCCTACCTTCAACCCCAAAAATTTTTGTGTTTTTAAAAGGAAACGTTGAGTAAACATGATTCACCGATTTCACAAAATAAAATTCCCGATAACTGCGCTAAATGAGATTTACAAAAAAAAAGAGAAATACCGTAAGTGCTTTTGGTGCGTAATATTTTCTTTTGTTTTCTGAAATAATTGTGAAATAAATCTGCGGTGTAAAAGCGGATGGGTTATTAAAATATTAATATAAAAAAAAATAATAAAAATGGTCATAGCGTATTTATGAGAAAAACTTTATATTTATGGATCGTTTAATTTGCTATTATATAAGTTCTATTCCCAGTGAAGGCAACTAATCTTTAATGAGATTTTTCCTTTCACATACTAAAATTGTTACAGTGAATATCCACTTTCGCTCCCCCCCCCAACTCAAATTGGATTCTACTGCTTCCTTTCCCCCATGTGTTTACTCCTCTCAAGTGAAATCACTTTTCATTTTATTTTTGACAGTTAAAATTGATAGTTATATTTGTTCAGGGCACATGTGTACAAGTACTCACTACTTCAAATATGTCTGTCTATCCCACGGTGTACAAGTATTCAGTACTTTAAATGTGTCTGTCTACCCTTCTGGGGGTACAAGTATTCAGTACTTCAAATATATCTCTCTCTAATACTCTATCTCTCTTACTCTCTCTCACTCACTCTCTGTCTCTTTCACTCTCTCTCTCACTATCTCTCTCTCTCTCTCACTATCTCTCTCTCTTCTAAACTTTCTTTAGTTCCCTCTCAATCCCTCTCTCTCTCTTTCCTGCAGCCATCATTGAAAGATTCTTTTGCTGATTCCTTGGTGGGCAAAGACCAGTTTCAGCCCGAGGCCTTCTTGTCTGGTGGTGCAGATTTAAGGAATAACTTGATAGACTTGCTGCGTCCCGTGGAGGTGTACAACACAGAGGACAGCGATGAGGAGTGGTAGATTGGTAAGTCACGGTGAGCTAGAGGTGTACACCACATGGGATCTAGATGTGTACAACGTAGGGAAGTTAAAGGTGTACACCACATGGGAGTTTGAGGTGTACAACACATGGGAGTTTGAAGTGTACAACACAAGGGTGAGAGTTCAATAACGTAGAGAATGAAAATGAGTAGTTGTGGCTGGATACAACAAATAAGACTAAGAAGTGTACACTTAAGTCTGAGAGTTGTACGCATACAGGTTCTTTAGAGAACTTCCGGTCTGATACTGGCGGAATTAAGCCGCAGGATTTTTACCCTGATACATTTAACTAGCCAAACAATCTTGATACAGACTTGAAATTCTTCCAATAAGCAAATTCAAAATGTACCTCAGCAAAATAATAATAATAATAATAATAATAATAATAATAATAATAAATGAACATTTACAATTTTAAAAAAAACTAAAAGGAAGTGTGTTATGTAATCAACACTATGTAGAATTCATAAGTTTATAAAGTGTTTCCTTTATAATCAAATTATTTATGCTGTTTTTTTATTTAAAAAATATAAAACATTGCTAGAATAATTTTAATTCTGATACAATCTGATGCTAACTTCAAAGTCTGTCTTCCCAACAGACTACACCTCCGGGTTGCGGTGTGTGGTCAGACAAGGCGCCGCCGCCACCGAAAGACCATCCAATCGTATGTGGCGCTTGTACCTAAGCATTGAGAAGTGTTACTGCTGCCAACACCAGGACCATGACGTCGCAAAACGCGCTTTGTGTTATGGCCCCATACAGCATAGGATGTCATGCATGCATCACCACTAAAATTGATAATAAGGTGTCCATCTATTTTGAATTCGTCAAACCATTCTAGCCATAGGCAATCCTTAGTGTAACCTTTTCCCGAAGATTTTTAAGTTTAAAAAAAAATGAAACAAAAAAGGGCTGCTGACGTGGATGAAACAAATTTGTATCAATTAGAAATATGTATCATCAAAATTGGACATGGAAATAATTATATTTCGCTGTTGTTAACGGTATACAATAACTCATCTCGTTGAATATTTGTATGTTTTTTAAAATAAGAAGATTTGTATGAAAATATTTTCTTATATTTTTAATAGAAAATACCCAGACGTAGCACAAATTAAATTACCGCCAAAGATAAATATATAAAGTTCAAGGGAAGTAAAGGAAAACTACCATTTTTAAAAAAATACTTTTTTTATTACCTCCCTTTTTCATAAAAAAAATTATAATAGTTTTTTGAAAGAAGTTCAACTTCAATAAGTAGTGACGTCATCTTGCCATCTCACTGACACACTGACCTGTTGACCTAAATGTTTCAATGCAAAGATCCAATCAAGCACCCTGTTAAGACGTCATTTTATGCAATGCTAATCTTGGAATTACCTGGAAAATATAATAAATATTGTTGGTCATGACAACAGCAACGCTTTTAATCAAAATCGTTTGTTCGTCTATTTTCCTGTTGGTTGATGTGGTTTGTGTGTGTGTGTGTGTGTGTGTGTGCAATTCTTTAGAAGCTGTCTGCTTCCTTTTAGTTTTGTTGGTTGGTTATCATGTGAAAAAATTTTGTTCATCTATTTTAAAAAGATAAGTTAGTTGAATTATTTGTTTTTGCTTATAAGACCTGGACAATGCATTTAATTTAAGTATGTTTATGTTGGAATGAGTTGAGAGACAAGATGTTGGAATGAGTTGAGAGACAAGATGTTGGAATGAGTTGAGAGACGAGATGTTGGAATGAGATGAGAGACGAGATGTTGGAATGAGATGAGAGACGAGATGGTGGAATGAGATGAGAGACGAGATGGTGGAATGAGATGAGAGACGAGATGTTGGAACGAGATGAGAGACGAGATGGTGGAATGAGATGAGAGACGAGATGGTGGAATGAGATGAGAGACGAGATGTTGGAATGAGATGAGAGACGAGATGGTGGAATGAGATGAGAGACGAGATGTTGGAATGAGATGAGAGACGAGATGGTGGAATGAGATGAGAGACGAGATGTTGGAATGAGATGAGAGACGAGATGTTGGAATGAGATGAGAGACGAGATGTTGGAATGAGATGAGAGACGAGATGTTGGAATGAGATGAGAGACGAGATGGTGGAATGAGATGAGAGACGAGATGTTGGAATGAGATGAGAGACGAGATGTTGGAATGAGATGAGAGACGAGATGTTGGAATGAGATGAGAGACGAGATGTTGGAATGAGATGAGAGACGAGATGTTGGAAATGTCTCGAGCAAATACGAAGCAAAGAAACAAGTCTTCCTTTGACTACTTCAAGGGAGGCAAGTTCAAACATGATTGTCAAAGTATTATTAATTCATTTACCTCCCCGTTCATTACTTTAATACTGTTGCCTTTGACGGTTTTCCTTGCACTAAACTGCTTTGGAAAAAAGGGGATCATGAAGTACTTAATTTTCTGTGCGGCGAATCTTTATCGTCGTTGTCTGTCTAAAAGTTTCCAATTTAATTATTTGTATTGTTTCCTCGAGGACGTACGGAGTAACGGCGCTTGGGTTAGCCCCCCTCCCCCACACCACCCACCCCACCCCAACATTTTTCCACTCTGTATGCACGATAAATATCCTCTTAGAGAAGTGGTCGAAAAATCGCGGCTCGCGAGGCCGCGTGCGGAACCTAAGCAACCTGAGTGCGGCTCGGCCAGTTGGCCACAAATGTGTTTTAACTCCGGAAAAAAAACATGGTTCTTGACAAGTTCCTGAAAAGAAATTTGGCTCTCAAAATTTTTTTAAATCACCCTGCTGCTGATTATTTGCTCTTTTAAACTCATGAATTTGCCGACCACTTTTGACTCACGAGTTTGCCGACCACTTTTGACTCATGAGTTTGCCGACCACTGTTCTAGAGGAAACCGCTGAATTGACGATCAAGTTATTGGCAGGCTCAGCTCATTCGACTTTATATAAGATCAATAAGAAAACTGGACAAGGTTGTCCGCATAAAAATCCTCACTGCCTACATATGTTGTATCTTATTTATCTCTGACGATATATATATGATTATGTCCATCCCTTAGTAATGCAAACCAAACGTATTCACTAAGTGGACGTCCAACATTCTATCAGAGAAGCGGGAGTAAATGTCCCACCTGACTCACACACTCTTTAAAAATGTGTTTCTAAGAAGCACGCTTACAGCCCGTTTCTGTGAATTCTTAAAATGACTGTAGAACTATACGGAAACGTCACCATATATGTATAGAATATAAAAATAATTTTTATTACTTTATTTGCGGTTTGAGAAATAGTTTGAAGATATCCCTTGTCAGCTGTAAAGGAATTGTTGTAAATCACCGGTCTGAAGTAATGTCCTACCGCGCTGCAGTAATGTCCTACTGGTCTGCAGTAATGTCCTATCGGTCTGCAGTATAGTATATCCTATCGGTCTGCAGTAATGGCCTACCGGTCTGTTGGCTACTAGGTACAGAAGATGAATTCACACACGATACCCACAAACGATACCCACACACGATACCCGCACACGATACCCACACACGATACCCGCACACGATACCCACACACGATACCCACACACGATACCCACACACGATACCCACACACGATACCCGCACACGATACACACACACGATACCCACACACGATACCCACACACGATACCCGCACACGATACCCGCACACGATACCCACACACGATACCCACACACGATACCCGCACACGATACCCACACACGATACCCACACACGATACCCACAATGACGTGAAAATAGAAGGTACACAGAGTGATGAAAGCTTTGGGTGGATAAATTTTATGGATGGATAAATATCATGGGTGGATAAGTGTCATAGATGGATACAATTTCATGAATAAATAACTGTAATGGATGACTAATATCATGGGTGGAAAAATGTCATGGATGCCAAATTGCATGGGTGGAGACGTTTTGTTGATGTACATAAATTATGAATAGATACATATTATGGATAATCAAATTCAAGGAGATGGTAACATTCAAAGATTTAGAGGCTGGAATTAGAAGATTCAGGATATTAGATGGGGACATCAGATAGTGACATTAGATGGGGACATTAGATGGGGGACATTATATGGGGACATAAGATAGGGACATAACATGGGGGACATTAGATGGTGACGTTAGAGGGGGACTTTAGATGGGGACATTAGATGGGGGACATTAGATGGGGACATTAGATGGGGGACATTAGAGGAGGACATTAGATGGGGAACATTAGATGGGGACATTAGATGGGGGACATTATATGGGGACATTAGATGGGGACATTAGATGGGGGACATTAGATGGGGACCATTAGATGGGAACATTAGATGTTGAAAAGATGTGTAATCCAAAATGTACGGTAAAGATTTTTACACCTTTTCGCGGTCCCCCCCCCCCCCGGGTTAATCCTGACATAATAGAAAACCTTCATCTCACTATATCTGACTGAACTTTCGTCTCACTATATCCGACTAAACCTTTGTCTCACTATATCAGACTAAACCTTCGTCTCACTATGTCAGACTAAACCTTCGTCTCACTATATCAGACTAAACTCTCGTCTCACTATATCAGACTAAACTCTCGTCTCACTATATCAGACTAAACTCTCGTCTCACTATATCAGACTAAACTCTCGTCTCACTATATCCGACTAAAACTCAACCCCACTATGTAACAAACCCACCCCGTCAAAACTGTAGTATCAGCCTCTGTTCCATCATATCTGACAACTGGCCAGACCGATCGTCTGCACATCATCTCAGGTTGATGACAGGGGCGTACTCCCACCACTCACCTTCCTTACCACTTATCTTCCCCACCGCTCGCCTCCCCATCCCTCGCCTCCCCCACCCCACTCCTCTAACCACCCCCTCAGGCACTCCCTAAAAACAGCTGGTTCACTCCCGCCCACAACACGCGCCATGGTCATTGCTGTCTCCTTTTTTTTGTCTGGAAAGTGCACGCGCGGATTTTAATGAGCAGACGTGAAGAGAAGGGTAAGTTGTTTTATGTCTTAGACCTATATTCCCCCCTGGGTTATACAAACAGTTTCTAGGAAGAGAACGTCCACTGAAAGATCAGATTTGAGTTGTTTTCATAGTGGGACTTCTGGTCCAGAGTGTCAAGAACATTTTGAATGTGAATTTATCCTTGATGAACCATTTTCTTTGTTGAAATTAATAACTTTTGTTACGTGAGTATTTTAACAACTTTTATTAAGTGAGTATTTTAACAACTTTTATTAAGTGAGTATTTTAACAACTTTTATTAAGTGAGTATTTTAACAACTTTTATTAAGTGAGTATTTTAACAACTTTTATTAAGTGAGTATTTTAACAACTTTTGTTACGTGAGTATTTTAACAACTTTTGTTACGTGAGTATTTTAACAACTTTTGTTACGTGAGTATTTTAACAACTTTTATTAAGTGAGTATTTTAACAACTTTTGTTACGTGAGTATTTTAACAACTTTTATTAAGTGAGTATTTTAACAACTTTTGTTACGTGAGTATTTTTAAATTTATCATTTCATATGTCTTGCAATAATTTTGAAACTACCTTTAAATAATGCAGATTTCGAAACTACCTTTAAATAGCGCAGATTTCAAAATTACCCTTAAATAACGCAAATTTCGAAAGTACCTTTAAATAACGCAGACATTGAATTCATCAATGTTTATTGCCAGTTTGTTGTTGTTGTTTTTTTATTAGTTTATTGTAATGGTGGCATTTATTATAGATGAATCAGAGGCGTCAATCAGAGGCGTATACACGAGTTAATGTTCCCTCGTCTACTGAATGAGTTTTGTAAACTACATGTTTAAATGAACATCAGTAACCTTCTTGTTTGATCTCTAGTGGATAGCACATTAATCCACAGCATCACCCCATGTCAACCTACACTCACCCCATGTCAACCTACACTCACCCCATGTCAACATACACTCATCCCATGTCAACCTAAACTCACCCCATGTTAACCTACACTCACCCCATGTCAACATACACTCATCCCATGTCAACCTACACTCACCATGTCAACCTACACTCACGCCATGTCAACATACACTCATCCCATGTCAACCTACACTCTTCCCATGTCAACATGCACTCACCCCATGTAAACCTACACCCACCCCATGTCAACCTACACTCATCCCATGTCAACCTACATTCACCCCATGTCAAACTGCTCTCACCCCGTGTTAACCTACACTCATCCCATGTTAACCTACACTCACCCCATGTCAACCTACACTCACCCCATGTCAACCTACCTCATCCCATGTCAACATGCACTCACCCCATGTAAACCTACACCCACGCCCATGTCAACCTACACTCATCCCATGTCAACCTACATTCACCCCATGTCAAACTGCTCTCACCCCGTGTCAACCTGCTCTCACCCCGTGTCAACCTACACTCATCCCATGTCGACCTACACACACCACGTGTCAGCCTACATTCACCCCGTGTCAACCTACACTCACCTCGTGTCAACCTGCACTCACCTCATGTCAACCTGCACTCACCCCGTGTCATCCTACACTCACCCCGTGTCAACCGACACTCACCCCGTGTCAACGTACACTCACCCCGTGTCAACCTACACACACCCCGTGTCAACCTACACTCACCCCGTGTCAACCTGCACTTACCCCGTGTCAACCTACACTCACCCCGTGTCAACCTGCACTCACCCCGTGTCAACCGACACTCACCCCGTGTCACCCTACACACACCCTGCGTCAACATCCCCTCATAGGAATGTAAAGAACACAAATTGTTGTATTTTGAATTTCGTAGTTCTCCACTCATATCAGCTGAGACTGTTAGTTTCTTGTTTCACAGCAACGCTACAAGCGTGGCCTTTATGCTGTAAATATTTTACCGTCTCAACTGTGCATATATGCTAAAAACGTTGTTTCGTTATTGGCATTTCTCCCGGTCAGCTAACTCAAACATCAGATCCGGACGATGAAGTGTTTCCGGAAACGTACCGACGACCACGTGTCTAATTAACCGGGCCATGTCCGCGCATGACCTATTCTCAGGCGATATCGGCTATTAGTCCCGGCTGATCGTCCTACCGTCGTCTGCCACATACTGGACAGTTCTCATCGCCGTGACCTCCTTAAGACAAACAGATGTCGTAATTTATTGATACATGCTTATTCCCTTGACCTGATTTTGAAACTTTGTTTTATTAGACTGTTGATATGAACCGTCTAGATGCCATGACACACTTAATTGGTAGCAAAGAAAACCGTCTAGATGCCATGACACACTTAATTGCTAGCAAAGAAAACCGTCTAGATGCCATGACACACTTAATTGCTAGCAAAGAAAACTGTCTAGATGCCATGACACACTTAATTGCTAGCAAAGAAAACCGTCTAGATGCCATGACACACTTTATTGCTAGCTAAGAAAACCGTCTAGATGCCATGACACACTTAATTGCTAGCAAAGAAAACCGTCTAGATGCCATGACGCACTTAATTGCTAGCAAAGAAAACCGTCTATATGCCATAACACACTTAATTGCTAGCAAAGAAAACCGTCTAGATGCCATGACACACCATATTGCTAGCAAAGAAACAGGAAACTGAGACATTTAGTGTTCTTTAATGAATATGAAGATCGAAATTATAAATGATTTGAAAAAATTAAGCTTAATATACTCCATAAGTAAAAGAGTCTCATGCTGTATAAGAAGGCCTCAAAAAGAAAACTGATGGTTAGTATAGCACCATCAAATTTATGATTAAGTAGGCCACCAAAAACCAACTGTTTAAGTAGACCAACATGAAACTGTCGGCAAAAAAAGACCACCATAAAACTGTTCTTTTAAGTAGGTCACCGTAAAACCACCATTTAAGTAGGCCACCATAAGATCACCGTTTAAGTAGGCCACCACAAAACCACCATAAAAGAAGGCCATCATAACACCAATGTTTAAGTAGGCCACCGTAAAACTACTGTTTAAGTAGGTCACCGTAAAACCACCATTTAAGTAGGCCACCATAAAATCACCGTTTAAGTAGGCCACCATAAAATCACCGTTTAATTAGGCCACCATAAAATCACCGTTTAATTAGGCCGTCATAAAATCACCGTTTAAGTAGGCCACCATAAAATCACCTTTTGAGTAGGTGACCATAGTTTTAATAATGCTCTAAAATTACGGCAAGCGATTTTTAAGCTTGATGCAATGCTTCCGCAATGATGAACAGACTCGTTCGATTGGGGAATTTATGGATACTTTAATCAGCCATCAGATAGTTGTTGTGCCCCGGATCTAGGCTAACATCCCATAACTCCATGTTTTATAGGCGAGCCGTGTCAGAGGGCCTCTGCCAACAGTTGGCACAAACGCCTGGCATTTCACTGTTTGTATATAAATACCCGGGCCCTCGCTCCCCCCGCCCCTCTCATCGTGTTAGGACGAGAGCAACACATTTCAAGGAAACACACATCTAACTTTAGGTCAAAAGGGTCAACAATTTCAAGTCTAGACCCTGGACAAGCTAAGCAGTGTCAGTATCCCTTAATATACAGTGTTATCTCCTATTTAAACCTAAAATAGAATCATTTATAAGGCTATAAAAACTCCCAGAGGTCTACCATGGTGCTTTAAATTAAGAAACATTTCAAACATACAGAAACATCTAATGCCATATCTGAATCGTGTCTTCATTGCTGATATAAAAAACGAACATCTGAACCAAGCGTTTAATGTTATTGATATGAGACTATGACGTGGTTCTATGTGCATGTCCATTGATTTTAAAACGTTATTGGGATCAAAATAATCCACACGAGGGTGCTTGTAGCTTTGAGCAATCATGTCCTAGAAACATGTTTGATATAATTGTGGAACTCATATTCCTGTCTGTTAAGAATTTCAGTACAATTCTTTTGCGTAAAAATCATATTTTTTTAGATATCAATCACGCCAGACACCCTAGATATCAATCATGCCAGACACCCTAAATATCAATCACGCCAGACACCCTAGATATCAATCACGCCATACACCCTAGATATCAATCACGCTAGACACCCTAGATATCAATCACGCCAGACACCCTAGATATCAATCACGCCAGACACCCTAGATATCAATCACGCCAGACACCCTAGATATCAATCACGCCAGACGCCCTACATTTCAATAACGACAGACACCCTAGATATCAATCACGGCAGGCGCCCTAAATTTCAATAACGCCAGACACCCTAGATATCAATCACGCCAGACACCCTAGATATCAATCACGCCAGACACCCTAGATGTCAATCACGCCAGACGCATTAAATTTTAATAACGCCAGACACCCTAGATATCAATCATGCCAGACACCCTAAATTTCAATAACGCCAGACACCCTAGATATCAATCACGCCAGACGCCCTACATTTTAATAACGACAGACACCCTAGATATCAATCAGGCCAGACGCCCAACATTTCAATAACGCCAGACACCCTAGATATCAATCACGCCAGACGCCCTAAATTTCAATAACGCCAGACACCCTAGATATCAATCACGCCAGACGCCCTAAATTTCAATAACGCCAGACACCCTAGATATCAACCACGCCAGACGCCCTAAATGTCAATAACGCCAGACACCCTAGATATCAATCACGCCAGACGCCCTAAATTTCAATAACGCCAGACACCCTAGATATCAATCACGCCAGACTCTTGTAAAAGCTTTTAACAAACTTGGAAAGCTATCAGTTCAACGCACAGGCCAGGTTTCTAAACACGCCATCTAGTCTTTAAAGAAATAAAACACCAAGGTTTCTAAACACGTTTTTTCTTTAACACAATAAAACACGACGATTTCAACAAAAATTTTGACATTTAAAAAAAAGAATACTTTTTTTTTTCATTTATTGTATGCATATGAATGACAAACTGTTGTCATTGCTCTGACAAATCTAATTTGGGGAGATATTGACTATTTCCTTTCTTTAACCTTTTATTTGTCGTATGCTGTTACGGGCAAAACGTGTCATCATGGCATCTAGAGACCGCCTGGTGATTCTAGTCACAGAGTCAACGCATTATATACATTGCCTAGGCATTCTATACAACGTCAAATACTTCTATAAAATGTCCGACTTGACTTAATGCAAACTCTATGAAGACATACAAGCATTTTGCCTAGCTTCTGTTAAAAGTTTTTGTTTTTTGTGTTTTGGTTTGTTGGAGCAGTCTGGTTTATAAATACATTGTTAAATTAACGATTTGTTTTTACACAAAAACATTTTCTATTTTGACACTTGGCCTTTTACTTGCACTTATCACACCGTTGCCCAGATCCAGTAGACTGTTGTGTTGCCCAGATCCAGTAGACTGCTGTGTTGCCCAGATCCAGTACACTGCTGTGTTGCCCAGATCCAGTAGCTACAAAACATCTCTGAAGACGCGAATCTACAAATATCTACAAATGATACTGCTAGACAACAGAGTTATATAAGATCTCATTTTTCTCAATATAATTAGCCTTTATTGACATCAGAAGACATTCTGATGGACAAAAATCTCTCACCTTGCAACTGGACAACACCTACTGGAACTGGACACGGATTTTACCAAGTGTCCAAAAAAAAGCTTTTGTGTAAAAAATTAAATGTTTTTGTTATTCAAAATTTAATTATTCTATTTTTAAGCAATAATTATTTTTAAAAAGTAACTAAAAACAACAGCCATTAGCCATTTTTCTACTTGAAATGTTTTTATGCTGTTAATTTGTTTGATTAGTCTAATGTCTTTGTGTGTTATAGTATACTAAGCCTGGAAGGAATGTATAGAATGTCTGACGACGTTAGTCAAAGTGTGAAATACATAAGACATTATACACATTGCATAGACCTTTTTTTAGAATGCCTGTATTTGACACTTTGCCTGTAACAAGAGCAACGTTGGGAAACTTAACGTCTAGTTTAATTGTATGTTTTATTTTAGCAGCTAACGTGTTCTGTCCGGTATAACATTGGGCAAACACGTTCTAGGTTTTCTATGTAAAATACGTTTGACGAGACCTACATACTAGGAGAGGAGGAATCTTACAGAGAACAAACTGATGGGTCTTCAATAGTATATCACGGGAGACCACTCGACGAGGATGAGGGTACATTGAGGTGTGGAGCAAGTGTGGTATGGGTCTCCTGTGGTTTTGAACATCGGCGGAGTGGGACTCCTGTAGTGTGGTGTCATATTTTATTACACGTTGGGGATAATGCTTGTTTAAACGTGGACAGAAATATGCTGGCAATGGAAACTAAATTTAGGGTTATAACAAGGCGAAAAATAGACTATTCATTAAACGACATTTAGCCTAATTTTTTCTACAATAATTGATAACAATAACAAAATAATACTCTATGAGACCTTCCCTATCAATGGATCATTTGCTTCGCAAAGAAACACTATTGTAAAAGCCTATATCCCAAACTTTTAAAACTTGTTATGATTAATAAAAACTTGCTTAAAAAGTGCTTTCTTAATCTGGATTCTTCAACTGCGGAGAAAGCTAACCAATTACAATATTTTAGAAGTGTAACATTGCTGGATATATTTGTTCAGCAAGTTATCTAACATTATCATCCTTAATTTAACTACTATCACTCATCTCAAGAATTGAATAAGGTCGGATCTATCACACAGTTCTTTATTTACTTAGTCAATACAAATATGATTCTTGATTCAGATAAATCCATGTAACATATGTAGTTACTATATAACATAAGAAATCTTCAGTACAATTCCACTCATGAATTAATAGCACATTCAAATATGGCCTACATGTCTCCCCGACTCAAAACGTGTCCTCACAATATGGCTTCCAGCCTTATCCACATAAAAATCATGCAATCCTCTTCCGCCACCAAACTAGTTCCTCTTGTTCTCATCCTATATGGTTAAATTACTACGCCACCGTGCAGCGGTATAAACAATTCAATCATGTGACTGAGTGTCGTTAACTTGTTGTGTTACAAGAAGCACTTCATTTAAATGAAAGGATGAGTTTAGATTAGGCCGTTTATTACGTGGTCTGACGTCACTGCTCCAGGTGAGAGAGAGTGAGTTTAATTTTCACTAGAAAATACTCGCACCATCTAGTGACGTCATATTGGAGTGTGAAACGAGGATATAATTGAGTTGAGTCGTTCTTGAGAAACTTTGGAGTGTCTTTTCTGTCAATATGATTGATGTCCATCTCATGTGAGTCAGTGTCTTTTCTGTCAATCTTATTGATGTCCATTTCACGCGAGTCAGTGTCTTTTCTGTCCATATTATTGATGTCCATCTCATGTGAGTCACTGTCTACGGACATTGGCCTAAATGAAGTCAATATGACTTTGGAAAAGTAGACTTGATCAGGATATAATATGGTCAAAGTGTAGATGATCACAACAATAAAATACATGACATGACTGTGAACAGGTCACCAATACCAGACTCACAAAATGTAATAAACAAAATGTCACGTTACTTTGTTTCTCAGACATGATACATGAATATGATATGGTGAAAATTCCCGGCGGTTCAAAGTCAGGGACCCGGTGTCACTAAACATAAATTATCTTCTCATTATCAGTAGCCATGTATAGAACCAGTAGCCATGTGAAGAACAAGCAGTCATGTATAGAACCATTAGCAATGCCTGTATAGAGCCAGTAGCCATGTATAGAACCAGTAGCGATGACAAAGGCATACAAATCTCAACCTTTATAAATGTCACGACACCTTCATAAAATTTCTCAAGTTGTGGTGACCCACCACCAGAAATATATCTTGAAATTGTGAAAAAGGTGTTGGTTGAGAAGTGGTTTTGATCTGGGGTGGAGGGTAGCAGAATTAATGGCTAAGGAGAGTGAAGAGTTGAGGGGGGGGCCGCTCTGTAAGTCAATACCCAGAAATATTTTTAAAAACTCTCACACCTAGTAATGGTTTTGCTTGGAAGATGCTAACTTTTTAAGTTTAGGCAACAACGAAACATTTAAATCGGAATAACAATAAACTTAAAACGGATTTTTAAAAAATAACTAAAATGATGTATAGTGTATTATTTTTAAAAGCTAAAACAGAACTTTCAAAATAAAGTCTCAACTAAAGAAATTCATCTTGCTAAAACAAGTAACTACACAACTATTTACACAAACTCCATGGCAGGTATTTTATTATTTTCATAGCTGTGCAGTTTTAGTTATCTGACATTAAGTTTTACCCCAACGCTGGTCAGTAGTCAATGACATATAGAAATAGATTTGTACAGAATCTATATGTCAGCATACTCAATCTATACATTGTGATTGATAGAGAAAGGGCGTAAGATTAATTAGATGGAAGAGAAAGAGGATGAAAGAGAGAGAACAAGGGAGCGAGAGATAGAGAGAGAGAGAGAGTGTTGAGAGAGATAGAGAAAGAGAGTGTTGAGAGAGATAGAGAGAGAGAGAGAGTGTTGAGAGTGAGGGAGAGAAGGAGAGGGAAAACGATCCAATCAAATATGGTGTTATTTTCGTCGAGCTTATTCCAAACAAATGCTCGCATCCAGAGCGAGTTCAAAGATCACATTTTTTATATCCAACAGGTAGAGATAGAAAAGATCAAGATCTAGTCGAGGATTTTTTCCAGCCTGTCATAATAACGGTTGACTCTGATGGCTAGACTCGCTAGAATCGCTAGACACGCGAGATTCCGTCTGGCCGTCTGTCACTCGCCTAAACAAACATCAATTAACATTTGTCGGCTCATGTTTCGTATAAACACTTCTTGAATATTAGGGGGCACAAACCCACAGGCGTGTAAGTAAACACGGTGCGTTACATTAAAACACTGGCTTTCTAATTAAGGGAATGCGCAGACTCAGAAAAATGTATATAATTTCTTTTTAAAATCAGAAATAAATCAGCTTTTTGGTTGTTGTTTTTTAAAAACTTGTTTGTGTCAAAGTAGAGTTTGTGTTTGTGTGCATAATAATTCAGAGGTTGGCAACCTACGACAACCGTGCCAGACCCAGCATGCAGTGCGATTTTGAATGGCAAGCAGAAGACCAAAAAAATAATAAGTATATTCTTTATAAAGACACTAGCCGAAAACCCGGCTATTGTCGGGTTTATATTCGAAATTTAAAAAAACTCACACACAAACACAAATACATTCTAAAGCGTCATCAGCGTATTTGTACATTGTAAGCCATGTAAAAAAAAAAAACTTCCTAAAATTAACCTTTAATTTTTTTTTTAAATCGTTAATAAAAAAAACAAACATATTTCTTTTAAACATTGAATTTTGTGCCCATCCCGTTTCAGTTGATATTCAACCTGACCACAGCCGAAGAACAATGGTCATGTATCAATAAAATAAAGGAGGATCCACATTATACAATGAGTCATTTCAATTATCCCTAATGTAGCGTATCCGGAAATTTGATCGCAAGAAATTTTGTCGAATCGTCCTTTTACTTTACACGTTAAAATTTTGCGTCAAATTTCTTTTTGAACGCATTATTTTTTTTTATTATATGTATGTATGTATGGCATGTTTCCGTCTACGAGAGACGATAGATTATCTTGTCTGGTTGCAGCTCTTGGTGTGACTAGTGTTTTATTATATAGTGCGTTCAAAAAGAAATTTGACGAAAATTTTAACGTCTGAACTGAAAAAAAGATTCTACCAAATTTCCGTTCGATCAAATTTCCGTCGATCAATTTTCAGTCGACAAAATTTCTTCCGATCAAATTTCCGGTATCTCTAATGTAGGGACACTATAAAAAAATGGAAAAACAACTTTTCGGACAAGTATTCGAGGGAATTGTTCAACATTATCCAATTACAATCAGAATGAATTAGCAAAGATTTTGCCATAGATTTATTTTTACTGTTGGGGCCCTGGGCGCCCAAAGAGCTTAGTCGTTAATTGATTTATATCAGATAACGATTAAACTTTCGATACGAAATTGTCCCATTAAATTCTGTTGAAAACGTCAAAGAGTATTCATGATATATATATATATCTATCTATATACCTATATCAAAAGGTGCACATTTGTCAGTGTGTGGCTGCATGCGTTCCTACATAGAACTTGGCACGCATATTTATTTTTATCCAGCAGTAAATGCTGGCCGGGGTGGGGGGTGGGGTGGGGTCCGTTTGGTGCCGGGGAACCTAAATTCTTTTTTTAAATTTATAAAATACATATATGTAATTTCAAACATCCTATGGGTGAATGTATCTTAAAAAGACTTCGTACACATAAACTTGATTAACCAGATTTAAATACTGAGAGGAACTGAACTCGTGTTATCCACTGGATATACACAAGAGATTTGTACAAAATTTTGGTCCAGATCTATCCATTAATTGTTATTTTATTTATAATTTTTTTTTTTGTTTAAACTAAAATTTCGCCCACAACGCTGAATGGGATTTTCAAAAATATTTCAAACCACGTGACCATTTTCTTCCTGATAATGAAGGGAAACAACCATCTATCCAAAGTTTGACAAATTGCTTTTATTCCATGTATGCGGTAAAAACATAAATATTTTACCAGAAACAAACATTGGATGAACATTGCCATCCAAATAAAATGATGCTTTTGGCTAAATCTCACACCTGTGATTCTCCCAGCCCAACACACACACAAACATACAAAATGATGTTTGGGGCTAAATCTCACACCTGTGATTCTCCCAGCCCAACACACACACACATACACACACACATATACAAAATGATGTTTGGGGCTAAATCTCACACCTGTGATTCTCCCAGCCCAACACACACACACATACAAAATGATGTTTGGGGCTAAATCTCACACCTGTGATTCTCCCAGCCCAACACACACACACATTAGACTGGTAATAATAACAATTGAAAAACGTAACCCTGGTTACGCCACTACACTATTTACGCCTTTGCGATTCATTGTTCGGTTGTCTTGTGGTCGCACTATGCGTTATACATTCATTGTTTGTTTTCACGCTGAATGAAAGAAGCTATTCTGTTTTGGCAGAATATCAACACAAGTTTACCGACCGCTGGGTAATGTCTTAGTTTCATACATAAAAATATTTCTTCTTCCCGGGAAATCTCACAACTTATCATTAGACACCCCACCTATCAGATACCACACCTATCAGATACTCCACCTATCAGACACCCAACCTATCAGACACCCTACCTATCAGACATTCTCCTATCAGACAGCCACTTATCAGATACCCCACCTATCAGACACGCCACCTATCAGACACCCCACTTATCAGATACTCCACCTATCAGACACCCAACCTATCAGACACCGCACCTATCAGACACCCCACCTATCAGACACCCCACCTATCAGACACCCCACCTATCAGACACCCCACCTATCAGACACCCCACCTATCAGACACCCCACCTATCAGACATCCCACCTATCAGACACCACACCTATCAGACTACCCACCTATGAGACACCCCACCTATCAGACACCCCACCTATCAGATACTCCACCTATCAGACACCCCATTAATCAGACACCCAACCTATCAGACACTTCACCTATCAGACACCCCACCTATCAGACACCCAACCTTTCAGACACCCAACCTTTCAGACACCCCACCTATCAGACACCCCACCTATCAGACACCCCCACCTATCAGACACCCCACCTATCAGACACCCCACCTATCACACACCCTACCTATCAGACATTCTCCTATCAGACACCCACCTATCAGACACCCCACCTATCAGACACGCCACCTATCAGACACCCCACCTATCAGACACCCCATTAATCAGACACCCCACATATCAGACATCAACCTATCAGATATCCCACCTATCAGACACCCCATTAATCAGACACCTCACATATCAGACATAAACATATCAGACATCCCACCTATCAGACACCCCATTAATCAGACACCCCACATATCAGACATCAACCTATCAGACACCCCACCTATCAGACACCCACCTATCAGACAACCCACCCTATCAACCACTCCAATATCAGACGACCCACTGTTATACACCCCAGATGACCCACCTATCGACTCGCCAAATAGACAATCAACCTATAACATAACCCACCTAACAGACATCCCACTTTTCAAACAACCTACCTATTTGACACCCCATCAAATCAGCGCACCTACCTATCAGACAACCCACCAACCAGACACCCAATCCTTTATTGTCTCCACCCACACGGCGGCCATTATTCACGTCTTATCATTCCACGAAAAGGCGAGGCACACGTATGTGTGTAGCAGACTTTCAATGGAAAGCCCTGTGCATAATTATATGTGATGTCAGCTCTGGGGGCCGACAATGTCTTGCTAATAGGTCGTGTATGTAATGCGTGCAAGTACATAGCACGGATATGGTGATTTGGCTGTTGTGTATGATCCGTCTAGTGAGGAAAGATGGTGTCGTGGGTGGACTGGTGTGTATGACCCGCCTAGTGAGGAAAGGTGGTGTCGTGGGTTGACTGGTGTTTATGAGCCGTCTAGTGAGGAAAGATAGTGTCGTGGGTTGACTGGTGTGTATGATCCGTCTAGTGAGGTAAGATGGCGTCGTGGGTTGACTGGTGTGTATGACCCGCCTAGTGAGGAAAGGTGGTGTCGTGGGTTGACTGGGGATTTTATGAGCCGTCTAGTGAGGTATGATGGCGTCGTGGGTTGACTGGTGTGTATTACCCGTCTAGTGAGGTAAGATGTCGTCGTGGGTTGACTGGTGTGTATAACCCGTCTAGTGAGGTAAGATGGCGTCGTGGGTTGACTGGTGTGTATAACCCGTCTAGTGAGGTAAGATGGCGTCGTGGGTTGACTGGTGTGTATAACCCGTCTAGTGAGGTAAGATGGCGTCGTGGGTTGACTGGTGTGTATTACCCGTCTAGTGAGGTAAGATGGCGTTGTGGGTAACTGGTGTGTATTACCCGTCTAGTGAGGTAAGATGGCGTCGTGGGTTGACTGGTGTGTATTACCCGTCTAGTGAGGTAAGATGGCGTCGTGGGTTGACTGGTGTGTATTACCCGTCTAGTGAGGTAAGATGGCGTCGTGGGTTGACTGGTGTGTATTACCCGTCTAGTGAGGTAAGATGGCGTCGTGGGTTGACTGGTGTGTATTACCCGTCTAGTGAGGTAAGATGGCGTCGTGGGTTGACTGGTGTGTATTACCTGTCTAGTGAGGTAAGATGTATTTATGGTGTCTTTACATCTTTGGTAGTATTCCTATTAATACTGAGTTGTAAACATTGGAGTGGGTTGCGTCCTAACTATAAATGTGATGTTGTATAGTGTATAATGAGTTGTGTTGTATAGTGTATAATGATTCGTGTTGTACAGTGTATAATGACTGGTGTTGTATAATGTATAATTAATGGTTTTGTATAGTGTAGCCTGGCCAAAGGTGTATATTGTGTTATGAATGTGTTGTAAATTATGTTATGATTTGTGTCTATATTACGTTACGACTGGTGTGCTGTATTATGCTATGACTGGTGTTGTGTAATATGTTATGAATGATGTTTTGAATTCTGTTATAAATGCTGTTGCGTGATATGTTATGAACCTGCTCGGTCAGCCAAACAGTGCGTGAACTTCTCATATGCTCAAGTTACTTGACAGAGCATGCACTCAAGTATCGCACTTGCTAAGATTCCCAATGAGTGCTCCCCTCCGTCTCCAGGTACGCTACCACCCCTGAAATACATACATTAATATTCTAAGGCGCGAAACACTTTCACACCGCAGATTTACTGCACCAACTTTCACACCGCAGATTTACTGCACCAACTTTCACACCGCAGATTTACTGCACCAACTTTCACACCGCAGATTTACTGCACCAACTTTCACACCGCAGATTTACTGCACCAACTTTCACACCGCAGATTTACTGCACCAACTTTCACACCGCAGATTTACTGCACCAACTTTCACACCGCAGATTTACTGCACCAACTTTCACACCGCAGATTTACTGCACCAACTTTCACACCGCAGATTTACTGCACCAACTATTCCCGCGAAACAAAATAAAATATTACGCACCAAATGAACTCGCCATAGTTTTACAAATCGCATTTAGCGCAGCTATGGAGAATTTTATGTAATTGACATCAGCGCCATCTGGGAGCGTTAGTGACATTGTTACATCCAGAACTATATATTTTGATGTTGTTGTATATCATGTTATGAATGGTGTTGTATATCATGTTATGAATGGTGTTGTATGTCATGTTATGAATGGTGTTGTATATCATGTTATGAATGGTGTTGTATGTCATGTTATGAATGGTGTTGTATGTAATGTTAAGAATGGTGTTGCATATCATGTTATGAATGGTGTTGCATATCATGTATATCCTGTTATGAATGGTGATTGAATATCATGTTATGAATGGTGTTGCATATCATGTATATCCTGTTATGAATGGTGCTGTACATCATGTTATGAATGGTGTTGCATATCATGTATATCATGTTATGAATGGTGTTGCATATTATGTTATGAATAGTGTTGTATATCATGTTATGAATGGTGTTGTATATCATGTATACCCTGTTATGAATGGTGCTGTATATTATTTTATGAATGGTGTTGTATATCATGTATATCATGTCATGAATGGTGTTGTATACTGCAGGTGTCTTGTATATATCAAGTGTTTCCATTTGATGAACATCTGCAAGCAAACCAAAAGCGTCTCGCTTTGTTGAATCTCCAACATTTGTTGTATAATTGCGAAATATTTGGATGTACGAAGGGTAGATCACTGCGCATTTAAAATTTCATTCTGAGTTTCCCCCCATCCATTTCCATGACTCCATATCCTGAGTGGTTTATTTTGCCAAGCTCCTATCGTCATGGACCTATCCATTAGCTTTTATTGAAAAGGTGACGTTGAAGAGTTCTTCACATGAGCAGGAATGTGTGAATGTGTTTAAATGCGTTTCTCAGCTGTTCGAGTGGGTTAGCGGTGGGTCATGTCTCATTTCATTTGTCAACAGAAGATCTAGCCATGACAGAGAAATTCATTGTTACGTTCGCTAACTCGTGTGCGACATTTTAAGAAGTCGGTGAAAACAAGTTATAACAAATCTTTGTATGTACTGTAAGTACGCGTAATACACACACACACAATTTTTCTTAGTTACAGTTATTTCTTAGAGTGATCTGACTTAATAAAGTTGTTCAATGAAAAAAGAAGCACTATTTAATAGCACTTGCTAAAACTCCATCATGCCTAACATCACTATGTACTGTACTATACCGCCCGTGCCTAACATCACTATGTACTGTACTATACCGCCCGTGCCTAACATCACTATGTACTGTACTATACCGCCCTTGCCTAACATCACTATGTACTGTACTATACCGCCCTTGCCTAACATCACTATGTACTGTACTATACCGCCCTTGCCTAACATCACTATGTACTGTACTATACCGCCCTTGCCTAACATCACTATGTACTGTACTATACCGCCCTTGCCTAACATCACTATGTACTGTACTATACCGCCCGTGCCTAACATCACTATGTACTGTACTATACCGCCCGTGCCTAACATCACTATGTACTGTACTATACCGCCCGTGCCTAACATCACTATACTGCACTATGTCCTTCATGTCTTACATCAAAGACGTATGCGCCAATACAATCATACAGACGTATGCGCGCTACAATAATTCAGACTTATGCGCCAATATAATCATACAGACTATGCGCCAATACAATCATACAGACGTATGCGCCAATACAATCATACAGACGTATGCGCCAATACAATCCTACAGACTTAAGCATTAAAACAATCCTACAGACTTAAGCATTAAAACAATCATACAGACGTATGCCCTAATAACTAATCTCATGTAAAATTATTTGCGCTCGTTAACTTGAGGCACACTCTTAATTACCCTCAAAGATGCATGCATTCGCTGGTACATATATTAGACTTGTTGACAATTGTTGGTTGTAGGGACTTATTTTAGTTCATGAAACTGTAAATTATCTGAATTTAGTTTAATCTTAAGGAGCTTAAAACAAGAAGTTGCAGTTATTTTAAAAGAGGTGGCGAAAAGTGCAATGGAACCCGGATATGACGTCACATTTGACCGTCGGTATAGACGGAAGCTTCAAAATCTCCCAGAAGTTTAAAGCGAAGAACAACACAAAAATTACTAGATATATTAACACACATATTCTTATGAAAATAATATTGGACATTTTTATGAACACATACCAACATTGAACTTTATTTTCCTTTTGTTTCTTATTAGAGAACGTTCATGGCCAAAATTTGGCGAAATAGTGTTTAGATACCATTAATAGTGATTATATACTATAAATTGTTTTTCGATACCATAAAAAGTGTCTAGATACCATAAATTATGTTTAGATACTATAATTGTTTTTCGATAACATAAATTATGTTTCGATACTATAAATTGTGTTTCGATATAATAAATAGTATTTGGATAGCATACGTTATGTCTAGATACTTATAATAGAGTTTAGACACTATAAATTGTCTTTAGATATCTTTAATTGTCCAATTACTGAGTTGTTTCGTATGGACGTCATCCACCTTCATGCAGTCCTTTATAGTTTTAAAGTGACTCATTTTTATTTTTTTCCTTACCAAAAGCAATTCTTACAAAGGATTGAAATTTTGTCTATCACCACCCATTAGCACACGACTCCTCAAACATTTTCCATCCAACACTCCCCCCTATTTTCTCCGTTATGTGCTTTAACTCCACCATCATCGCCCTACATCTTGCCCGATTGTAAACATTTACATTCTAATAGTTTGAACAACGCACAAATGAAATGATCGACACAGTCAAAATGATTCATTTTAGAACGTTTTTAAAAAATAAACAAATATAGTATATTTTTAATTTAGTTTGATTAAAATCAATAACAATCGGATCAATTTAACCATGTGACAACTCACCTTTTTAAAAAGATTCTCACATCGTCACAGGAAGGTCACACAACGACAATGCTGAAAAAAAACTTTCTAAGGACTAAAATAATCCCTTCAAAAAAAAATAATAAAACACGATACATGTGGAAATGTAACTAGTATCTGCTTAACCACTTTCCTTCTATGAATTATACTTTCATAAACATGACAAACAACCTCATTCCACAAACTCATCCAACAACCTCATCCAACAACTTCATCCAACAACCTCATTCCACAACCTCATTCAACAACCTAATTCCACAACCTCATTTCACAACCTCATCCAACAACCTCATTCCACAACCTCATCCAACAACCTCATCCAACAACCTCATTCCACAACCTCATCCAACAACCTCATCCAACAACCTCATCCAACAACCTCATTCCACAACCTCATTCCACAACCTCATCCAACAACCTCATTCCACAACCTCATCCAACAACCTCATCCAACAACCTCATTCCACAACCTCATTCCACAACCTCATCCAACAACCTCATTCCACAACCTCATCCAACAACCTCATCCAACAACATCATTCCACAACCTCATCCAACAACCTCATCCAACAACCTCATTCCACAACCTCATCCAACAACCTCATCCAACAACCTCATCCAACAACCTCATTCCACAACCTCATCCAACAACCTCATCCAACAACCTCATTCCACAACCTCATTCCACAACCTCATCCAACAACCTCATCCAACAACCTCATCCAACAACCTCATTCATTACATGGCTTTATACCTCAATCAGTAACTCACATCAAAAGCAAAGTTGATATAAAGGAAACAACTGCGTAATTTGATCGCACTGTACTTAGCAGCCTTTAAATATTGCTAAAGAAAAATAATTCAAAGACAGTTGTTCAAGATTTTTAAATAAGGAAATTAAGTCTGCTTACATCAAGCAATTATTATTTGTCTGTTAAATGTTTCAACTGTCCGCACCCCAAACTAATGAGAAAATATCAGACAGAAGTGCGACATATTAGTTCGTTTGTTTGTCTGTTATGACTTATTCTGTGACGTATGTTGTGACGTATGTTTCAGACCATTATCAGACGCAGCGTTATTTTGTGTCTTAGGTAAACAGGTAAACGAGGACCGCAATGTTTGAAGGGGCGTTAATTTGTTGGGATGGGTATTAGCGTTTGACAAAGGATTACCGGCCCTGGTAACCGGATATTGCGTCTCTTCGGACAATGACGTCGTTTTTGGCGCATATTTTGTTTTCTCTGCTACCAGTTAGAGAGTCGTCACATGGTATAATTTTTAATAAGAGTTATTTGTGGAAACGTAATCGCTTTTATAAACAGTTGTATTTTTGGTTACAGAGATTATGTTAGGCTGCTATGATATTATTACAATAATGACTTTGGTGTACAGCGTGAGTTTTTACAATACTGACTTTGGTGTACAGTGTGAGTTTTTATAAATAGGATTCAATCGCTTGAAATAATCGCACCCCCACCCCACACACACATTAAAACCGGCCCATCCTTGTGCCATATCCTATCACCTTAAATAAATTCTCACCACCCCTCCCCCCCCACCCCCACCCCTCCCCGGGCTCCAAATATCTCTCATTATCGCATTCCGTAGGGATTGAAGATTAGGAGAAAAGCTTGTTAGAAGCATTCTCCCATATACTCAGTGTTTCTTTCAGACACTTTGTTCCGGGTGGAAGGTTTTACATTTCCCATATTAGGCTCCGCCCCGGGGTGGGGGTGGGAGGGGGGCTTTCCTTTCTTTTTATAGAGGGGTGGCATATTGGTGGCTGTTGAATTTTTATCGTGTAAGGGTGGCGGGGGGAGGTGGCAAAGATCTTAGCGCATTCAGGGTGCTAATCCTAGCTACGTCACTGCACACAGCCTCTTTCAGCGCAAAAAAATTAGACATAATTGTGACTAGGGCAAAATATAACTCTACCTTCTTCATTCCAGTTGTAGCGCCCCTGAAGGCGTGCTTTTGGCCCGAAGCTAAGTTTCACCCCTGGAATCTATACAGCCCAAATATATATATAAAATTTAAGAAAAATGAAAAATTTGTCATTTGAAGGAAATAATCTTAACTTTTAACGTTCAGTGAAGGTTTTTTTTTAAGTGGAAAGGGTGCCAACTTTGTCATTTTGAAAAGTGGAGGTAGACAGCTATCGAGGGTGCAGATGGCTCCTGACTACTCCCGAGTGAAAGTGATGAACTCCGAGAAATGTTTTGATACATTTAAAATGCAGAGAACCATTAATGCGTATGTCTAAATTTATATTTGCATCATTGGACTTATCATTGGGCACATCATTCGAGAGCAAAGCAATTCAGTTGTCTCGTGACATGGTTGTGTTTATGCAAACACCTTATTTAAAGTTACTACTACGACGTTATATTTTTTTATAAAATTGTTTTTGATCATATGTATTTGTGAAACTAAGTCATTAATAAATTAAGTTTAAAATCAATAATCCCATTCTAAAAAAATTTGGCCACGACAAAAAGTAAGTATAATAATTAACTTTTCTAAATGTTTCCAATTTTTACTAGATACAAGAAGATTTTTAGAAATTTCTGTTACTTAGAAAAAGGTATGTTTATGAATTGCAAAAATCTATACAAAACCCTATATTTATAGTCGGGAGCAGATAATAATTTTTTCAACAATACGTTATTTAGAGCCGAAGGCTGTATCCAGATGGGCTTTAAAAAATTAGGATCATAAAAGTTATCCGACGTAGCAGACGTAGCAGACGTAGCAGACGTAGCATATTTTCATCAACATATTCAAATTGACTAATTAGTGAGACGTTAAATTTTTCCTTTATTGTTGTACAAATGTTTTCAATAAATAAGTGGGCAGAAGTTGCACTGGAAAGGAAATGACGTATCTAGTGGGTAGAAGTTACATTATATAGAAAATGACGTATGTAGCGGGATCGTGCTACATTAGATAGAATTTTGTGTGTTTACTGGGCACAAATTACATTAGACAAAACTGCCACATCACCCCCCCCCCCCCCCTGGGGCCTGAGAGAAGCACTGCGAATACTACAGCACCCATTGAAACTAACTGCTTCTTGTAACAAGACTAAGAGTAAAACAATTCTTATGTCTTATAATGATTATTTTGCTCTGGATATGGATATCCGCTAACATATGGCTGCGTCGTGGATATGGCTGTCTCACGGATATGGCAGTTTCCTTGAGTATGGCTGTCTCGTGGATATCGCTGTCTCGTGGATATGGCTGTCTCGGGGATATGGCTGTCTCGTTGATATAGCTGTCTCATAGATTATAGCTGTCTCCTTGGGTATGGCTGTCTCCTTGGCTATGGCTGCCTCGTATGATATGGCTGTCTTTCAAATCAAAGATGGCTTCAAATGTATAAGTCACCTGAAATATAACAATAAATTCCACCAGAGCTGTGCCCAGTGTCGTAGCTAAGACTAATTTTATGCCGTCATTTTTGCAGAAAATGAAAACCTCTTCCATATAACACACTGGTTCTCAACCTCCCTATTTCCGCAACCCTTCAAAACAGTTCTTCATCTTGTGACCCAAAAATTTGAGAACCAATGAAATAAGGGAATAGTGCAGACCGACACGTACAGACTCCTCATCCCCACTCCTTGCTACGCCTCTAACAGCGCCGCATTTCAAATCTTGATTAGTGTGTTTTGGTGACTTGTGTCGGTCTTCGCCTGTCATCTTGATTAGTGTGTTTTTGGTGACTTGTGTCCGTCTTCTCCTGTCATCTTGATTAGTGTGTTTTGGTGACTTGTGTCCGTCTTCTCCTGTCATCTTGATTAGTGTGTTTTGGTGACTTGTGTCCGTCTTCTCCTTGCATCCTTTCAATAAATACAGAAACTGTGTTCACTTTTTTAAAATGTGTGCCTTCTTAACAAGTAACAACCTTGAGCAAAATTAATCAAATTTTGTTATTAAGTATAAATACTTTATATCAACTTTGCAGTTGTTCGTGGGTGGCTGGCAAAATCGTCGGACGGCTCGTTGACCGACATCTTTCAAATTTTGAACTCCAACACTCAAAAATATAGATTTATATCAGTTTTTTTTTACTATTTTTCAAGGGGAAGATAAATGAAATATGACGTCACTGATTCACGAAAATAAATTCCCGATAACTGCGCTAAATGAGATTCTAAAAAAAAAGAAAATTTCGCAAATGCATTTGTTGCGTAAAAGTTACATTTATTTATTCTGAAATGGTGAAAAAAATATCGGGTGGGTCATTAGAATATTGATAAAGTTCAGGGGCGTGGAAAAAAATGTGTGGTTGCCAGCCTTGGTGGGGTGAGCACTGATTGGTATTCTTATAAAGTGCGTTACTTAAAAGCATGTTTTGTTAAATTTTCAGCCCCACCCCACCCCATTGCTCCATATTACACTTTATAAAGTATTTGTAGAAAAAAAAATTGCCTTTAAGGGTTGTTTAGTTTATTGTATCTGAAATTATGAAGGACTTCAACAATCTTGATGTTTTTAAAAAAACATAATTTTTTTAGGCGTTTAACTTTTGAACATGATTTGCGGTTGGTAAGGAGATTGTGTTCGTAACATAGGTTAAGCGGTGTTTCACACCTCACAAAAAAGTCATCAGATGTGAATAGCGCTATGTAACAAAGGAATCACTTACAAAGTGTGGGCCACGTCTTAATGGATGTTAACAAGTAAAACTGGAATTGTTTAAGCTTCCTGTGATACTTGCCAGGTGCAAAAAGTGTGGTGATAGGAGGTGAAGTCTTCTCAAGTCTTCTTGAAAGCCGCCACAGTGGCGATGCTGGTGGCCCCCATTCACTTGTTTATACCTGACCCGTGTCGCTTGAGTCTTTGTTGAGAACAAGGTTTGAAATACAGAGATTAGATGTGAAGGCGCTCGACCATGTTAGCTCAGGAACTTGTCCTTTTTATTTTGGAGATTAGTCATGCTACTTTGTAGGTGGTCCGTGCTACTTTGTAGGTGGTCCGTGCTACTTTGTAGGTGGTTTGTGCTACTTTTTAGGTGGTCCGTGCTACTTTGTAGGTGGTCCGTGCTACTTTTTAGGTGGTCCGTGCTACTTTGTAGTTGGTCCGTGCTACTTTGTAGGTGGTCCGTGCTACTTTGTAGGTGGTCCGTGCTACTTTGTAGGTGATCCGTGCTACTTTGAAGGTTTTCCTTCTAGGTGGGTTTTTGTATTGATGGGTATAGATGGGTGTAGATGGGTGTAGATGGGTGTAGATGGGTGTAGATGGGTGTTCCACCCCTGGCGGCATTTTCGTTGAACCGCTGAGATTTTCTTTGAAAGAGGGTGGAAAAAAATATTGCCCGGCACCTTAGCTACGCCATCACCTTGAAACGTGACTAATGTAATACCTTAGGTAAGACAGAGATTACATTTTTCTTCATTAATCTCAGGTCTAAGTTAGTTTACATAATGGTTAACTTACTAATTTCATCAAACCATTAATTATAACATTGATGAGGAGTAAACCATTGTAACAAGACTGCACAAATGTGTCAGTCATTTCGATATTTTATAGATAATAAAGTCACTGACTGCGGTGACCTTGAATGTCTCTGGCCCTAGAATGAACTTTTCTAATACATGAACCCACGACAAGAGCATTTTGTTCAAAAGTTATTGTTGACCAAGTTAAAAATAACATCTAAAGCACAACATCCGGAAAAAACAACCGGAGTCCCCAGGTTTCCCTGGCCGTTAACAACCAACACTGGAAATAAACTACAAAGAAATCACATCAGAAATAAACAGCATAATATTGTTGGATCGAAAGAGCGAGTCCTTCTGTTAGCTTTCAGGATTCGTTTACTTTTTTCTTAGACGTTTCTTTTAGAGAGTTTGGCCATAAAATACAAGAGTGCACGTTTTATGATGACGTCATATATCTTGTTGATGAAACTTTCGCCCTCCGGAAACATGTAAGAGTGTAAACTTATTTTATGTAAGTGCACAGTTCTCAAGAGTATTCATTAAAATACCCTTGGGGGGGGGGGGGGGGGGCTGAAATTCAAAAATAATTACTCTCTGTCATTAAACCATAGCTACATAAGTAGGGATTTATAGCTACATAGGTAGGGATTTATAGCTACATAGGTAGGGATTTATAGCTACTTAGGTAGGGATTCATAGCTACATAGGAAGGGATTTAAGCTACATAGGTAGGGATTTATAGCTACATCGGTAGGGATTTATAGCTACATACGTAGGGATTCATAGCTACATCGGTATGGATTCATAGCTACATCGATAGGGATTCATAGCTACATCGGTAGGGATTCAAAGCTAGATAGGTAGGGATTTATAGCTACATAGGTAGGGATTTAAGGATCTTTCTTTCCAAATATAAGCTAAAAAATTCAAAGTTACTTTTCTTTAGTTTGACACACAAAAGTCTCAGTTGTTGAAATAGTGACCTTTGAGTTTGACACACAAAAGTCTCAGTTGTTAAAATAGTGAACTTTGAGTTAGACACACAGAAGTCTCAGTTGTTAAAATAGTGACCTTTGAGTTTGACACACAGAAGTCTCAGTTGTTCAAATAGTGACCTTTGAGTTTTCAACGGAGTGGTAGGAGTTCTAGGCTCGTTTTGATCCCATCATTTGGTAGACACAATGAATGAACGTTCGGAAGTCCACGGACACACTCACTGACACACACAGGAACATACCAACAAACAGAAGTCCACGACACACTCACTGACACACAAAAGAATATACCAACAAACAGAAGTCTTCGGACACACTCACTGTCACACAAACGAACATACCAACAAACAGACGTTCACGACACACTCACTGACACACAAACTAACATACCAACAAACAGAAGTCCACGATACACTCAGTAAAACACAAACTAACATACCAACAAACAGAAGTCCACAGACACACTCAGTGAAACACAAACTAACATACCAACAAACAGAAGCCTTCGGACACACTCACTGACACACACACTAACATACCAACAAACAGAAGTCCACGACACACTCACTGACACACAAACGAACATACCAACAAATAGAAGTCTTCGGACACACTCATTGACACACATACTAACATACCAACAAACAGAAGTCCACGACACACTCACTGACACACAAACGAACATACCAATAAACAGAAGTCTTCGGACACACAAACTTACATACCAACAAACTGAAGTCCACGACACACTCACTGACACACAAACGAACATACCAACAAACATAAGTCCACGACAAACTCACTGACACACAAACTTACATACCAACAAACAGAAGTCCACGACACACTCAGTGAAACACAAACTTACATACTAACAAACAGAAGTCCACAGACACACTCAGTGAAACAAAAACTTATATACCAACTTATTTCTGTGTCCTCGTATACATCTTTGCAACTTTCAGGAGATTTGAAATTGACACATTAACATTTATGACTGTGTTATCAAGGTTGTTGTAAAACTGAAGATGTTCCTAGGCTTACGGGTGGGAGGGGCCGGGGGGGATGAAGGGGGCGACATTACGTCGGATGTTGTGTACTGTAACGAAAATTGTCGAACATCTTAAAATAGCGCAGTGGTCCGGCCGTAAAAATTTATAATGACTCCCCCCCCCCCCCAAAACCGCACACACTCCTCAAAGATGTTTTAAAATACCGAATCCATCATTTGTATGGTTTAACTTTGTATCAGGATCGAACGGATCGTCTGCTTGCAATTTGCCCCCGCAAAAGTTCTCAAATTATGACTTTTGTAAAGAGAGCAACAGATCTATAGCGAGAGAAATGTGCCGGGAAGTTGTTCCATTTGAACACTGCAGACTTCTAATTAGCGGATAACACGCGTATTGACATATCGTGCTGGCATCACGCGTAAACACGCACTTGACGACCTCGTCTTGGTATGCGTGATATGGTGTGTGTGTGTGGAGGGGGGTGAAGGTCACCAGCGAGCTGGGGGGGAGCTAGTTTTTATTATATTACATGTCAAGGTCAAAAAATATAAACAGATTTATGCACGTTTTGAGTAGGTTACAGGTCCTGCCTGTTCCTAAAGTTTGTGAAAGTCGAGTTACAAAATATCTCTACTGCTCCTTTAAAATATGTGGCTTCAATGTCTGAATTATTGCTTGTATATTGTTGTCATGGAGACTATTATTATTGATATGTCTTTACTTATCATCTCTCTAAGATACATTTTTAAAATTATTTTAGCAATTTTGAAATATTTAAAAATAAAAGCAAGATTATTTGTAGAGTAAATGCAAAAATGTTCATAAAAAGTAAAAAATAATCCAGTTTGAATAAAAAATAAATAAATAAACTATCTTTAAAATTGAAACACCAACTCTCCCCTCCTTCCACCTCTTCCACATAAGGGAAATATAAGATATCCACAAGGAATGAATTCAACATTTACAACACTAAACAATGTAGCTAACGTCTCGTGAAATCCACATCTATACTAAACTACCTCTTCCCCCCCCCCCACCACCCTATGTCCACATCTATACTCAACTACCTCTATCCCATCCTACTATTTCGTGAAGTCCACAGATCTTTCGTTACCCATCACCACTTCCGTTTCTCCTGGTCAAACATCGAGCACAAAGCGAGTGCGTAATCACTTAATGACAGCAGAGAGCTACTTACGGGAAGCTTGGCCCGGATGTAAAACATCCTAATTGCTCATTACCTCTACTCTCGTCTCTCCTACAACAAATGTGAAACATCTGATGGTAATGTCGTCATCGGCCATCTCGTGTTCTTAACCAAAGCAAATTGTCACTTTATAATAATGATTAGTCCCAGGAAAGAAAACTAGAAGTTGGTCAAAATCTCTGATATCATTGCCTTAGTCAAGCGCAAATGAAAATGTTTTTAAGACGTTTAAAGGGTTTTGCAAAAATCTGATGCAATTTGTCCTTCATTTATACAGCCCTTCATCGTGGCAGCTCTCTGTACTAATGTGATTTATTCTCTTGTAAGGTTATCTACCACCAAGCGGTTCAGCCACTATTCTCTATAGGTGTTTTCGAGCCAGGCTTTGACTACCCAGATGAGTCGTGAGCCGGCCGGATCGGCGCTGGGATGCACCATCTCGCACAATGGTTTCCGTTCTCTCGTTTCGCGTCACCTCAACGCGAAAAGAGACCCAATGGAGGCTGGCTGCAGATTCAGGAGTAAACTGTGAGCCAGTGAAGACCGTAATGGTCCAGAAGCTTTTCTTCCTCACTAGGCGACGGTGCCCTTGTTTACGGTCAACAAAAATACTTCGAGTTCTGCATCGAAGTTTGCTCTGTTTTTGACACTGGGCCCTGAAGTCTCCTCTGGTTGAGATACCGACAATGGGTAATTTATGAATGCACCATACCCAGCTCACGTTGTCATTGTGAAACTTGAGCCGTCAGCAAAAGCTTTAAGAACGTTATTCTGTGAAATCAGCTATCACCCTCAAAGCTTCTTCCTTCCTAACATCTTGAGGTGTGGTCTTTGTCCCCACTGCATTTGTCTGTGACAGACGACTATGCGGAAGACCAGAGCCTTAATTCGGGCCTCGTGCCGGGATCAGTCACAATTTTCCCCTGATTTAGGCTATAGTTTGGCTTTTCTCCAAAGCTATAAAGGAGGGTCTTTATAGCCTCTTCCACGTTACTCATCGGTCTTATAATAAGACGCCGGGCTTCGTTGTGTCTAACTTGCGGTATCTTACCACCACTGTGGGTATTGCTTTGCTTCTTCTCATGCAGAATGGTTCTACGTCTGCCAACATTTCTACAGAGACTTTGGGTGCGGTATGGAGCGCCCCGTACACAAAACGGAGAGCAAGGATTTTTTTTGCATTCCCAGCCTCGAAGGCCGTTGGAATTGAAAACGTTTGGGGGCTAGGTTCCATAATCCTCTTGGATAGGCGAAAATTCGCCTTATATTTGATTAACCATTTATAAACAATTTAAGACTTTATAAGCCATATCCACACTCTTATAATCCTTTACCACGCCGTTATTAACCTTTGCCACACTCTTATAAGATTTTATATACTCTTAAACCTAAGTAATACTATATTGGTTTCTAAATTACATGCATACAAGTAAAATAAATACGCGATATTTGGAGTCTGCGCAAAGTGAACAGCGATATGGTGAGGGACGGCTGTATCCACAATTCATCCATAAAGGTTGTTGCTGAATTCCATGTTATCCGCTCCTGGTAAGGTGATGGACTTTGTGAGCGTATTGCAGACGTGCGTCACTATAAAAGCTACGTCATTTGTGAACACACTCACAGTGAAAGGATCCGTGCTGTTGAAGTTCTTCACTTCTATGATCTTAACAGTGCCATCGTTTCAAACTGCCTGGCCCAAACCACGATGTCGGGTGCAGTTGCACTGGCCCTAGCGAATAACCGTTTATGTGAAACGAATTGCCATTGTTGGATATAACAGGGCTACGTCCACATCGCGTCCGTTGAGTAATTGGGTTGTTCCGTGCGCCTTCTGTCTGACGCCACGCACATTCAGTTGTAGGACCACCTGTGTGTGCGCGCGAATACCATCTTCGCCGCATCTATAACGGTCGGTCAATTGTTCGCGTCGCGAGTGAGGGTCGATTCCTCAAGCCAGGAGTGTCAGGGGAAAGTTTTCCCCGAGCCACCTCGGCAGTAATGTTCCCATGCGCCAACTTGTTCCCCAGTATGAACGTAAACGGTTTAGAACAGGGCTCTACAAACTTTTTCAACAATGGGCCTGCTCAGTGTCATCAGGCTCTATCGCCGATAGTATCGGGGGCCGAAATATGAACGAACACATCTCATTGAATTTGATTGCAGTGGAAAAACAACTAGATAAAAACAAAGAAATTTTTAAAATAAAGAAAAAACATCGCCAACACAAAGTTAATAGTATTTCAGCGGGCAGTAAGGCAAACAAGACGATCAATACCCCGTTCCGCATTTACCACAGCTTGCCAGGTACCCTTATGGTTGCCAGGTGGGCCGGATTAATGAACCACTGTCGGCCCCCGGATCTAGTTTGAGGAACCCTGGTTTAGAAGGTCATCCTGGGTTAATGATATCAATCGTCCAAGCCCTAAAAATAGAGAGAAAGGACAGCAGCTTCCCCCACCACATAGGTCAAAGATTTGCGTCTCCTAGGCATCTTTCCCATGGACTCATCGGGTCGTTGCCAGGTTGCATGATCATTTGTTCGACCGTACACTTCAGTTACGCCCAAAGCATACTAGTCTCTCGCACCGCGTAGAGGAGCGATCATCTGCGACAGAGCTCGCTGGACTGAAAATGTCGCATAAGAGATGGAGTCGGTGGGCCGTCGAGCGTGAGCTCTTAATGCCCCCCCCGGCGCCCCCCCCCCACAATCCAGCGCACTGAAGGACTTAACCCGACGCCAGCCCATGCGGAAGGGCGCCGAGAACTTCCCCCTTGATCTAGGGGAGGCCCGGTCGACCGAGGACGCTGCGTTTAAAGCGTCCGCAGTCCACTCTCTATGGGTCAGGACGGCTTTACTTCCACTCCGGGGGGTTGGTGTTGCGTTGCCATTCCCCACCGCCCAGGGAGTCTTTCGGTCGGGACGTTTGTAGTAGCGGGACGAAACGGTTGCCTAGGAGCGGCTTTCTCACGGCCGCGTAGCTAAAATCATCGGCATGGGTTTTGATGGCCACCCAAGCCTCATATCCATTAACAGCAACTAGTAATCATGTTAGTGGCAGCTCCCGTTGCGTTGGGAGTCATGCGTTTGGCCGGGGGTTTTTTAGCTTCGGGTGGACAAGTCCCCCCTACTAGTCTGCCACGCCGCGAAGAGGCAAAACCCCATGTGGACGCCCCCAAGTCTCCTCGGGGACGCTCCCGCTTACGCAGCACAGAGCTCGCTGGACTAAAGAATTCAGCCTTCTCTGGACACATGTCTATGGTAACAGAAAGAAGGCACCAAGCCTGCAGCGTGCAGATGTGTAGCCTTCTATTGTTATAGTGCCGTGTATTGCCAACAGCAGCAGCGTTATGGGCAATTTCATGGGTGCTCGTACAGAACTACCCGGGTACCCGTACACAACACAACTACCCGGGTGCCCGTACACAACTACCAGGCTGACCGTCTACAGGACCCCTGGCCGGTTGGATCTGACCCTCAAGCTGTAGTTTGAGGACCCCCGGGCTAGGAAAGGGAGAAGCTTACTAAATAATAATGAGCATCGTAGCCTTAAACCACAATCGCGCCAGTATCCTGTCGCAACTCGGGGTGAGGTAAGTAAGAGACACACCCAATTAAAGACGGACAAGCCGGTCTGTTGGTGAAAGATAACGAGAGGAGAGGGTTAAACAATGACGTCACGGCTTTATTAAAATGGATTTTGTTGAAATCGCAGTCAATTAACTCCATTTCTTTAAAAACAGAGACAGAATCGTGCGATGTTGGCCATCCATCGAAATTTCATAAAGTTCGATAGCCCCGTGCTAAATAACAAGAAATTAGAAGCAGCGATGTAGTCCATCCTGGCTCCGGCTACCACTTAAAAGTCTGCGAAGACTGGGTTCTCAGCTGAACCTTCAGACCTGACAAAGCATATTTAATAATTGGTGCTCAGTTTTAGCTCGAGCATTGCGGCTAAATGTCTTCTTAGTAATTAGACTCCTATATCACAGGGCCAGGAGTTTTTTTTTTTTTTAAATCAATTGTTAGCGTCCAACGTCTCTAATCGGATTACCTAACCCGCCTCTTTTTGAGTTAGAGATTATCTACAAACGGAAGTCAATTATCCCGCTCCCCTCAAACCCAACCTTTCAGTTCTTTACCACTATCTTCAAACTCTCGGACCCATATCAATTTTGTTGGGGTGAAACCGGTACACCTGAACATGGGAATTTTTTTTTTGTACTCCATATTTCTGATTGGAAAGAAATGAGGGCAGACGTAGAGAACGTTTTGGACTGTTTGGTTTGATATCGTAGGACGCAACGTAAAGAAGAGCTTATCGTTAGCGACGATTTTGTTGACATAAAACAGAGCTCGAGGTTAGCACGGACTTCCGCCCGTAAGGAGATTGAATTCTGCAGAAATGCCTTTTTTTTCCCCCCTTTCTTTTTTTTCTTTTAATTTATTAGGTGTACCGTAAGTTTGAGCTCAACTTATTTTCTTGTTGTTGTAAATACCGTGAGCAAAGCTTTTGGTTATGGTTAACCTCACCAATTCATTTTTATACAGAGTGAATTGAATTGAGTGTAAAACAGTGATTCCCAAAGTGGTCTATATCGACCCCCAGTGGTCTACGACAACTTGCAAGGGGTCTATGGCAGCGGAAAAAAAATTGGGGGTCCATGAAATTAAAATAGGGGTCCATGAAATGAAAATTGGGGTCGACGATAGTGGATCTCATGTAAGCAGGTCAAGACTTCTATTTTGGCATTTTTTAATTTAAATTTAAATAATAAATGTATAAAAACTTAACATGTTTTTAAAAAAGTTATTCACACTGGACTTCACTACCGTTATAAATTTAAATCTTTCAAAGTGAGTAGCACTATACCGCCTGTCAAAAATACATTTAATGTTAATGAATTTGCAAAAAATCAATATCAGGTAAGCAGGGGGTCTACCCAAAACCGAAAAACATGGCAAGGGGTCTACGAGACAAAAAAAATTGGGAACCTCTGGTGTAAAACATCCCCTAAAATCAACGTTTTTCCTTTATAAGATGTAATATCAAGGAATGGGGGGTTGGGGCAGATACTATGACAAAACTTGCAAACATGTAACGAACTTTATAAGAAACTCAGTAAGTACTCCTTCTCCTCAAGGTTGGCAACCGCTTATTTTTTTTCACGCCCCCGAATTATATTTTTTAATATTCTAAACTCTCGTCCGACTTCACATTGCAGATTTATTTCAACAACTATTTCAGAAAACAAAAGAAAATATTACACACCAAACTCGTTTGTCATTTAAAAAAAAAAAAAAAAAAAAAAAAAAAAAAAAAAAAAAAAAAAAAGGAATTTCATTTCTCATGACTTTTTATTTTGTGATATCAGTATCATAGTATTTCCGTCACTTTCCCCTTGCATAAATGCTGCAGTAACGCCTCTGTTATGTTGTTATATAGTTAATTGTTTTGCGGGAATTTGTGTGTGTGTGGGGGGGGGGGGAGGGGTTGAATTTTGCTTAACAGTATCGGAGCCTTACGCAGTTAGCCTGGTGCACAGGTGTCCCTCATGGTGTCTAACAAATTGTAAAGTAGGGGTACGCCAAGAATTTATCATTACAAAATATCTGAGTGATGACGTAGCCAGGGTCGCAGAATTGGGTTTGTATAGAGACGTCATTTTTGTCTGGAGTAATCTTCTATTTTATCTGGAGTTATCTTCTATGTTGTGTGGAATTATCTTCTATTTTGTCTGGAGTAATCTTCTATTTTATCTGGAGTTATCTTCTATTTTGTGTGGAATTATCTTCTATTTTATCTGGAGTTATCTTCTATTGTGTCTGGGTTATCTTTATTTTGTCTGGAGTTATCTTCTATTTTGTCTGGAGTTATCTTCTATTTTGGCTGGATTTATCTTCTATTTTTTTTATCCACCTTCCTCCTGAATCTATTCTCTTTTCTGAAACCCAAATCATGAAAATGTACATAACATGATATTCAAACGTTGAAAGTTGTCGCATATCACCAAATAATTCATTGTATATGGGAGGTAAAAATAAGGAATCACAGGTGGTATTCACAGCTTTCAAAACTGCACTCAAAACACATCTCTTTAAACTCTACTATCCTGACTGATTCTTCCCTCTGACCGATAGACGATACTGCTGGGTGCCGTCCATGGCTTGACATTTAAAAAGTTACGGAATGGTTGGGCAAATGCACATTTCTTTTGTTTCATTTAATTAATGTATGTTAATTTTTTAAGTTCATGATTAAGTTTGTAAATTGTATGTACAGCGTGGTGAGCCCAGCCCTAGGTTGGGGTACTACGCTATAAAAAACTTCTTATAATAATAATAATAATTCTATCCGGATGCCAGCGATAATTTTCTTTCATTAGAGGCAATGTACTGAATGCTATGATAGTATATGGAGCAATTCTCTGTCTGTGTATGTGTACAAGTTATATGTACAAATAATTTACATATAAATACAATAAAAATAAATGTCAGCATGAAGATATATTTAATAAGGGTTTGGGTGGGGGCTCATGGAAGGGCAGAATATGACGTTGCTGGACTAGTGTTGTTCATCCCAAGATGTCACGGTGACCCCATTATGTAGGTCCTGTAGATCGAGCGACCATGCCTGAGACTTTTAAATCTCTAGGAATTCGAAAAATATTTGTTTACCCAAGGGCTCAGGGGCATGCCTTATAGGAGTCCGATTTGGGAGGAGGGGGGCAATTTAAATAAAAATTTGGATTTGGGAAAAGGGGGGGGGGTATAATATGAGTCATTTTATGGGGGGGGGGGAGATAACGGTGGACAGTTGTGTAAAGCTCCAGCACCCCAGCAGGTGAGTTGAGGACTTAATAACTTTTCGCTTAAGATTTAAGATTTTTTTTTTGGATAGAAGATTTAGTTATTTTTTCATACATTTTTTAAGTTGGTTTAGTTAGATGAAATTCCGGATCTGAAACACGAATCAGACACTTCGGAATAGAACGTGCATTGCAAACCTCTGGTAGGCCAACCTCTGGTAGGGCAACTTCTGGTAGGGCAACCTCTGGTAGAGCAACCTGTGGTAGGGCAACCGCTGGTAGAGCGACCTCTGGTAGAGCGACATCTGGTAGAGCGACCTCTGGTAGAGCAACCTCTGGTAGGGCAACCGCTGGTAGAGCGACCTCTGGTAGAGCGACATCTGGTAGAGCGACCTCTGGTAGAGCGACCTCTGGTAGAGCGACATCTGGTAGAGCGACCTCTGGTAGAGCGACCTCTGGTAGGGCAACCGCTGGTGGAGCGACCTCTGGTATGGTCTATAAAAAGCACTCGCTCAAAAATCCTTTACTGGTGTACCGTATAGTGTTCCTATGTTCCATGCATGCTATACGTGTGTAACATATAGTGTAGCGATGGTACAAACTTCCTTTACTGATGTACCATTATGGTGTAGCGATGGTGCAAACATCTGTTAGGGGTGTACCATATCGTGTTACTATGTTCTATACATGATATACCTGTGTACCATATAGTGCAGCAATGGTGCACACATATAAGAAACTATTTTTAATTTCCAACGTTTGTAAATAAACTTGTTTTTATTCTGCCGTCTGTTGCATTGTGACGTCTGTGACATTGTGACTTCTGTGGCATTGTGGCGTCTGTGACATTGTGACGTCTGTGACATTGTGACGTCTGTGACATTGTGACATCTGTGGCATTGTGGCGTCTGTGGCACCCTGACGTCTGTGGTACTGTGACTTCTGTGGCGCCGTGACGTTTGCGGCACTGTGGCACTATCGCACTGTGACATCTGTGGCACTGTGATATCTGTGGCATTGTGACGTCTGTGACACTGTGACATTGTGACGCCTGTTGCACTGGGACGTCCATGTTGTGAGGTGGTCTTGATGCAGTCAACGACTTTACTCATTTACGTTGAGTATTACACATCTTCTTGCAGGTCGTGAGTTACATGGACAAGGGATAGAGAGACCTTTAGGAAACAGACTGGAAGCTGTGTGGAGGTCGGAGGTCACCATAAACCTACAAGACGTAGCAGTTCACGTCAAAGTAACACCTAATATTTCAACAAACCAATAACAGCTCTGCATAACGTAGCTATATTAAAATCAACCAATCGGACGACGATACGACGTACTCATATTAAAATCAACCAATCGGACGACGATACGATGTACTCATATTAAAATCAACCAATCGGACGACGATAGGATGTACTCATATTAAAATCAACCAATCGGACGACGATACGATGTACTCATATTAAAATCAACCAATCGGACGACGATACGATGTACTCATATTAAAATCAACCAATCGGAGAACAAGACGTGTTACCCTTATAAAAAACAACCAATCAGACCGCCTTAACAACTATCCAACAGCTCTTAGTAATTTTTACTTATACATAAATCTCTAACAGTAAATAGTTTTTGTACAATTTATTAATTATCTACAAGCAAGTACATTAGTTCGATAAAAAATTTTTTTTTTTTTTTAAATGAAGTCGTTCATCTTGTACGAGAACACAGTTATATTTTTTTAACCAGCTTTAAGGCAAAGGGTGCTGGAAGTTAATTGGCCCGTCTCACGTGGTGAGTTTACAGTGGCCGCTCTAAGTACTTATTCAAACAACGACAGCCATCACCTCAGTGGTTCCATAACCGCTCTAAGTACTTACACAAACAACGGCAGCCATCACCTCAGTGGATATATAACAAACATTTGCTCATCTAAGTGTTTTACTATGTCGGCTCGAGCTGCGCACCTACGGTAAACACAACCGGCGCCCCCCATCCCCTCCATGACTTCTGAACGTGGATGGGTGCCGTTTACAGGTGTGCACGTCTCGTAGTTAAGCCATCGCTGACTTCCCGGACTATTTTTTCCTTACAGGTGTGATTCTAGTCGGCTGTGTGTTTATTTTTCGTATATTTCACCTGTCAAAATGTTAGAGTGATAATATTTTGCCACGCTTGGATGCCCACCCATTAAAGCTTATTTGGATTATCATCTTGGTGACGAGAGGACAGACTCGCTAATATAAGATGACGTCAGTAACACTCAGCAAAGGGAGGCCACCAGATTGCAAGATTGTCGTTCTTGGCAATTCAGGCGTTGGAAAATCTGGTAAGTGAAACATGTTTGAGTTAGCGTTTTTCAATTGTTCTTTATACAAAAGTTATTAACAAAATATTCTTAAGTTAGATTTTTTTGTATAATGTTATTTGAATATATGTTAATGTGTTGGTTGAATCACTACGGTTGTGTTAATTTCTGTTTAATTTGTTGAAATGTTTTTTTATTTTTTAAAGATGTATTTCAATATCTCGGTTATTAGGGGACACTACTCATTTGTTCTTTATCGAAACATAACATGGACAGTAACTGAGGTCATATAAAGGGTGATTTAATAATGTATTTATTAGGGCTTAACATGATGCATTTTAAAAAAAAAAACACGGCTGGGGTATTTTGAGCCAATACCCGGTGGGGTGGGTCCGTGTTACCCTAAATAAAATAGTTAACTTCGCATTTTCTATATACGCAACGAAATCTATTACCTGTGTCGTAGAGAGAATGCATTGCCCTGTGTCGTAGAGAGAGTGCATTGCCCTGTGTCGTAGAGAGAGTGCATTGCCTTGGTACACCGTTAGTATCAAGAAATAACCCACTGATAGGCACAGGCAGTCGGCACAGACAATACTTACCTTCATTTTATGACAGAGACTTAGGCAACAACAGTCACAGTATAACAAAAATGGCAATACCTTCGACAAAACAGGGGCATTAAACAAAATCCTTACCAAACAATCCAACCTTTTTACCAGAGTTCAACCGTCAGGTATGACGTCACGCATGACGCTCGCAGCGTGACAGCTTCTTTTTTTTATTTTAACCCAGTGCTATTAATATAAATTATGTTGAGTTGGGGGAGTGCCGGCTGTGAAAAGGAAGCAAGACACACCAGAAGCAAAATACATATAATGGATTTTTATGTTTAGTTTTGCTCGATTTTTATCTTGTGTACACAGCGGTGTATTGCCAAATTCGTAAAAAAGGGTTCGCAGTTAGTATAAATTTTGATTTTAAAAAAAAATTAGTGCTTGATTTTAGGCATATTTATTTTTGAACTAACGGTTCGCACGAACCTGACCGAACCGGCTCCAAACCACCGCTGTGTGTACACATTAAAATCTTGGTTCTTCTTGTGGAAAAAAAATCAAACCCACATGAAAATAGTTTCGTATCTTTCACAATAAAATCTTTAATAAGAGACAGAGATTTGTAACCGTTTCCGTTGACCCTAAATCTCAACTCTTAAGTCGTGAACTGTAAATAGCCCCATTAAGTGGCTACCATGAGTGCTACGGATCGCTGGTGGGTAGCAGTTTTCATTTTTTTTTTATACTTACGAACACGTGTTATTTTAATAAATATTTATAATCATTGTGATGGTTTAAACAATCTTAGCCATCCTGCCATTCCAATTGCCTCACTTAAGAAAAGCGTTTCAGTCTCATCAGTCGGGATGTTAAAGGGTGTTAAAGGATGTTAAAGGAAATATGATTTCGAATAGAAAGTACCATGGGGGAAAACAAAGAAATGCTTTTTGCAAAGTTAAAAAATCAGACAAATGTTCGCAACAAATACCTTCTTATTTTTAGAGCTTGACAGTTTGATCAGGTTCCGTTATGTTTAGAACATCTCGGTAGGAAAGAAAAAGCAGAATAGAGCCCAAAACAACGTGGGTCCCACGTGCGAGAGAGCTTTCCGGAATAAAACAGGACATGCGTACTCACTGTGTGATATAGCCTTAGTCGCACAGGGCAGCGTACTGACTGTGGGATATAGCCTTAGTCACACAGGACAGCGTACTGACTGTGGGATATAGCCTTAGTCACACAGGACAGCATACTAAATTGTGGGATATAGCCTTAGTCACACAGGACAGCGTACTGACTGTGGGATATAGCCTTAGTCAAACAGGACAGCATACTGACTGTGGGATATAGCCTTAGTCAAACAGGACAGCATACTGACTGTGGGATATAGCCTTAGTCAAACAGGACAGCATACTGACTGTGGGATATAGCCTTAGTCACACAAGACTACATACTCACAATGTGATATAGCCTTAGGGTCGGTTCACACGATCTAATTTTCATTCAACCATTTGATGCAATTCGTGTATGAAGCCTTGTCACAGCTTTCAAATTACTATTTGATCAAATTCCCCCAAAAAAGAAACACACACAAAATAGTGCGTTCATAAAACAATATGACGCGAACTTTGATCGTGTGAACTGACGCTTAGTCACACAGGCCTGCTTACTCACTGTGTAATGACGAATGACGAACAACAGTTAATTTTCAATTGCTAATCATTTAATTCATTGTAACTGTCAAATAATTATATAAACAAAGGTAACGATATTGTTTTGAGATACCCGTACCCGGTTCTAGTTTATTGTTCAGTCCGGGTATGCTCCGTGTGTAAAGTACACAGCATTAAGGGATATCCGGGTGTCCTAGTCAGCAGCCCGCTCTGGTAAAAGTCTTGTGTTCCCCAAGCATGGGGCGAAATTTGGGAAATGATATAGTTAACGTGGAAGTTATTGGCTCGCATAAAACATAAGCTGAGCCAACATGAATGGACGTCGTATGAGCCAACATGGATGGATGTCGTATGAGCCAACATGGATGGATGTAGTATGAGCCAACATATATGGATGTCATACGAGAAAACATGGATGGATGTAGTATGAGCCAACATGGATGGGTGTTGTATGAGCCAATATGGGTGTATGTTTTATGAGCAAATGATAATGATATGGGGTGGGCTGGGTCATTCATATCTATTTTGGTCCATCACAGAGAAGAACACAATTAACAGCTTTGTTTGTTGTGACAGTTGGACGCACTCTTCGTTTCAGTTTCAACGACCTAACGGTGAAGGGGAAAATATGCGGTGGGATGGTGCGATGGGGGCTGGGGGCAGAGATAACTCATCATACTTTTCTACATTGGTATGACATTTGGTGGAGTTAATATAATAAGTTCTATTTTATCATAAAATGGCATTATTATTGGAATGACAATTATCCGTATATCAAAAGCTTACAGAGATGGACATTTTGTTATAGAGGGTTGCGTCTTGAGGTACCCCAGTGCCGGCCAAAGGTATCGAAAACTCTGGCATTTGCCCGGGGCGCCGTGTGCGTAGGGCGCCATGAAAAATATTCCAAAATAGAAGAAAAAAACATTGCATGTGGGCGCCATGAATGAAAAATAGAAATTGCAATAAAAGATTAGCTGATCTTAAGGCAAGAAACAAAAAAATGTCATCGGTTGGCTAAATGTTCATACTGTCTACGATAGGCTAAATGTTCATACTGTCTATGATAGGCTAAATGTTCATACTGTCTACGATAGGCTAAATGTTCATACTGTCTATGATAGGCTAAATGTTCATACTGTCTACGATAGGCTAAATGTTCATACTGTCTATGATAGGCTAAATGTTTATACTGTCTACGGCAGGCTTATTGTTCATACTTTCCATGGTAGGCTAATTGTTCATACTGCTCATGGTAGGCTAATTGTTCATACTTCCCACGATAGGCTAATTGTTCATACTGCCAAAATACAAGTTAAGAAAAACAATATTACTGTACATTGTTTGCTATAAGAACAACCTTGTTTAAAACTCATTACCTAATCCATAGCTTTTTCCATCAAAATTTTTTTTTATGAATATACCTTAAAGGGGCGCCACATTTAAGCTTGCCTGGGACCCCAACAACCGTTAGGCCGACCCTGCATTACACTGACCTGCCATTTGAGTACTTTGGCAAACCGCATGTTTTTAAGTGAATTAAAAAAATATACATATTTCTGTGTTATTCCCTTTGAATAAAAAAAAATCTACAAAATTGAAATAACAAATGTGTATAATTATTGCATTACAATCAACGCTGGGCTCTTTACGCGTTGGGACGCTTTCTTAGAAATGTATGAATGAACGTAAAATCTTTATTCAGTAAAAGATATGTTCACAAAAAGTTACAGTCTCCCGGTATTACCCCCGCAAGCCACGAGTCATGTATAAACACTGATAAAAATATGTGATATCCTGCATTATTTTTTTTTTAAATTTGGATTTATATAATACCCACGTCTGCTCAGAGACTTCCGTTGCGTCTCATAAATGTGTGCTCTTACATCAGATCATTTCCGGTTATCCGACTTGGGGACATAAGCTATAGAAAAGAGATTACTATAAACATAAATCAGTTTATGCTTATGGTTGTTAAATTGCACGTACAGCGTGGTCTGCCCAGCCCTAGGTTGGGATACTACGCTATAAAAAACTTCTTATAATAATAATAATATAATTAAAAATAATAATAAATTATTTTTTTTTAAAAAAAATTATATTGGTTATTTTTACGTAACCTTTGAAATTAGATTGTAAAATATTAACTTTCCTGTATACAGTGGCGTAAGAAGCGGGTGGGGAGAAGCAGTTAATTATATTGACCGGGGAGGGGGTGGGCTGCATAGCTTTTTGTGGGGTGGGGCCGTTGCTTAGCCACTACATTGAGAGCAGGCTTTCCCAACGGTTTATAAATTCTGCACCCACAACGCATTGTTTGACTAAATCTCGCAACCCAACAACCACACCCACCCTCAAAAGTCATAATGCATCATTATACTTTAAAAAACGAATTTCTAACTTGTTTAATAATTACAAAGACAAAAATTATTGCAGAACCTACAACATAAACTTGCGTCTTATTACATACATTAAAAATTAAATGAGCAATTAAGAAATAATATCAAATACATTTCAATCTTTTAACCTGAAGGTTATGGCGCATCTTTTTGTAATTGAATTTCCACCCCCCCCCCCCTCATTCCTAAAATTCAACCTCGCACCCCTGGGGTTCGAGCCCAACATGCTGGGAAGCCCTGCCCTAGATGTTAAAGTTTTCCTGTGAGAAGTGCAGCCAAGACTACAATCCCGAATCAGCTGAGACTTCATTCAAGGATCAGTTGACACTACCATTCCAGGATGGACTTCATTACCCACTTGAGCAGTGGCGTAGCGATCTTAACTCGCGCCCGGGGCGCAATACCTTTTTCGTGCCCCCAATACCTTTTTAGCGCCCCCAATACCTTTTTAGCGCCCTCCCCATTCGAAAACCATACAATATTATAGTAAAATATACCATTTGGGGCCCCTTTGTGAGTAGCGCCCGGGGCATGATGCCCCCCTTGCCCCCCCTCACTACGCCACTGCACTTGAGTAAAGGTCAATTACCAACTCCGTCGTCTTATAAAGACGAAATGATTCCAAATTCATAATTTTCAGGATCTCCAATTGAGCTGAAACTTTGTACATTTACCCACCTCAGATGACACTACAACACTTCATGATCAATAGGTCCCCAGTGACCTCAAAGGACCCTTGATTGACCTCTTCAGATACCCCAACAACGGAAAGGGATAGAGACATCGGCTTTTCACTACAATGGTTCTCATGCAAGGTTACTCGTTCCCCATAACACTCAGCAATGACAACAAATGTTTACCACAGTAATATCAAAACTAACCTTTAACGTGTTTCATGGGCACCCCACGCTTTGGTCACGTGTTTCATGGGCACCCCACGCTTTGGTCACGTGTTTCATGGGCACCCCACGCTTTGTTCATGTGTTTCATGGGCACCACTAGCTTTGGTCACGGGTTTCAATCCACTTCCTAATCTCCTATGACCTCATTCAAGATTAAGCAGTACAATATAAACAATATAAAATACGTACTTTTTAAAATCACACTTTTCCAAAAATGTACTAAAAGTATAAAACAAATGCCCCGTCCCCCCCCCCTTTTTTCCAAAAAAAACCCAATAAACTTTAGAGTTGTTATAGTCACGTGACTAAAAATGTTGGGGGCGCCCATGAACTTTCAATATGTTGTCTGCAAATCGCAAAGACGTGCACCCGGCGGCATCGCTAATTCCATTCCACTTGGCGAGATCCAGATCGATGGGGGCATACAACAGAAATGCAAGGCAGTAGTAAGAACTCATGTTGCCATGATTAAATAGTGTGTATCATGACAATTTTGTCAGATAACACTTGCTTGCTGCAATTCAAAATTAAATGTGTGTCCAACATTGTATATGTCAGTCATACGACATCATTATATGTCATGGGCGTCCCAAGCTTTTTAGTCATATGACTGTAACAGCTCTGTAGTTGTGGGGCTACATTTATTTGATATTTTTTAGTACAATTCTGGAAAAGCGTGGTTTGTTTCTATTTTTCAAAAGTACTTTTTGATAGTGTTTTTCTTTCAAAAGTAACATTTTTATAGTGTTTTTCTTGGAGCGTTTCATACAAAACTTGAAGTGGCTGGGACCCAAAACAAGCGTTTAAGCCATACCACCACCTAGTGAGGACACAATTGCTCATGTGGAGAAAGTGTGGCTGGTCGCTCTGATTGGATGATGAAATATCCAGTGCAACCAGTACAAGACAATTTGGATAGATAGAGGGATACATGGAGGGATAGATGGGGGGTTAGACGGAGGGATAGACGGAGGGATAGACGGAGGGATAGACGGAGGGATAGACGGAGGGATAGACGGAGGGATAGACAGAGGGATAGATGGAGGGATAGACGAAGGGATAGATGGAGGGATAGACGGAGGGATAGACGGAGTGATAGCCGGAGGAGTTGGATGAACCGTTTTCATTAACGTTGATAATCATACAATTATTTGCGTGTAGCCTGAACAAAGGCATAGGTTAAGATGGTCGATTAGCCAGGTATTTTAATCAGGTTGTGAGAGTTTGTGCTTAGAGAAAGGTTTTTACGTCTTTATTAATACAGAGTTATTATATTTAATTCTGTTTTAACTGTTGTTTGTTCGCTGATGAAGGCTTCTTGCCGACACGTTCGTCGTTTTGTTGCGTTCTTTTTTTTTTTCAAGTTTTACCGTACTTTGTTTCGCTCATTTCCATCTTTAATATATTTTATTAAATAGTTATAATTTTATAATTGGAGCTCTGGCTAGAACGCTAATTTTAAAACTATTTGGCAAGGTGTTTTTTTTTGGACATAACAATAAAATAGTTAGACTAATAGTGAGATTGTATTTCTATTTCTGTCATAGATGTTTAAATGAAGATGAGTGGCCTAATTAGTTTGGACAACATTCATTGCACACACACACAACACACACACGTACAAACACACAAACACAGACAAACACACACACACAGACATATAAAAACACACGCACACAAACACACACACACAAACACGAATTTAAACACAATTCAATATTACTTATTGCATTTCCTATTGATCTTCGGAGAGACAAACGCAAAATCTTTTTTATAATAGCGTATGTTAACATTACAAGAAATGAAATTATTGATCCAGCCCATTAGTTCTATATTCAACTGACTTCCATCCTAATCCAAGTAATGCTAGGGAATAAAACGTAGCCAACACATTGCGGCTATTTTGCACCACATAAACTAAGAATAGGTAATTTAGCAAAATCTTTGTTTTCTTTCTTTTTTTCAAAAGCAATGCAGAACCTGTACGTCCAATTACATTTTGCCACTCTGATATTAAACAGCGGAATCAAAAGTGAAATGAACTGCGCATGCTCAGACTGGTTAAAAAAAAAAAAGCAGCCTTGTATATACTTGATTGCCCCAGTACTGTAAACCTGTTAACAGATATTATGATTTTATTATCCAATCTTTTAACCCAGGGGTCTCCAAACTACGGCCCGCGAGGCCCTCTCATCCGGCCTGTGGAGACCATTTTGTCTACGGAAAAAAAAAATACGGAAATTTACGTGTATCTCGCCAAGATCAGCCACCGCTTATGTGGACGTTACGTTTTTACCGACTTAAAATAGAGGCGCGCAGTCGTGCGCTATGTTTACCTTATTCGCCTCTTAATTTTTCTACTTTCGTTCACAGTCAATGAGATGATATAACGTCATCTAGTGGCAGAGTTTTTCAATGGTTTGCTGCTTGTTCAAGACTTGATTATTTTGATCACAGTTTGCCAGTTGTGGTTGACTGCACTCTATTTATCTAGTGATAGTTTCCTTCCCGTTATTACTTATAAGTGTGTTTAAAGTATTAGGAATGTCGTTAGTGTAGAGTAAGAATTTTTCGACTATTCTGCACCAAGGTTCCTTTCAATCTTTGGAACAACATACATGTGTGAACAAACATTTTCAAAAATGAAATACGTGAAGAACAATTTGAGAACAAACTTGTCCGATGATAATCTCAGGTCACTGTTGATGTTAGGGACATCGATGATAATCTCAGGTCACTGTTGATGTTAGGGTCATCGATGATAATCTCAGGTCACTGTTGATGTTAGGGACATCGATGATAATCTCAGGTTACTGTTGATGTTAGGGACATCGATGATAATCTCAGGTCACTGTTGATGTTAGGGACATCGATGATAATCTCAGGTCACTGTTGATGTTAGGGACATCGATGATAATCTCAGGTCACTGTCGATGTTAGGGACATCAAATCAAAAGCCAGAAACGTCTGCTATTTTGGCATCCAGGAAAACAGTTTCACCATTCCCACTAATACAGGTGTTCATTTGTAATGTATCAATGTGTAATGTATCAATATGTAATGTATCAATGTGTAATGTATCAATATGTAGTGTATCAATGTGTAATGTATCAATGTGTAGTATATCAATGTGTAGTGTATCAATGTGTAGTGTATCAATGTGTAGTATATCAATGTGTAGTGTATCAATGTGTAGTGTATCAATGTGTAGTGTATCAATGTGTAGTGTATCAATGTGTAGTGTATCAATGTGTAGTGTATCAATGTGTAGTGTATCAATGTGTAGTATATCAATGTGTAGTGTATCAATGTGTAGTATATCAATGTGTAGTGTATCAATGTGTAGTGTGTCAATGTGTAGTGTATCAATGTGTAGTGTATCAATGTGTAGTATATCAATGTGTAGTGTATCAATGTGTAGTGTATCAATGTGTAGTGTATCAATGTGTAGTATATCAATGTGTAGTGTATCAATGTGTAGTGTGTCAATGTGTAGTGTGTCAATGTGTAGTGTGTCAATGTGTAGTGTGTCAATGTGTAGTGTGTCAATGTGGTATTAAACAATAACTGAATAAAATAATATTAAATAAATAATTAAATCAACATTCATGTTTTTGATTCTTTTTTATTTGACCCCCGAGTGTGTAGTCGACCCCCGAGTGTGTAGTCGACCCCCGAGTGTGTAGTCGACCCCCGAGTGTGTAGTCGACCCCCGAGTGTGTAGTCGACCCCCGAGTGTGTAGTCGACCCCCCGAACTGCTGTTTGATAATTAATGCGGCCCTCGGGCTGAAAACTCTGGAGACCCCTGTTTTAACCTGATGTCCAGCTTATCTCTCTCTACCCGACACAAGTTGTGTCTTCGCTTTTCAACCCCCACCCCCTCCCCTCCACCCACACCTCCATACTTCAATATCGTCTGATCCCCACCCACACGCTTAAAGCATCTCCTTAGTCCACTTGTTTACATCAGCCACTATCTAGGTCACACCGCTGACAGGTTTGTGGGAGACCTGGTATCGTGATGGAGTCTTGAAGATTGCGCTCTAGCGCCGCAGCCACCCGTAAAAAAAGCATTCGTTTTGAACGACCTAAATCCTCCGCCTTCAACGGTTCTCAATCGTTTACCTTTTTTAAAAGGCTTTGTTTGTGAAACTATCAAGTTTTTCTAATATTTTGTTGGAAAGTCAATTTATATTAAAAGGTGTCAAATTATTAGGAAACTTTTTTTTTTTGTTTTTTTTTTAAAGGAGAGTTGCACTTTTTATTCCCAAGTTAATTAATTTGCTTTCTAAGTGATTCGATTTTTTTTTAAAAGTGTGATTTGAATTATACTCTAATGGTGGTATATTATTTCCAAAAAAGTTATGGATAGATATGTGAAGCGATTGTTTTAAATGTGAATCATTTCGTTTCTAAGTCATTCGATCATTGGGTTTAATCATTTGGTGATCAAAATCTTGAGAACTAATGTGTGCGTCTCTCTTGAGAAAAGACCCGAGGACACAAAGACTTTCTTTACCGTGTAGGACCCAAGTTCTCACAGACTAGGAAGCCATGTTTTATGTACTCAACAAGCACTTGCTCTCAGTCCTCTCAGATGGCTATCTCTTTGCCCTTTCCCTCTGACCTCTGGTTTCACTTACAGGCAACGGTGATTTTTCTTCGTAATTATCTGCATTCTTGGCGAGTGTTACTTCTTGGTCAGTGGCCTGTGTGGGTGTTGGTGGTTGGGGGGGGGGGTTGCTGGGGAGGGCGGGGGTGTTGGTGGGAGGGCAGGGGCTTCTGTAAGTGTTGGTGGTGGGTGGGGGGTGTTGGTGGGAGGGCAGGGGCTTGTGTGGGCGTTGGTGGTTGAGGGGTTGCTGGGGAGGGCGGGGGGTGTTGGTGGGAGGGCAGGGGCTTGTGTAAGTGTTGATGGTGGGTGGGGGTGTTGGTGGGAGGGCAGGGGCTTGTGTGGGCGTTGGTGGTGGGGGAGGGGGTGTTGGTGGGAGGGCAGGGGCTTGTGTGGGCGTTGATGGTGAGGGTGGTGGTGTTTGTGATTGGTACAAAAGGATGTGGTGGAATATCTGTGCCACTATCAAGGAGGGTGGTCCTGGGGAGGGCTTCCATCGGTAAGTTGAGGATTAATGATAAAACAGTGATTGAGATCGGGCAAAGATATGCGGTAGTAAAGAAAGGAAACAATTAACGAATTGAATGGAAAGAATTTTAAAAAATGTAACATTTTACAACAGCACTTTACAAATGTTCATGTTGACGACACAATTTTTAGACACACCTTATTTCGCGACACAGTGAATCCGTTTTACCAGTGTACCGGGAGTTAAGCTAACCAATTTTAGGACACTTTATTTCCCGACACAGTGAATCCGTTTTACCAGTGTACCGGGAGTTAAGCTAACCAATTTTAGGACACTTTATTTCCCGACACAGTGAATCCGTTTTACCAGTGTACCGGGAGTTAAGCTAACCAATTTTAGGACACTTTATTTCCCGACACAGTGAATCCGTTTTACCAGTGTACCGGGAGTTAAGCTAACCAATTTTAAGACACTTTATTTCCCGACACAGTGAATCCGTTTCACTAGAGCACCATGCAGGCGACACATTACTGTGCGACACATTGCTGTGCGACACAATTCTGTGCGACACATTACTGTGCGATACATTGCTGTGCGACACATTGCTGTGCGACACATTGCTGTGCGTCACATTACTTTGCGACACATTACTGTTCGACACATTAAGTGCAAGTGTCCATAGTCAAACCGTCCATATAAGCACTAAAATCACGGATTCTTCTCGATCCCCTTGGTCTATACAACTCTAGTAGCGACTCCTAATTAGACATCCTGCTTCTACACGAACCTGTTAATTCCACTTTTTCTAGGATCCAACCATTTTTAGAATTCCACTTTCCTAGAAACCAACATTTTTTAGAATCACATCTTTTCTAGAAAACAAAGTTTATTAGAATCTCACCTTCTCTACAAACTAACCTTTTCTTGAATCCAATTTTCTACAAACCAACCATTTGAAGAATCCCACCTTTTCTAGAATCCCACATTTTTCAACATCCATCCACTTCTCAACCACCCCAAGTCGTGGACAGCTCAATAGCACCCCACGACCCAGACACTAAACTTTATCGAACACCCTACGACCTGGACACTTTGACCTGGACACTTCCCATGGTAGGCCCCTCCTCCTTTTGACCCACAAGTTAAAGATGCCAAAATCGTGTGTCTAGTTTTCTTTGGCAGGTGTGTTTTTTTAAAGCCCCATTTTACTTTCCTGTTGGCAAACGTTTTACTTTGCATCATTAATTCAATTATCTTATCTCATTTTTGCTGCCTGCCAACACTGTAAAACTGAACTGATTTGCGTCCAGAAGAAACATGGATTGGGGACCTACCCGTACCCCAGTGGCAGTGGAGATTTTGACAATGGTACAGATGCATGTGGTCAGTTACTTTGATTCCGACGAGGCATTAAACTAGCGTAGTGTGATCACTTCTATCAGTTCAGTACCTACCTTGAGAGGGAACTCACCTTGTAGTATTGCTCATTTTGAAGTGAAATTGTAGCGAACCTTGGTCGTCTCTGCTCTCTCTGTCGTACTCAATTCCGACTGTCACGGTCCCTCTCTAACTCCCGTCTGTCCACCTGCCTGCCCGGCTGAGTTCTCCCCGGCTGAGTTCTCCTATCTGTCCACTTGCCTCCCCGGCTGAGTTCTCCCCAGTCCCGTTCAACTGTCCCTTTTATAAGTCCCGCATCCCTAGAGATTTCTTCCCCGGGCTTTAATCTTAGTCCTAAATCTCAGGCACTTAAATTTTCCCAACGTGTAATTGGTTATAAAACAGCACCTAGCTGTTGTCCCGGGGCAATCTGATCCGCTTGACCGTTGGTCAGTTTCCGCAGGTCCGGACTGACACTAAAGTTGTTGTAAAGACCACCCGCCGTTTAACTGGACATTAACCGTTGGTCCGTTACCGTGACCCCCCTACCCATGTAAAACACAGGTCGACTACCAAGGTCTGAACACTCCACAATATTGTCATCTATGTGTGCTAGCCACACGCTCTTTGCGGTAAGCTCTATCTTGATCTGTGTCTTTTGTGGAAACCGGAAATTGGCTGAGGTTGGTGGCTTGGATTAAACATGTCAAGAAAGGAAAGTTTAAAATATTTTTTGGGGTTAGAATGCGCTACAGAAATATGTTATTATTATAATTATTGTGGCTTTCTATCACATTTTAAAGACAATCCCTGTCAAGGTTATCTTTTCTGAATCCAACAGTTCATGTTTGTATCAAAATTGCTGAAGAAATGTCTGCTGAACGAGTTAGCATACGTGACTTTAGGTCGCTCAAAGATTGAACTCCAAGACATCTTTCCATGATTGACGTTGGTCGCTCTAAGACATCTTTAAATGACTGACGTTGGTCGCTCTAAGACATCTTTAAATGACTGACGTTGGTCGCTCTAGAAGTGAAATCTAATACACCTTTCCATGACTGACGCTGGTCGCTCTAAGAGTGAACTCTAAGACACCTTTCAATGACTGACTTCCACTGTTCCACACATCTGGCAGTATTTAACACTAGACATTCAAGACGTTAATTTACCGAATGAACGGAATGATCCTTGACATTCGCCAAATGATAAAACAACATGTCCTGGTTCCATGAACCTTTACATGAGCGGCTCTCAACCTGTGGGTCGCGACCCCTTGGGGGTCGAATGACCATTTCCCGAGGGTCACTAAGACCATCGGGAAACACATATACTCAATAGTTATTGTGTTTAAGGGTCGCCACAAAGGAACTGTATTACGGAGTCGCCACAAAGGAACTGTATTACGGGGTCGTGGCATTAGGGAGGTTGAGAACCACTGCTTTACATGATAACGTGACCAAGACGACATACATACAAATATTCAAACTCATATCGACGTTGTCTATTAATAATTTTTTTTTAAAAATAATAAACTGCCCACTGTAAATACATTCAACCAAAAATCTTATATTTGCGCACTGTGTGGATACAGCGTCGCATTAACTAGACTGGTATTACCGCAAGCACCTGTTAGGCAATGCAATCTCTTTAAATGAATTGAGACTTTGATGTACGCAGGTGGCTGGCTGTTTAATGGGGGGGGGGGGGAGTGGGCAGTGCCTCAATCTTGTTTAAAATGTCTGCTAGAGAATATGCTTCACATATATCAAAATAAAATATGCTTTCTATAAAAAAAAAGATACATATCTGCTAAATTATAACAAAATAAGATATACGCCAAAGGAGGATGAAGTCTTGTCGAGACTCTTTACTAGGTTGGCTAGCTCTTCCTCGCTTCCCGCCAGTCCGTCTATGTCATCCGCAAAACGTAAATTGGTGATCGTTCTGCCACCAATGCTGACTGTCCCTACATGCGTTTCTAGTGCATCTGACATCTCTCAACGATCCAGGTACCTATCGTAATGTTATTTTTGGCACTGAAATTGTCTTTTGCCTGATCAGTTGCATACTTTCCAGCTCCGTACTGGTCAGAGACGGTAGGCGCGGCCCTTGGTAACCCGGGCGACGGCCGAGCCGGTATGGATTGTGAATCTGGTCTCATGTACATGTAGCGTAACTAGGGCAGTTGTCGCATGGCGGCGACCATCCCTCTCCATGCCATTTATAATTAATTAATTTTATGTATTATCATGACTAGATCATTTTTAGTAGTTTCCCTTTCTTACCGAAATGTTTGCACTCCGAGATATTGTGTCGCGGCATAAACTACACAATTTCCGGTTCTTTGTATTTCAAGAACAAATGTTCCCACTTTCGTTAGTTGATCTCGAATACCTTTTCCGCTTCTAGGCTGTCTTCCGAATACTTTTATCCGCTTTCTTCCCTTTTACTTATGTGTACGTTTTATGAACATTTCATACTTGCTAGGCATGTTGCAGTTAGAATTTTCATTTGGGGACTACAACAATTTCTGATTTCAGCCATCTTGTTGTTAACCGGCATGCAAATCAGTGCAGAAAATACAAAAATGATGACGAATAGCACTAGTGGCATCACCACTGAAATTAAGGTCGGAGAGGAAAGATTAGAGACAGTTGGCAGCTTCAAATACCTCGGAGCAATAGTATCGGAACAAGGCTCCAGGCGCGAATTAATGGCCAGGATTGCGCAGACCACGACAGCACTAAAGAGGCTCAAGAAAATATGGAACGACAAAAATATAGCCCCCAGCACCAAAATCAGGCTGATGCGCTCATTAATCCTCTCCATTTTCTTATATGCCTGTGAGTCCTGGACATTAACAGCAGAACTTGAAAGGAAAATAAAGGCGATGGAGATGAGATGTTTCAGAGGCATTCTTGGCATCTGCTATAGAGACCACATCACCAATGAGCAAATAAAAGAAAGGATACGTCCGACAATTGGGCAATACGATGACCTCCTGACGTCTGTTAAAAAGCGCAAACTTGAGTGGTATGGCCACGTGACTAGAAAACAAGGGCTCGCCAAAGAGATCTTGCAGGGCACTACTAGAGGAGGGAGAAGAAGAGGAAGACAAAGAAAAAGATGGGAAGATAACATCAAAGAATGGACGGGATTACAACTAGGCGATGCTATGCGTAGGGCAGAAGACCGAGAGGAATGGAGAAGAATAGTGTACATGTCATCTGTGGCGCCCCAACTGTCGAAGGACTACAGGACCTGATGATGATGATGATGATGATGAAGATATACGCAAATATACATACCTATAATAAAAACTTTTAAACATTTTAACAAAAAAGGAAAACTTTAAAAAAATGTATGGGGGTTAAATTATGTAATTTAAACCACAACATACAAAAACTGTGTAATAAAAAAATATGCCAAAGATACCATATAAAATATACAGTGAGCGCATTATACCACTGCGCAGCAAATAAAACAACACTAACATTTACATGTCTACGTGTCATCTTACAGGCCTACGTTGTCTACATTCTTCATACTTGTAATTAACGTCCCTGCAATGATATCGTTTGTGTCCGACACACTTAGCCTCCGTCTCTAATCTTTGACCTTATAATTTTTTTTTAAATGGCTTATCTCCACACACCGCACTCTCCCCTTAATTGACAATAAACGTGTTGTCCAGTTTTATCCACCCCCCCCCCCCCATTTTTTTTTTTGAAGTCTGACACACTCTCTAGTATTCACATAAAAAATATTGGACATTAGGGGCGGTCAGGTTACAATTGTGGCCCACCGGATGTATCACAAATGAGCTTACTTAATTTATTCATTTTTCCTTTCTGAGGAGAAGCTCATATTTAAGCTATATGTGAAGCACTTTTTGTGACGGTATGCGCCATTTTGGTGTATTGGCCCCTCATTTCGACTGATTTGTGAAAAAAAAGTAATAATGAATTCAAATTATTATTGTCATATGTTAAAAAAAAATCCAAACGATAAATTACTATTGTGTAACTACTGACATTAAATGATCAATATAAATACATATAGCCAATTTTCCATGTTTATTTCTTGTGTTGTTCTTCGGTTAAGTGTAGACTGATGTAAAACTAAATTCAAGTATGCGCCAAAATGTATCTCTGCATTTTGAAATTATCAACAACAAAAAAAAAAAAAATGGGGAGTGGCCTCCCCCACTTTTACATCTCTGAATTTCGAAACTATCCAAAACAATTATTGTGTGTGCGTGTGTGGGGGGGGGGGGGGGGATGTTCCTCCAAATCTATTGCTCGGGAGACTTTGGTGGGCGCCCTGATTTCTGCTCTCCCACCCCACTTTTGAAGATGAGCGTGGCAATGACGGGCAACTTTTAATCTGTAATGCAGTTCTGTATTGAATAAATTAAAGAATTATATTTCTATACAATTTATTTATGCATTTAGTGGCATCATTAGATAATTTATCATTACATTTTTTTTTTACATTTAAGAAAAAGTAAATCATTGTGCACATCATTTATGTCGTTGTTATTTTCTTTTATTAGGTTTAATGACATGTGACCCAAAAGTGGCCGAGAAACCATTGGTTTGGACGGTCCAAAAGTGGCCCGAGAAACCACTGGTTTTGACGGTCCAAAAGTGGCCCGAGAAACCACTGGTTTTGATGGTCCAAAAGTGGCCCGAGAAACCACTGGTTTTGACGGTCCAGAAGTGGATCGAGAAACCATTGGTTTTGACGGTCATGATTAAAACAATTTATTACTATTTGTTTAAAATGTATTTTGTGGTCTTTTTCAGCTGTTATTGGTGCGGCCCCAATCAATCAGTAACACGAGCCATAGTTACATTAGCACATCTTAAAGGGGTACACAGAAACAAGAACCATAGTTAGGTTAGCACATCCTAAAGTTGTACACTCGCCCTTGATATTAACAAGACCTTCTGAAATCAGCTCTGTTCATTCTTGTCATATCATTCCCCTCAACTTTTATCAAGCAACTCTTTCTTGTGTGACACATGCACTTTTACATTGCCAATGTAAACAACGAGCATACAAGCGAGTCTCGTTATGGTCTCTGGTTATTCTATAAGCGTTGTCACTGTTGCCACTGTTCAACTCAAATTTCTGGTGGCCGAGGTTTTACTTCGAAATCTGGGCTTCTTAACTTTGATATTCAAAGAATATTTCTGAGTCTACCTTAAATTTTTTGATACATGGAGATTTAGACACATCATCATTATCATCGTAATGTCCCTTAGTCCTTGGACCGTTGGGGCGCCACAGATGACATGAAAACTATCCTCATCCATTCCTCTCGGTCTTCTGCACTACGCATAGCATCGACTAGTTTTAATCCCGTCCATTCTTTGATGTTATCTTCCCATCTTTTTCTCTGTCTGCCTCATCTTCTCTCTCCTCTAGTTGTGCCCTGCAAGATATCTTAGGCGAGCCCTTGTTTTAGACACACTTTACTGTAATTACTTCGTCTTACGTTTGAAATTACTAAAAAAAATTATTGCCAATCAAATCTCGCATAGCGAGCACACAACCGTCTACAGACACACGAATGCCAAAAAACGTCACAGCTGACATATATTAACAAGCAGAGCTTACAGAAGTCTTTTTAATCCTCCTGATGTCAAGAATCTGAAACACTGTCCCATAAGGCATCATGGTTTTCTTCAACTATAAATACAAATAGCGCGTTAATAAATCAACAAAATCATTTAGAGGGCGTCCGATGCTTCCCCTGGACGGGTGGGGGGAGATATTAGGACGTTAATTTACTGTCCCGGCCCCTAGGAAAGTGGACTGCGGACGCTTGAAACACAGCGTCTTCGGTCGACCAGATGTCTCCGGGCGGGGGGGGGGGCCTCCATCAGCAAACTCGATCGATCAGTTGCTGGTGGGGGCATCCAACGCTCGGGGAGGTCTCTGACGTCTTCGCGCACGGCCCGGCGCCGGGGACACCCGGCGGCTGGCGGGTGTGGGTGGACGCCAGGGAGGGCACTGGGATGGCCCGCTGACGCCATCTCCTAATGAGATATTTGGAAGATATACCAATGGACGTAGGAAACCGTGGTTCCAGTGTTTTAATTCTTTATCTTAGCTTCGCTTCTGTTCCTGTGTTTGCGGCAAAATCTTCGGATCGCTACGTGACCCACTTCCCGTCAACCTATCGAGCTCAAACTTGGCACACAGACTAGCTGCTGGTGATAATACATTCTTTCAAAATCTCAGCCCCACCTAAACCTCAGAAATCAGTTTTTCCTGTTTTTCAAGGGGAAAATGAATGAAATATGAGTTTGTTTGATGGGTACGGGGTTTAGTGCGGAGATTAACTGTGCAGCTCTAGCTATGTGCTGTGTATTTGTGACGTATTTGGGTTTATATATATCGTTTGTCTATTAAGTTTTACTTGCACTCAGTTTGATAAAAACCATTCCCATACCAAAAATTAGTTGCAATAATCACAAAAAAATGACAAATCACCGACAAGGACATAAATGCAAACTAAAATGCAGAGTAAATTATTTATATGATTTTAATTTTGTTGTTTTGGGGTTTTGTTAATTCTATATCGCTACCAAGGTATTGTAAGATGTTAAAACATGTAAGTCTGGTATGTCAGTCTTTCTGTCATATTGGTTTTCAGATAACGAATCAAATATGAACTGTCCTATTCGGGATCTTGTCTTCTACACATATGCCCGTTAATTATTTTTACATATTTTGTAGATTAATTCAGATTTTAATCATTTCTAATGATCACTGAAATATGTTGACATTTTTAGCAAAGAGCGTTCTATTTTATAGCTGGGTTTTTCTATTCCATTGTTTAACGCTTCACCTGGTGTCACACGGTGACCGTTACTGGGGCGGGTGAGGGTGCGGTCACTGGGGCGGGGGTGTCCACTGGTTGATTTACTGGGGCGGGACAGGAGAGAGAGAGCTCCAATGTTAGGGTAACCTATGGGTCACGACGGACAGGGTCGGGGGACAAGTTTTGGGGCATGGATACTTTTGGGGTTAAGGACGGAAATTCCCAATTGACTGGAAACGATAGGGGTCAGGATTGTGTTAAGAGATAGCATTCTTGGACCAACAAAGAAGTTTGGGTAGGAACGAGGGGTATAAGTAGGGACATCTAATTCGGTAGTTTCACTGAGCACTACGGCCCACACGTGAGACTTCTCTCGTCAGAGCTCAGACACATAGACTTACCTAGTACCAGCCTTGCCGCAGTATCAACGTAGAACATTATCAACATAGAGAGGAATAGCCACCTTTTAACGCCATAACTAATCGTCACAAACTCGTGACGGAGTGTGTGCGCAGATGCCAGTGCAGAGAGACAACAAGAGACGCTAACAACCACGACGATAGGCCATAAGACAGATTCACGCTGTAGAGGGGGCGACAGTCTTGCAAGACTCCACTTAGTCGTATGGTAGCGTTTCGATTGTATGATGCAGAGTTGCTCAATATCTAGAATCACTATTGTAATGCCATTTTAGTAAGCATATATGTACGAAAATCATCCTATTATTTCGAAGTGTATTTCTTCATAGCGCATGCTATTATTCTCATTGTAGATTGCATATTACTTTACTTAGAACATTTAAACAATAAATTAGCTTTAGTCATTTTACGTTATATTGAAGACTTTGTTTATTGTATAAAGTTATTGTGTTTCCTTGGACACATCAAAACAAGGTGGTGTCAGAGGTGTTGTATAAGAATATAGACCAAGGGTCACTTAGCATAAGGAGCTCGTGACAAACTGGTGTCAGAAGTGGGATGTCATAGCAATTGTTATTTTAGTCAAGTTAATTTGCATTGCATAATTTTAGTTAAGATTGTACTTACTTGTATCTAGTTAATTGCATATGTTGGACCTCACGGTTCAAGATCCACGTACTGTAACCATCACTGTTATTGTTTGATTTTACTTTAGATTTTTCTCTATCTTCAGATAATTTTATTGTAATATGGAATATTTGGAGGCGCTCAGCGCAGCTAAAAAGAAAGGTGTTTGCGAACCTGAGTTTAGACAGTTGTACGAAGAAGAGAAAGGCAGACAGAAACTGACGATGGAATATGAAGAAAGACAAAAACAAATCGAAAGGGATGATAGGTTAGCTGAAAGGGAAGACAGACTAAAACTAGCCGAAATTGAAGAACGACAACGACAAGCTGAAAGAGACTTCGAGATACGTAAACTACAGTTACAACTGGAAATCGAGACAAGTAGAGGTAATGGGATGTCAGGCAAGGGGGGCGCGTCCAAAGGAGGTCCGAACAATGGTGGGTTGGAGGAAGAGGGTTACAATGACAATGGGCCGGTTGAAGTGAGACAGCCAGTCATGAAGGGACCTCGCATTCCTCCGTTTGACGACACAAAAGAAGACTTGGACAGTTATCTCAAAAGATTTGAACGGTTAGCAAAGGCTAACACTTGGCCTGAAGCACAATGGGGAAACTTTCTAGGGTCACTATTAACGGGTAGAGCTTTAGAAGTATATACTGGACTGGACGAACAAGAAAGCACAGATTATCAGACGTTAAAAGGTGAACTATTCAAGAAATATTTACTAACAGCTGAGGGGTATAGGAAGAAGTTTAGGGAGACAAAGTTAGAGAAGGAAGAAACATATACTCAGCTATCTGTTAGGATACAAAGATACTTAGATAGGTGGATAGAACTCTCAGGCTCTGAGAGAACGGTAAGTGGCATGGCTGATTTGTTTGTAAGGGAACAGCTTCTGAATGTGGTGAGTGAAAATCTTAGGATCTTCCTGAAGGAGAGGAACCCTAAATCAGTGAAGGAATTGGTCGAGATGGCGGACTTGTACAGTCAGGCTCATCAGAGTGGCAGAGACCACGATGTACTCACAAGACAGAAGACACAAACAAATGGAGGACAAGGTAAGAGAATTATTTGTAACACTTGCAATGCTCCAGGGCATTTAAGTAGGGACTGTAGAAGAGAAAAGAGTAGTGGTCAGTGGAACTCTCGCGGAGAGGAAAAACGTGGTTGTTTTGTTTGTGGGGCACACAACCACATCGCAAAGTTTTGTCCCAAGAAACGGATAGGGGCAGCGGCCGTGAAGACGGACAAAGGGGGTGTTGAATTGACACACAATGCCAACCGGGTGCGAAGGCGTGGCCAAGGTGTGGAAACTTTAGCCATAGGGGCCGTAAATCCAGACATTATTGGTTTGGAGGGTTACACCGTTACAGGTACATTTAACGGGGTGAGAGATGTATCAGTTCTCCGAGATTCGGGGTGTAGCTTGGCATTGGTTGCTAGTAAATTAATGACCAAGGAATGTTATACTGGTGACATTAAGAAGTACACAGTGGCAAATGGAATGCAGTTTGAGGCACCCACTGCGAAATTTAATGTGGACACACCGTATTACAGGGGCCAAGTCGAGGCTCTGGTGGTAGAGACACCTTTGGTTGACCTGATGATAGGAAACCTGGAGGGGGTGGTAGACCACGTTGATGAGGGGGTTGGGGCCGTGATGACGCGCTCCACTCAACGAAGAGTTGAAGAGGACGAAAAGTCAGAGGAAGGGCAAGTAGCCCATGGGTTAGCTTCCACTATGGGTGAGAAGGGCGGAGCTACGAGCAACATAGCAACTAAATCAACAGGGGAGATAATAAAGGCACAAGGGGAAGATGTCACGTTGACCAGAATGTTTGAGAGGGTCAGTAGCAAAAGTGAGGAAAGTGACAGCTGGCTGATAAAGGAAAAGGAAATGATGTATCGGATCAAGAAGGGCAAGTACGGAAAACCTAACGTCAAACAACTGTTAGTGCCCACACCGTTTAGGGCAGAGATACTCAAGATTGCCCATGAAAATGTCTTCGCAGGTCACCTTGGAATAGGGCGGACCTTAGATCGGGTTTTAGCATCATTCTTTTGGCCTGGTGTGAGCTCTGACGTCGCTAGATTCGTGAGGTCATGTGACGCGTGTCAGAAAACCTCCAATAAGGGGAGGGTGACAAAAGCACCGCTGGTTCCCATGCCATTGATGGACACTCCTTTTGACAGGGTAGCTATTGATATTGTTGGGCCGCTTACGCGCAGCAACAAGGGAAATAAGTACATTTTGACCTTGGTAGATTATGCTACCAGATTTCCTGAGGCAAAAGCATTGCCTAAAGTGACAGCAGAAGCTGTGAGTGAGGCATTGATGGAGATGTTCTCACGATTGGGAGTTCCGAGGGAGATTGTGTCTGATAGGGGGGCACAATTCACAGGAGAACTAATGCGTGAAGTTAGTGAGTTGTTGAAGACAAAACAGTTGTTCACTACGCCATATCACGCGATGGCCAATGGATTGTGTGAGCGCTTCAATGGAACGCTCAAGGCCATGTTGAAGCGGGTGGCACATAAGCATCCAAAAGAGTGGGACGCCTATCTGGCACCGCTGTTGTTCGCCTACAGGGAGACGCCTCAGGCGAGTACAGGTTTCAGTCCATTTGAGTTAATGTTTGGACATCCTGTGAGAGGACCGTTATCCATCTTGAAGGACCTATGGACCGGTGAAGCTAATCCGGAGGTGAGGAATACTTATGAGTATGTTCTAACTATGCGAGAAAGACTCCAGGACGCTCTTGAGTTAGCAAATGAGCATTTGAGACAGGAGCAACAAAATCAGAAGAAACACTACGACCGAGGTGCCAAGATGAGATCTTTTCGACCTGGAGATAGTGTCTTGATTTTGTTACCCACCGAGAAGTCCAAGTTACAAATGACTTGGAAAGGTCCTTACGTTGTTGAGGAGAGGGTTGGACGGGTGGATTACGTCCTTAATGTTCGTGGAAAAAGGAGGACGTACCACTTGAACATGTTAAAGGCATATGTAGAAAGAGGAAGGCCAGTCAAAACAGCGGCGGCTGTAGTTATAGAGGAGGTTGAAGATGGAGAAGATGCAACGCCTATTTCTATGAAGGAAACAGGTCTCCAACTTTCACAAACAGAGGACTACAGAGATGTAAGAGTGAGTGAGAGGTTGGACACTGAAAAACGGGACGAAATGAGCAGACTTATCAGGAAGTACGCGGACGTGTTTAGTGATAAACCTGGACTGACTAGTGTTTACACACACCGCATACAGTTGACTGACCACAAGCCAGTCAAGGTGAGGCAGTATCCATTACCATTTTCAACAAGGGAAACCATCAAAGAAGAGGTGGATGGAATGTTGGCTGCTGGCGTAATTGAGCCGTCAGAGTCGGCATATTCCTCACCAATAGTCTTGGTAAAGAAGCCTGATGGATCGTTTCGGTTCTGTAATGATTACAGAAGATTGAATTCTGTTACAGCAGATGACGCTGAACCGATGCCCGAGGTTGAGGCAATTATGGCTAACCTCGCTGGCTCAAAATATTTTTCAAAGTTTGACCTCACGAAAGGGTATTGGCAGGTTCCACTTGATGACACATCGAAACCACTGACAGCCTTCAGTACGCCCGAAGGTCTGTTTCAATACAAGGTGTTGCCATTTGGGTTAAAAAGTTCTCCGGCGGCATTCAATCGGCTGGTAAGAATGATCATGAAAAATGTGGGACCGGGCGTAGAGGCTTTTGTCGATGATGTTCTAATTCACAGTGCTACATGGAACGATCACTTAGAGATCTGTGAGAGGGTACTCAATCGAGTGAGGGAGGCTAATCTCAAGATTAAGCCATCGAAAACGATGTTAGCTATGGAGGAAGTGGAGTTTTTGGGACACACAGTGCAGGCAGGCGTTATAAAGCCTCAAAATGAGAAGATTCAGGCTATAACGAATTGCGAAAGACCCACGACAAAAAAGCAAGTGAGGAGCTTTCTTGGCTTAGCGGGCTACTACCGTAAATTTGTGCCTAATTTCTCAGCTGTGACCGCTGCACTGTCTGATCTGACCAAAAAGTCACATGGCAACAAGTTTAAATGGGAGGAGCCACAAGAAATCGCATTTAAGCACATTAACCAGCTGCTTGCGAGCAAGCCCATTTTGAAGATGCCTGACTGGACGAAAGAATTCATATTACAAACAGACGCATCAAACAGTGGCATAGGAGGTTGCTTGCTACAGGTTTACGATGGGGTCCGTCATCCTGTGATGTTTGTAAGCAGGAAATTGAAAAAGGCAGAAGAGAAGTATTCCACGATAGAAAGAGAGTGCTTGGCGATAGTGTTCGCCTTGTCAAAACTGCAGCAATATTTGTATGGACGCAGTTTTGTCATAGAGACAGACCATGCACCACTGACATGGTTAAAATGCAACGAGCAAAGCAACGCAAGAGTGACGCGATGGGCTCTTGCAATGCAACCATATGACTTCCGCGTCGAGAACATAAAAGGAACAGACGCAATCTGGGCAGATGCATTGTCTAGGCTGCCAGAAAAGAGTTGCTAATTTGTGGGAAAATTAGCTTAAGTGGGGGCGTGTGTCACACGGTGACCGTTACTGGGGCGGGTGAGGGTGCGGTCACTGGGGCGGGGGTGTCCACTGGTTGATTTACTGGGGCGGGACAGGAGAGAGAGAGCTCCAATGTTAGGGTAACCTATGGGTCACGACGGACAGGGTCGGGGGACAAGTTTTGGGGCATGGATACTTTTGGGGTTAAGGACGGAAATTCCCAATTGACTGGAAACGATAGGGGTCAGGATTGTGTTAAGAGATAGCATTCTTGGACCAACAAAGAAGTTTGGGTAGGAACGAGGGGTATAAGTAGGGACATCTAATTCGGTAGTTTCACTGAGCACTACGGCCCACACGTGAGACTTCTCTCGTCAGAGCTCAGACACATAGACTTACCTAGTACCAGCCTTGCCGCAGTATCAACGTAGAACATTATCAACATAGAGAGGAATAGCCACCTTTTAACGCCATAACTAATCGTCACAAACTCGTGACGGAGTGTGTGCGCAGATGCCAGTGCAGAGAGACAACAAGAGACGCTAACAACCACGACGATAGGCCATAAGACAGATTCACGCTGTAGAGGGGGCGACAGTCTTGCAAGACTCCACTTAGTCGTATGGTAGCGTTTCGATTGTATGATGCAGAGTTGCTCAATATCTAGAATCACTATTGTAATGCCATTTTAGTAAGCATATATGTACGAAAATCATCCTATTATTTCGAAGTGTATTTCTTCATAGCGCATGCTATTATTCTCATTGTAGATTGCATATTACTTTACTTAGAACATTTAAACAATAAATTAGCTTTAGTCATTTTACGTTATATTGAAGACTTTGTTTATTGTATAAAGTTATTGTGTTTCCTTGGACACATCAAAACAAGGTGGTGTCAGAGGTGTTGTATAAGAATATAGACCAAGGGTCACTTAGCATAAGGAGCTCGTGACACCTGGGTTTTTTTCAAACTTGCGAGCGGCAACGAGCCTTAAACTTAAGCAAAAAGCCTGCTAGTGTCAGGTAGACAATGGCGCCTCTGACATCTGATATGAGCCATCAGCACTCCAGCAAAACGCGGCTCAGTTGTATTGCTTTGACGTCTGCTCGTCTTACAGACGCTGTGCGTAGTACGTAAAGACAAACCATTTATAAAAAAATCCTTTATAATATTAAATTCGCTTTTATTCGTTTGTTTAGGGCAAAATCATTGGGCGGCTATTTGATCCCCTCTACCTATCGAGCTGACACTTAGCACATAGACTCGTATCCGTTGACAACACGTCCTTTCAAATTGTCAGCCTCCTCCCACGAACCCAAACCCCAAAAATCACCGTTTCCTGTTTTTCAAGGAGAAGATGAAGGAAATATGATGCCAAGGATTTCAATAAATACAATTCTCAATAAATGCGCTAATTGATATTCTTAAAAAAACAAATATCGCATATGATTTTGGAGCGTAAGATTTTCTTTTGTTTTTTCAAAAATAGTTGGTGAAATAATTCTGCGGTGTAAAAGCGGGTGGCACATTATATAATTAATGTTAAATAAACTAATTTTATTTTTTTTTAAAGCATACAAAGGATTTATACGAAAAACTTTTTCTTTGAGGGTTGTTTTATTTATCATCTCTTTCGACTTATACTTGAATATCTTTTTTTGTGGCTTACAGATGTCAAACTATTTTTTATTTATTTTTTATTTTTTTTAAACTAGTTTGACATCTGGCTTCCAGATGTCAAACTAGTTTTTTTTTAAAAAAACAGCTTAATATTTTACTCCAATATTCTTTGCAAACATACACGAATTCTTAGCGTCAGTTCACACGATCAAATTTGCGTCAAAACTGTTTCTGAACAATTTGGTTATGTGAACTGAGCATCAGAGTTACATGAGAAATCTAGGACCAACATAGTAAATCATTAGAGACTATAGCATCAGAGTTAGATGAGAACTCTAGGACTAACATAGTCAATCATTTGAGACTATATTATACAGTGGAAATAAGTACATTCTTAGATTGATATTAAAGACTAGGAACATTATCATGTAACTTAAATCTACAAAAACTGTACAATGTTTCGTCCGAAAGGGGAGAAATCTTTTATAATTAGCATAGGATATTTTTAATTATTTAATAAAATTGAAATAGTGTATAATAACTCACTATTTTCGAAGTTTTTAACATTTGGATTATGGGGAGCTGGGAAATGAAAGCGGGGCCTCATAACTCAAGTGGGCAGTGGCCAGTAAAATGTTTTGCAATCAGTAGGTGGGGCTCGCAGGTCGGAAACGATCTGATGAGGACCAGACGATAAGACTTTACCAACTATACTTGTTACGTAAGTATTATTTCCCTTATCTCATCTTTAACTTCCCCGGTGAGGTCGTCTGGCACATCATTCTACCAGCAGGGGGGCCCAGTGTCATAATAATCTACCACAACATCGTAAAGAAGGACAGCAACGATAAATCAGAGATTAAATTGCCCATTTTATGCTTCGAGAATTACTTTTTTTTTGTATGATAACGTATCGCGTTGATGTATTCATGCGCAATAGTGTTGTGAGGTGGTCTGGTGGTTGCATTCTTCTAAAACTGATATTTGACTTATATAAATGTCTGTCTGGCACAATAATCTTCAAGTGTTTACTAGTGCCTACGTTCTTCAACAAGAGCATAATTCAGTAAAGAATTTTGAAAGCATCATACTTTCATATAGCAAAATTTTTTAATAAAATGTATAGATATCATTGTGTTGTTGACAGTGGCGATTGAAAGGGGATGCGAAGGGGGTGGTTGTTGTGTGTGCACCACTGGTTGGTGTGTGTGCACCACTGGTTGTTGTGTGTGCACCACTGGTTGGTGTGTGTGCACCACTGGTTGGTGTGTGTGCACCACTGGTTGGTGTGTGTGCACCACTGGTTGTTGTGTGTGCACCACTGGTTGTTGTGTGTGCACCACTGGTTGTTGTGTGTGCACCACTGGTTGTTGTGTGTGCACCACTGGTTGGTGTGTGTGCACCACTGGTTGTTGTTTGTGCACCACTGGTTGTTGTGTGTGCACCACTGGTTGCTGTGTGTGCACCACTGGTTGTTGTGTGTGCACCACTGGTTGTTGTGTGTGCAACACTGGTTGTTGTGTGTGCACCACTGGTTGTTGTGTGTGCATCACTGGTGTTGTGTGTGCACCACTGGTTATTGTGTTTAGGTTTTTTCATTGTTTTGGCTTTGGGAGGAAGGGTGGACAAAGTGGGAAATGAGGCCGGGGGGTGAATGGGAGACGGGAGATGGGTGGCCAGGAAAGGGTAACAGTCAATTTCTTGTTTTATTTTACCCTTAAATCAGTCATGTCATGTCATGTCATGTCTTCTACACAGTATTAAGGCAGTTCTGCCACTCAGCCTATTTAATAAAATTCCAAAATTCTATGGAGTTCTGGTACACCCCAGTTAAATGCTATTCTTTCATACTCATTGACTTTATACACTTTAGTGGATTGTGTACATCTTACCTATATGCGTCACACACTTTTGTGTGTTGTGTACATGTTACCTATATACGTCAAACACTTAAGTCGGTTGCGTGCATGTAACCAAAACTCCCCAGCTCACCTATTCGTGCTAGCTGGATTAGTCTTTATTGAAACTGGCAGTGCCACAAAAAATTCTTATCGGGTACAAGCTTAAAAGAGTTGGATTTCCCCTGCGCGTGTCACTCACCGACACAGATAATACCGATATGCTTTGTAGGTTAACTCACTGTTTGCTGTGTCTCTCCTTTCAGCATTAATTGTGAGGTTCCTGACTAATCGCTTTATATGGGAGTACGATCCCACGTTAGGTAAGTTAATTACTTATTTATTTATGGGGCTCTGGTTTACATTGTGGAGTCTAGTTTAGTTACATTGGTCTGCGGTGTCTTCTCTGAGTGGTTGTTTCTTTAAGCAGGTCTTTAAGTAGGTCTTTAAGTAGGTCTTTAAGTAGGTCTTTAAGTAGGTCTTTAAGTAGGTCTTTAAGTAGGTCTTTAAGTAGGTCTTTAAGTAGGTCTAAGGATAGGTTTTTGAGTAGGTCTTTAAGTAGTTCTTAAAGTTGTTATTTAAGTAGTTCTTTAAGTGGGTCTTTAAGTAGGTATAAACAAGTCTTTAAGTATGTCTTTAAGTAGATCTTTAAGTAGGTCTATGAGTAGGTTTTTGAGTAGGTCTTTAAGTAGTTCTTTAAGTATGCCTATAAGTAGTTCTTAAAGTTGTTATTTAAGTAGTTCTTTAAGTAGGTCTTTAAGTACGTCTTTTGTACGTCTTTAAGTAGATCTTTAAGTAGGTCTATAAGTAGGTCTTTAAGTAGGTATATAAGTAGGTCTATAAGTGGGTCTATAAGAAGGTCTTTAAGTAGGTCTTTAGGTAGGTCTTTAGGTGGGTCTTTAAGTAGGTCTTTAAGTAGGTCTTTAAGTAATTATTTAAGTAGGTCTTTAAGTAGTTCTTTAAGTAGGTCTTTAAGTAGGTCTTTAAGTAGGTCTTAACTAGATAAATGATAAACATATTCCGATTAATATCAAAGTATAAGTGACCTACATAGTGTCAACTTCAATTGTTACAGAACGGACCTACAAGCATCAAGTACAACTGGATGAAGAGCCCATTCTCATGGAGATTTTGGACACGGCTGGACAGGTCAGTTAATATCGAATAGAGCAGAGGTTTGAACTGATTTTGAAGCGCTGCACCCTTCTCTTTATTTCAAAGATTTCCAACCCTCTCACTGGATAAAAATTATTTTAATTTAATTTCATTTAAGCTGTAATTCTTTAATTAACTTGTTAGAAACAACACACACACAAAAGTCACCAAAAAAAACAAACATCTGATTTTCCGCTCCCCCCCCCCCCGGGCACTGCCTGCCGCACCGCAAGGGGGTGGGGTAAGGCCTGGTTAAGAATCCCTGTAATAGAGGGAGCATATCAAATGACATATCTATGTCAATAGACATAAAGAATTAACGTATAATCTTGCTTGCATTTGATAGGGGTGACGCGACCGTTACCTGGAAGTGACCTAACTGATAAGACGCGCTGTGGTGATGCACGGCCATGAGAACCCAATCTCAGATTTAAAATAGATTATGTTACTGTATGCGTAGCAGCTTTTATTCAAGCTTTCAAACCATCTCCAGTCATACTAATTCTATCCACATAGTTGGCATCAATTTTTTCCCGCGGACCCATCAAAGTACCTACACATTTAAAATAGGGTTACCGGAAATTTGATCGAAAGAAATTTCGTCGACGGAAAATTGATCGACGGAAATTTGATCGAACGGAAATTTGGTCGAATCTTTTTTTTAGTTCAGACGTTAAAATTTTCGCCAAATTTCTTCTCGAACGTACTATACTATATTGTAAAACAAAATAATGCGTTCAAAAGAAATTTTACGCAAAATTTTAACGTGTAAACTAAAAAAAAAGATTCGACCAAATTTCCGTTCGATCAAATTTCCGTCGACGAAATTTCTTTCGATCAAATTTCCGGATACGTTAAAATAGTTATGCAGCATTATCTAAGAAATATTAAAATGCTAAACCGCCTAGTACAGTGGATCGCAAACTTACTATTTTCGCGATCCTTTAATGCAGTTCCTGATGTTATGGTGATCCCCAAACATAAAATTACTTTCGTTGCTCCTTCATAAATATGTGTTTTCCGATGGTCTTAAACGACCCTTGTGTAAGGGTCGTTCGATACCCAAAGAGGTCGCGATCCACAGGTTGAGATCCGCTGACCTAGCAGCATCTCTAAGTTGTGAAAAAAATGTCTGAAAATACAGCAAGTCAGTAATAGGCATTAATTCACCGGTTTCATCATTTAAATTAACTTGCCTTGCAGATAATTATGCATGAATCATTACCTGGGATTTTTTAATGTAACTGTAGATACAAACTCTGTGTGTCCATGACAGGAGGATACAATTCAACAAGAAGGAAACATCCGCTGGGCAGATGGCTTTGTGCTGGTCTACGCCATCAACGACCGCCAGAGCTTCGAGGCGGCCGCCACACTAAAACAACACCTGGACCAGGTCAAGAAAACCAACGTGCAGTGCATGCTGGTTGGGAACAAGGTACGTCACAGCCCATCAGCTTGAGGCAACTGAGCAGGACAATGACCTCTGTTTGATAACACGTGGAATAATACTAAGCTATTGTTTTCCGTATCCGGAAATTTGTTTGTAAGAAATTTGGTCGACGTAAAATTGATTGACGGAAATTTGATCGAACGGAAATTTGGTCGAATCGTTTTTTCAGTTGACACGTTAAAATTTTCGTCAAATTTCTTTTTGAACGCACTATACAATATAGTAAAACAAAATAATGCGTTCAAAAAGAAATTTGACGCACAATTTTAGCGTGTGAACTGAAAAAATTATTCAAACAAATTCCCGGTAACCTTTGTTTTCATCACATGAAACCAGTGAATAAATTAATGACAAGGCAGGATTGCGTGGATTTTAGAGGTCTTCGTTGTGTCTCGAGTGAGGTAACGTCACCGTGATGTCCCACTTTACTCTTGATGTCCCACTTTACTATTGACGTTCCACTAAAACATCGATGTTCCACCTCACCATCAATGCGTTCAAACAGCACTCACCCCGGGCCGCAATTTTTAGAAGTGCGGGCGCATATATATATATATATATATATATGTATGCTTATGTTTGATGTATATTCAGTAAATTTAAATTTTTAATCTTTTTGTTCGAGATTTGGGGTGGCAGCAATCAAAGACCGCACCATAGTCACAAAATGTTAATTTGTTCATTTCTTAGAGACATCCTCTGATTAGCTCTATTTCATTGAACCTTGGAGAATTTATAACCGGTAACGTAGAGCAGGTAGACCGTGGGTCCACGTAGAGCAGGTAGACCGTGGGTCCACGTAGAGCAGGTAGATCGTGGGTCCACGTAGAGCAGGTAGATCGTGGGTCCACGTAGAGCAGGTAGACCGTGGGTCCACGTAGAGCAGGTAGATCGTGGGTCCACGTAGAGCAGGTAGATCGTGGGTCCACGTAGAGCAGGTAGACCGTGGGTCCACGAAGAGCAGGTAGATCGTGGGTCCACGTAGAGCAGGTAGATCGTGGGTCCACGAAGAGCAGGTAGATCGTGGGTCCACGAAGAGCAGGTAGATCGTGGGTCCACGTAGAGCAGGTAGACCGTGGGTCCACGAAGAGCAGGTAGATCGTGGGTCCACGAAGAGCAGGTAGATCGTGGGTCCACGTAGAGCAGGTAGACCGTGGGTCCACGTAGAGCAGGTAGATCGTGGGTCCACGAAGAGCAGGTAGATCGTGGGTCCACGAAGAGCAGGTAGATCGTGGGTCCACGAAGAGCAGGTAGATCGTGGGTCCACGAAGAGCAGGTAGATCGTGGGTCCACGTAGAGCAGGTAGACCGTGGGTCCACGAAGAGCAGGTAGATCGTGGGTCCACGAAGAGCAGGTAGACCGTGGGTCCACGTAGAGCAGGTAGACCGTGGGTCCACGTAGAGCAGGTAGATCGTGGGTCCACGTAGAGCAGGTAGATCGTGGGTCCACGTAGAGCAGGTAGATCGTGGGTCCACGTAGAGCAGGTAGATCGTGGGTCCACGTAGAGCAGGTAGACCGTGGGTCCACGTAGAGCAGGTAGATCGTGGGTCCACGTAGAGCAGGTAGATCGTGGGTCCACGTAGAGCAGGTAGACCGTGGGTCCACGTAGAGCAGGTAGATCGTGGGTCCACGTAGAGCAGGTAGATCGTGGGTCCACGTAGAGCAGGTAGACCGTGGGTCCACGAAGAGCAGGTAGATCGTGGGTCCACGTAGAGCAGGTAGATCGTGGGTCCACGAAGAGCAGGTAGATCGTGGGTCCACGAAGAGCAGGTAGATCGTGGGTCCACGTAGAGCAGGTAGACCGTGGGTCCACGAAGAGCAGGTAGATCGTGGGTCCACGAAGAGCAGGTAGATCGTGGGTCCACGTAGAGCAGGTAGACCGTGGGTCCACGTAGAGCAGGTAGATCGTGGGTCCACGAAGAGCAGGTAGATCGTGGGTCCACGAAGAGCAGGTAGATCGTGGGTCCACGAAGAGCAGGTAGATCGTGGGTCCACGAAGAGCAGGTAGATCGTGGGTCCACGTAGAGCAGGTAGACCGTGGGTCCACGAAGAGCAGGTAGATCGTGGGTCCACGAAGAGCAGGTAGACCGTGGGTCCACGTAGAGCAGGTAGACCGTGGGTCCACGTAGAGCAGGTAGATCGTGGGTCCACGAAGAGCAGGTAGATCGTGGGTCCACGAAGAGCAGGTAGATCGTGGGTCCACGTAGAGCAGGTAGACCGTGGGTCCACGAAGAGCAGGTAGACCGTGGGTCCACGTAGAGCAGGTAGACCGTGGGTCCACGTAGAGCAGGTAGACCGTGGGTCCACGAAGAGCAGGTAGATCGTGGGTCCACGAAGAGCAGGTAGATCGTGGGTCCACGAAGAGCAGGTAGATCGTGGGTCCACGTAGAGCAGGTAGACCGTGGGTCCACGTAGAGCAGGTAGACCGTGGGTCCACGAAGAGCAGGTAGATCGTGGGTCCACGAAGAGCAGGTAGATCGTGGGTCCACGTAGAGCAGGTAGACCGTGGGTCCACGAAGAGCAGGTAGACCGTGGGTCCACGTAGAGCAGGTAGATCGTGGGTCCACGTAGAGCAGGTAGATCGTGGGTCCACGAAGAGCAGGTAGATCGTGGGTCCACGAAGAGCAGGTAGATCGTGGGTCCACGTAGAGCAGGTAGACCGTGGGTCCACGAAGAGCAGGTAGACCGTGGGTCCACGAAGAGCAGGTAGACCGTGGGTCCACGAAGAGCAGGTAGACCGTGGGTCCACGAAGAGCAGACCTGTATATGTTATACCACTGTCCTTCCATTTTAAGTTGTCTTGAATGTAGGGGCGTTGTTTGGGTAGGATAGTTTTCGGGGGGTGGGGGGGGGGGCATTTGCAGATTTTATTTATAATAAATCATAAGGACTCAACAAGCCGCCCAATTTTTGCCCCCCCCCCCCCCAAAACCACGGTAAAAAGTGAACTGACGTCACCTAGTTGTGTGAAAGTGGTTGAAAATTTCGTCCATGTGTTTAAACCAACATTGGTCATATTAAGTTGAATAAAAGCTTGCAAAAAAAAATAAATCTTATAATCATTAATTTGAATGCATAATAATCAGACAGACGGGTCAATAATCAGAAAAAATTCGTTGTTGTCTCTGTGCAGGTAGATCTCCTCCACGAGAGAAGGGTCACGACCAACGAAGGAGAAGCCCTCGCCCTCGAGCTGTCCTGCGGGTTCTTCGAGACGTCGGCAAGCGATGGAGGGGAGGAAATCTCCGAAGTGTTCCACGAGCTGCTTCGGGACATCAAGCGACGCAAGTCCGTTGAGACCAAAGGGCGCAGGAGGTCGTCTGCGCAACAAGTCAAGAACGTGTTTAACCGGATGTTGAATAAAATCGGGAATTCCTCGTGATGCTAAAGATCAATTTCAAAATGAAGGTGTTAACGGAGAATTATAGAGGAATGGAACACATTTCATTGGTATTGGAAAATACCTTTTAAAAATGGCTACTTTCCAGAAGCAGAGACAAGGCCGTGCAGAGCATTTTCGGGCCCCGTCGAAATCCACATTTTGGGGCTCCACTAATTTCAAAGTAATTGCATCAAACGTAAATGAATTCCGCCCTTGTCAGGTAGGGCATGCAGGCAGGGGTGCGAGTAATTTACTTAGGTTGCCTCGCCTCTGCACTGCCCTGAGCAGGAACACAACTAGACAAGAAATACTATAATTGGGGCCAATGACACATGTTATGCCCCTGAACAATAAATTCTACTTTAAACTTAATGACAGAAGGTCCTCATCTTACTACGGGGTTCCGTTGGTCAACGGCGACGTTATATGAAACCCATCGTCACTGGCTAAGCACCTTACCGACACGTTAAGTATATTTACATGTTTATATGTATATAGTAAACTATATGTGTATATTTACATGTGTATATGTGTATGTAGTAAACTACATGTATATATTTACATGTTTATATGTGTATGTAGAGAAATAATCCACCAGCACCACAACCAGATGAAACACCACTGCCATATGAAACACCACTGCCATATGAAACACCACTGCCATTTGAAACACCACTGATATATGAAACACCACAGCAAGATGAAACACTACTGCCAGATGAAATACACCTTGAAGCCAATATTAAAAATCCAATTGAAATTGCAATAACACAATCATCACTAGACTACGTATCACATTGACGTCTGGACACAAACTGACGTCACGTGATTTAAGTCTCCTGGGATGCTGGGCTTTGTGTGATATACAACGAGCTATCATGTTGACCTCCATGATGACATAGTTACTACTCGTGGCACGTGGAAAACGACTAGTATATTTAATAATTTATTGATTTATTTGTATTATTATTATTATTTTGCGCTTAGGAGCGACCGTCTTAACATCGAATCCTCCATTAAATAAACCGTCGTAAAATGAACCATCGTAAAATGAACCGTCGTAAAATGAACGGTCGAAAAAATGAAGACCTCCTGTATTGCGTTTATTTTAATTTTAAATTAAAAATACATGTATGATATCTATGACATTGGGGTGTTTACTGTGAATATAGGAACTGTGAATTGTGATATCACTTGACCAAGGGCGCATTGGTTCTGCGGTTAAGTACAAACATAAACTAGTTCATGTTGGGAGGACTAACAATGCGTTAACCTACCCATCGACTTTGTGTAAACGTCATAACTTTATAAATCACGTGGCAGAATTAATTAAATCAACGACAAGGACGCCAAAGGAGTTGACACCAAACTGTCTCATTCTTAGAACAAGACTGTTTCATTTGTCTCAAAAACAAAACCCAACTACCCGGTGCTAGGTACATTTTTGCGGTCATTAATTTAGTCCAAATTGACGAACTGGTCCTTGAGATGACTTCCGAGAAAAGCGACTTCTGTTTTCGGCCACTTCTGTGGAAGTATTCTTAGTAATCAGATTATTTTCTGTTCTGCCAACCTTTTTTTTTTTTCCTATTGTTTCGCGTCAGATCTCTCTGGGTCTTTCTCGACTCCATGTTCCCAGTGTTGTTCCCAGTGGCGTAGCGAGCTTAACTCGCGCCCGGGGCACAATACCTTTTTAGCGCCCCCCCCCTATTCGAAAACCATACAATATTATATGTAAAATATACCATTTGGCGCCCCTTTGTGAGTAGCGCCCGGGGCATGATGCCCCCCTTGCCCCCCCTCGCTACGCCACTGGCTGTTCCTATAAATGCTGTTGTGCGAACTGAGAAGATGGCTTTCTGTAAACGAGACCGAACAATATGTACTTTCAGCAGTAGTTGTCACACCTTATCGGTGTCTCAGCTTTTCATTCAAGCTTGTCTTGGGCCAGAAGATTCGTTCGTGCTTATTTCATCTTTAAAAAGCTTCCAATATTCTTTCTAGTAGTTTTAATGTATTTTGATCCATTGGCGAGCATACGCATTATATTAATTTTAAGGTACATTTTGATTGTTCAGAGTCGCAAATCTTCACACATAAAATACATCAGTTGCCTAGTTACATGCAAACAACGGCCCGTGGGCCGTATCCAGCCCACAACATGCTTTCATCAGATTACTCAAATGCACGTAGTCCTCGAAAAACTTTATCAGCGTAGGTAGCCTATAGTTTTCTCAGCCGGTTTATATATAATTTATTAAGACTATCCATATGGCTAGTAAACACATCTTGCAAAAAAATGGTAAGACAAACTTTTAAATACCATGTCAGCAGATGATCCAGAAAACAATTAAGGATTTATTCATTATGCTACCGTCCTTGTAAAAATTTTGAATGCAACGTTTAAAAAAAATCTGATTCAGGTTACGCCCTCACGAGCAGAAAAAAGAATAACTTAATAAAACAGTAGGTAAAAAGTTTCAAAGAATACCATAATGGAGAGGCGTCACTAAGGTTGGTGTCACCCAGTGCAGTAAAACCCCACGCCGGACTCACCACCCCTCAACCTCCTCCCGGACCTGCACCGAGCAATTCTTAACCAGATCATACAGAACCGCTAATCAGAATAGTTTGCAAATGAAGTCGTAAAGCAACACACGATACAAGAAGGAAAACAACATTGGAGATAACAGCGTTTAAACATATGCAAAAAAAAGGGATTTTTATTTGAAACTGAAGGACTAACCTTAACGTTGAAGCTTAACATACGTGGTCTGCAAAGATGCAATCAATTTATCAACATTCTTCGATTTATCACTTTTAATTGTCACAATCGCAAGACCAGTAAGCCTGGACTGTTCCATGGTAGCTCGCAAATAGTTTCAGTTCTAAAAAGTTGCTCCTGTGACGTGATACCACAGACGCAAAGGTCGTGAAAAATAATTGTTGGCTTTAATGAGATGATTGGGAGAGATTACCTGTTCAGTTTGTAACCTACTCTAATGGTACCCTGCTCTGTCTAATGGTACCCTGCTCTGTCTAATGGTACCCTGTTCTGTCTAATGGTGCCCTGCTCTGTGTAATGGTACCCTGCTCTGTCTAATAGTACCCTGCTCTGTCTAATGGTACCCTGTTCTGTCTAATGGTGCCCTGCTCTGTCTAATGGTACCCTGCTCTGTCTAATAATACCCTGTTCTGTCTAATGGTGCCCTGCTCTGTGTAATGGTACCCTGCTCTGTCTAATAGTACCCTGCTCTGTCTAATGGTACCCTGTTCTGTCTAATGGTGCCCTGCTCTGTCTAATGGTACCCTGCTCTGTCTAATGGTACCCTGTTCTGTCTAATGGTGCCCTGCTCTGTGTAATGGTACCCTGCTCTGTCAAATAGTACCCTGCTCTGTCTAATGGTACCCTGTTCTGTCTAATGGTGCCCTGCTCTGTCTAATGGTACCCTGCTCTGTCTAATAGTACCCTGCTCTGTCTAATGGTACCCTGTTCTGTCTAATGGTGCCCTGCTCTGTGTAATGGTACCCTGCTCTGTCTAATAGTACCCTGCTCTGTCTAATGATACCCTGCTCTGTCTAATGGTACCCTGCTCTGTCTGATGATACCGTGCTCTGGTGGAAACCTCAACAGGTGACACCCTTTCTTGTGGAACCCTGCTCAGGTGGCACCATCTTCTGGCTGGTGGAACAATGTTCTGGTGGAAACTTCATCTGGTGACAACCCTCTCTTTTGGAACCCTGCTCTGATGGCACCCTTTTCTGGTGGCCCACTGTTCTTGTATATAACCAATTTCTGTTATCAAACCGACTATATCGAATTCTGTCAAATTTCATTTTCTATAGTATGGCTTCACCCTAAGTGATCGTGCAACCGATTGCGGTCGGCACCCCTTAGTGACGCCACCGTTATAAGGATTTCCATTTCCACGTGAACTAATCTACCTGTTGGATATTTTATTCTACCTGTAAATAATTGTTTGTGCTAATGATGTGAAATGTTGTTGCATTGTAATGGCATGTATATCAAATGACGTACTTACGAATAAAATCTTTCATTACGTTGAGTAAATGCTCATGAAGGAAAAATTGTAAGTGAATAAAAACAACGAATTATCTCATGAGTTCGTTAACATAAACACTGAAATCGTTTATTTTCTTTGAAACTAGATATTTATTACAACTTCCTGTTACACCTAACTACCACAGCCTTGACCTACTCTCCACTAAAACACAATCCATCTTACATCAGTGTTTCCCAAACTTTTTTTTTGTCACACGCCACACCCGAGTATCTAATCAGGTTAAATGGTACCTTTTCCTAACACTGCTCCATCCAACCCTTTTTTAAAAAATGGATACGAGAATGTTTTTTCCCCAAACACCAAATTTTCTCCCCTGTAGGTGTATGCCCTTGATTTAAAAAACACTTTGACTTATAAAATAAACTCAAAGTCAACCTGACTTTGAACAACATCAAAATGACAATATGACTCACAGATCAGACACACAAAGTCAACCTGACTTTGAACAACATCAAAATGACAATATGACTCACAGATCAGACACACAAAGTCAACCTGACTTTTAACATCAAAATGACAATACGACTCACAGATCTGGCTTACAAAATAACATGAAGCCAAGAGTTGATTATAATTGAAAAGATTTATTGTTGATATATTTGGGAGGATACAGTTGGTATCAGCTTTTATACTCATGTCATAAAATGAATCATATAACACAGAAATTAAAATATGAATCACACTTTAGTAAGGAGTCCAGCCTTGTTGGAATTTTAAACCAACTAAGAACTAAGAGTTGTAGGTGGTCGTGGTAGCTGGGTGAGTGGGGGTGGTAGATGGGTGGGTGTGCTGGTGGTGACTAGGTGGGTGGGAGTGTTGGTGGTGACTAGGTGGGTGGGAGTGTTGGTGGTGATTCGGTGGGTGGGTCTGTTGGTGGTCACTGGATGTGTTGGTGATAGCTGGGTGGGTGTGTTGGTGGTAGCTGATTGGATGGGGGTGTTGGTTGTGAAGGGGTGGTGGGGGGTAGTTGTGGATGGGTGGTTGGGGGGCGGTTAGTTGTGAATGGGATGATGGGGGGTAAGTTGTGGGTGGGGGTGTTGGATAGCTGGGAATGTTGGTGGTGGCTGGATGGGAGAACCTAAAGACATTATATTATAAATTGATAAACACAGCCGGTGACTATTTTCTGCAAGTAAGAGCTAAGTAATAATTTTGATAGCAGCAATGGGATGTCTTATGATCAGTGTCTACATCTTACATCTTCCCTCAACTTTTTCAACTTTACTTCATAAACTTGTAGAGCCACTACTTATCAAACATAGAATGAAAGAGTTGAATTTGAGAGTTTTTCTAAAAGGACAACAACAAAATTGAAGCTCCAGTTATTTTAGACATGAGAATTAACAAGGGAAATAGTTTATCATTTTCTGTTTAAAAACATCAACCGGCTGTTGGATTATGGACGATGAAATAAACAGGTTAGTTTTGAAGTTCAATAAGTGGCTCTCAAACATCCACATGCTATGACGGCTTGTTTTCCCTGTCAAACTGTGACATCTCTGCAGCACTTCTAATGCTTTGTTAACATACATAAAACTCAAAGAAACTGATTTGCTTTCATGGACCAGAATTTCAAATTAACCAAAGAAGGAAAAAATGAGTCAAGCATCGTAACAAACACCCAAAAGAAAAACTGTTTGAGTTTTGAAATATAATGTCTGGCTCTGACATGCAGTACAATGTCTGTCTCTGACATGCAGTACAATGTCTGGCCTTGACATGCAGTACAATGTCTGGCTCTGACATGCAGTACAATGTCTGGCTCTGACATGCAGTACAATGTCTGTCTCTGACATGCAGTACAATGTCTGGCTCTGACATGCAGTACAATGTCTGGCCTTGACATGCAGTACAAAGTCTGGCCTTGACATGCCGTAAAATGCCTGTCTCTGACATGCAGTACAATGTCTGGCTCTGACATGCAGTACAATGTCTGGAATATCTAAAGCTTGTGGGACAGCTTTTATAATTTTTGTGAAAAATATTTTTATACAAGAGATTTTCTATTTAAAAAAAGCCAAACAAAAAAGCTTTGCTTAATGTCATGATATTTAAAAGTCATCAAATGATGGTTGGTTTAATTCCAAGGCATTTCCTCTAACATAAATGAGATTTAATGATGTTCATCAGGTAAAATGTCACAGGTTGGTGGAGATCAATAGACAGAGAAACAATGATAAGAGTGGAAGAGCAGAAAAGTGGAAGAAGAAAAAAAGGTATACGGGCAGAGGTAGTCGTGAGAGGGTGATCTTTTACTTGGTCAGCACTGAAACTGAGAAAGTCCATGGTGATGCAGCGAGGACACAATCTCCATAGTTCAGATCCATGACCATTACTGCTCGGGCTTGACATAATATGCCCTATGGATAGTTGATTGATGGCTATTAATTCCGCTTGAAAAAACGTCCACGCCTCACCCACCCAAGTACAGCTGACAAACTTTACTTAGTTCAATAACAAAACATTTGACAAAATAAATATATAACCAAATGACATGATAACGTTCCCATGTGGTTCTGAGAGTTATCAGGAGAAAATGAGATCAAAGGTCATACAAAAAAGCTTCTAAGAACACATGTACACCAAATAAATACATTAAAAAAAATATAGTCCTCCTATTTGGAAGGGTGGAGAAAAAAGTAAAAATTTCTTCACAATGAGATTTATTGTTGAGTGAAGCAAAACTGTAAATGTCTAGAAAATGTCTTGCTGGGCTGATAAAATATACAAGTATGGGAAGCTACCTTAAAAATGTAAGTTCCAGTAAATGTTGGTGACAATTCTATGTAATTACTTCATAATGGACATATCCAAGTTATTTGGACACAGCTCAAGTTAAACCGTTAAATTGAACATCACTCATTCTTGTTCTTGGTGCACAACACTGGTTGCTAAGAACATTCTTGGTGCACAACACTGGTTGCTAAGAACATTCTTGGTGCACAACACTGGTTGGTAAGAGCATTCTTGGTGCACAACACTGGTTGGTAAGAACATTCAATTCTATTAGAAAATACAGTCCAATAAAATTGAAACCCTCTTAAAGCAGTGAGAACCTCAATTGAATCTGAGAAATAAATTGACAGAATGCGTGCGTGTGCAGTCCAGCCAGGGCATTAGATACATTCATAAAACTCATTGAGTAGAGTGTCAAACCAAAGTTCCAGCAGTGTATAGAATAAAAATAATCATGTTGACTCTTTAAAAGCGCTGGCTACCATCTGGTTCACCCTGCCCGGGGCTGACGCCAGAGGTGGCACCATCAGCTCAACAGAAGTGCAAAATCGGGAAATAAAATATCATTCACTAAAATGTCACAGCATTACATTTCGGCTGCTTAAAATACAAGACTTTAAACAATCAAAATCTTCAAACATTTCATACGCTAGGACATCAACACCAGTCATTTAAAAAACCAAAAAATTGATAGCATCATAATATACGAGTATGCCCATCATAATATACGAGTATGCCCATCATAATGTACGAGTATGCCCATCATAATATACGAGTATGCCCATCATAATGTACGAGTATGCCCATCATAATGTACGAGTATGCCCATCATAATGTACGAGTATGCCCATCATAATGTATGAGAGGTATGCCCATCATAATGTACGAGAGGTATGCCCATCATAATGTACGAGTATGCCCATCATAATGTACGAGAGGTATGCCCATCATAATATACGAGAGGTATGCCCATCATAATGTACGAGAGGTATGCCCATCATAATGTACGAGAGGTATTCCCATCATAATGTACGAGAGGTATGCCCATCATAATGTACGAGAGGTATGCCCATCATAATATACGAGTATGCCCATCATAATGTACGAGTATGCCCATCATAATGTACGAGTATGCCCATCATAATGTACGAGTATGCCCATCATAATGTACGAGTATGCCCATCATAATGTACGAGTATGCCCATCATAATGTATGAGAGGTATGCCCATCATAATGTACGAGAGGTATGCCCATCATAATGTACGAGTATGCCCATCATAATGTACGAGAGGTATGCCCATCATAATATACGAGAGGTATGCCCATCATAATGTACGAGAGGTATGCCCATCATAATGTACGAGAGGTATTCCCATCATAATGTACGAGAGGTATGCCCATCATAATGTACGAGAGGTATGCCCATCATAATGTACGAGAGGTATGCCCATCATAATATACGAGAGGTATGCCCATCATAATATACGAGAGGTATGCCCATCATAATGTATGAGAGGTATGCCCATCATAACATACGAAAGGTATGCCCATCATAATATACGAGAGGTATGCCCATCATAATGTACGAGAGGTATGCCCTGAATCACCAAGACAATAAAACCTGGCATCCAGCCAATGTAAACAAAGGTCATAGGTTACAATTTATCAAATCTTGAAAGAAAAATAGAATCACTTTGCCAACCCAGCCTGCAATCAGTATGTGATCATTCAAAGTTGTCAAACTAAAAATATTAATTTCAAATTTGGATGAGTAGAATGTAAAGAAACAAAATCATCATTAAACCTTATTTTGGAGCAACTTAATTGGGAAATCATTTAAGGGGAAAACAAATGTCATTAGTTCAAATTGTTTAAAAATATTAACTTTCAAAAGCTGTCGAATGTTTAAAATACAAAAAAAGATAATTGCCAGGGTATGTGTTAGAAAACTACTGAATATCTTCCAGATAGCAATAATCGTGGCTCACAGTATACTAGTGGCAATCAGCTGACATAAAGAGAGTTGATTACCTCAATGTAAGTGTAAATAATAATTCTTTGCTCTGAAAAAGAAAAGGTAAAGAAAAGGGAGAGAATCTTGAAAAGCATGAGTTATTCATTGATTTGAACACACAAAAATAGAGCAATAGACCGTTGTCCAAGTCAACAACTCAGGGAAGTGTAAACAAATTATAAAAACCATCCACTTAATGGCGCATAAATAAAGTGTGCGTACGAGCACTGACAATAAAAACACACGCAGCAATATATGAAAACACATCAACTTTAGAAGTACATTCATCACTTTAGATATGAAAACAAAATAATTTCTCATCATCACTGGCCTTGACCTATTGGAACCAAAAAAAAAAAATAATCAGTTGAATCAATAACAGAATTTCCTATTCCAAAAAATCAATGTTTCCATCTGTACTGGTTGTTCTCCAACCCAGTCAGAGGCTGAAAAAATTACACATTCCTCAAACCAAATTTTACAAATTCATTATTTTCAAATCTAACACAGTACCATACTTTACGTCAATTTAAAGTTTAATTTTTTTTTAAATGTTGGCTTGGAGGCATGCCTAAGTTTCCAATAGCCATGGTCCACTTTGTTTCAGGAATTAATTTATTCTAAAATAATTATGACCAATTAAAGTTGTTTAAAGGAAATAATAATTTACAGCTCTATGCTGAAGTGTTGTCTGTTGTAGACATGAATATATATAAGTTCTCAAAAGTTACACGGCAAGTAAAAAAAAAAAAGACATATAGTCATCTCTATCAATGGCATCAATCATGTAACACCTTGGCATCAGTCGTATAACAACTTGTAGAAAAATATAAATATATGGTACACATAGGGATATGTTGTCTGGGATTGCATACAAGCAAAATAGTCCACCGAGAGAGAAAAGAAACCAACAATATTAATTTTTAACAGCAGATATATTCACTATCCCCTCACAAGGGATGAAGAAACTGAAAAATTGCTTAATAAAAAGAACCACTGGCAAAACTGCATTATTCAAAACTTACCTTAAAGTAAGCGAAACTTACCTTAAAGTAAGCTTGCATTGTGAAGCTATAAAAAAGCAATTAATTATTAATATGGCCAATTGTTTTCATTGCAAGTAAACATGCAGCGATGTAAGGTTTTGTTTCATGACTAAACTGTGCCTTATCTAATACCCACATGATTTCTCTTTAATTTCTTTACAACACACACATTTCTTGAATTAAAATTTATTTATTTTTCAAAAATCTGTGAACCCTGTTTTAAATTACCGATAATTTCTAATTATGATGGTAAATTTAACATGTGGTAGCCCACACAGACTTGGCAACTGCCGCCAGGAGATAATGCAAACCCAGTGACTGATTGTTGGCCGATGATTTACTGGGAAAGGTTACTCCAAATGGCCCTTAGTTGATCCACAAGTAACAACACACTTAAACTTAACTTGAAAAGAAAAAGCCAATGGTATTATTATGTCTGGTCAATCCTTGAATACTCTATATAATGACTAACAATTCAAGTGGTGGGACAACCCACCCGGGATTCCGGTTGACAAGTCTGTAGTGGCTTGCCGATTTGGAAGCGCTGGCCACCGACCCCCTCGGCGTTAACCCGGGGCACATTACCACCATTGCGTGTCCCGCGTGGCAGACACGGCCATGCATGGTAGTTGCTGGAATAAACAGCTCCTACAGGGCTGCCACCTGTGATGCTTCACAGGGGGAAGAAAAGGCAAACACAGGGTAGGGATCATGATTACAAGTTGCCGTTAAGGGATATGAGGCGATAGGCTGTGGTGGAAGCCTATGGCCGGTGATTCTAAATATGCAGCCCTGAGAAAGCTGCTCCTAGGCAACCGTTTCGTCCCAGCTACTTCGCGAATTAGTTGCGAGGTAGAAACCCACTGTAGAATCCCTCTTAGAGGGCGTCCGATGCTTCCCCGGGACGGGTGGGGGGAGATATTAGGATGTTAATTTACCGTCCCGGCCCCTAGGAAAGTGGACTACGGACGCTTGAAACACAGCGTCTTCGGTCGACCAGACGTCTCCGGGAGTGGGGGGGCCTCCATCAGCAAACTCGATCGAGCAGTTGCTGGTGGGGGCGTCCAACGCCCGGGGAGGTCTCTGACGTCTTCCCGCACGGCCCGGCGCCGGGGACACCCGGCGGCTGGCGGGTGTGGGTGGATGCCAGGGAGGGCATTAGGAGCACAAGCTCGACGGCCCCGCTGACGCCATTTCCTAATGAGATATTCCAGTGGTGGGACACCTCACATCAAACGATGGACAAACACACAATAATAGTAACAGTTGTGTGGTATAGAATTTGTATATAGGAAAGCATCAACATTAACACACATCAGATATTTAATATTTATGGATAAGCTTGGAATAATCAAGCAAATTGGGGTGATTAATCATTATGGTAACAGACGTTTTCATTGTAATTTTGATGCGGCCTATTTCTAAATTATTAGCCAATGAATTTAACATTTAGTTAAATGAATGCTCTCAAAAGTTCATGTAAGCTGCCTAAGATCTGAAATTATTTTAGTTCTATACGAAAGTAGTTTTGCTTTAATAAGCACGTCTCATGAAAATTGACTAGAAAACCAGAACTAGATAGGAAATAGAATTTTGAAAAAAAAAAGATTTTAATTAATTAAAAATGTCCGAAATAAATTGTCTCCTGTTTTTTTTACCTCAAATATATTCACATTAACTCCCTTTGGTGGTAGTGGCGGGTTCAGCTAAGTCCCCAAAAGTCAAATTTTAGCCCCTCCCATTGCACCTGACAAATCTTCCTCATAGCTGTTATCCCAATCTGGGTTAAAGTCTACCAGGCCAACCGCCTGACTGTCTGAGTGGACTAAACCGGGCGTCGGCAAGCCGGGCGGTGTGCACAGATGATTGTCCTTGTTCTGTTGAGGTGGTGGCGTCGGCAAGCCGGGCGGTGTACACAGATGATTGTCCTTGTTCTGTTGAGGTGGTGGTGAGCCAGTGGGCACGCCCTTCCCAGGTGAGGACTTCAAGACTGGGGGTGCACACAGGCCGGTGGGGAGCAGCGTCACCAGGGAGTCTGCCGGTCTTTCAGGGGCTGAGAGAATCGCAACTGGGGGTGGGGACGACATGGCCGGTGGCATGTTGGAACAAGTTTTGGACAAGGGTGATTTGGTGGTCATGTTCGCGGCTTCCATGGCCGATTGTGACTCAACAGCTGTGCTGATTCGCCGACGGGGAGAGGTTGTACGAGAAGACGGGTAGATGGAAGAACTGTGATGATCCTCGCTGGCAGTGTAAGGAGGTGGGGGTTCATCTGAAATAGATTTTGTCAATTGGACATTATGGAATGCAATATTTTATTTGGTAAACTGTCTTTAGGACCCAGTTAAACAATTTGAAATATAATTACCGAATTTCAGACTTCAAATATGTTTATAGTTGCTTATGATAGAATTAATAAAACATGATAGACTTTCTTATCATCGCTCCTGTTTGGCAGAGAAGCATATAACACTATACTTGATCACCACTGATATTTAATTGCTTACTAAATTTTTGGTGTATGGAGTAATTTTCTCCACTCCTCCTATAGTTCCAAACTTTCTCTTTGGCCTGTTGGACCTTGAAGCGGGTAACACCGGATCCTTAAGTCAATAGGGAGGAAATAAAGTAATTTAATTTCTCGTAAAAATAATTGTTTTGTTATTTAAGGAATGAAATCAAATGGCTGCAAAATAGAAAAAACCTAACCCTAAATTCTTAGCAAATCAATTAAGTTAAAGTAAGTTAACTTGTAAACAATGAAATTCAAATTGACCACTCTTGTTTGATTAAAAATATTTATCAATATGCTATAAAATGAATTTGTAAAATGTATTCAAAATGTCCATTTATTTGTATCAATAAAGGAATCTATCTTAAACTTAATTTTTTTTTTTTAAAAACACGGGTATTTCTTAACCTTCTGGTTCAATTTCTATTACATAATCAATGTTTTCAACGTCTTCCACAATTTAATTTTCATTTTAAAATACAGCATTAAAGTAAATTGTTTACATTCACTGAGCTGAAGTTTTTCTAATGTTCAATCAAATCCCTAGACAATGTTTGAAACAGTGCAAAATGTTGGCTTCTGCTCTGACTGTCCAGTTGGTCAAATATCTATGCTTGGTTCTCACCTGTGTACTTCATGTCTTCTAGATCTTGGTCTAACACATCAGGCAGCTGCTGAACAATGTCCTAAACAAGACAAACAAATAAAGGCGTACAAATTTTGAATGATCCCAAATGCTAAGTTTAAGTCACATGTGATGTTCTGTCTATTTGTAAAAAATTATAAAAAAAATAAAAAGCGATTTAAGATTATCTCCGTTTTACAAAATTTTCTTTAAATCAATCATCAAAGGAGTAATCCTATATATTAAGGAAATGGTTAATTTATAATGCTAATATAACGCCTTATTAATTGATATATTTTATGAGAGTAAAGCCATTTGAATTGTAAGGTGATAAAGATGAACCTGCTGGGCATCAAACACCACAGTGCACTTGCGGGCAAAATCTGAGTAAGCCTGAGAGAGTTTCATCAGTCCTCCCTTGAGACGTATCAACTTGACAGCCTCATTCTCACGTATTCTGTCAGTCACTGCCAACATACACAATATGAGCATCATAAGAATAAGAGCAAGTGCATGTCTAGGATAAGGGTTCTCAAACCTCAGGCGGCCATTCAAACTGTCTCTCCAGCAGGCCGACAAGTGCCATGTAATGTCAGTGACATGGTTTAGTGAAATAAAGGGTTATGCTCCATTAGGACCATCAAAGATTTCTCTTTTGGCCCTTCAGGTTCTTAGCCACCTCTTATTTAGAAGTATACATTAAACTTTGAATGAGGTAAAGACAAAACTTGATATAAGTATGAGCTGACCAATGGAGAGGAAGGGAAGTTGGAGCTGGGCATGAGCTGACCAATGGAGAGGAAGGGAAGTTGGAGCTGGGCATGAGCTGACCAATGGAGAGGAAGGGAAGTTGGAGCTGGGCATGAGCTGACCAATGGAGAGGAAGGGAAGTTGGAGCTGGGCATGAGCTGACCAATGGAGAGGAAGGGAAGTTGGAGCTGGGCATGAGCTGACCAATGGAGAGGAAGGGAAGTTGGAGCTGGGCATGAGCTGACCAATGGAGAGGAAGGGAAGTTGGAGCTGGGCATGAGCTGACCAATGGAGAGGAAGGGAAGTTGGAGCTGGGCATGAGCTGACCAATGGAGAGGAAGGGAAGTTGGAGCTGGGCATGAGCTGACCAATGGAGAGGAAGGGAAGTTGGAGCTGGGCATGAGCTGACCAATGGAGAGGAAGGGAAGTTGGAGCTGGGCACGAGATGACCAATGGAGAGGAAGGAAAGTTGGAGCCATATAAACCAGATAAGCTTACCTTCTATCTGTGCCAGGTCCTTGGCTCTCTCAGCCTGAGATAATCTCCCTTCCAAGGTCTGGATCTCAGCAGTGGAACGTTTCTGCGGCAAATAAAGTTAACGGTGTGCGAGTCGATCACTAGCCAAAATCCGGCACCATGAAATTATTTTCACCTGATGGATCAGCCGAGTGCTGTATCATGTGTTATATACCACCACTAATATGTTAACTTTAATGTTCTTACATAAAGAACCCAAAGAGTAACGTGTTGTTTTGCTGTCGTACTCATTGAGCAAAGCTAGTATTGCTTATGTGATCCAAGCAAACGGTTATTTTTACGTTATGCACATTTCCAGCATGTTCAAAAGATTAAAGACAATAAGAACATATTATATATAATTTTTCAACCAAGCATTTTAATTTTTGCAATGGTTAAAATAAAAAAAACATGCTGCTCATTTAGTAGTTAGAAATAATATTATTACAAAATTCAATACAGAGAAGCAAGCTGCAACTTATGTTGAATTACAACTTTGATTCAACTACTACTGATTGGCATGTTATGAGCCGGGGTGGGGGGGTGGGGGGGGGGGAAACATGAAATGTATTGCAACAAAATAATTTTGTTTCATTTTGTGTAAAAAAAAAATTAAAAAAAATAATTTCATTATATTATTTCATACATAAATAGTGTGAGGAATTAAATCGTGTTCATTTTTAATAAGAAACTTCAAAACCATTACCTTAAAAGCTTTTTTTAATTCTTTTCGAACTTTTATCTCCCTTTGCTCACATGCAGCCTGAAAATATACCGGTAAAGAATTTGTAAAGATCCAAAAATATACCTACCAGTAAAGAATTTGTTAAGATCCAAAAAACTAATATTGCTAATAAAAGTGATCAAATGTTGTGTCAGTCAATTACAATATACAGATACGGCAAATCAGAGGTCAGTGAACAACATTATACAGATATGGCTACCAGGAAGTAAACCTCTGCGATGCTGGAACACAACAAAGCCAAAAAATGTGGTACACCCAGGATTTTAATTTCACTAATACTAAGTTAGTGGTCTGTTAGAAATTATCCACACCCAGTGACTCAGTTAACCACACGTGGCTAGAAATCAGAAAGATTCTGATACTTCAACCCATGGAATAATAGAACAGCCTACTTTCAAGACAGTCAATCCACATGTTCATCAAAATGTTTTGAGACTTCTGAGATGCAAAACTTTTTCAGTATGTATGATGTTATGGTGACTAATTTACATTATATGTGTTGGAAAGTGAAACCAGTTTTAGGCCTGAAAATTTGTTTGGGTAGGCATTTTGTTGTATGTTATCCATGGTCTTGTTAGGTAGACATTATGTTGTATGTTACAAATGCTGTGGAAAGAAAACTTTGTGCCTTATGCAGGAAATTTAAATGGACTCCTGAATGTAAAAATGCATTGTAAGTTTCTATGTTAGAAGGTTGCTCAGAAGGGGATTTATGTTGTGAAGGGGTCCAGGGTACCATTAGCCCATCCTGCAGGAGTCCAATACCAGGGTACCATTAGTCCATCCTGCAAAAGGCACAGCTTGCATTATTATCCTTTTTCCTTAATTTTCTTTCATTTCTGCTAAACAAACTTGAGCTTAAAGATGTCAATTTTAATAAAATTATGGTGTTCTTTACTTACAAAATTATTTTTGGATTGGGCTACATGCTTTTCTCCTTCAAGAATCATTTCAAACATGTAGCGATACTCCTTCAGATGTTCTGGGAGAAATAAACAAACAATCAGGTTAAAAGTAAATTGTCTAGTTTACCAACAGTTGTAAAAACTTTTTGAATGTAAGAACCTAATTAAACTGAATTGATGTCTTGAAGCTGGGGAAATTCAATTTCAGAATCTTCATGCAAATATTTACCTCCTAGCTCTCTCTGTACTTCAGTCCAGAGCAAATTTAACTCTGCTAGTTGATTGGCAACATCTTGAAGAGCTCTGTTCTCCTCATTGACAGCCCACTTTAAGAAATCTTGTGATACTAAAAGATATTTAACACATTGTTTATTTACCGGTAGATGGAATATTGATACAGAAGTAATGTTAACTAAACAGATTATTAATTAAAGTAATACATCATAAAGAATCTGCACATCTTGTAATCATGGGCTGGCCTTAGGGTTTGGCCAACGGGGCAAACGGCCATGGCCCTGTGCAAGTTGGGGCCCGCACCAGACCTTATAATATTATAGGCAGTGCCTTTTAATAGATCAGAATTTCCAGTCAATACTATGTTCGGTGGAACAAGATAATCAAATTATCACCCAGTCCTTTTTCTGTACTATCCCTCTAAGTTCAAACTCGTGAAGACCCTAAAGACCCTCAAAATTTTCAATCCGCGGCCCAGATTTTGATCTTGACATGCACATATGACCAGAAGCAGCACCTGGGAAATTGCACTTTAAATTTATGTCTGTGGTGCCACATTGCTGTAGAGCACCATATTTAATCTTATCATAATTTTGACTCCAGGTGTCCATTACAATTTTACACAGTAACCTTTCTTAATAAGTTATTTCTTTAAAGAGTTTGCTAGTAATTAACAATGAAGATTCATTTTATTTTAGTTCTGAAATTCAACAATGATGCAATACATTAACTTTATTAAAAGAAGGAGCATTCTATTTTGTTTGCCTTCTTTGCTGAAAATTGTCAGTTTGCAAAAGAAAAATCATCATGCACAGCAAATTGCTTATTTAAGAAAAATGTTAATAGACAATGATGCAATGATAAATTACTTCATATGAAATTTAGAAGTTCAATGACGAGTGCAATGACCTCAGTAGATCCACTGCGCAGAAATGACTAATGAATGATATATCAAATTCAGTTTAACTGCCCCAAGATGACTTGTATGCCCTATCCACTTTTGCAGATCTTAGTTTATCGAATTCAGCGCTAGGCATGAAACACGGCTGCTACTTAAAAATCTATATCATTTACAATCAAAGAATTTGGGTTAGCTTGTGTGTTTGTTTTTTATTTTTCCCAGGAGCCCAGAGAATAAAGACTTAAGGACATGTAGCAAAGAATCCAAAGATTTATTTTATTTTTACAATTTCGTTAATCATCGCCAGACCAGTTGAAATGGCGTCACAGGCAAGAATTTGACTACCCTTGCCATAAAGTGAATAGTGAAGCTGCTTGTTTTGCAACCTATGTGACGTGGAGTTTTTAAATTTCAGCTTGCCATGGTCATATGGCATGATGTTCTATTTCCTGTCAACCCCGCCATGCAGATTATGAAGACTCTATAATGCAACCTGATGTAGCCTTTACACATGTCCAAGGCCCAGGTCATATAGATTTCTTCACCAAATACAAAGAAGAAAGAACTGCATCAGCAACAAACATAGAGTTGGTTTTTAAAGAATGCCCCAGTAGGAGAAGAAAGGGTCAGGTTGGAAATGAATTTAGAGACAAGACACAGCAGACACCTGAAGAAACTTTCATGATAGAATATTTCTTGTGATTGGTATATTTCTTGTGATTAGTATATTTCTTGTGATTAGTATATTTCTTCTTTCAAATATGCTTTGAAATTTTGGCTTTTATATGACATACAGTAGCTGAAAACCATGATTCTGGATAATTTGAGTAAAATTGTGTGACTTGGGACATGGCGTTGTGAAGTGTTCACTCACTGGGTGTAGATGACTTACTAGAAGCACTGGAGATCTTGAGAGAAATAATTCCAGGAGTAGTACAACAACATTACAGTTACTTTTACGAATGCTCCAATTAACAGTGCTGGTAACCGTAGCAAGTACAGAAAAATTTTAAGTTAAAACAAATTAAGGTTCGATTGAAAGGATTGTTGAAATTGTCAATTGAAGGAGACATTGTTACCACCCTTGACAATGAACTCTCCATTTTTTCTGTAAAATTACCTGCCTCATTATCACATCATTTTTTTTTTTACATTATGAAGTTTATGGCTCATTCAGCTTTGTGTACTTGTACAACCATGAGATTAGCAAGAAATGAGCCTCCATGAGTAATTCTGCTATTACAGTAATGTTGTTTTAGAAATTTATGGAACAAAGCAAGCAAACAAATACCCGCGATGACGCCCTCTCTTATGACCACTTAGACCATGTATGACTATGACGTGTCTTAAAATCATATCAGACCGGATTTATAGCATAAAGGGCCCCACAAAATATCATTTGCCACAGGCCTTGTACCCCCTAGTGTCGGCCCTGTGTAAAAATATATAACACTACAAAGAAAACATCTGATTCTTCCTAAAAAAAAAGTTAACAAAAAAATTTAGAAATGAACTTTTTTTTTCAAAGACAAAAACATGAGATCATTGATGGTTGACTTGACTCAGAAATGAAGTTTATGTTACAATAGAACACATGAAGCCACAATGCACCAAAAAAAAAAGAGAAATTATTTGTAACTAGGGCTTAACAGGGTGCAATTTTTTACACCAGGTCTCGGTAAAAATACCCGGTGGGTTCAACTGTAACAAAACAAAAAACGTTAACTTCTTATTTTCTATAAACAATCCCACACCCTACCAGTCTGCTTTAATCAATAGTCCTACAAACAGTCATTCAACCTACCAGTCTGCTTTAATCAATAGTCCTACAAACAGTCATACAACCTACCAGTCTGCTTTAATCAATAGTCCTACAAACAGTCATACAACCTACCAGTCTGCTTTAATCAATAGTCCTACAAACAGTCATACAACCTACCAGTCTGCTTTAATCAATAGTCCTACAAACAGTCATACAACCTACCAGTCTGCTTTAATCAATAGTCCTACAAACAGTCATACAACCTACCAGTCTGCTTTAATCAATAGTCCTACAAACAGTCATACAACCTACCAGTCTGCTTTAATCAATAGTCCTACAAACAGTCATACAACCTACCAGTCTGCTTTAATCAATAGTCCTACAAACAGTCATACAACCTACCAGTCTGCTTTAATCAATAGTCCTACAAACAGTCATACAACCTACCAGTCTGCTTTAATCAATAGTCCTACAAACAGTCATACAACCTACCAGTCTGCTTTAATCAATAGTCCTACAAACAGTCATTCACCCTACCAGTCTGCTTTAATCAATAGTCCTACAAACAGTCATTCACCCTACCAGTCTGCTTTAATCAATAGTCCTACAAACAGTCATTCACCCTACCAGTCTGCTTTAATCAATAGTCCTACAAACAGTCATTCACCCTACCAGTCAGCTTTAATCAATAGTCCTACAAACAGTCATTAACCCTACCAGTCTGCTTTAATCAATAGTCATACAAACAGTCATTCACCCTACCAGTCTGCTTTAATCAATAGTCCTACAAACAGTCATTCACCCTACCAGTCTGCTTTAATCAATAGTCCTACAAACAGTCATTCACCCTACCAGTCTGCTTTAATCAATAGTCCTACAAACAGTCATACAACCTACCAGTCTGCTTTAATCAATAGTCCTACAAACAGTCATACAACCTACCAGTCTGCTTTAATCAATAGTCCTACAAACAGTCATACAACCTACCAGTCTGCTTTAATCAATAGTCCTACAAACAGTCATTCACCCTACCAGTCTGCTTTAATCAATAGTCCTACAAACAGTCATACAACCTACCAGTCTGCTTTAATCAATAGTCCTACAAACAGTCATACAACCTACCAGTCTGCTTTAATCAATAGTCCTACAAACAGTCATACAACCTACCAGTCTGCTTTAATCAATAGTCCTACAAACAGTCATACAACCTACCAGTCTGCTTTAATCAATAGTCCTACAAACAGTCATACAACCTACCAGTCTGCTTTAATCAATAGTCCTACAAACAGTCATACAACCTACCAGTCTGCTTTAATCAATAGTCCTACAAACAGTCATACAACCTACCAGTCTGCTTTAATCAATAGTCCTACAAACAGTCATACAACCTACCAGTCTGCTTTAATCAATAGTCCTACAAACAGTCATACAACCTACCAGTCTGCTTTAATCAATAGTCCTACAAACAGTCATACAACCTACCAGTCTGCTTTAATCAATAGTCCTACAAACAGTCATACAACCTACCAGTCTGCTTTAATCAATAGTCCTACAAACAGTCATACAACCTACCAGTCTGCTTTAATCAATAGTCCTACAAACAGTCATTCACCCTACCAGTCTGCTTTAATCAATAGTCCTACAAACAGTCATACAACCTACCAGTCTGCTTTAATCAATAGTCCTACAAACAGTCATACAACCTACCAGTCTGCTTTAATCAATAGTCCTACAAACAGTCATACAACCTACCAGTCTGCTTTAATCAATAGTCCTACAAACAGTCATACAACCTACCAGTCTGCTTTAATCAATAGTCCTACAAACAGTCATTCACCCTACCAGTCTGCTTTAATCAATAGTCCTACAAACAGTCATTCACCCTACCAGTCTGCTTTAATCAATAGTCCTACAAACAGTCATACAACCTACCAGTCTGCTTTAATCAATAGTCCTACAAACAGTCATACAACCTACCAGTCTGCTTTAATCAATAGTCCTACAAACAGTCATACAACCTACCAGTCTGCTTTAATCAATAGTCCTACAAACAGTCATTCACCCTACCAGTCTGCTTTAATCAATAGTCCTACAAACAGTCATTCACCCTACCAGTCTGCTTTAATCAATAGTCCTACAAACAGTCATACACCCTACCAGTCTGCTTTAATCAATAGTCCTACAAACAGTCATACACCCTACCAGTCTGCTTTAATCAATAGTCCTACAAACAGTCATACAACCTACCAGTCTGCTTTAATCAATAGTCCTACAAACAGTCATACAACCTACCAGTCTGCTTTAATCAATAGTCCTACAAACAGTCATTCACCCTACCAGTCTGCTTTAATCAATAGTCCTACAAACAGTCATACACCCTACCAGTCTGCTTTAATCAATAGTCCTACAAACAGTCATACAACCTACCAGTCTGCTTTAATCAATAGTCCTACAAACAGTCATACAACCTACCAGTCTGCTTTAATCAATAGTCCTACAAACAGTCATACACCCTACCAGTCTGCTTTAATCAATAGTCCTACAAACAGTCATACAACCTACCAGTCTGCTTTAATCAATAGTCCTACAAACAGTCATACACCCTACCAGTCTGCTTTAATCAATAGTCCTACAAAAACAGTCATACACCCTACTAGTCTGCTTTAATCAATAGTCCTACAAACAGTCATACACCCTACCAGTCTGCTTTAATCAATAGTCCTACAAACAGTCATACAACCTACCAGTCTGCTTTAATCAATAGTCCTACAAACAGTCATACAACCTACCAGTCTGCTTTAATCAATAGTCCTACAAACAGTCATTCACCCTACCAGTCTGCTTTAATCAATAGTCCTACAAACAGTCATTCACCCTACCAGTCTGCTTTAATCAATAGTCCTACAAACAGTCATTCACCCTACCAGTCTGCTTTAATCAATAGTCATACAAACAGTCATACAACCTACCAGTCTGCTTTAATCAATAGTCCTACAAACAGTCATTCACCCTACCAGTCTGCTTTAATCAATAGTCCTACAAATAGTCATTCACCCTACCAGTCTGCTTTAATCAATAGTCCTACAAACAGTCATACAACCTACCAGTCTGCTTTAATCAATAGTCCTACAAACAGTCATACACCCTACCAGTCTGCTTTAATCAATAGTCCTACAAACAGTCATTCACCCTACCAGTCTGCTTTAATCAATAGTCCTACAAACAGTCATTCACCCTACCAGTCTGCTTTAATCAATAGTCCTACAAACAGTCATTCACCCTACCAGTCTGCTTTAATCAATAGTCCTACAAACAGTCATACAACCTACCAGTCTGCTTTAATCAATAGTCCTACAAACAGTCATTCACCCTACCAGTCTGCTTTAATCAATAGTCCCACAAACAGTCATTCACCCAACCAGTCTGCTTTAATCAATAGGCCTACAGACAGTCCTACACCATACTCGTGGCTCTTTCTGATTATTATAACAGTTCCTTATGAAAAAATTCAACCCTTTTACCTGAGTACAACCATCACGCATGATGCTCGCTGCTTGACTGCTTTTATTCCCTCACTCAGTACTAATAATATAAAACATGTTGAGTAGATGGAGGACGGGTTGTGACGAGGAAGCAACCACACCAGAAGCAAAATATCTATAAGAGATTCTGCTAGTTTGTATGAAGTAAAATGATAACCATGGTACTTACCAGCATTTTGTGCATTCATAAAAGCTTTTGCTGTGTTACGCATGTCTTTGACTTCAGACAGCAGTACTTGGAGATCTGTATGCCCTACCCCCAATGACATAAGCTTCACGCTGCTCCTGAACAACATAACAATTCACCGTGTTAACAAAGCTTCTAATGAATGGGTTAAATTCAAAGACATCTTTCTAAATTATAAAAAATGTCTACATTTAATTAACTAAGTGATTGGCTTAATAAATACTTTCAGTACTGAATATCTTGTCGACCAAGTAAATGATGTTAAGATGAAATGTTAATGATTAAGTAACAATCAAAGCTGAATATATCCATCAAGAGTTTCTAACCTCCTCACAACACGAGCAGCCTTATCCATGATTTTTTTACAGTCTTGTTTTGGGGCAATGACCAAGATCTTCAACAGGGATCTGATGAAAAAATGTAAAGTGTAATAAGGGAAAGACTAGGGCACTAACAAATGTAATTCATAGGGTGGGGGAAAACCTGAATAAAGAAGAAGAAAAAACAGTGTATGTTTCAGATGAGAAAGCCTTCAACAGCAATAAATACAACAGTGAATGTTTCGGATGAGAAAGCCTTCAACAGCATTAAATACAACAGTGAATGTTTCGGATGAGAAAGCCTTCAACAGCAATAAATACTAGTGATGGGACGATACCAAAATTTTTAACGATTCCGATACGATTCCGATTCTACCCAATTATCCCGATTCCCGATACGATTCCGATTCTTCGCCATTATTACATATATGTATTACTGTGCCCAGATATTAACATATTTAATTAATATAAAAGTTGAGAATTGATTAGAAAAGTTTATTAACTTGCTATTGAAGCTTTACAATATGCTAGATAACAATGTATTGGAAAGGTTTTATATAAAGACATCTATCAATAATTCCATTTTAATAATACAAAGATGTAGTATTGAGTTCAAAATAATATAAATAATTCAATTTTAATGAGAAAAACTTCATTCAGTTAAGAATCGTTTTGGTATCGGAATCGGGTCTGAATTATTCAGCTCCGATACCGATTCCCGATGCTTTGGAAAAATCCCGATATTCCGATTATTCCGATACGATTCCGATTAATCGTCCCATCACTAATAAATACAACAGTGAATGTTTCGGATGAGAAAGCCTTCAACAGCAATAAATACAACAGTGAATAAAAACACAACTGAGCTTACAGGAGCAGGCCAGAAATTATTCAAATCTAAGATGGAATTAATTCTAAAGAAGCATCTTGTGATGTCTAAGAATTTTGGGGTTATGCTTTACAGGAAATGTCGAAAATATTTTTTTTAAATAAATGAATACATTTTAGTGTAAGTTAAAATAAATGAAATCCCCCTAGTATATTTTATTGTTATTAAAATGATATAGATATTTAATTTCTTTTTTTAAATAATCAACATATTTTATTAATTTTAGGGGTTTTATTAATCAATTAATATCCTTCTGTACTTAAAAAAAAACACCAATCATTTAAGGAACTGAACAAAAACTTCAAATTAAAATAAGGAAATCCCGCTATTTTTAGAAATGACGCAAAACAACGCTAAACACCGACATCTACCGAAAACGAAAAGCGACAGCTCATCACAGCGATAGCCGCTCGGCAGGCCGCGTTTTTCTACCGCGGGCGGCGAAAGTATTGGGGTGCCTAGTGTACACTGTTGTTTATACACATTAAACTTGGGCACTCAAAATATAAAAGAAGAAGAAAAGGTCCAGAAAAGGACATTAAACGTCATAATACGATCATCAATTTTACATTTTACAAGGAACTGTGACAGGTGTGATGTCAGACACTGTGTATCCTGTAGCAGACTAAATGAGACTGTGTTACACTGTGTAATTCATAGTATATCATACCATTCAGAGTGAGTTAATACTACTACTACACTAGTCTACTCTGTAGTATTAACTCTACTACTAAACTACTACAACAACTACTACCAATTTCAGTACTTCTACTTATACTCAATTATTACCTAAGTAATGGTAGACCAGTAGTAATTAGTAGTCTACTATTAAGAATTAAGACTGCTAAAAACTACATCTAAATTTTGCGGCTAATGTGCTGTTGTGGGCCCCTTATTGGGAGTCACTTCCCTTTGTTTATGATAGATTTAGGGTTCGGGTTAGGGTGAGCGACAGAGGGACCAGTAGCGACAGAGGGACCAGTAGCGTGCAATAACCAATTTTGCTTCTTACTTGATACTTGGTTTTCATAAATAATTTCAAAACTTACCTTGATTTAAGTTCTTTAATTAACGATTAGCATATCCCTTCTAATGTAAATACTAGTTCTTTTAGATGAAAAGTTAGAGAAATAGTTAGAACATAAATTATAATGTTATAAAAACCTACAGACTACGCTAATAATATTCCCCCAAAACGGAAGCAAATTAAAGCGGAAGTTGAACGACGCCATTATAAATATTAGTAGTGAGTATCGGACATATCGCAATATTATAAATATTTTAATTTAATTGTTTTAATTTAAGTTAAAGGGACGTCAGTGGACCTCAATTTTATTATTTATGCAAAGTTGTATACATATCTATATTTTAAAGTTTTCACTTAATGTTTTTTTTTATAGAAAATTTGGGGCCATGGGATATGCCTTGATCTGGAGACGGAGATAACCTTTCTGTGTTTTCCTTATACGAGTTACACAAATAAAAAATTTAAAAAAACACGATTTTGGGCTGCGACTAGGTCAGTCATGAACGTTTATTGTACGTTTTTTTTATTGGTGCACAAAATTGAACGCAAATCCTACAACACAGAGATTAAATCAAATGAAAGTAAAAACACAACAAACAAAAAAAAGAGGGAAATAAATAAATACATTTTAAAAAACAATTATATTGTGTTGCTTACCGCATTTAGTGTAAATATATCAGCCTTTATCTTACGCTGGTAAATCATCCTAGTACTATTGATTATATATTTTCCTAAAGTATAAGACGATTTATTTCACATTCCTGATTAGGATGAACATTTTTAACGTCAAGTGTGATGCAACGTCTCGTGTTTATGCACAGTCCCGTGTTTATGCACAGTCTCTTGTTTATGCACAGTCTCTTGTTTATGCACAGTCTCTTGTTTATGCACAGTCTCTTGTTTATGCACATACTCTTGCTTATGCACAGTCTCGTGTTTATGCACAGTCTCTTATTTATGCATGGTATCGTGTTTATGCACAGTCTCGTGTTTATGCACAGTCTCGTGTTTATGCACAGTCTCTTGTTTATTCACAGTCTCTTGTTTATGCACAGTCTCTTGTTTATGCACAGTCTCTTGTTTATGCACAGTCTCTTGTTTATGCACAGTCTCTTGTTTATGTACAATCTCGTGTTTATTCACAGTCTCTTGTTTATTCACAGTCTCTTGTTTATGCACAGTCTCTTATGTATGCATGGTCTCGCGATTCTACCTAATGTATTAGCTGTCAGGGCCTTAAAGTTATTGAAACTGCTATTGGAGGTTCTCAAAATTGTATATTCTGGGGCTAAAATTTTTTTAGCACGCAGGCCAGATCAGGGCGTGGAAACAGTGCTAAGGGAATTCAGCAGTTGAGTCGGGAAACTGATAAGCAGACGATTATCACGGTCACGGCATTTTTGTTTCAACACACCCTATCAGTAGGTCACGTTGGCAATGTGTAACGGCAGATGTTTTACATTTTATGTTTAGAATGCTGACGTGGAATAGATAGAACACGCACGTTTTGTCATTGTAAAACTAGCGGAATTACAGTCATAGTTCCTTTCACTACCTTGACTGCGGTTAAATGTATGCAATATCTTGCGATGCAAGGCTGTGCGTGGAACAAAGTCAACTTGTGATCAGCCAGGTAATCATTAGTGGTAGCAAAACTAGGTTTTGCCGTGCGTCGCTGGACCTTTTCTTCTTCTTTTATATTTTGAGTGCCCAAGATTAATGTAATGATCATTCTGGCTCCAATGTTTATAGAGGGTTTCGCGATGTAACTGTGCATGGTTTCGAAGAGGATACTTCAGTGGTTACTCAACAATGGTATTAGGAACTGGGGGTTTGAAGGCAGGAGGCAATAGACGCAACTGTTGATTTTGGAAGCTTGTTCCAGTCCCTGATTAACTTTGTCAGGAATGAATAGTTCCTGTACTGTGTTCTTGCTGTTAAGAGCTGGAACTGCCTTTAATAGCCTCGTAGCTGTCTGGGGGGGGGGATGACGAATTTCTGTTTAATGCTGGAGCAGTGGTAGTGGACCAGCACATTTTGTATCTTGAACCCGATAAAGAGCCTGGAAAACCGCCACCGAACTTCCAATGGTGACTAGCCCAGTGTTCCCAACATGCTGCCAACACTTGAGAAGTTCCTTTAGCGGTTCAGGTCAAAGCGTACTGCCCGCCGCTGTACAGCCTCCAACCTGTTGTTCTTCTGGGTGCAAAAGACCATGTGTTTCTCTCACCCTCCAGATAAAGGTTCTAAAAAATAAGTTTAAAGAGTGTAAAGCGAGGGGGGGGGTGTGGTGTTCGGGCGCCCCAATCAATTTGACGCTACTCCCCATGCGAATAAATCCGGCTCTGGTCGCTACCACTCTTGTGAACTTGTTAGACGGCCAACTCTTGTGAACTTGTTAGACGGCCAGCTCTTGTGAACTTGTTAGACGGCCAACTCTTGTGAACTTGTTAGACGGCCAAATGTTGAGAACTTTTTAGAGGGTCCGCTGTTGTGAAATTGTTAGACGGACAAATGTTGAGAACTTACTTTCTAGAGGTCAGCTGTTGTGAATTTATTAGACGGCCAACTCTTGTAAACTTGTTAGACGGCCAACTCTTGTGAACTTGTTAGAAGGCCAAATGATGTAAACTTGTTATAGGGCCAGCTGTTTTAGCCTGTTATTTTCAATAAATTGATTGACTAAGTCTCCCAATGTTACAAAAACAATTCATTTACTATTTAAATTAATGAACTTCTAAATGGTTTATTGAATGACCAATAGAACTGCATAACTCATAAAATACACATGTGACTTCGCAGGTTTATTGAGGTTGACAAATATTTCCATATAACTATTTCAACTATATCCCACCAAAGAATTATAAAATAATCGTATTTTCACAGGGTATAACATAAGATCATGGTACTTCCACCAAAGTATTCTAAGACCATGGTACTTCCACCAAAGTATTCTAAGATCATGGTACTTCCACAAAAGTATTCTAAGATCATGGTACTTCCACCAAAGTATTCTAAGATCATGGTACTTCCACCAAAGTATTCTAAGATCATGGTACTTCCACCAAAGTATTCTAAGATCATGGTACTTCCACCAAAGTATTCTAAGATCATGGTAATTCCACCAAATCATTCTAAGATCATGGTAATTCCACCAAATCATTCTAAGGTGATAATTCATGTCGTTACACATCAGTATTCTAAGGCTATGATTTTTCGATCGAGACATAATATTCTAAGCTAAATTATTTTCGTGATTGTTAAAATACCTAACAAATGCTAGAAAATAATTTTCATATTGCTAAGACTCAGTATAAACGGTTCTTTTTTATTTTTTGTTTAATTTCAGATCACAACTGTCCATCAAAAATTTGAAACTCGACATTGAAACAAACATGTCTTTTTCGACACCATTGTCCTTCAATAACCGCCAATTTACTTTAAACGGCCAGCCAATCAGACTATTCAGCGGTGCTGTCCATTATTTTCGCGTGGTGCCCGAGTATTGGGAAAACAGACTTCAGAAGGTCAAGGCTTGTGGCCTCAACACTTTAGAAACGTGAGTATGTTAACGCCACATCACGCGTCTTTGTTTGTGGCAATGACTCGCTACTCTCTAATACAGATAATCTCACTTCAAAATAAAGATCACTTATTTTAGATCTTTCAGAGTCCCCCATTAGAAATATATAATACACACTTAAGCTGTCTTTGATAAATAGTCAATAGTTGCCAAAGTTCATATAGGTTTTATTTCTCCTGGGACAGTGGGAGTGAGGCTCGATTGATACAACATTTTGAGAACAGCTCCATAACAAAGAAAAGGATTGTTGCATGTGACGATCGTTCAGAAACCGAATAGGCACTTCGGAAAAATTAGCTTGGCGAAGTTCGTATATTGCGACTAAGCTCACTTTACAGGAAAGCATTAAGTTGGACACATTTTAATGAAGGAAGTGGATACCCCTTAAAGAGACCTTGCGCAGAGCAACAGAAAGGAAGAACATACTATAAATCGAACCTTGCAGACAGCTCCCACAGAAGAAGCTGATTGACAGCAGTGCTGTATCTTGGGTCGGCTGTCCCAAGCACCAGCCAGCACATACACAATATGTGTTGAAGCATATGTTTACACTTTATTTTTTTTTCAATTAAATTGATTCTTTTTTCAATCAACGTAGGGAAGTTAAGCTTTTTTTAAAATATATTTTCAATGCTTCCAACGAGTTACAGTTACATAAACCATTGAATAACGAGATTATTGTAATGACGTTATAAGAATTCCTGTCAGTCGCTTGTATGGCCCTTAGTTCGGTAAATCGTTGTAAATGCACATATTCAAATTATTAAGTGAACTTGTGAAATAGAAGAAATGTCTTATTAGTAGGTCACTTTATTCATTTTGACAGGGTACATAGCATAAGATAAGATTTATGTCGATTCTTAAGGTCCTTTATCAAAAGCAAATGGCATTTTTGGGGGCCTTTTTTTACAAAGTTTCATAACTTCAAGTTTGACAACTCTTTTTTTTTACCTCATCAGTTACGTGCCCTGGAACCTTCACGAACCAGCACCTGGTCTTTTCAGTAACGAGGGTATCCTAGACCTTCGACGCTTTATTAAGACGGCAGCAGACCTTGGCCTCTTCGTGATTTTCCGTCCTGGTCCTTACATCTGTTCAGAGTGGGACTTTGGAGGACTTCCGTCCTGGCTACTAGCCGACCCCGAGATGAAAGTCAGATCCAACTATCATGGATATCAGGAAGCAGTGAAGAGGTGGATGCACGAACTAAGTCATTCAAACACAAATTAGTATTATTATTGTTATTAGTTGTCTTATGTAGCGTGGTACCCCAGCCTAGGGCTAGGCTCACCGCGCTGTACATAAAAATATGAAAAAAGAGACATAATGGTGATATTAACATAAAATACATATATATAATAAAGAACAGATGTATAGAGACAAAACAAAATCTAATGCATATTCACCTCATCCACACCAGAACTTTTACATGACAAGCCATAGACGGCTGCCAGCAGCAGCGTTTATCGGTCAGATGTGGGGAATCAGTCGGGGTAGTAGAGTTTAAAGAGATGCGTTTTGATACAAATTTTTTTAACTATAACATGAAAAGATTATTTTGTATAACTTTATATTTTATAGCACAGTGCTATGGAATAAAGGACGAGCCTGTTGGTTATTTATTAATAATCATCAAAACCTTTCAAGAAATTACTTGAGTTTTTAAAAAAAAAATCAAAGCTTAAGTAATGATTGGATTACAGTCTGATTAATGGATTAAGTAGTGTTTGGATTACAGTCGGATTAATTAATTGATCGGATCTAAATTGCTAAATAGAACGCCATGATATTTCTAAGGGTTTTGATAATTTTTAGTACACCCCAAACCCTGACCAGGCGTCCAGTAATTTGGGAAAAGTGTGGGAGATTCCCCCCCCCCCCCCTCCCAACCTTACCGCCTCGAAATAAATATATATTTATCTCTTAGCAAATGCAGCGAAATATCATTAATATGAACAGAAGGAAAATGAACTCTGTTCCAACGCGTACCTGTAAGATTAATTTCTCATGCGTTAATATACAGAACTCGAGCCCTGGATAGAGCCCTAAGTTATACCCACCTCACCAAGGGGAGAGTTCTTGAAATGTTATACAATTTAAATAAAAATCACATATTTATTTGATTATTCTTTTATATGATTAATTTCAAAGGCAAATAAAAATGGGATTGAGTGACACGCTTACCCCAGTAATATGACCTACAATCTGTCTTTGCTTTTAGATAGGTGAATTCTTAGCAGTATCTCCATGGCTGGTTGGATGGGTGGGTGGTTGGGTGGGTGGTTGGGTGGGTTGTTGGTGGGTGGGTGGGTGGGTGGTTGGGTGGGTTGTTGGTGGGTGGGTGGGTTGTTGGTGGGTGGGTGGGTGGGTGGTTGGGTGGGTTGTTGGTGGGTGGGTGGGTGGGTGGTTGGGTGGGTTGTTGGTGGGTGGGTGGGTGGGTTGTTGGTGGGTGGGTGGGTGGGTGGTTGGGTGGGTGGGTGGGTTGTTGGTGGGTGGGTGGGTGGGTGGTTGGGTGGGTTGTGGGTGGGTGGGTGGTTGGGTGGGTGGTTGGGTGGGTGGGTGGGTTGTTGGTGGGTGGGTGGGTGGGTGGTTGGGTGGGTTGTTGGTGGGTGGGTGGGTGGGTGGGTGGTTGGGTGGGCGGGTGGGTGGTTGGGTGGGTGCTTGGTACCGTGCTTTAGCTGGTGCCTATTTGCAGATATAAAACCTCATACATAGAAACATTCCATGTCATAGTTGTTCTTGACTCCTTGCATTCCAGGTACTTTGATTGGCTGATACCACAAGTCGCAGACCTCCAGTACAGCCACGGTGGGCCCATTATTGCCGTTCAGGTTGAAAATGAGTTTGGCTCCTTCAGCGACGACCCAGGACACTTAGAGTTCCTCCGTGATCTTCTACTCAACAAAGGAATCAAGGAGCTGCTGGTCACTTCAGATAACGAATCGGCCATCAGAACTGCCCCTGTCCTGGATGGGGTCTTGCCCACAGCCAATGGTCAGACGGTCGAAGAGATAAAGACAGGATTTCAGATCATTCGATCCCTGAATGACCAGTATCCCCTCATGGTCATGGAGTTTTGGACCGGGTGGTTTGACCACTGGGGTTACCCACATGAGACCCGATCTGTGGATGTGCTTGAAAAGACTCTGAACTACGCGTTGGAAGAAAACTCAAATGTTAACTTCTACATGTTTCACGGGGGAACGAACTTTGGATTCATGGCAGGGGCGTTACATTTATCCAATTTTAAGGCTGACGTCACCAGCTACGATTATGATGCCCCTTTGGCAGAAGATGGTGGTATAACTGAGAAATTTGTCAAAATTCAGAAGATGATTGGGGAAGCGACCAAGAAAAATAACCCAGAAAGATTAGATCTTCCCACGGTAATGGCGGATAACAACAGAGCTGTAGTCCCACTAAAGGTGTCCTTAGATAAAATTTTACCGTGGTCTGAAATTATCAAAACTATCAGAAAGAAATCCAAGTCCAGGGATCCTCAGTTTATGGAGAGCTACGCATTTGAAAATGGAAGTGTACAGTCCTATGGCTACATCGTCTACAGAAAGGCAATTGAACATTTAGGCAAAGGCCGTTTGGATTTTACTGGCAGTATTAAAGACAGAGCAAGTATCTTGGTGAATGGCAAAACCCGTGGAGTCCTGACCTGGGAATCGGAATCTGCCGTGCTAGATGTATTACAAGAGGAAGGTGGGATTCTTGATATCGTTGTTGAGAATCTTGGACGTGTCAACTACACAACTAAAAACAAACAGGATGTGTTGAACACACAGAGGAAAGGCTTTGACGGAGAGATCAGACTTGACGATGGCGTGCTGCAGAACTGGGAAGTCATTGCCCTGGACTTCGCTGAGGGTTTTGTTGATGAAGCGTTGCGGTCATCAGGCTGGCAGGATGTGACTGGATCTGAAAGGCCCGCTGGTCCGGCGCTGTTCAGAGGTTCTGTTCATTCGTCTGGGAAACCCCGGGACTATTTCGTTCGTCTGGACAACTGGTTTAAAGGTGTGGTCATCGTTAATGGGTTCAACCTGGGGCGTTACTGGGATCGAGGTCCACAGTGCACGCTTTACCTTCCAGGTCCTTTGTTGAGAGATGGCACCAACAATATCCTGGTGTTTGAGGAGAGCACGAATTCAGGGGAGATTACTCTCGACATTAAACCCTGCTTAGGGTAACATCTGTCATTAAAACGTGTTAAACGATGTAAGAGGAAAAAAAACAACCTTTCTGTCGTGCTACTTCCATGATAGCAAGCGATTATACCAATTTAATTATTAAATGTTTATTTGATAACATTAGAATAAAGATTATTATTCTTATTTGTAAGAAAATACTTGTTTGATGTTTTTCTTGTTTGATTTTTGTCACTGTTGACTTTGTTTTTCTTGTTTGGTTTTGTTTCTTCAGTCGACCTGTTGACTTTGTTTTTCTTGTTTGGTTTTGTTTCTTCAGTCGACCTGTTGACTTTGTTTTTCTTGTTTAGACGCACTGGACAAAATAATGTCTCAATAATGTTTCATATTAGTTTTTAAATTGGGATTTTGGGTGAACTATATTCATATTTCTATCTATAGAGAATATATTTGTGTTCACTTTTATGACTACATTCTTAATTAAGTGAAAATTAAGTGCACGACGCCGCAACGAATGTAATTTTTTTTTAAAGTTGCTTTAATAAATTAATGCCATTTTTTTCCCTCTTCATTCTAACTTTTTATAAGCTAATAAAGGAAGATAATTAGTAAAGCAAGTATAAAGTTACATTGTAATATTATTTCATGACCAGGGAAAACACAACAGTTGAATGAATGCTTGACGATTTATGAGAGGAGGGATAAGGTGCAAGATACTTTGAAATGGATGCTAAGGTGCACCTTTATGGGTTAGGCCAGGGGTCGGCAGACCGCTCTTTAGCCACCTCAGTGCGGCTCGGCCAGTCGGCCACAAATCAGTTCTGACTCCAAAAAAAAAAATTATAGTTCTTGAAAAGAAATTTGGCTCTCAAATTGCTTTTTATAGTCCTGCTGCTGATTTTTGACTCGTTTGACTAATGAGTTTGCCGACCACTGGGTTAGACTGAAGAACATGACAACTTGAATTAGTGCTAAATTATTTATGTCCAGAAGTTAGTCGTGACGAGCACCCACGCTGGTTTTGTCTTTCCTCTAAGAACTTGGCCCTTCAAAGGAAGCACCAGTGGAGGAATTAAGAGATCTCTTCTTTAGTGCGTAATTTTCTGAATTTGTCTAAACTTAGTCAGGGGTTATCGGAACGGAGTCAGAAGTTATCGAAACTAAGTCAGGAGTCATCCAAACTTGTCAGGAGTTATCCAAAACGGAGTCAGGATTTATCGAAACTAATTCAGGAGTTATCGAAAATGAGTAAATAGTTATTCAAACTGATTCATGCCACTCTCATTGTATTTCATCATATTTTCTTTTGATCTTGGACTTAAATTTAATAATTTTTATAAATCGTAATTACAATCAAATATTATTATCTGATTGTAGTTTGATTGTTTGATAAAATTAGAGAGATAAGCATACATGTTTAATACAAAAGCTGGGCCCTTGTGTGGGACCGGTGGATCGAGCTATATGTCAAGTGTGTGCTAATGGTGCTCTAGCTACTTAGCTTGGTCGCTAGTGGAGGCAAGTTTATATTTTATGTTTATTCATTGACTCATAGCTTTATTTCCATAATCAGGGAGGTGGCAAGAAAAAGCATAGCCAATGGCATAGCCCGAATCTCAGCAACTACTTGACAAATAGTGCATTTTATTGCACCCGTGTTGCAAAAAGATTGACGACTTTGACGCCAAATGAAGATGGAACCCAAGGGGGGTGACCTTTAGTCTACTCTTTGGTACGCTCCTGTCCATAATAAAAAATTGTCAACATTTCAGAACTTATAAAATACATGTCTAATGTTATCATTACAAGTAGTACATACTGCAAATAATACAATCACAGCCTAAGATGTAACTAATTTTGACTGCAGCATATATCTGCACATATAGTTAGTTGCTTTTAATACATTTCTAATTTTGACTCATACATAATCAGTTTCTATTATGTAAATTGCGATAAGGCCTCAGCCTAGACACTCAGCTGCTGGCCATGACATAACCATTACTGACAACTTGACACTCAGCTACTGGCCGTGACATAACAATTACTGATAGCCTAGACACTCAGCTATTGGCCATGACATAACAATTACTGACAGCCTAGACACTCAGCTACTGGCCGTGGCATAAACGTTAGTGAAAAAATTGTACAGTGGCTGATAGAAAAAAAAAATATTTAAAAAACGTTATGAATTGTTGTGTGTATTGACTTGGTTTGAGAAAATAAAAATAAGATAACTAAAATATAATCAGATTTTAAATCAAATCTAGAGTTTTAACATTTTGGTATTGAACCTCTTGAGATGTTAAAGAAATAATTGCCACCATTTAATATTAAAATTTAGTTTTAGCTAGCAAAAAGCACACACAATGATAAGACATTAAAAAAAAAACCATCATGAAGATAGAAACAATGCAAGGTTTTTAAAAACAATTACTCCGAGGTTTTTAAATATTGACGCTGTATTGACATTCTCAAAAGTTGGATTGAACTAAAAAAAAAACAAAAACAAAAAAAAAACAACGAAACAAACCGAACTAATATATTGAACTTTCTCGATTGTGTTTGAAGTTGAGATTTCATTGCGATAATTGATCACTTACTTGATATCTGATAGTACAAGATTGGCCTCATTACCCCAATCATCAGACGTTGAGATGTATGTACTCTAATCATCTTTGGAAAGTGATCGCACTCATTACATCCCTTATTGTGACGGTAGTCGTTCGTGGTCCGTGACGCCTACAGTAATAAATTTGATTTTAAAAAAAGACAAATTTTGTCACACTTCAGGAATTTGGTGAATAAAATTGTAGAAAATCGCGCGCAATTAAATTTAAAGTGCGTTCATTGGAGCTTAGAGTGAACCTACTTAAAGGGAAAATTTAAGTTCTCTTTTATACGACGGGTTCAGCAGATCTTTTTGCCCCATCGACATTACATCGGCTCGAAGCAATTTTGGTCCTTGCGGTATTTGATTTGGTTATTATTTTTTTTTGCCCTTTTTTGGTTCTTTTTTCATTGTTGTTTTTTGTTGTTTTTTGCAAAGATAACAACGAGAGACCACAACGTAATATTTATCCAACCAACCAAGAAATGTTGCAACAAATCATATGTAATTTGCGGCTAACATAATATCAAAAGAAATATTAACAAAACATACAATAAACAGGCACAGAAAAGGTTGAAAAAAAAAAATCATCTATAACTTAGAAATAACAATATCGTCAAATTTCGGTCAAAATTTAGAATATTCTAATTTTGCGTTAAGGCTTTTGGCGTTTATATATTTTTAAAACCTGTTCAGTATGTAAGTTGGGTTGCTAAAACAGTGTGTAAGTTTGATAGCTAAATCAGTATGTATGTTGGGTTGCTAAAACAGTGTGTAAGTTAGGTTGCTAAAAAGGGTGTAAGTTGGATTTCTAGATTAGTATGTAATTTGGTTAGCTAAAACATTTTGTAAGTTGTGTAACTAAAACAGTGTGTAAGTTGGGTAGCTAAAACAGTATGTAAGTTGGGTAGCTAAAACAGAATGTAAGCTGAGTTGGTAAAACCATTGGTAATTTCAGTGTGGAGAACACTAGAGAAACACATCTAAAACAAAATCAGCAAAATAATTAATTTATCCAGTACTGTAATTATTATCTGACAAACAAATATAATATTTTTCACCCACCCCTACCCTTGATAACGTTATATAACATTTCCATTGACCACTCAGCCTAAAAATTATACAACATTTCTAGCACCCCCCCCCCCAACCCCAAAAAAAAACCAAAAAAAAAAACCCCGATAAAACATTAGTACTACAAAAAATTATTTTTTAGCGTTTTAATTAAAATTCTGTTCGTCTCAACCAAAAGTCTGTCTAACACACAGTTCTGCAAGACTTAAGGGAAGCTGTATAAAGAGTAGATCTAACAACGTGCAATTAAGATAAAACAAAGCATTCATATTTCTAGCAAATGCCAGAATTTAAACATAACAACAACTAAAATGTGCTAGCAAAGATTCGTTTCAGCTTTTAATAATCTATGATAATTTAATAAATTTGAAAAGACATTTTTTCGAAAAAAAAAAAAGAATTACTTAAAAAAAACAACTCAAAAATGAAACAGTATAACAATATGATAAACCACCAGACCTCATTTGCGATATATAATATGTGCACAGTGCCTTTCTATGACACTAATCGTCTGCTAACATGCCTCGCGTTATTAATGGCAAATTACATAAATGATAAATAAATACACACTTTATGCAAAAAATGCTCATCCATTGCAGAGTAGATCTACGATACACACCAATTGACTTTGCAATTGAGATGATGCAAATCTTGACTTTGCGCTTGTTAACAAATTATTTTATGATTAACAAAACATTTCAATGGAAAAACAGCCTCAAATCAACTCATCTTATTGTTTGATATTTTCATAGAAATCGAGCCCCACCCATCACCACCACTCAAAGATAAAATAAACCCCCCCCCCCAACCCAAACCACTCGTAATCACGTGACTATAATTTTATAAAAAGTCAAATGAATAAATGGTAAAAAAAAAGTTACAACAAAATTCAAGCAGTATCGACAAAACGAAATCGATTTCTCATTCGACAACAAAAACTTGCTCAAGACGTCAATGACTTCGTTATAAAAGGTAGGTCTGGGGGGTATCGCAGACTCACAACCTGTCTCATCGCGTGGCGACAGTTGGACTCAAACACAGGTACATCTCACAAACCCAAATCAAGTCTGGTTTGTGAGGGTACGTCGTAGCATTGTAAGTCTGCTGTGATGGGTGGGCGTGGGGGGGGGGGAAGGGGGGGATTGTCTTCTTCAGCATTCAAAAAATGATCAATCAATTTCACAGAGGCCACTTGACTTTTATCGCTTGTAACAGGCATGAAATGTGATCCAATATCGACACACGTGTGTACATTATTTCAGCTTTAAAAAGGGATTTCATTTACACGTCTGTGTCATTTGGTTTTTATTTTTCGCGTCAGCGTCATTTGATTTATCAAACGTAACGAAAGTGAAACTCAGAAATTATCTCGGGGTTTGATCGTTTCTCCAACTTTTGGCGTTTATCTAGCTATACATTTCGTATGCAGAAGATATTCATAACATAATAGTTTGCCATTTCAAATTTCGCAGGAGCGTAAGACGATAACAGTTAAGGACCTATTGAAAGCATTTGAATAGAGCTCATCTGAAGCAAAGGCAGAGGTTAATTTAGTCCAATTGGATTATTTTGATCTCATCACTGAAAGCGCTGCTCACAACGACTTAATTACCTTCTCTAAAAGCTGTTGGTTGTCTCTAATCATAAGATGCTCTGTTTCTCATTAGTTTCCAATTCGTTTCTATTGTTGAGTTTACAGTACATCACAAATAATCTGCTCTAAAACATGCACAACAGTAAGATCAATCTCGTATTTACGTGTTTATTTCATCTCATTTTAGTGGAAAAATCAATTCCACCCATACTCATATCGCTTATTGATCCATTAAAAAAACTGTTTGTTTGTGTAAAAAACTTCGTTCCCTAATCACTTCCTCGTATTTTGTTAGAAACTCAAAAGAATTCCTTTATTTCTACATGTCTGTAGATATGATAAACAAAAGTAGCTGTCTAAACAAAAATGCATGTCAGTTAGAGTACGGCATAAAGCGTTGGGTCTATCGATCACTAATTGGACGTGATACTTTCTTGCATAAATATCATGTAATCAATCAGTGGCATGCTCTCTACAGGATGTGTTGATTCACGCCGAGATGATCAAACACGTGCTTACGTCCGTACCAACAGCTTCTTGCGTTTCTGTATAAAAATCACGTCCTGAAAAAAAGCGCATATGAGAATTTCTGAGTTGAAATTTCTTTTTTACTATAAACAGGACAGAAAAATATTAGACTTAAAGAACAGGGAAATTAAATATGGGATTTTTAGATCACTTAGTGTGCTGATTACATCCAAGCACACTACATCCAAAGCATTGCGAAATATCTTTCATTAGCACAGTAAATATATAAGAGTTTGGTTTTGAGGTTAACTTCCCGTAAAGCGAAAGAATGGGCGACAGCTTCCGGACAATGACGACATCAAATGTTGGAAGAGCTCTACGAAACATGAGTAGGAAAATGAACCATTTGTTCCTAGGACCTGGCCATGTTATGTTCATCTTCATCATCAGCCACTATTTTATAATTAAGTCTTACACCAGAGGTCTTACACCAGAGTCAAAATTGTAATATTTCAAATAGTTTATAATTGCCTTATCACGGTTAGACATAAGGCAGCTGTTCTTTGACTTGTTCGTGTGATCAGCGTCACACAGATTGGCTTTTGTTTACCTCCAAAGTTGACATTGGCTATAATTAAGTGTTCATTACTAAATGCACGGGAATAATTTCATCGATAATTAAAATAAACAGGTGACTATTAGTGATCAGGCACTTACTATGAGCCATGCTACTGATTACTACGATAGATAGGTAAGGCATTCTATTGATCAGTGCGAAATATAGGTAAGTCATGCTACTGATTATTACGAGAGACAGGTAAGTCATGTTATTGATCAATGGGACATACAGGTAAGTCATGTTATTGATCAATGGGACATACAGGTAAGTCATGTTATTGATCAATGGGACATACAGGTAAGTCATGTTATTGATCAATGGGACATACATGTAAGTCGTGTTATTGATCAATGGGACATACAGGTAAGTCATGTTATTGATCAATGGGACATACAGGTATGTCATGTTATTGATCAATGGGACATACAGGTAAGTCATGTTATTGATCAATGGGACATACAGGTAAGTCATGTTATTGATCAATGGGACATACAGGTAAGTCATGTTATTGATCAATGGGACATACAGGTAAGTCATGTTATTGATCAATGGGACATACAGGTAAGTCATGTTATTGATCAATGGGACATACAGGTAAGTCATGTTATTGATCAATGGGACATACAGGTAAGTCATGTTATTGATCAATGGGAAAAAGAGGTAAGTCATGTTATTGATCAATGGGGCATACAGGTAAGTCATGTTATTGATCAATGGGACATACAGGTAAGTCATGTTATTGATCAATGGGACATACAGGTAAGTCATGTTATTGATCAATGGGACATACAGGTAAGTCATGTTATTGATCAATGGGACATACAGGAAAGTCATGTTATCGATCAGTGGGACATACAGGTAAGTCATGTTATTGATCAATGGTACATACAGGTACATCATGTTATTGATCAATGGGACATACAGGTAAGTCATGTTATTGATCAATGGGACATACATGTAAGTCATGTTATTGATCATTGCCACATACAGGTAATTCATACGATTGATCATTGCGACATTCAGGTAAGTTATGTTATTGATCATTAAAACAGACAAAGGTTGTGGATGAGTATGTGTTTCTCTACCTATTTTTTCTTATGTCCTAATTGAACAGCAGTCGCTAAGACTCACTTGTATGATGAAACGTACACTCATTGAAATATATATTGCAGTAAATGAGAAGAATTTTTTTTTTTTTTTTTTTTTTTTTTTAACACACCCTACCCCTTTTAGATCCGTATTTACATTTCCAAACTCAATGTTAAAGGCCCCCCCCCCCCTTTTTTTTTCTCTTAAACATCTTCGAATCACACCACCCCCTTTTAAATTGAGGGCGCGGGTATAATGGCGTGAATTACTATCTAAAGTGCTACGCTCGAATACATTAAATGCATTGATTTAGGCAAAATGTGCTCTATTTTATTTTTCAACTAATTTAACGTCACACACCATTTCAGCGAAACACAACATTTCAGCGACACTTACCATTTCAGCAAAATACACTATGTCAGCGACACATACCAATTCAGCGACGCATCATTTCAGCAACATACAACATTTCAGCGACACAACCATTTCAGCGACGCACAACATTTCAGCGACACTTACCATTTCAGCAAAATACACCATGTCAGCGACGCATCGTTTCAGCGGCAAATTATTTTTGGGCCGCATTCATAGCCGCCCTGGGCCGCATTCATAGCCGCCCTGGGCCGCATTCATAGCCGCCCTGGGCCGCATGCGTTTCGCGGGCGGTTTACCTCGTAAATAAAACATAATTATAATAATTAAAGTATGCACTTCATGGAGATTATGTTTTCATAGCACACAGTTCATAATATCTTTAAACTAACAAAGATTGTAGACCGTATGGACGTAAAGGAAAATATGTGCATTCATGTACAAACACATATCTGGAAGGATTAGATGGGAAGTCTTGAAAAGAATTCGTGAGTGGAAAGAAATCTTTTGAATGGTTGATCATAAATAATATTTCGTGAAAAATTTTTTTTTTCATGAATAAAGAATTCCACTATTTAGTGACAGAACTTCTCAGAGCATGTGAATGTTTTCTGGTTGGCTATTCATGAGAGAACATGAAAGATACATGTTTTTTTTTCTTCTCTGGTAAGTTTGGACAGAGCTTATATCCTTTTTTTAAAATGACATAATCTAGTGTTAAAATGTAAAAGGCACAATAAGTGTGTTTGTGTCTTAATTAAAAGGTGAAGACGTGATCAGGTTTGGCAAAAGTAAATATGGAGTACATGGTTGGAGAAGGACTGAACGAATGACGTCATTTTTTAAAAGTTTTAAAGGATTTATATTAGTGTCACCCAGGAAAGGAATAATCGATTTAGATGAATCTAATAGTAGTGTTTCTCTTTTTGCTAAAATTATTAATTGCACCGAGTGACTTACGTTCTCAATACATGTCGCTAATGTTTAATTTCATTGGCTCGCGTGCACTAGGCACGTGATGAAGCTGTTGGTATTGGGATTAAATGAGGCAGCTGTGTGGATTAGTATTCTGACATAATTCTTAGTCATTCTGACACACCTCAAATTAATTCTGACACACCTCACAGACATTCTGACACATCTAACAGTCATTATTAAACACCTCACAGTTATTCTGACAATCCTCACATTTATTCTGACACACCTCACATTCATTCTAACACACTTCACAGTCATTCTAACACACTTCACAGTCATTATTACACACCTCACAGTTATTATTACACACCTCACAGTTATTCTGACAATTCTCAAATAAATTCTGACACACCTCACAGTTATTCTGACAATCCTCACATTCATTCTGACACACCTCACATTCATTCTAACACACTTCACAGTCATTCTAACACACTTCACAGTCATTATTACACACCTCACAGTTATTATTACACACCTCACAGTTATTCTGACAATTCTCAAATAAATTCTGACACACCTCACAGTTATTCTGACACACCATACATTCATTCTGACACACCTCACAGTTATTCTGACACACCTCACAGTTATTCTGACACACCTCACAGTTATTCTGACACACCTCACAGTCATTCTGACACACCTCACAGTTATTCTGACACACCTCACATTCATTCTGACACACCTCACAGTTATTCTGACACACCTCACAGTTATTCTGACACACCTCACAGTTATTCTGACACACCTCACATTCATTCTGACACACCTCACAGTTATTCTGACACACCTCACAGTTATTCTGACATTATTCTATTTTATTTTTCAAAATTAATAAAAGTATCTAATATAATAAAAGTATCTAATATAATAAAAGTATCTAATATAATAAAAGTATCTAATATAATAAAAGTATCTAATATAATAAAAGTATCTAATATAATAAAAGTATCTAATATAATAAAAGTATCTAATATAATAAAAGTATCTAATATAATAAAAGTATCTAATATTACCTTATCTTGAATGAAAGACAAAGAAGCAATATACATTTGAAAAAAAAATGAGTTTTATGCAACTTGTACATGGTTAAAATATGTTTTAGTCAGCTCACTAGTTTGTGTTATTCATTATTTAGTGAGAAACGGTAAATTTTTTAATTTTAATATCTGGATTTCCCAATTAGGGTTTGGGGAGAAAAAGGGGATGTTGGAGGTGTTGGGGGTTAGTTTTTTGTCATTTGTATCATTTTTTAAAACTACAAATTCAATACTTAATACTACCACACACAAAAAAAAGAGATTAGAATTTTTACAGTTAGAGTTTTTTAAAAACGTTTCACAATTATAATGGAATCGTAAAGGAAATATTATTAAAACGACTTCTAAAAAAATATAACGTTATAAAGGCTAGGCGTTGGTCCTAAACTAGCAAATTATACGCTATCTATGATACTGACATGCCTTGGTTGGGGAGCACTTTACTGACGAGATTTCAGTTTGATAGACAGGAATCAACGGACCAATCAGCGTTGAGCTGGAGTATGACGTATTTATGAAACTAACTCGCATATTAAAAAAAAAAAATCATTCATGATATGAAATCTCAGAATTACCACATGTGTAACATTTTCATTTATGGCCCGTTGGATTAGTGATTAGCACTCCTTTAATTAGCAAAGATGTGAATTAGAAACTTGTTTAATTGTTGTACACATACATATTATGTAGATTCATCTGGCTTATAGAATTACTTTTAGAATTAGTGGAGGAGGTTTAAAACGGCCATATGTTTCATTTAGTTATAAGATTTTGCAACCATCTCTAGTCAAGATGTAATGATACTGAAAGGTTGAAAAATGTATTCTATTTTAATGGTAAAATAGTTTTAAAACTCTGTAGTTCTTGCAGTGATGTAAATACTTATATATTTATAACGAAGAACAGTAAGTTTTCAATTTTTGAACTTCAAATATAATTTAATTTTAAATACAAAACTATTGAATTTTTTCAACATCTTTATTTTTGTTTTCAATTTAGACTAGCTCAATATAAGTTTCGCCATGAACTTGTCTTTAACAACAGGAAGTGGGACATTTGAAGGTATCAGTCACAACCTTAACACCTTGGTCATGATGACGGCAGACGGTCTCACTTTCCCAGAAGCAGCCATGTCAAACACGACTTCCGACATGGAACCGGAACAAGAAGAAATAATCGGGGTAAAACTGACAAGGCTAATCATGAAAATTCTTATGTTCGGGGTAACACCTGGCATAGCTATACTGGGAATTGTGGGTAACACCCTCAGTATCATGATTCTACTCAAACACGGTCTCCACAAGTGTTCGAACATTTTACTGGTCAGCCTGGCTGTCGCTGATATCATTTTTCTCGTTGCTTACAACAGCCTTCCCAAGATCATCTACGAGACATCATCTGTTCGGGGTTTTGATGGCTTCTCTGAACGCGACTCCACAATCCTGAACGTGTTTTACTCCATCTTCATGAGTTTGGACTTCTCTTCCAGCATGGTGTCCCTGACGATGCCAATGTTAATCACCCTCGAGAGACTGATTGTCATATTTATCCCGTTAAGCGCGTTCCGTATCGTGACGCCCAGACGGACTTGGTGCACAGTGATCATTGTCGTCTTGTACTCTCAGTGCCTCTTCGTGTACCCCATGGCTTGGTTTGACTTGCACTACCTGTGGGACGAGCGGTACAACAGGACGATAGGCTACCGAGATTTCTCCCCATTGCACACGAGAGACGCTGTGGCTGTGAGGGTCATCGAAGACATGTGCGTCTACTCCATCAGCGTGATCCCTCCTTTGTTTACGGTCGCCGGGTGCTTCGTCATCTCGATCAAGGTCAAACTTGTGTCCATCCAACGGAAAAAGATGACGTCAAAGGAGGTGTCCTCCAACAGAACCACGAAGATGTTGCTGGCGGTTTGTGCCGTCTACACGGTGACCTGCGCCATCTTGACCGTCCCCATTAACGTGCCGGTCATTTCATACGGTCCCTTTTCGGAGACACACCCTTCTAACATCGCCATCGTCATGTACCAGGTGATGAACATCTTTATTTGTATCAACAGTTCATGTAACTTTATCATCTACGTGGGACTCAACAAAAATTTCAGGAAAACTTATAAAGAACTCTTCATCTCTAAGAACGCCAGATCTGGTGCCAACTCCTTAAAGCTCGGTCTCGCGGTCTCTAAAAATCTTGGAGAAGCATCTTCAGTAATGACGTCAGAAACAACTTTTAGCTCCGTGGCGAACAGGGATGATGACGAGGATGATATGTAAATACCCCGTACCTAGATTAAAAAAAAAAGAAGAAGAGGGTTATATTATAAGACCATCTATTTAAATAATAGTAGGATGGATCTAGACTGGTGACCAGTTTATAAATGGCGCAGGTTCTGCTGTTTAAAGGTGTTGTTTCTAAAGAATGAGCTTGTGGGCTGGCCAATGTTTTTACTGTCGTTGCACATGTACAGAGTCCAGGGATCTCATGATTAAACACGAGAACCTCTACTTTGTTGGTTGCATTTCAAAACCCCAGTGCATATTTACAAATGTCTAGGACAAATAAACTATAAATGAACACTTCTGTGTATACTTGTATTAAAAAGGACTATCCACACAATCTCTCCTGTGACGACACCATTTTTCTGACATTAGATGCCAATGGGAGTGACTAACAATGCGGCGAAGAAGCAACGGGGAAATAGTTCCATAATTCTTCTAGCACCAAAGCTACGAAGCACATTATCTTTAAAAAAAAAAACAACAAACAAACAAAGAAAGATATAAATATCAACTTACTACCCCCCCCACCCAAAAAAAAAAATAAACGGCTGCCGTATCCATTACAGTTGTTTCCAATGAAACGCTAAATGGTATTTTCTGTTTGATAAAGTTTAATATTCAATAGGCTAACACATATTTAGTAAGCTAAAACATATTTAGTAAGCTAAAACATCTTTAGTAATCTGAAACATATTTAGTAAGCTAAAACATCTTCAGTGGGACATTATCATTTCTTTCATGTAATGAATAAATTAATCAAATTTTCCACGCAACAAGTTACAGGGTGTGTGGGTGGGTGAGTGTTTGTTGATTATTCTGATATTAAAAAGAGAAAAGGAGTTGGGAACTTATTAAACTTAAGATAAGTTTCTTTTTTAAACTCTCCTATTCTGGAAACTGTGTTACAAAAGTCGTGCACCTAAAGAAAGCGCAAAAGCTTTCGCTGTAATGATAATTTTTGAAACTTGCACTATTTGTCCGCCCACGTTACATTCTTAATTTTTTTTTATTTAAAAAGTATCCATGTTTTACGTTTCATTGTGTCTAGTTCAACATCCATGAAAGCCAGTACATTACAATATATGCTAAAAACTATATTTTTTTAAAGCATGAGGCAATCAAACACTTTATACGTTACTTTAAATTCATACATTTAAAGTCATGCTTTTTTATGATGAAGTATACACATAATTTGAAAACAGATTGCACATGTTTGATACGTAGCAAGACACTTTATATTGATGAAAAGGTTGTTTAATACGAAGTTATTAAAGTCTTTAAACGGGCAAAAAAAATATTATTAAATGAAAATACCGAAATAGGCGAAAAACAGGATGAAAGCTTCCGTTTATAATCGGGCGCGGCCAATTTTCGAAAAAGTACGATCTTTATAATCGAATAGTGTAAGCCTCTAACAAGATTAGTTTAAATATACGGAAAATCAAACATATCGAGCAAAGCGATATTCACTGGTTCCACTCATTATATCGGTTAAAGGCACCAGTTAATATTCTTTTTAAAATGTTTATAAAATTGCAATTTAGTAGTTTTTTTTTTAAAAATAAAATATATGTTCGTTTATTGTTGTCCACATTTTCCCCGGGGGGGGGGGGGGGCACTTAGCATTCTTTGGGGGACAGTGCCCACACCCCCGGAGAGATGCCTGAAAAAAACCACTGCATCAATGCCTTAGTTACATCTCATGATGTTAAAACATTCTGAAATCAATTTTTGACTAAAGCCGTGCCAGGAATTACTGCAAGTTCGTAAATAAAATGATTGCTCTACCACACATTCCAACTATGCTAATATAAATAATATCTCATTCTCACCACAAAACATTTCTATTATGACTATTTGAAACTATCACACATTATATCTCATTCCAGCTATAACTCTTTCAAAATATGCCAAATTCCAATTGAGACACTTTCCCACTTTGATAGATTCCATTTATATCCCATTCCTAATATAACACATTCAAACCTTGACACATTCCATCTACGACACACCCCTACTAAGAGACATTCCAATTCTATCTCATTCCAACTATGACAAATACTACCGTTGACTTATTCAATTTATATCTCATTCTTACTAGTGCAAATTCCAAATATGAAAAGTTCACAAACTATCACACATTCCATTTATATCTTAATTAGACTGTGACAAAGTACAGTTTGATGTATTTTTTCTTTGACACATCACAATGTTATCTCAATGTTACTATGACACATTCTAATATATCTCAATGTTACTATAAAACACTCCAATATTATCTCATTCTGACTATGACACATTACAATATTATCTCACTGTTATTATGACACATTACAATATCATCTCATTGTGATTATGACACATTCTAATGTAATCTTATTTTTACTTTGACATATAACAATATTATCTCATTCTGACTATGACACATTACAATGTTATCTCATTCTGACTATGACACATTACAATATTATCTCACTCTGACTATGACGCATTACAATATTATCATTCTGTCTATGACACATTACAATGTCATCTCAATGTTACTATGACACATTACAATACTATCTCATTCTTATTATGACTGCCCCAGCTGCAGCCAAAGCCCTTCACCATTTAAAAGATTTCCTAATTAGTACACGTGTGGGTACAAATAGCCTGATTTCTTTATGTTCATTTGCCTATGGCATAATGTTATATTGCTTACGTCATCCATCAGCTTGGGTGCAATGATATACATATATAAGAATGAGCTATAGGGACATAACGCTTAAAACCCGAAAATATTTTGATACGTTCGGACTCTTAAAAACAATCATAGTTATTTTCTATTATTTTACGGAAATCGAATCAATTTTACATGCGCAAAAAATATTATATTTCCGCTTTTATTTTAGCAAAAGTATAAGTATTATTATTATAAATTACAAATACATATAAAGAAACTACTAAGGAACAATCTTAAGCATTTTATACGCGTTTGAAAGTTATGAAAAAAAAATTAAATAGAAAAAATATGATCAAAGAAATACACAGTAATCACATTTATCGGGAAAACCATAAACATCAGTTGTTAGTGCGTTTTTTAGCGCGTTGTCAATAAGGCGAAATAAAATTAAAATTAATTAGTTCTAAATAATCACGCAAATGACGTCATAGTGCGAATTGTCTATTTAGCCAAAGCTAAAAGTTATCTGATTTAATAAAAGAGCGTGACAAAACTGATGATGTACATTCCCCTTCTTAAAAGTAAAATTAATTGATAGCATTGATTGCTTTTTAAATTGATAAACTTAAATACTAATTTAGCTTTGTATTTTTAACATTTAATAAGTTTGTACTTTTTATTCGTTCCAAAAATAAACTTTTATGAAATTTATAAAGTAGTAAAAACTCTACATTTAAAAATAATTTTAATAAGAATATGCCTTTTAATTAAATTGGTGTAGAAAAACTAAATAGCCGAAAAGCATTTTTAATGCACTTATCACTGATCTAGATAAGAAATAAGCATATTAAATGCAAAAAAAAATCTTCTGTGTAAGTAAAGTGGCTATAATCCTGTGGATGATTCATTATTTTTTTTTAAACTCTGTGTAGCCCACTATACATTATACATTCATTTTGCCCAGTGTAGCACAAGATAAGCCTCAGAATAAATTTGATCAATAATTAACCTTCTTCGATACATTTATATCGATGGTAGGAAATAGGAAATTGAGTTCATGCATTTTTACTTGGATGACAATATCTTTCAATCCAATGACATTTCAGTTGTAAAAAAAAAAAGAAGCTATATTCTCATTTTACATATGAACCTATGTTAACCAATTAAGAAAATCAATGACTTTAACAAAACATAAAAATATGTTCATAATTATCCCCAGGGATATCAAAACCCAATCACTTTACACAAGTGAAAATTTAATTTTAAAAATAGAGATTTTATTAGATAGAGAGATAGAAAGACAGACAGACAAATACACAGATATGTGATAGATAGATAGAGATGTAGATAAAAGATAGCTAGATGGATGGATGGATTGATGGATGGATGAAAGGATGTATGGATGGAAGGGTGGGTGAGAGGATGAATGGGTGGATGGACTGATGGATAGATAGGTTGGTAAAAAGGTAGGCAGGTAGGTTGGTAGGTAGATAAGTAGGTAGATAGATATGTAGGTAGGTAGGTAGGTAGGTATGGAGATAGGTAGATAGATGGGTAGATAGATACAGACCTGTTTACTCTTACGATTTTGGCGTAAAATGTACGATTTTGATGTGTATACATTATATATACTGAGTGTTTTTTTACTATTAAGATCTTGAACGATTTTGTGATGAAATTGTACGATTTTAAGATTTTGAGGGTAAACAGGACTGTAGATAGTAGCTGGATTGGTAGATAGTTAGGTAGATAGGTAGGTAGGTAGGTAGTTAGGTAGGTGAGCAGATAGGTAGGTAGGCGGGCAGGCATGTAGATGGTAAATAGGTAGATAGATAGATAAACAGACAGACAGACAAACAGACAGACAGTCAGACAGACAGAGAGACAGAAGGGGAGACAGAAAGAGAGGCAGTCAGAGAGACAAACAGACAGACAGAGATGTATACGGAGAGACATACAGAGAGACAGACAGAGAGACAGCCAGAGAGACAGACAGAGAGACAGACAGAAAGACAGGCAGACAGAGAGACAGACAGAGAGACAGACAGAAAGACAGGCAGACAGAGAGATAGACAGAGAGACAGACAGAGAGAAAGAGAGACAGACAGAGAGAAAGAGAGATAGACAGAGAGACAGACAGAGCGACAGAGAGACAGTCAGAGAGACATAGAGACAGACAGAGACAGAGAGACAGACAGAGAGACAGACAGATAGGGAGACAGACAGAATGACAGAGAGACATACAGTCAGACAGCTCATCCTTGAATAATTGCAAAAAAGTTATCTTAATTCGGTAAACTATATCTATACAGATATAAGTATATCCCGTATGTGCTTTTATACCATAAATCCAAAGTGATGAAAATTGTGTGAATTGTAAAAAAATGCAAATGTTTCTGAATTATTACACACATTTTACAATATTCCGTTTTGGGACCGGAGACCTAAATTCTTTTTTTCCCCCTTTTATGAGCTAAATATAATTTTCGTATGCGTTCCTATTGCGATAAAACTTTGGTAAGTTGTTGTGCGCACAAATGGTTTCTGAATTAGCTTATCCATTTTTAAATATTCCTTTTCGGGCCGGAGCCCCAAATTATTTGTTTCTTATATGAGCTATACAAATATAATTTCAATCAGTGCTATTGCATGGGTGGCTAGAAATCAATCAAATAGAAACGACATTTTAGTTTGTGTGTGACATAAGTACAACCATTTTAAAATTTTGCGTCTAGGGCCGGGGGCCTTATTTTAAAAATAATAAATATTTGAGCTATATAAATATAATTTAAAACAGAGCTACTGCGTGGGTGGATCAATCGCTACAAGTGTGTGGACTAAATTTTGAAAATACACGCTTCTCACGTGGACAGCTATATGTTGCCTGCTCACGCGTTGAAAAAACTTCTAATTTATTTGTGTACGGAAAAAAACAAAAAATATTTTCTATTTAAAAATTACTTTAAAACTTAATTAAAACACAAACACATTTTATTGAGTGGCATGTAATGCATGCCGGGTTCTCGCTAGTATACACATATTTAATCAAATGTTCTCAGAGCACATTTTTATGTAAAAAAATAAATCAATAATTAGAGAGTAGGCTCAAGTTGCAGTAATTATTACAAGCTATTGTGACGTCTGATAAAAATGCGTCGCAAAAATCCCTAAAGAAACATTTTTTTAAAGGAATTCTTTTCAGAACGAACAAATATTATTTTTTTTTAAATTTCTATTTGCCAAAGCACAAACTTTTAATTAATTTTTTATTTAGTCTGAATTTTCTTAATTTTTCTCCTACAAAATTGTCATCAGTAGGTTTAAAAAAAAATATTTTAGTACGGTTATTTTTCTCGATGCACCGAGGGAACTTAATTATTAAATATTTTTAAAAGAAAAATAGGTTACATTTATATTTCCTATCACAGCGAAGAAATAATGACATTTGAGAAATTAGTTTGTTTCTTGGTTTAATCAGCGCTCAATGTCCACATCAAACTGAACGTTGTAGTTCTATGTGATGCTATTTCGTTTATTTGCTTTGATAATTGATATTTCTTACAATAATCTATCTTGAACGCAAAGAAATATAAACATAATAAAGGAAGGACTGATTTCAAGCTGTGTGAGGGAAAATGTAGAACAAGCGATGTGGAAGCTTGCATCGAAAGACAGGACAACAAGATAAGATATAAAGGTTTGATTTTTTATTTGCAGACGGATGAAAAATAATAATAATAATAAAGTTCATTTGAAAAATCAAGCGTCATCCCCAAAGGCTCGAAGCGCGGTACAAAAACAAAGCTGGGAGTTAATAACTAGCTGGAAAAGATGGTAGACAACTTCACCCCATAAGGTGTTTGCGAAATAGATGAGTTTTTAAATTAGTCTTGTAGGACTCCAGCGTCTGGCTGTGTCTGAGAGCGTCAGGAAGGGTGTTCCAAATGGTTGGGCCAGCAAATTATATCAATTTTTTCAATGAAAACGATGCGTCTATATTTTTTTTGATTTCAGCATACAGCCGAGTCTGACCAGTAGGATGTGGACAAAAGCTACGTCATAGACAAGAAGATGTTCCACTCCATGTATTAACTGACAAGAATATTGGTCAACTATAGCGAGGCCACAAGTAAGATTGGCCAACTATTATAGCGAGGCTACAAGTAAGATTGGTCAACTATAGTGATGCTACAAGTAAGGTTGGTCAACTATAGTGATGCTACAAGTAAGGTTGGTCAACTATAGCAAGGTTCAAACTATAGCGAGGCAACAAAATGTATAAATAAAAATGGTTTTTAAAATTGTAAATGTAATTTCGCTATACATTATTGTACATTAAGTCAGTCGATGACAATTCATTGAACGTTATTGAGATGCATGTCATGCAATAATTAATTTACCGCAACCAATATTGCCAACCTTTCATTGAAAGCAAACGTATTGATTGTTGAACGATGTACGTAATGAGTTATTTATCTCAAATGGAATAATTAAATCAACACCCGCTGTGAGTGTTTGATCAGGTCGCGCATCGTTATCGATGTATGGAAGAGCGGTGAATTGTGGCTGATGTGATTGGAATCTAAAATATTGTATTTATCGTAAAGTGTTTTGTTGTACAGTGTCTGTAACGTGTGATTTCAAGGAAACCAATGAACAGCATGGACATAGCGGTTGTGGTTCCGGTGTAAGAGAAAGACGCAGAATACTGAAATTACTGGTACTGAGGCAGGTACCATTTAAATAAACTGTAAATTATATTTTAAAAAGTAAAGACTTTTATAATTCTTTTTAAAGAAATTTTAAGATTAACTTCCTACTGATGTTTGGAAGCGTGATGCGTGGGGTTGGAAACATTTAGAATTCCTTTTAGATGCATTTATTTATGGTAGTAAACAGATGCTGATTTACGACATTCAACGTTTTATTCAACAATTTATTCAAAATTTACTTCAGTTGTCCCTTTTTTGAAAAAACAATAATGTATTGTTAGCGTTTAGGTTCTATAGCAGCGGCTCTCAAACAATTGTGCGCGGGTCCCACTTTGATATTGGCCTCCGTGGCCAACATTCATGTTATTATAAATTAAACAAGCACGAAAACAAAGTTGTTTTTTTATAAATCCATTATTTAATGTAATGTCGAGTGATGGAGGGCGGGGCGGGGCGGGGATGAAAATTTGACAAAACATGCAGGCAAGTAACGCACTTTACAAGAATTCAAATTAGCCCCCCCCCCTCCCCCAAGGCTCGCAACCACACATTTTTCACGCCCCTGAACTATATTAATAGATTCTAATAACCCATCCGCTTTTACACTGCAGATTTATTTCACCAACTATTTCACCAACTATTTCACCAACTATTTCACCAACTATTTCACCAACTATTTCACCAACTATTTCACCAACTATTTCACCAACTATTTCACCAACTATTTCACCAACTATTTCACCAACTATTTCACCAACTATTTCACCAAATATTTCATAAAAACAAAAGAAAATATTACGCACCAAACGCAATTGCGATATTTAAAAAAAAAAAGAATCTAATTTGGCGCAGTTATCGGGAATTTTATTTCGTGGAATCAGTGACGTCACATTATTTCTGTCATCTTGCCCTTGAAAAAAAGAGAAAAAAAAAATCTGATTATTTGGGAGTTGGGTTTTGTGGGTGAGCTGAAAATTTGAAAGAGACAGTGTGTTGTTATCGGCGACGAGTCTATGTGTCAAGTTTCTGCTCGATGGGTTGACGGAAAGTGGGCGCATAAGCCGTCCGAAGATTTCGCCTTATACAAAAAAAAAAAAGCAAAGTGAATATAAAGAATTTTTTAAAAAACTTGTAATTTTTTTTATCAAAAATTATTTTTCAAAGTTGTCAGTGGTCCTCAGAATAATGCTGTAAATCCTCCTGCTAGGTCTTTTAATCCATGTTGAGAAAAGTGTTTATTTTTAGCAAAGCCTACCAATCGTTTATAAATTAAAATGACGATATCTGTGTTAATGGTTTTTTAAAAAAGTTATTTCATGCAGTACACATGTGCTACTATAACCAATGTCTCAGACATATAAGAACTATCAAGTTCCTAAGTTGAATGTAGATCTAGAACTGTTCATACACACTACGCTTTAAGTAAATGAGGGCACACTGACATGCCAACAACGTGGAGACGTCTTATTAAACACAAATTAAAGTTTGCACGCTGACATGCCAACCCCCCTTACCACCACATGCATCTACCCCCCCCCGCCCCACCGCTTATGTATATGCCCCTGATGCCAACGACGTGAAGCCGTTTTGTTACCAAGTTCTAGGCGACATAAAGCGTATCCGGAAATTTGATCGAAAGAAATTTCGTCGACGGAAATTTGATCGAACGGAAATTTGGTCGAATCATTTTTTTAGTTTACACGTTAAAATTTTGACACAAATTTCTTTTTGAACGCATTATTTTGTTTTACTATATTGTATAGTGCGTTCAAAAAGAAATTTGACGAAAATTTTTACGTCTGAACTGAAAAAAGATTCGCCCAAATTTCCGTTCGATCAAATTACCGTCGATCAATTTTCTGTCGACGAAATTTCTTTCGATCAAATTTCCGGTAACCAGTTCTAGGCGACATAAAGTGTTTTCTACAATGCCACCCCTACCCTCCCCACCCTTGTATTATTTTTTACTACTGAACACAATAGGTTTATTTATATCAGACTACGTGTCATGTGTTTCGGAGGACTTCATTCCTATTAGATAAGTGTATGATCTGCGTAACACTGCCGGGCCGTTGGTTGAGTTTCTTTAACTAATTATATTTAATAAAATTAACGTCTCTGTAGCTGGCTGTGATCCCTCTCTCGACCTAGTTCCCGGGGGAAGCTTTAGAATAATATGACAACGATACGATATCAAAATCATTAATAAATAATTGGAGAACTGCGTTAAATAAAATATTTTGTTTGGGCCATTAATTATCTGTGTTTATATTCAAGCATACCGGCAAAATTATATTCCATCCCCTCTCCATCCACCAACAATATTTTTACAAGTGTGTGACGCTTGGGGAGTGGATTAGAAAGTATGTGACACTTAGGGGTGGATTAGAAAGTATGTGACACTTAGGGGTGGATTAGAAAGTATGTGACACTTAGGGGTGGATTAGAAAGTATGTGACACTTAGGGGTGGATTAGAAAGTATGTGACACTTAGGGGTGGATTAGAAAGTATGTGACACTTAGGGGTGGATTAGAAAGTATCTGACACTTAGGGGTGGATTAGAAAGTATCTGACACTTAGGGGTGGATTAGAAAGTATGTGACACTTGGGGGTGGATTAGAAAGTGACTCTTGGGGTGGGCTTGAAGGTATGTAAGTCTTGGGGTGGGCTTGAAGGTATGTAACTCTTGGGGTGGGCTTGAAGGTATGTAACTCTTGGGGTGGGCTTGAAGGTATGTAACTCTTGGGGTGGGCTTGAAGGTATGTAACTCTTGGGGTGGGCTTGAAGGTATGTAAGTCTTGGGGTGGGCTTGAAGGTATGTAACTCTTGGGGTGGGCTTGAAGGTATGTAACTCTTGGGGTGGGCTTGAAGGTATGTAAGTCTTGGGGTGGGCTTGAAGGTATGTAAGTCTAGGGTGTGTCATAGAAACTATGTAAGTTTTAATTCAAATATATAACTAAAAAATAACTTTTAAATATATTTTTTCTGACTTAGATAAGCGCTATTAAACCCGTTTAAACCCCTCTTAACATGGACGTACAATGCTATCAACACTGTTTCACAGTTTGAGAACCACCTGTGGTGTCAGCTGGTAAAGGCGGAAAGAATGGTTTTGTTTCTTAAACAAACAATCTAACTCCTCGCTACGCATCGTTCACAATCATACAAAGTTCTTTCCAAAAAGAACCTTTGTATCACAAAATGAAATATCCATTAAGAACTTTGATTTGTATTATCACGAAACTAAAACCTTGCTCTTCGTATTTTTCAGAAGTTCAAATTAAAGACAATGAATTTCAAGAATGGAAGTGCTATTGAGACAAAATGTAGAAGTTATATTAATGAGGATTTTCTAAATAAATCTAGTGCTACGGCGTCTGATTGTATTTATCAGAACACGACAGGTAGACCTGAAACCGACAAGCAAAGTTCAGACATCATCGTCAGCGATGAAATGAGAAAAGTTATTATGAAAATTCTCATGTACGCCGTGACGCCGAGTATCTCCGTGTTAGGAATCATCGGCAACGTCCTAAGTATCATGATACTACTGAAGCACGGAATGGTTAAAAGTTCCAGCATTTTATTGTTTACTTTAGCAGTAGCCGATATCGTATATCTTGTCTCGTTCAACAACGTCCCGAAAATCATTTACGAAACTTCGGACGAGATTGGCTTTCGGGGATTTTCGGAAACCACAAGTTCAGCTCTCGTGGTCATCTACTCCGTCTTCGTGACGTTGGACTTCTCCTCCAGCCTCGTCTCACTGACCATGCCAATGTTGATAACGCTGGAGAGGCTGGTCGCTATTTTCATCCCTATGAAATGCTCCCGCATCGCGACTCCGAAAAGAACGTGGGCTGCCGTTGTAGTAGTGGTGCTGTATTCACTGGCTCTCTTCGTGTACCCCAACTTCTGGTACCAGCTACGCTTCGAATGGCACGATGACTTAAATGTGTCCACCGTTTACAGAGTTTTCTCCCCATTGCACACGAGAGACGCTGTGGCTGTGAGGGTCATCGAAGACATGTGCGTCTACTCCATCAGCGTGATCCCTCCTTTGTTCACGGTTGCTGGGTGCATCGTAATCTCGGTCAAGGTCAAACTCGTGTCCATCCAACGGAAAAAGATGACGTCAAAGGAGGTGTCCTCCAACAGAACCACGAAGATGCTGCTTGCGGTTTGTGCAGTCTACACGGTGACCTGCGCCATCTTGACCGTCCCCATTAACGTGCCGGTCATTTCATACGGTCCCTTTTCGGAGACACACCCTTCTAACGTCGCCATCGTCATGTACCAGGTGATGAACATTTTTATTTGTATCAACAGTTCATGTAACTTTATCATCTACGTGGGACTCAACAAAAATTTCAGGAAAACTTTCAAAGAACTCTTTACCTCTAAAAACAATATTTCCAAACATAGGAATAAGAATCTTTAAGATGAAGATCCCAGTCGATAACAGGAAAAACAAATTTTGGGGGGTTGAGGGTGGTGCTGAAAATTAAATATAATGATTGTCATCGGCAACGAGTCTATCTGCTAAGTTTCAGCTCAACATGTTGACGGGAAGTGAATCAACTAGCGTCCGAAGATTTTGCCAGCCAGCCACCCAACAAGCCATGAAGAGAGGTGAAATTAATATACACGATTTAAAAATAGTAACATCACGTAATGTAGTGTGATGTTTTTCGGTTGAATCTTATAGTAACTACTAGGACCTAAAGTAACTACTAGCACCTAAAGTAACTACTAGGACCTAAAGTAACTACTAGGACATAAAGTAACTACTAGGACCTAAAGTAACTACTAGGACCTAAAGTAACTACTAGGACCTAAAGTAACTACTAGGACCTAAAGTAACTACTAGGACCTAAAGTAACTACTAGGACCTAAAGTAACTACTAGGACCTAAAGTAACTACTAGGACCTAAAGTAACTACTAGGACCTAAAGTAACTACTAGGACCTAAAGTAACTACTAGGACCTAAAGTAACTACTAGGACCTAAAGTAACTACTAGGACCTAAAGTAACTACTAGGACATAAAGTAACTACTAGGACCTAAAGTAACTACTAGGACCTAAAGTAACTACTAGGAACTAAAGTAACTACTAGGACCTAAAGTAACTACTAGGACCTAAAGTAACTACTAGGAACTAAAGTAACTACTAGGACCTAAAGTAACTACAAGGAACTAAAGTAACTACTAGGAACTAAAGTAACTATTAGGACCTAAAGTAACTAAAAGGACCTAAAGTAACTACTAGGACCTAAAGTAACTACTAGGACCTAAAGTAACTACTAGGACCTAAAGTAACTACTAGGACCTAAAGTAACTACTAGGACCTAAAGTAACTACTAGGACCTAAAGTAACTACTAGGACCTAAAGTAACTACTAGGACCTAAAGTAACTACTAGGACCTAAAGTAACTACTATGACCTAAAGTAACTACTAGGACCTAAAGTAACTACTAGGACCTAAAGTAACTACTAGGACATAAAGTAACTACTAGGAACTAAAGTAACTACTAGGACCTAAAGTAACTACTAGGACCTAAAGTAACTACTAGGACCTAAAGTAACTACTAGTACCTAAAGTAACTACTAGGACCTAAAGTAACTACTAGTACCTAAAGTAACTACTAGGACCTAAAGTAACTACTAGAGCCTAAAGTAACTACTAGGAACTAAAGTAACTACTAGGAAATAAAGTAACTACAAGTAACTAAAGTAACTACTAGGAACTAAAGTAACTATTAGGACCTAAAGTAACTACAAGGAACTAAAGTAACTACTAGGACCTAAAGTAACTACTAGGACCTAAAGTAACTACTAGGACCTAAAGTAACTACTAGGACCTAAAGTAACTACTAGGACCTAAAGTAACTACTAGGACCTAAAGTAACTACTAGGACCTAAAGTAACTACTAGGATCTAAAGGGAGTGCCTAAACTTTCAGACTGCGTAAACCTTTAATTAAATCCTTTTAAAACAGTATCCTTTGAAGTTTAGGCTAAGCCTTTTGTATAATTTTTATATCTTTGCGATTGCTACATTAAATAGAAGCGTTTGTTTCAATGTTTATCTTTTCTATTCAAGAGCCCACAAGCCTGAACTTAAATATGTCGTTGACACATTTTGAGGGTATTCTCTACCAATGTTATCCAAAAGTCATTAAAAGCTTTTTGAAAATGTCGCAAAAAGTGTTGAAATAAGTTACCATCCTTTTTTTTGTTTGCATCCTTGCATAGATCTGTGATTCTCTTTTAAATTGATCGATGAATGATGTTTATGTGTAAATTCGATAATGTTTTGTGAATTTTTCTTTAAAAAATGGTAATTTTTGTGATTTGTTTAGCCTCCTTTGGTAGAATGTGAAAATTTTTACAAAATGCCATCTTTACCACACTAAATGACAATAGTTTAATTTTCCATACTCTTGAAAAAAAAATGCTTTTGTTTTCTGTATAGTCTTGCGTAAATATTGTAAAGGAAATGAGTGCAGGTGACATACATTTTACGATAATGACTCATAAATTTGGGTCTTTGCCATTTCATGAAAGGTAAGCAGATAATTTTTTTTGATATAGCAGTACTTTGTTAATAATGGCTATAAAGTCATATATTTCATGTCCCCATTCTTAAAATTCTTAGATCTTTTATCTGAAACACTCGAACATGTTTTTGGTTTAGTTTGAAATATTGGTTTTGAGTAGCTACTAACAGGAAAGTATTTGGAAAAAAATTAAAACTTATGAAAACTCTTTCAAAAACGTATTTTGCTTTAACATGTGGTCTACTAGTAGTCATTTGAGTGTATCAGTAATCAATAGAGTTTAGCAGGAATCAATAAAGTTCATCCGTATTCAACAGAATGTATGAAATTCAAAAAAGTTTTTAATGAAACATTACAATCTATGAGGAATCATTAAAATGTATCAGGAATCAATAGATTGTACTTGGAATCAATAGGATTTTTCAGGAACTAGTAGAACGTATCATAACTTATCAGGAAACGTTAGAATGTATCAGGAATCAAGAGATTGTGTCAGGTATCAAGATAGAGTGTACCCGTAATCAATAGAACATGTCAGGAATAAATAGAATGTATCAGATAGCAATAAAGTTGATCAGATATCATTGGAATGTATCAGAAATCAATGAAACATACCAGTGAACCACCCCCCCCCCCCAACCCACGGAATTACCGTTAACTATCAGACATATATTAAGAATCATGGGCTACTATAAAAAAACTACCGACAAGGGCTTGTATATATTAATATCTATATAAATCAACAGTAAAGTTTCACATAAATCTAAAGCAAAAAATATCAAAGAAAATAAGTAAACATCTCTCCCCTGCTAGGAGAGCTGCCAGCTTATATATATATATAGGGAGTAAGTTAAAACCCTCCAGAAAAAAAAATTCTAGAAATTACGTCACCTGATAGCATTATTTAAAACAAATAGACAGTATTCTAATGTAAACCACCTTTTCCCCTAATCAAAGGCTTAGTGGGGTTGGCACAGCACTACACATTGAATCGGTGACGTCAAGAACAAAATAAAAAGGGACCGATGAGTGGTTCACATAACAATACGTTGAAGTAAAAAGTAGGAGAACACACTAGGCAATAACACGGTTCAAAGATTGTTTAACTAAGACCAAAGAATCAACCTTATGAAGAGAAAAAAACAACAACTCATTTTCTTAAATCTCTCGGTGTCTTGGTGCGAGCATAGCTGTTGGTTTCTTGGTACGCATATGGCTGTCGGTGTCTTGGTGCGAACATAGCTGTTGGTTTCTTGGTACGCATATGGCTGTCGGTGTCTTGATGCGCATATTATTGATACGAGGAATTTATTTCTTCGTTGTCAATTGTAAAATATCTATAAGAATATTTTTTTAAAATCTTGCTTAAGAAAAAAATATCTGACTTGCCTCAGACAACAATCAATAAGATCAATTTGACTATCTGACTTGCCTCAGACAACAATCAATAAGATCAATTTGACTATTTGACTTGCCTTAGACAACAATCAATAAGATCAATTTGAGTGGATGGGACTCTTCAACATTGGATGGTGGCTTATCCAAGAAAAGGCACAACTCGAGTGGGCTGGACTCGTCAGCTTGAGATGTTGCCTTATCCAGGTTATTCTCCATAAAAACACATCACCCTGGTTTTGTGATTTTAGAGATTTATGGCAAACGGATGCACAAACAATAATACATCTTAAACTTTAATTTCCAACGGGAAAGACACCGGAATTGTATGCTAAGTACGTTTTCTAAAATTTAAGAGTATATACTTTCATGATTCAACAATACCTTACTTTCACATTAGCCAGATTAGATGTACCATGCCTTAAATTGGAGGCCTACTGTCCTTTGGCATGTAACATTATTTAATCAATTATTCTAAGTTAATTGCTATCGTCCTTGTATCTGCCGATAGAAGCACGTCATGGTGTTTTAAGGAACTCATGGCGTTGAACAGAATAAACAATGGTGTTTACAGAAACCTTAGTGTTTACATGGACAAAGGTGTTTACATAAACACTGGTGATGAACGGAAACAAAGGTGTTTACAGAAACAATGGTGTTTACAAAAGCCATGGTGTTCTACACAAATTATTGGGGTGTTGGGTGGGATAAAGCTTTAGAGTAGATAAATTAGACTCAAACAATTTGTGTAAATAAAACAATATATGTTCAGCTTTAATGATGATGTTACAAAATACAAATGGAAATATTTTGGCAAACGCCTTCATCTGTACAAAAAAAAAAACAACAACAAACAAACAAAAAACCCAAAAACATTTAAATAAGTTTAAAATAAATTTACATAATATTTATTTACACGTATCTAACTAAAAAATTGAAAGTAATACGAATGGGTGCAAACAAAGACAAAAACAAAGTTAAGCAGTACGGAAAGGAAGTGGGTGGAAATAAAATTTAAAAAACAAAACAGGTAAAAGAAATGGCAGCCACGTAAAATTGTGGATTTGGTTTATACCGTGTGGAGTCCACGTACCAAATCTTGTTATTAATTTATTTTCCATGTCAATCCTATCCCGTTTATTACTTGTATACAGTATACCAGTAATTTCTACAATGTCTAAAATGCCATCATGGTTAGTACTATTGAAATGTTCGGAAATTGGACAAGGGCTTGTTTATTTATGTCATTGAGGTGTTTTCTAAAACGGTCGTAAAAAGCACGAGCTGTCTCTACTTCATATAATGTACCGAACTTTTAACAAAGGATGATGTAAATCACGTTGTGACTTGTGTATGTAAAGTCACCTTTGATTCTAAATAAGGGAACGTGATCTTCTCAATTTCAGTCACGTGGGGTCACGTGTCACAGCGGCTACAGTTGCCACGTTTAGTGCCTACATGTGCTTTAACATAAATAAATAAGCCCTTTGTCCAGTTTCTCCTGAAAAGGTCAAAAAACAAACTGCCAATATATATATATATATATATATATAAATATTCTTCAACCCAAATGAGATTAACCTTGACATGATGACCAATACCCTGCTAAATGATTAAATTTATTAAATAACACTTTGAGTCCATTTCCAACATCTCCCAAGACAATGATGTCAGTGAAGAGAAAAGACTGCATCCTTTGAGATTTAAATCATTGTCAAAATAAATGACTGTTACCAAGGGAAAACACTGTTGTAAGAGAAAAACTTTATATTTAAATCGGCGGTTATCTCCCCTTATGTACTATACACATTTTTTAAATAAAGCATGTCAGTGTCTATGATAGCCCATTATTAAGAAAACAACAACACTTTAACAAAGAACATTGTTGAGAATTCATTAAACAAAAAAACAAAACAAAACAAAAAATAACAAATAACAAAAAACCACTCAAAATAGTTCATTAGGGGGATTGTTAAAAAAGTATTATTATTTTTGAGCGATAATATTTAGGAGTGCCACGAATAGTTAGTAAAAAAAAAATCTTTTATATAGTTGCTAAGAGACGTCATAGACCTGGGATTTAATTAACTTTTAGCTTCCCCCCTCTTCGCTTACTCTCGCGTAATCATGGTACTATGTAATTTGTGTCCACACAATGTACATAACCTATAGGCTTACATAATGTACATAACCTATAGACTTACATAATGTACACAACCTATATGCTTACATAATATACACAACCTATAGGCTTAGACAATGTACATAACCTATAGGCTTACACAATGTACACAACCTATAGGCTTAGTTAACAATCATAATTTGTGTGTGTATTGGGGTGTAAAAAGGGGGGGGGGGGGGGATTTTAGACGATTTTTCGTTGTTTCCTTCTGGGGCTTCTTGGGGTTGAGTCTTTGGAAAGAAATTCCATGATAATCATTGTGAGAATAAACAAGGGGAAAAGTATCTTTACATTGTGTACCTGACTGAAAGATGAATATTGACCGTAGGCCCACCAGCTGAAATACGAGTTGATTAAAAACTACGATTTTTGACAAATAAATTAAATTTAGACTAAATAGATTAATATTGAGCGTTTTTTTTTTACAAATCTGACAACTAACACTTGCTAAATGGATATCAGTTAAAGTCTGACAACTAACACATCTACTAAATTGATATCAATTTAAATCCATTTAAGATAGTCCTCAAAGTGTTCCATTAAAATATTTAAAATTAAAAATATTTTAAAATATAATTATTTAATTAATTCAATTTACGTCCATGTAACTAGCAACACAGCCAGTGTAAGTATAAAATGTTACAAATGGTTTCTTTCATGTATTACATTCGTTTTATTAAAAATAAAAGAATAAAATACTTCTTTCCTCGTCACGATTCGTCCACCACATTTTTATAACCCTGTGTATTCGTTTGCTCTTGAGCGTGTCTGCCCAGGTTGACATTTAAAAATCAGAGCAATGCAAAATACACATAAGTATTTTTGTTATTACTTATCCCCCAAATTAATTATTAGCGTATGGTCAATGAAACCCATAGGTTCAAGATATCGTAAATGCTTGCATTCAATTAATTCAGGAAAGATAGAGTACAGAAGTAAAGAAGTCACTAGTGGTTTTCATTACAATATTATCCTCTTTCTTTTCTAAACTCTTCCCGACCCATTCTCATCCCATTTTCTCTGAAACCCAATTATCATCTCACTACTCTCCCTTTTATCTCAACTAAACAAATAACCATACACACCTCCCCAAATCTCCACTGTTCTCACCCACCATCTCTTCCTGTACTCACCCACCTCCTCTCCCTGTATTCACCCACATCCCCTTCCCTGTACTCCCGACATCCTCTTCCCTTTACTCCCCACACAATCCTCCCTGTGCTCCCCCAAATCATCCTCCCTGTACTCACCAGCCTCCTGTCCCTTGTACTCACTCACATTCTCTCCCTATACTCACCCCGATCCTCTCCCCTGTACTCACCCACCTCCTATCCCATGTCCTGACCCACCTCCTGTCCCTTGTACTCAACAACACCCCATTTCCTGTACTCACCAACATTCCCTTCACTGTACTCTTCCACCTCCTCTTCCATGCACTTACCCACATCGTCTTCCCTGTACTCACCCACATCCTCTTCCCTGTACTCCAGCAGCTCCTATTCCCTCCACTGAACCTTATCCTCTTCCTTGCACTCATCCCCATTCTCCCCCTGTACTCACCCACTTTCTCTCCCATGGACTTACCAACTCCTCTTCCCTCAACTCTATGCCTAACCTCGGGCTGATTATGTATACCAGCATCGCTGTGGAGTCAGGTACTCATTTCTACCAGCATCGCTGTGGAGTCAGGTACTCATTTCTACCACATTTTTAGCTTCTTATGACGTCAGATTTTCGAGAGATTATTTCCAATACATCAGAAATCGGACAGAACTCAAAGAAAATGGCATTTATTATGTTATACTTTTGTTATGTTTGAGTAGTCTACATTAGTCTAAATTAGTCTGCATTAATCTAAATAAGTCATTGACTGCCCTCAGCTGCATACTCGTGATTCCAAATGGCGCTACATTGACTGCCCTCAGCTGCATACTCGTGATTCCAAATGGCGCTACATTGACTGCCCTCAGCTGCATACTCGCGATTCCAAATGACGCTAGTTAACTGAAAATAAGGGACCGAATATTCAAGACGTTTAAATAACTCACGGTTATTGATTTTTTTTCGCCCCTCGTCGGACGTGCGTTATCTTTCCCTGAAGCGAGCCGGACAAACCAGAGTTTGGTATCACTTAGTAACATAAATTCAGTGGCGAGATGGCGCATCTCGCTAACCGGAAGCGACAAGGGGCGCGGCAACCGACCAAACAAGACCCAAAATGTAAAACGACTTGTGCACAGATGTGTGGCGTGATTTTTTTTTAAAACGGACACACATTTGAAAAAATAATAATAATAATGTTTACTGTATCTACATAACGTCATGAAAAGAATCCGATTTCTGCTCTCTCGCGGCGTTTTTACTTTCATGACAAAATGGGAAAAAGAAACAACAAAAAAAAACGTGTCGGTGCGCACAATGGTGGCCTGTGCGCTGATTGGCTGAGGTGAAAGCGGAAGGACCCCTTGGGATTAGAGGTATAAGTAGCACCCTCACGCGATGTAAATGGCGACGGCAGGCAACAAATAAGCTGCCTGTTTAAACAAGAATTTATTGAGTACGCCAGAGCACGGTGGCATTGGGAATCTCTCTTGAGAAGATGGCGAGGGAGTGAACTGACCCGAGAGAGAGTGGGATGTCCGCCGCTGTTCATTTATTTTTAGCCATTTGAGACCGTGAAAAGGACAATGATTTCCTTGAAATGTCAAATTATCTTGCTTGCCGACTAAGGCGATCGTGCAAAACATTCCGTTTCTGTCTGAGCGTGTCTCTAATATGTTAACTAGGGAAGAAGAGAAATGTGCTGGAGATGTTGTTTTCCCCCTTCACTAATTATAAAGTAAATAATTATCAGTGCCTGAAATTCTGTATGGGGATGTTATTTCTATCTGAGATCAAATGTTTTGTCTCACCACAAATGTTTTGTCTCACCACAAATGTTTTGTCTCACCACAAATGTTTTGTATCACCACAAATGTTTTGTCTCAAAACAAATGTTTTGTCTCACTACAAATGTCTTGTCTCAACACATAAGTTTTATCTCACCACAAACGTTTTGTCTCACCACAAATGTTTGACTCACCACAAATGTTTTATATCACCACCAATGTTTTGTCTAACCACAAAGGTTTTTCTCACCACCATGTTTTGTCTCACCACAAATGTTTTGTCTCACCACAAATGTTTTGTCTCACCACATTAGATAGACAAAACGCTAAACCAAACGTTTGACTTTGACATAGGTAATTAGTAATATCGATGATACAAAATTATTCTCAATACATTTTAAAACGTTTTAAATGTCATGGCCTGACATAACAATGTCAGGATTTTAACAGTGTTTTTTTTTTCACTTCAAATATCCATCAAGGAAAAAAACAACTATCAATTAAAACACTAATGAAATATTTTTATATCTTGAGTAAATATTTTGTATTGTGCTAAAAAGTAATAAAACAACAACAAAGAAATAGGAACAAACAGAAACAAGAGAAAATAGAACAACAGGAAACATAAGAAAATAGAAAAACAAGAAACAAAAGAAAATAGAGCAACTCCTATAAGCGAATCGAATTAGTTGATCTTGTTGCTCAATGGCCAAATCCCTGTGAATTACGCCCCCTTGTCTCACTTGTGTCCACCTCCTTGCAAGTTTAAACCTAGAAATAAACTTAAGTCAACATGACGTTGATGGCCAGCCCAGTTGTGGATAAGCAGATATTCTTTTTTTTCAAAATCTTTTTTTTATTTGTTTGGTATTTTTTTTTTTTGGTTTTTGTCCAGTAGATTTAGGGCTACTCCGCGTGGACATGGCGTAAGCGAGCGCATTGATTTTACAATCTTGTTACGTCCCTAAATCCTGGCTTTAAAGTCAGTCTCAGAAAGATTTGATAAAATACTTTTCAAGTTCTTTACATTGATGAAATGAAAGGGAAAATAAAAGGGGGGAACAATTCTGATAAAGTGAGTGACAAGATTGCAAGTAAAAAAAAGAATCTTAAAATAGTGAGAAAATAGTGAGACAATAGGGAGAAAAAAAAGAGAAAATAGTGAGAAAATAATGAGAAAACAAACTCTTCCTCATAAACGCTAATGCTACTTAATAAAGTCTACAGACAAATAGACAACATATTTAACTTTTTATGATATACTAGCGAGAACCCGGCATGCGTTGCAATGCCTCTCAATGAAAAAAGTGATTGTATTTTAATTAAGTTTTAAAGTAATTTTTAAATAGAAAATATTTACTGTTTTTTCCGTCTAGTGCGTACACAAATAAATTAGAAGCTTTTTCGATGCGTCAGAAGGCAAAATACAGCTGTCCACGTGAGAAGCATGGATTTTAAAAACTTAATCCAAACACTTGTAGTCATTAATCCACCCACGCAGTAGCTCTGTTTTAAACTATATTTATATAGCTCAAATATTTATTATTTTTAAAATAAGGTCCCCGGTCCCAAACGCAAAATTGTAAAATGGTTGTACTTGTGCCACACACAAACAGAAATGTCGCTTGTATTTGATTTATTTCTATCCACCTATGCAATAGCATTGATTGAAATTATATTTGTATAGTTCATATAAGGAAAAAAAAAAGGAATATTTCAAAATGGAAAAAGCTAATTCAGAAACCTTTCCTGCGCACAAAAACGTAACAAAGTTTTATCGCAATCGGATGAATGGTATAGGAACGCATCAGGAGATTATATTACCTCATAAAAGGGGGGGGGGAGAATTTAGGGCCCCGGTCCCAAAACGGAATGTTGTAAAATGTGTGTTATAATTCAGAAACATTACTGGGCGTGTGTAAAACAATTCACAAAATGTTCACCCCTTTTGGATTAATGGTATAGAAGCACATACGGGACATACATACATACATTAATTTTTATATATGTATAGATATATTTTACGGAATAAATAGACCTTTTTCGCTACAATTCAAGGATGACCTGTCTGTCTGTCTATCTGTATGTATATCTTTCTCCATGTCTGTCTTTGTCTGACTTTTTGTTTGTCTCTCTCTGTCTCTCTGTCTGACTTTCTGTCTGTCTGTCTGTTTGTCTGTATGTCTGTCTCTATGTATGTCTGTCTCTCTGTCTGTATGTCTGCCTGTCTGTCTCTCTCTATGTCTTTCTGTCTGTCCGTCTTTCCGTCTCTCTGTCTGTCTCTCTGTCTACCTGTCTTTTTCTCTGTCTGTCTGTTCATCTATATATCTACCTTCTTCCTGCCTACCTACCTACTTACCAATTTATCTATCTATCTATCTATCTATCTATCTATCTATCTATCTATCTATCTATCTATCTATCTATCTATCTATCTATCTATCTATCTATCTATCTATCTATCTATCTATCTATCTATCTATCTATCTATCTATCTATCTATCTATCTATCTATCTATCTATCTATCTATCTATCTATCTATCTATCTATCTATCTATCTATCTATCTATCTATCTATCTATCTATCTATCTATCTATCTATCTATCTATCTATCTATCTATCTATCATCTATCTATCTATCTATCTATCTATCTATCTATCTATCTATCTATCTATCTATCTATCTATCCATCTATCTATCTATCTATCGATCTGTCTGTCTGTCTGTCTGTCCGTCCGTCCGTCCATCCATCCATCCATCCATCCATCCACCCGTCCGTCCATCCGTCCATCCATCCATCCATCCATCCATCCATCCATCCAACCATCTATCTATCTATCATCTATCTGTCTATCTATCTGTCTGTCTGAATGTCTTTCTGTCTATCTCTCTATTTAATAAAATCTCTATTTTGAAAATTAAATTTTAACTTGTGTAAAAAGATTGTGTTTGATATTCATCGGTATAATTATGTAAATGTATTTACATTTTGTTAACGTCATTGATTTTCTTACTTGGTAAACGTATGTTGATATATAAAATTAGAATATAGCATTAATTTTTAACAACGGTCATGTCATTGGATTGAAAGATATTGTCATCCAAGTAAAAATGTATAAACTCAATTTACTACCCCTAATATATATGTATCGAATGAAGTTAATTATTTATCAAATTCATTCTGAGGCTTATCTTGTTCTGCATTTGGCAAACTGAATCTATCGTATTAACACCACCCCCTTCCCACACACAGTGTTTTAAAAAAATTAATTAATCATCCACCTCCTTACTTATTTTTTAAGAATTTTTTTTTGCAATTTATGTGCTTTGTTATTATTTAGATGAGTGATAAGTGCATTAAATAGGATATCTGGCTACGTAGTTTTGCTGCAGCAATTAAATTAAACAACATATTCTTATTAGAATTATTGTTAAATGTAGAGTTTTTACTACTTTATTATTATTATTATTTGTTGTCTTATGTAGCGTGGTACCCCAGCCTAGGGCTAGGCTCACCGCGCTGTACATAAAAATATTTAAAAAGAGACATAATGGGGATATTAACATAAAATACATATATATAATAAAGAACAGATGTATAGAGACAAGACTAAATCTAATGCATATTCACCTCATCCACACCAGAACTTTTACATGACAAGCCATGGACGGCGGCCAGCAGCAGCAGCGTTTATCGGTCAGATGTGGGGAATCAGTCGGGGTAGTAGAGTTTAAAGAGATGTGTTTTGAGTGCAGTTTTGAAGGCTGTGATAGATGATATATTGCGGATGTGTAGTGGAAGAGAATTCCATTGTTTGGGGGCACATTAAGAGAAATATCTTTCACTGTATGTTTTTGTGCGAGTCTTGGGTACAGAAAGAATACGCCCGTCTGCGGAGGAGCGAAGCTGTCGAAGGGGTAAATAGACAGAGAGAAGTTCAGTTAGATAGGAAGGGCAGGAATTCGAGAAAAAGTTGTGGCAGAGAACAGAGAGTTTATTGTCAATCCGTGCTTGTACAGGTAGCCAATGAAATGAATGAAGTATATTTCATAAAAGTATTTTTTTAATGAATTAAAAGTAAGAATTTATTAAATGTTAAAAATACAAAGCTAAATGTGTATTTAATTTTAGCAATTTAACAAGCAATCAATTCTGTTTATTAATTTTACTTTTAAGAAGGGGAATGTACTTCATCAGTTTTGTCACGCTCTTTTATTAAATCAGAAAACTTGTAGCTTTGGCTAAATAGGCAATTCGCACTAAGACGTCATTTGCGTGATTATTTAGAACTAATTAATATTATTTTTTATTTTGCATTATTGACAACGCACCAAAGAACGCACTATTAGCAACTGATGTTTGGGTTTTCCCAATAAACGTGGTTACTGTGTAATTCTTTAATCATATTTTTTTTATTTAAATTATTTTTGTATAACTTTCAAAAGCATATAAAATGCTTAAGACAGTTCCTTTGTTGTTACTTTAAATGCATTTATAATAATAATACTGAAACTTTTGTTAAAATAAAAGCGGAAATATAATTTTTTTTGCGCCTATAAAGCTATTCGATTTCCGTAAAAATAATAGAAAATAACTATGATTGTTTTTAAGAGTTCGAACGTATCAAAATAATATCGGTTCTTAAGCTTTATGTCAGCATTCTTATATATATTTTAAAAAATATTGTCCTAATTTTTACATTATAAATGTTAAATGAACACTTTATAGTAAAGCTAAGGATTTTTTATAAAATTGTAAACAAATGATGTAAATGTACACAAGGTAAAACAATTGATGCAAATTTACACAAGGTAAACAATTGATGTAAATGTACACAATGTAAAACAATTGATGCAAATGTACACAAGGTAAAACAATTGATGTAAACGTACACAAGGTAAACCAATCGATGTAAATTTACACGTTGTAAAGCTTGTTGTGAAGAGCGTATCGGATTTCACGTCTTCGCTTTTAAACGTCAATTTATACAACAGCTTATTATTATAACCAACTAGCTGCCCTAACGGGATGTACACACATGCTGCACTCACGGTATGTACACACATGCTGCACTCACGGGATGTACACACATGCTGCACTCACGGGATGTACACAACAGTTAGTTCGTGCCAATATCTTACTCAAGTCAAGAAAGTGCAGAGGTCGTCAAGTCTCGGTCATCTTCGGACTATCTCATCTCAGTCCAACTGCCTACTGCTTGGGCAGGTCAGGACTGGACATCACAGTATGGGTTAACGTATTTTATAAGTACATGTCGTTGTGTAACTATACCTAGAAGCCAAAATATGTTAAACATCGAAAATGGGTACATAGATAATTCTAAAAGTAATACTCTCATGTTTTAAACCATATTCCTTATTCTGTCTTTTATTCTACACAAGAATAAGCTATTGTTACCATGTAACACGGAGGGAAGTAGCGAATAATAAAAATTGATGTTGGAAACGTAAATATCCTTACAAGAATACTTGTTTAACATGTAGGAACGTTTAATTTTCTATTTTATAATTATAGATTTTAAAAGCGTTCTGAAAAAACAATTTTTTTACATACGTACAAAATTGATCTTTACTTATTGAGAATTTGCACTAGCAGGTATAAGGTAGCGTAATATGCCTTACATGTTTACCCTAGTAACACCGGGTAATATCGTCTAGTATTTAAAATAATGAACATAAAATACGAGTCCACATAGAATAACTGTTTTAAAAATACGATCTGGCGTATCTAAAGAATAGTGCGCCGTTAAGCCACAGGCCACTTATTCTATTGCAACCCCAAAAGGGCCAAAATTGATTGATGTCCGGGTTTGATTCGGTCAGTAAAAGCTACTGACCATTTTAGATGTTTGGATAAATTATAGTTATCGTAACCTGGTCGTTCAATGCAAGCAATGCATTATAATCTGTCATGCCTTTCTCTCGGAACACAGGGGTCATCTCAGGAGCAAGCGACTGTTCCATCTTCTCTTGTTAAGAGGGAGATCGAAGTGATCTTCTTTATGACGACGTTAACTCTTTTCTATGATGTTATCATACACGACAGAAGCACTGCCCCCCCATGGGGAAAGTCAAGTGCTCCTGGGAGAAAAATGGGGACAACGATATAACCATTATATATTTTTTATTAAAAACGACTACTTTGTCTTTTTTTAAAAAAAGTTTTTAAAAGAATAGTATATGATGCCTTCAACCGATTACAATTAGTGGATTCTATGAAATATCGCTACGTTAGATATATTTCATGATCCGTATATAAAGCCAAGCTTGTTAAAGGCTTACAGTGTTCGATTAATAATATCGTACTGGCCCCTCCAGCCAATGTCTTACTTCCTGTAGTTCGCATAATATATCGGTATTTTTAAAGATTTTAATAACACTGTATTTTATTAACTTTACAACAATAAAAACGTCTACAAAATTAATAATAAGTTCTTGCTAAGTCTCAATCATGTGCATTCTATTTTCAAATTATATTTCATCATAAAAGCATTACTTTTAAAGTAGGGATAGGTGCTAATTAAAAATTGTATTTAAAAATAAATATATTTACTCGATTCCATGTGTGTGTACGTTATATAAAATGGAAACTTGAAAAAAATAAGATATATTTTTTTAAAGTAAGAATTTAACGTGCGCATACAAAAAGTGCGCATTTCATTAATTATTGTATCGAAAGCGTTTGTGTTTTCTTTTAACGTGCTACTTTTGTAGCAATCTTTCCTGCATACAAATTGTTAAAAATATATAGACTTTATTTATTACGCCACACGAATATTTTTTATTATTCTTTTTTTCATGATGGGAATCTAACAGAAAGCTTAAAAAAAGTTTAGAATTTCGATTGTCATTTCTATAAAAAAAAATTCTTCGTACTAGTTTTAGGACATTTTTTTATTCATTATTTGTTCAATTTAAAGCAAGTTCTGTGGATTTAGTAAAAACAAAAAGATCTTTTACAGTATATCTAGGGGGCTATTTGTAATTTATCTGAAAAATGTAATAGTGTTTTGAAATAACAAATAAATATTTCAATCAATTGCATATTGGGAAATGTATACTTTATTTGAATACGATTTCCCTTAAATAAAATCTGACATTAATAAATAAAGGAATGTCTTTTGTAAACAACTCACGTCTTCTTAAAATAGTTATGCTTTTCATATACAATTTATAAAAATGACCAGTTTTCTAAACCCATAAAAATGTATAGAACTTTCAAATTAACATATTTTTTTCGTTTTGTTAAAATTGTGAAATATTTAGAAAAGGTAGCCTAATTATTATAAGTACTTTTTTTTTGCCATTTGCGTTCAGCAAATAAAATAATATTTGCGATGGTTTTATAGTGTCAATTATTAATTAAGTAGCTACAAAATATGGAATAATAAAATAAATAGCCATATTACTATTTCTAGTTACATATAATTTTTTTTGTATGATACAAGCAGGTAAAGCACTCCCCCCACCCACCCACACCCTCCCCCCAGAATCTCCAATTTTTGCACCCTACATTGAAAAATAACAATTAATAAAATATCTTTATCACATCTTAAAACCCCTAAAATATCCGAGACAACCCATCATCGTAAGGGTTGTTGGTTGCACACAATGTTTCTAAGGTTACCGGTAAGTGACACCTACATTTTAAAACTAGGATCTCTTCCGTTGCTCTCGAATTAGGTGTGGAATGTTGCAAAACTAAATTTAGGTATGTTATAAAATGCATTCTTGTAATTTTAGTTTATCAAAAGTTTTCTGTTGACTATAAAGATTTAAAAGGACAGTGCGGCTCTTAAGTGACCTAAGTGCATCTCGGTCAGTCGGCCACAAATGGGTTTTGACACGCCACAAACGGAGTGAATTCAGTTTATATATGACACTAGACGCTATAATGACTCCCAGAAAACATTAAAAATCTCTTTCTCCTTTCAAAAAGTATAATAGAAACATTGAATTCAAGTTTACTCAAATATACAACTCTTGATTTTGAAATAATAAAAAAAAATTCCCACCTACAAATCATGTATCCAAGTAGCGCACTTGATAAGAATCCTTATTAGTGCTGAATTCTAGGAATTTTTTTGCTCGCATATTAAACGCGGCGTACGATATAAGGTTGTCATCAGTGCTTAATCTTAACAAAAGTTGAAGGCTAAAATAGAAAACTTAGAATAACAGATGGAATACTTATAAATGGTTGCAAAATTATACGTTTCTGTGTAAACAAAAAAAAACCAACAGAGTTGGTCTGGCAGATTAGGACCCGTGGCTGGAAAGTATTTATCACATATCTGCATCGTGCCTGTAGATCTTGAGCCAATTTCTCTATTGCTGGTTACAATGCTGGTAACTATGCAACTCGGAACTCAATGTTATACCAACCGGAGAAGTCAATGAGTACAAGCACGTTGTAGAAGGCATGGTAGCACGTGAGATACCACAAGTCCTGGTCAAACCACAGGAAGTCTGAGCATGTCTGCCATGTCGTTTTGAGGAATCACACGGCAACCCATGGGAAAGACTTAGATGCAGCCTAGTGAGTCTCCGATACCTGTTTCAATGTTTGCATTTGTTCGCCTATTGAGGGAACACGTTAATGGTTTCTCAAAGATGAATACTGTTGGAAAAAAAAGTGTTCGGGAGATGAGAAACATTTCCATTGAAAAGTTTTCTGATTGAATGACGTCACGTTTTCAGTTGGGTTTGTTTCTTCGGTTATCAAGATTCCGAGGTCGATGTTCTATTTTTAAAGTTCTCAGCTAGTCACATGGCAGTCACTTTTAACTGTGTCCACTATGTCTGTCACTTTTAACTGTGTCCACCAGGGCTGTCACTTTTAACTGTGTCAGCTATGGCTGTCACTTTCAACTGTGTCAACTATGGTTGTCACTCTTTAATGTGTCAACTATTGCTGTCACTTTTAAATGTGTCAACTATGGCTGTCACTTTTAAATGTGTCAACTAAGGCTGCCACTATGAACTATGTCAACCATGGCTGTCACTTTTGAAAGTGTCATTTGTTAAATTAGTTTATACAAGACAGCCATCTTTACACAAGATCGCAAAGCATTGATGTGGTATAACGTTCAGATAACTTTGACCAAAGTGTTACGGCTGAATTGGACAATGTCACGTTGTAGTTTTGACCTACTCGCTGTGCGTTGATACATTTCAACATTCTACTTCCTGGAAAAAGTTTTTCGAAAGACGCCTCAAAATTGCTTGTCTTGCAATCATTTGTAAACCATCAACCTCTTCAATATAGACGGTTTTGGTTACAAAAAAAATGTGTGGGAGAGTGGTTGGGGTGATTTACAGAAAGAAAAATAAATATACAAAATAAAATAACAAATAATACTGAAAATTCAAACCCCAACTATTTTAAATCTTATTGACAATCTGCACCATATACCTTCGGTAAATAACCATTTAGACAATCTGCATCATGGTAAATACAGCTATATAGAACTTTATGAAATTTGCGGAGTATACGTCTGTCATACTAACTAGTTGGATTGCAGGTCAAACCGTACAGAATTTAACTTTAGTTCTTCGTATTAAAAAAAAAATATTATAGCAAAAACTGTCCTCTCATCAATCATCTCACAACCGAAGAGGAAAAGATAATAGATAAAAAAAAAATTAGCCTTATTCAGTGAACTTGGATGTTAGGATTATTCATCAAGTACAGTACACAGTGCTCGGCCAAGCGGTCCAGTCGAAGATAAAATGGACCAATCACAAGCCATGATATCAGTTCTGATGGAATCAACAAGGCCAGCAAGTTTCCTCTTCCACAAATTCACTGGCACATCCGGGCGTCCGATGATGACGTAACTGCGTGCACGATCCTGTCTGATGACTGATAGCAAGCACAAAACTGGGACAAAAGCTAGTAATGCGGTGAACGGGAGTTGAATCACTTTGGCTCTATGAGTATCAAAGACTATATCAAATATTGAGACAGCCCGAAGAAATGAGGACTATTTTTAGATAGGACCAATTCGTGTTCACTAACCTTATTAATGCTTCGTTACGTCTCTCTCGTAGCTTCGTTAAAAAAAGCCCAGAAATGGATGAAACTATTGGATGAAGGATGAAAGGAAACTAGTGCAAAAATTTCAAAAGTCTTTGCAATCGTTCATCACAGTTAGACGTACAAGCGATTCTCATTTACTTCTTCATCTACTGCAAATTTAAATTCGTAAAATATTAAGCAAGCTTTTGCATCAACCATTTTTCATCGACAATGACTGACAAAGATTCAAGTTTGTACTATTTTTTCATGCTTTGAGAAATTAATAGGGGAAGTACTTATGCATCAAGTAACTAACCATTGCTACTGTAAGCTCCTAAATAATTAGACCATTTTCGCCAATGAATAACTCACTTGTGAGGACCGAAATCAATACAGTTGGTGGAAGATTTTCTTAAACTGGGCAAATAATTTTCGCTAGTTCTGTTCAGTAAGGTGTCTCCTGATATTGACTTCTGAATGCCCTGACCTCCCCGAGTGCCCTGCCCTCCCTTAGTGCCCTGATCTCCCCGGAGAAATCCTTGTCTTATTAACGCGTTATGTGATTAGCACTAAGTCATAAATCTCTTCCTGACAATGTCCCCGGGGGCCTGTATCAACGGTAACAATGTTGGCCAAGTAGGATCTCCATTTTGATCATTTATTGTTTGTTTATATGCCAATAGTGTTATGATGGCGCCATGATTCTCTGACTTGAGTTTGACTACATAACTATTCGCAAACCATAACATTCGGAATGGTGTAGGCCAGTGGTTCTCAACATTCTTAATGCCACGACCCTTTCATACAGTTCCTCACGTTGAGGCGACCCCCAGCCGCAAAATTATTTTCCTTGCTACTTCATAGCTGTAGAGTCTGTGTGTTTTCCGATGGTCTTAGGCGACCCCTAAGAAAGGGTTGTTCGACCCTCAAAGGGGTCGCGACCCACAGGTTGAGAACCGCTGGTGTAGGCGAAAAGTGTTCCACTTCGATTGTATAAACATGAACTGTACAGAATGGGGTATGCGATCAGTCGCATGTGTAGTAAGAGCCGTAGAAAAAGGTGAGTGCTTGGTTCGAAGACGTCGCGGACATCACAGCCAATATGATTCGTGGTAGAGGAAATTAAGTATTTCTAATTCCTTTATGTTTAAGTCGCTTTTGTTCGTGGCTGGCATGCAAAATATTCGGACGGCTAATTGACCCACTTCCCGTCCACCGATCGAGCTAAAAGTCGGCACACATACTCCTCAACAGTGACAACACATTTCGCTTTAGAAGTGTACTATTTTCTTTCATTTTTTCCGAAACAGTTGGTGAAACAAATCTACAGTGTGAAAGCGGGTGGATCATTAAAATATTAACATAGTTCAGGCGCGTGAAAAAAATTAGACGTTTACCAGCCTTGTTTTTTTTTTTTGGGGGGGGGGGGGGATGGATGGGGGAAGAACTAATTGGGATCTTAAAAAGTGCGTTACTTGTATGCATGCTTTTTTTTCAAATTTTCAGTTTCCCCCCCCCCCCCCCCCATCCCCAAAATAGCTCTATATTATATTTGTTAAAGAATTCATAGGAAAAACTTTGTCTTTAGGTATTGTATAATTTCATTCTCTCATTTTCTAACAGCTGTGTTCTACTGCACCCATTCTCTACCTACTGTGTCCTACTGCACCCATTCTCTAACTACTGTGTCCTACTACACCCATTCTCTAACTACTGTGTCCTACTGCACCCATTCTCTAACTACTGTGTCCTACTGCACCCATTCTCTAACTACTGTGTTCTACTGCACCCATTCTCTAACTACTGTGTCCTACTACACGCATATTCTAGCTATTGTGTTCAACTGCACCCATTCTCTAACTACTGTGTCCTACTACACGCATATTCTAGCTATTGTGTTCAACTGCACCCATTTTCTAACTACTGTGTCCTACTACACGCATATTCTAGCTATTGTGTTCAACTGCACCCATTCTCTAACTGCTGTGTCCTACTGCACCCATTCTCTAACTCTTGTGTCGTGCTTTTTGTTAAAGATCACTATTCATTCACTCCTACCACTCTATTGCTCAGTTAACTTTAGTACACTTTAGATTGCCACGACTGACCATGGTGGGTAACATTTTCGCCAAGTGAATAATCCGAGGCATATTGGTCAAATCAACCTGGTAGACCCGCGGACATGCAGACGCAAATAACAGATACACCACACATAGATTATCCTCTTCAGTGTACAATTTCTGGAGTCATCGTTTGAAGGGAGCTTATTCAAAGTTGCATTTTTGGCTAACTGCCACAAAGCTAAAACGAAAGCTTGTTGTAGCATAGTTTATATTTCTTTTAAAAATTAAATCACAATGCAAAGACTGACATTCATGTCTTAATGATGTTTGTATCATGTATAATATCTGGCTGAAATTCTTTTAAACTCAGTCCGACTATTTGGACGTGCGTAATATTCCTGTGGCACACCAAGCTTCAAAAGAAAATAGGCTTTAAACACATTGGGGGGGGGGGGGGATCAGGTGTGTGAGACAAGGAAGTTATTTGAGTAGGGCGGGGGTCATATCCCTTAATTTGTGGGGACGTAATTGTACCAGGTATCAGTATCTTGAACAGTAGAAAATCAAACGTAGCAAGAAATGAATAAGGGAAAGAAAGAAAAAAGAATAGGGATTCAGGAAATGGAAATGTATGAAAGAATTGTTGGCCCAACATGAGTCCAGTAGCAAGCACACAGGTTAATCATTGGCACGGACGCAAGCAAAGAGAATGCGAGCAGGAAAGGCTGAATCTGTAGAAAATCTGAGAAATGCTCAGAGAAAGTCAGATGTTTTGTAAAATAGGAATCGTCTTCATTAAGTTTAGCGACTTGATATCTAGGTCAAGGTCAATTTTCAGCTTTTAGACGTGACGACAATCAAAGGATTGTAAAACAACGGAATACATTATGTTGAAATGCTCCAAACAATTATTGAACTTTCTCCTCATCTTCGAGACATGTCTTTCATCTTAAAATCTGTCTGTGTGGTCGGCTAGTAGCCTTTGACATGAAATATTTGTGTAAGCATTATTTGAGGGTAATGCAGAAGTCTTGGAGCTTGAAAGATCGCTTGAAACCAGGTGGTCTAATTGGTATCGGTGTGTTCGCTAGATAAAGCGTAGAACTCAAATGAGTGTTAATGTTTAAGAATCCATTGGATTACCGACTGCTGGCAGGTTATCCAAAGCAGAACCTAAATGGCTGCGAAAAAAAGAAATAATTCAATATCATTGCTTAGTTGTTTGCTTGTGGCTGAAAAGTTTTTGTGTTGGTGGGGGGGGGGGGCGCAAAAATGACAAAACTCACCATTCGATTATATATCAATGGAACTTCTGCTAGAATCCTCCAAAGAAGGTATTAATGAATTTCGAGACAATGACACTTGGGTGGTACTGTGAAACAATGACACTTGGGTGGTTATGTGAAACAATGACACGTGGGGTGGTACTGTGTAACAGTAACACTTGGGGAGGTACTGTGAAACAATGATACTTTAGGTGGTACAGTGAAACAATGACACTTGGGGCGGTACTGTGAAACAATGACACTTGAGGTGGTACTGTGAAACAATGACACCTGGGCTGGTACTGTGAAACAATGACACTTGGGTGGTGATGTGAAACAATGACACGTGGGGTGGTACTGTGAAACAATGACACTTGGGTGGTTATGTGAAACAATAACACTTGGGGTGGTACAGTAAAACAATAACACTTGGGGTGGTACTGTGAAACAATGACACTTGGGGTGGAACTGTGAAACAATGACACTTGTGTGGTACTGTGAAACAAGGACACTTGGGTGGTTCTGTGAAACAATGACACTTGGGTGGTACTGTGAAACAATGACACTTTGGTGGTACTGTGAAACAATGACACTTTGGTGGTACTGTGAAACAATGACACTTGGGTGGTACTGTAAAAGGTGCAGATACACTTGAAGTTCAAATTGAATTTCCACTTGACGATGACATCTACTTTGGTACGATACAAGGTCACACAGTGCTCAGGCGCTTTACAAGACAATATCAGAATATTTTGTGCTGTCAACAAGTGGTAAAACAGTTACAGAAACGACTCACAGCTACGAGTATGCAATGTGTGTCAGAAAAGGTTTTGCGTGTTTCGACAAGTTCATCTCGACTTACGGTTAATTGTACTGAAGTGCCCTGACGTGTGTGTAGGCATTAAACCTAAGTTCATCAAACTTTTTATGCCCGGACACAGTCAACGAACTTGTGAATTTAAATCCTATTGGCGGTATCGATACAGTCAACGAACTTATGAAGTTATATCCTATTTGCGGTATCGATACAGTCGGTTGAAAATACCTGCCCATTAACTTTTTATGCCCGGACACAGTCAACGAACTTGTGAATTTAAATCCTATTGGCGGTATCGATACAGTCAACGAACTTATGAAGTTATATCCTATTTGCGGTATCGATACAGTCGGTTGAACATACCTGCCCATTAACTTTTTATGCCCGGACACAGTCAACGAACTTATGAAATTAAATCCTATTAGCGGTATCGATACAGTCAACGAACTTATGATGTTATATCCTATTAGCGGTATCGATATAGTCAACGAACTTATATAATTATATCCCATTAACCGTATGGATGCAGTCAGTTGAGCATACCTGCCAATTAACTTTTTATGCCCGGACACAGGCAACGAACTTTAAATTATATCCTATTAGCGGTATCGACATATGAGGTGGTACTGTGAAACAATGGCACTTAAGGTGGTACTGTTACAAATTCTTCTCGAATTCCTGCCCTTCCTATCTAACCGAACTTCTCTCTGTCTATTCACCCCTTCGACAGCTTCGCTCCTCCGCAGACACGCGTATTCTTTCTGTCCCCAAGACTCGCACAAAAACATATGGTCAAAGATCTTTCTCTTTCTGTGCCCAAGACTCGCACAAAAACATATGGTCAAAGATCTTTCTCTTTCTTTGCCCTAGACTCGCACAAAAACATATGGGCAAAGATCTTTCTCTTTCTGTCCCCAAGACTCGCACAAAAACATATGGTCAAAGATCTTTCTCTTTCTGTGCCCAAGACTCACACAAAAACATATTATGAAAGATCTTTATCTTTCTGTCCCCAAGACTCGCACAAAAACATATGGTCAAAGATCTTTTTCTTTCTGTCCCCAAGACTCGCACAAAAACATATGGTCAAAGATCTTTCTCTTTCTGTCCCCAAGACTCGCACAAAACATATGGTCAAAGATCTTTCTCTTTATGTCCCCAAGACTCGCACAAAAACATATGGTCAAAGATCTTTCTCTTTCTGTCCCCAAGACTCGCACAAAAACATATGGTCAAAGATCTTTCTCTTTCTGTGCCCTAGACTCGCACAAAAACATATGGTCAAAGATCTTTCTCTTTCTGTGCCCTAGACTCGCACAAAAACATATGGCCAAAGATCTTTCTCTTTCTGTTCCCAAGACTCGCACAAAAACATATGGTCAAAGATCTTTCTCTTTCTGTGCCCAAGACTCGCACAAAAACATATGGTCAAAGATCTTTCTCTTTCTGTCCCCAAGACTCGCACCAAAACATGTGGTCAAAGATCGTTCTCTTTCTGTCCCCAAGACTCGCACAAAAACATATGGTCAAAGATCTTTCTCTTTCTGTCCCCAAGACTCGCACAAAAACATATGGTCAAAGATCTTTCTCTTTCTGTCCCCAAGACTCGCACAAAAACATATGGTCAAAGATCTTTCTCTTTCTGTGCCCAAGACTCGCACAAAAACATATGGTCAAAGATCTTTCTCTTTCTGTCCCCAAGACTCGCACAAAAACATATGGTCAAAGATCTTTCTCTTTCTGTGCCCTAAAACAAAAATTACCAGCAACAATGAAATAAAATATATTTTATAACAAACTACCAAATAGTCCTTTGTTAAACAATTTTATAAAAAATATTAGCTCGTGTCATTTACCGATTACAACTATTGGAACCTATAAAATATCGCTACGCTCGATATTTCTGATAATCGGTATATTTAAGGCTAATATTCTTAGAAGCTTACATTATTCGATTATAAATATCTTGATGTTTCGAAAATTTACGGATTATGAGCCGAATCATTACTTCCTTTTTCATGTATCTGCCAGTTTTTATTCAATGCAAACTCACAGGTTTAAAGACTTTAATAACACTGTATTTAACTACAAATTGCTTCAATTATTTGGTCTTTATTGTTCTCACTAATAATTAAACGTGAGCAATCTTTTCGTGTTTACAAATTATATTCTGGTTCTGGCTCTGGTAGGGTACGTTGCTGCATCCATGTACTGGCGTAGATGCAATGGTTGGGGAAGCGATGCTGCCATCCTAACGGCTCCTAGCAGGTGCCAGGGCAGCCTTTAAGCTTTCGATCGATGTCGAGTTCACGGCGGTTTTGTCCAGGTGGTTCCAATGGATTATTGTGCGTGGGAAGAATGATTGTTTGTAATAAAAGCATGGCATTTAAAGTAGGGAATGGTGTAAATTAAAAATTGAACGATGGCATTATGATTTAAAAATATATTTATTATTAGCAACTGTGTTTCAGCTATCTCTTGGGGTGGGGGGGGGGGGAGTAGTGCCCTTCCCCAATAGGACCACAATGTCTACAACATATAAAATAAAAAAATAAAATTTTAAATGACAAAAGTGTCATTTTTAAACAGTTTTGAAAGCATAGTAACTGGTGCCTTTAACAGATTACAATTAGTGGAATCTATAAAATATCGCTAGGATCGATTTGATGATCAGTACAGAATTGATTGCTTTTTAAATAGCTAAAATTAAATAAAAATTTAGCATTGTATTTTTAATATTTAATATGTTTTCACTTTTTTTTCATTCCAAAAATATACTTTTATGAAAATTATAAAGTAGTAAAAACTTAACCTTTAAATATACTTTTAATAAGAAAATTTTAAACGGAGCTATTGCATGGGTGGATGGAATTTAATCAAATACTTATAACATTTCAGTTTGTGTGTGACATAAATAAGTAGGTTTCTGAATAGATAAAACCATTTTTACAAATTTGCTTTTGGGACCGGAAGACTTAATTAAATATTTGTTTAAGGCAGCTATATAAATATAATTTCAAACATAGATATTGCATGGGTGGATCAATCGCTACAAGTGTGTGAACTAAATTTAGAAAATCCATGCTCCTTACGTATGCTGCATGCTCACGTGTCGAAAAAGCTTCTAATTCATTTGTAAGCGAACCAGACGGAAAAAAATTTATATTTAAAAATTACTTCAATATTTTTGCTTTGAGTGGCATAGCAACGCATGCCGGGTTCTCGCTAGTAATTTAAAAGTGATATAAGTTTGATAGGTAATTGGCAAAAAATCATGTAGGTTGAGTAAAAAAAATTATCACGCTGATGTTTGTCTTTCACTGAAATTTCCCAAAGAGAAAATTTTGTTTTATCAACTAATTTCTTATCATACTATTAGATATTAGTGTGGCCAGGTCGAGACCATTTTTTTCTTTCTTTTTTCAGTCATACGGTCGTTTCTATGGCTGCGCACAGTCATTTCTCTGGCTACATACAGTCATTTCTCTGGCTGCATTACAGTCATTTCTCTGGCTGCATTACAGTCATTTTTCTGGCTACATACAGTTATTTTTTTTTGGTACATTCAGTTGTTTGTCTGGCTACATACAGTAGTTTCTCTGGCTACATACAGTCATTCTCTGGCTACATACAGTCGTTTCTCTGGCTACATTCAGTTGTTACTCTGAACACAGTAACACATTTTAGTCCTGTATGTTTTATTATTGATCTTGAACTTAACACAAGACCTTCTTGTATTTGGACAAAAGTTTGATCAACAAATAATAGCAATAAAACCCATAAACTTAGCATTTAATGTACCCCAGTCCACCCCAAAATGAAAGTAGATTAAAGCAGGTTAACCTTTATGTACGTGAAGAAATACATTGTTATCAAGAAATACATTGTTATCAAGAAATACATTGTTATCAAGAAATATATTGTTATCAAGAAATACATTGTTATCAAGAAATACATTGTTATCAAGAAATACATGGTTATCAAGAAATACATTGTTATCAAGAAATACATTGTTATCAAAAAATACATTGTTATAAAAAAAATACATTGTTATCAAGAAATACATTGTTATCAAGAAATACATTGTTATTAAAAAAAATACATTGTTATCAAAAATACATTGTTATAAAAATACATTGTTATAAAAAATACATTGTTATCAAGAAATACATTGTTATCAAGAAATGTATTGTTATCAAGAAATACAATGTTATCAAGAAATACATTGTTATCAAGCCAAAGTGTCCGTATAAGACCTTTTGGGAGATTTAAAGGGGGGGGGGGTTTATGGTACTCTTTTTAATTACGTTTTACTGGATATTAAAGCGTGGAAAGTTATAATAGAAAATAGGGAGGGGAGAGTTGCGAGCAGTGCAGGTGGTCTCACGAATCTATTGACCTGTGTCATCAAGTACATTTTGGAGATGCGATATCACTAAATTTATAAACATAGATCTCATGGCCGAACTGCTAATTGTTTTCCAGGACAGTCGATACCCAAGACAGATATTGAATGCAATTGTCATCCAGGGGCCGCGGCTGTGGACGGAGCTTACGAAAACAGAATTTTGTTCACAGTGGGTTTATTTGCACATGGGATTCATTGGCACAAATATTGTTGAAGTATCACCGTGTTGTGGTTGATCACTTAACCCGAGGCTTCAGCTGGCCATGGAGAATTGCAATGTTGTCTCTCGACGACCCGACCACCTCGGAGAACAACCGTGTTGTTGTATGTTTGACTGTTGTATGTTTGACTGTTGTATGTTTAGCTAGTTGTATGTTTGACTGTTGTATGTTTGGCTAGTTGTATGTTTGACTGTTGTATGTTTGGCTAGTTGTATGTTTGACTGTTGTATGTTTAGCTAGTTGTATGTTTGACTGTTGTATGTTTGGCTAGTTGTATGTTTGACTGTTGTATGTTTAGCTAGTTGTATGTTTGACTGTTGTATGTTTGGCTAGTTGTATGTTTGACTGTTGTATGTTTAGCTAGTTGTATGTTGACTAGTTGGATGTTTAGCTAGTTGTATGTTGACTAGTTGGATGTTTGGCTAGGTGGTTGTTCGGCTAGTTTGATGTTTGGCTAGTTGTATGTTTGGCTAGTTGGATGTCTGGCTAGTTGGATGTCTGGCTAGTTGGATGTCTGGCTAGTTGGATGTCTGGCTAGTTGTGTGCCTGGTTAGTTGGATGTTCGCTTGTTTTGATGTTTGGCTAGTTGGATGTTCGGTTAATTGGCTGGTTGGATGTTGATTAAATCCAGTGCTCTAAAGATGGATAGAAAAATATGATCGACGACTTACGTAAAGTCGATGATGGGTCCTATTATTTTATACTACTTATGACATGCTAATAATAATAGTTATAACACATTCGGTTCACTTAATATTATCTTTATTCTAGCCTATATACCTGGCTTTGCTCGGGTTTGTATTTTAAAAAAAAAACAAAAAAAAATTAAAAAGTGTTATACAAAACACGAAACGAAAAACACTCTCGCTGAAGTAACCTTTAAAATATAAATGTTCCCTATAAATGGCCCGGAATATAACAAGTCTTGTAAACGTTGAATTTTTTTGGCTCATCCCATTACGGTTAATATTCATGAAACCGTAGCACCTGCCATTGTGTGCGGGTGTACAAGCATTCTTACCAGGAGTCCAAGCACATTGGTTTTCGAGCCATGCCTTGCCTGATTGTGATGTCACCAACCATTCGGCTAATTTCCTGGTTGTGATTATGATCCCATTCTTGAGACTTTCATTCAAAGCTCAGGTTTGATACTGCAACACTGCTGTGCGATTATCCAATGCCAGTAATAGAATTGTGACAAAAACTTACTTTGTCTGGTTTTCAGGGAGCTGATAATGAATGTACAGCATGTAAACAATTATGGACTGATATGATTCCGTGTATAATAAATGACGTCATTGAGACATTGCCATCCTCTTAAAATGCACGAAGTTATATCATGACTTAAAGATGTTTGGTGCTAAATCTCAAACTTGGGATTCTCCTCTCCAAAAACCCATCTTATATAAGGGTGACTAAACATTTCAAAAACAGAACCCCTAGGTCGTTAAACCCTTAGGTCGTTGAACCCTTAGGTTGTTGAACCCTTAGGTCGTTGAACCATTAGGTCGTTAAACCCTTAGGTTGTTGAACCCTTAGGTCGTTGAACCATTAGGTCGTTAAACCCTTAGGTCATTGAACCTTTAGGTCGTTAAACCCTTAGGTCGTTAAACTCCTAGGTCGTTAAACCTTTAGGTCTTTAAACCCCTGGGTCGTTAAAACCCTGGTTCATTAAACTCTTAGGTTGTTAAACCCTTAGGTCGTTAAACCCCTAGGTCGTTAAACCCTTAGGTCGTTGAACCCTTAGGTCGTTAAACCCTTAGGTCTTTAAACCCCTAGGTCGTTAAACCCTTAGGTTGTTAAACCCTTAGGTCGTTAAACCCTTAGGTCATTAAACCCTTATGTCGTTAAACCCCTAGGTCGTTAAACCCTTAGGTACCACCAAGCGGTATTTCTGCATACGGCTGTACTATGTGGTACTTGTAATTATGTGCAGCTTCCCATTTGCAACGCAATTATCTATAGTGCATTAAAATGTTACGTTATATTTTCTTATACAGGTGACCAGTCTGCTTGATGCACACCTAAAAGGAATACCCCACGTCTTAAAGTTCACAAAAATGGGATATACTTTCTCTTCCCTTTATCCATGTAGTCATTTTAGTTGTGTTCAATGGGGACTTCCCTCCATCAATGTAGTCATTTTAGTTGTGTTCAATGGGGACTTCCCTCCATCAATGTAGTCATTTTAGGTGTGTTCAATGGGGACTTCCCTCCATCAATGTAGTCATTTTAGTTGCGTTCAATCGGGACTTCCCTCCATCAATGTAGTCATTTTAGGTGTGTTCAATGTAGACTTATCCCTTTAATTACATTATATTCTTTTCGTTGTTTAGATCATCTGTGAAATCTATTAAAATTTTGTTGTTTTTTAAAGTTTAATGTTTTATGAAATGGAAGATTTAGCCCAACCGTCTTTACTTTTTTCGTCTCAGCTGAAGCTTCAATCTACTTGTTTAATTTGATAGGAGATAAAGCTTCAATCTACTTCTTTAATCTGATAGGATATGAAGCTTCAAACTACTTCTTTAATCTGATAGGAGATGAAGCTCCAATCTACTTCTTTCATGGCTCGGCTTCCAAATACTACAAGAACCATTCTGAATGATTTGATAATTACTTGTTCACAATTTTTATTTGTGATATAATATTATAGTCAAAAAAGATCTCCGACACTTCTTTCATTTTGACAAATAGTATTGTCAACTGAAACAATCTTTACATTTACCTCACGGTGTCTAGACAGACGCGTCAGATAATTATGTAGACAGACGCTCCATATTATCCTGTAGACAGACGCCTCAGAAAATCCTGTAGACAGACGCCCCAGATAATCTTGTAGACAGGCGCCCCAGATAATCCTATAGACAGATGCCCCAGAATTATCCTTTCAAATGACACCCCAGATTGATCATGTAGTCAGACGCCCCAGATTTATCCTGTCGACAGACGCCCCATATAGATCCTGTAGTCATACTCCCCCATATTGATCTTGTAGATAGACGCCCCATATTTATCCCTGTAGACAGACGCCCCATATAGATCCTGTAGTCAGACGCCCCATATTGATCCTGTAGACAGACGCCCCATATTGATCACAGTATACAGACGCCTCAGCTTGATCCAGTGTTGTAACTCCCCACATTGATCCTGAGATCTGGAAAGACATCACTAGCTAGCACAAAAGCAGAGATAATAATATTCCTTTTACCCGATAAAATTATCGGGCATTAAGAATTCGTAAATAGGCTTTCTCGGCCCCCAGGTCTGTCCAGACTCTCCGCCACAAGGGAGCCATCTGACAACTATGTCACGAAGAACCACTGTGCCTTCGGTCCAATTATGTTGTTTCAAGAATACAAATGGCTGTTTCTTTTTCTTTTTACCAATGTAACATTTCAGCTATAATTCTATTTTACAGTTTTATATTTAATTTTATACTTTTAGTTTTTTGGCAGACGTCACCAAGATCTTTCTACTCGCCTTACCTCATCCTTATTTCCATCTCGTATCAACAAATCTAAACATCATTGTAGCCCTTCTATCCCCCCCCCCGGCCCCGTTCATCCAATCACTTAAATAATAAAACAACGACATATTTTGTTAACAAATAGGATTTTTAAAAATAGTCAAAACCATTAATCCCATGATCTAAACTCCGGAGGTCAAAATTACTATTCTGGAGTCTAAGCCTACGTCATGTTCTTTGGATCCCATCCCCACCCCCCTGTTGGTTGAGTCGTTAGATCATTTGTTCCCAACGATAACCAACATAGTCAATGAAAGCTTGTCATCGGGCACTGTTCCATCTATTTGTAAGTCAGCTGTCATCAAACCATTGCTTAAGAAGCCTGGTCTGGATGAAAATAATTTTAAAAACTATAGACCTGTATCTAACTTATCATTTTTGTCTAAAGTCATTGAAAAACTAGTTCTAAAACAACTTTTTGCTTACTTAAATGACAACTCTCTTCTCAGTCCTAATCAATCAGCCTATAGACCTTTCCATAGCACTGAGACGGCTCTCTTGAAAGTCACCAATGACCTCTTGCTTGCATTGGACAGTGGTGATGTCTCCCTCCTGATCCTCTTGGACCTCAGTGCGGCCTTTGACACTGTCGACCATGAAACCCTTTAAAAAACGCTTGAAAATTACTTTGGCATTTCTGGTTCTGTTTTGTCTTGGTTTAGGTCGTTCCTCTCCGATAGAACGCAGGCAGTCGCTGTCGATGGCTGTATCTCCAGCAGTGCTGACTTGGTGTATGGAGTGCCACCGGGGTCCGTTTTGGGCCCGGTTCTATTTACAATGTATACCAGGCCACTGCTCCTCTTGCTCGAGAGGCATGCTGTGGGGAGCCAGTCTTTCGCGGATGATACGCAACTATACAAGCATACCCATCCCTCTCTTGTAGATTCAGCTGTCCGGACTTTGCAGGAGTGTATTGGTGATGTCAAGTCATGGATGACACTCAGCAAGTTGAAACTTAACGATGACAAAACGGAAGCACTTCTTATTCATGATCACAAATCATCCTCTAACTCAGCTCTCCCCACCTCATTTCAAGTAGGTAACTCAGACATACAGTTTACATACTCAACTAGGAATCTTGGTTATATTCTGTCTAACAACATGTCTCTAGATAAACATATATCTCACATTTGTCGCTCTGCATACACTGCTATCAGTCAGATCAGCTCCATCCGCCACTACCTCACAGTTAGTGCAACAAAAACCTTAGTCTGTGCTCTTGTTCTCTCTCGTCTTGACTACTGCAATTATCTTCTGCCAGGCTCACCAAAACACTACTTAGAAAGATTACAAAAGGTTCAAAACTCAGCTGCTAGGCTAGTTTTAAAGGCAAAAAAACGTGATCACGTCACACCACTACTTCATTCACTTCATTGGCTCCCTGTACAAGCACGGATTGATTATAAACTCTCTGTTCTGTGCCACCACTTTTTCTCAAATTCCTGCCCTTCATATCTAACCGAAATTCTCTCTGTCTATTCACCCCTTCGACAGCTTCGCTCCTCCGCAGACGATCGTATTCTTTCTGTCCCTAAGACTCGCACAAAAACATACGGTGAAAGATCTTTCTCTTACTGTGCCCCCAAACAATGGAATTCTCTTCCACTACACATCAGAAATATATCAACCATCACAGCCTTCAAAACTGTACTCAAAACACACCTCTTTAAACTTTACTATCCTGACTGATTCCCCCTCTGAAAGTTAAACGATGCTGCTGAGTGCCGTCCATGGCTTCACATGTAAATTGTTATGGAATGGTTGGTTTTTAATTAATATTTTTTAAGTTCATTTTAATTTGCATGTACAGCGTGGTGAGCCCAGCCCTAGGCTGGGGTACCACGCTATAGAAAACTACCCATAATAATAAAAAAATAATAATATCCACGACCTTAAGTAACTTCGGACATCCGTGACCTTAACTCCAGAAATCCATGACCTTAACCCCGGACATCCGTGACTTCAACTCCGGGCATCCGTGATCTTAACTCTGGACATCCGTGAGTTAAGCTCCGGACATCTGTGATCTTAACTTTGGGCATCCGTGACCTTAACTCCGGACACCCGTGAGCGTAACTCCAGACACCTCTTAAATTAACTCCGAATATCCGTGACCGTAACGCGTTCTATTAATAACTGAGTTCTCTGCATTATTCTGCTACGCCTATTCGCAACCAATCTTCCTTGTCAATTACTGAAATAATGTTCGCCTATTTCTACGCCCGTAGAAACTGTCGGTCGAAATCACATCAACATTCATTCATTGTACAATACAATTGGCCGGAATCTGACCACTGACCACGTTACTGGCCCTTGTTCGGCCTATAATTTCCTCGAGTCAGACATCATTAAAGTTGAAGCGGTATCTTTCGTCCCGGAAACAATTGAATTGACTTTCCGGTTTCTCGCCCCTGATGTCAAAGTAGCCGCCCATTAAGGCTAAGGAAAACAAATGTCCGGCGCCGGCCAGGGATTAGAGCTGGACACTGGTCAGTGGATACGGCACCACTTATTGATCGATCGCAAGATAAAATGACCCAGTTCACGATTCCTTAACACTGCCATTGACGTTGTGAAGCATGTAATTCACCGTCTTCTGGGCAAATATAGAGCAGACCTAAACGTGTTGCAACGTCTTCGTTATTTTTGTATTTCCAAAAAAGTCACAAAATATCTAAAGCATCTTCATCTTTCCAAGTGAAAATCTAAAAGATTATAACAATATTTTAATGAGTACTACGTCATGAGGGTTTGTGTTGCAAAGTTTGGAAGGTAAATTGCATTAAAAAAATAGAATTAGCCACAAAAGCAAAAAAAAAAAAACACAAAAAACACAAAAAATACATACACATAGTATCGTCTGAACAAAGAGGTGTGGCGCCATTCCAAATGCATGAAATAGCGCAACTCGAAATACTTGAAATAGCGCAATTCTAAATAACTGAAATAGCGCAACTCCTTAATAACACGCTGATATATTTAATGCAATATTTTTCAGTTTTTAATCACCCAAGTTGAATAGTTTTGTTGGTAGCAAATGAAGTGTGACGTAATCAATGAAGTGTGACGTAATCAATGAAGCGTGACGTAATCAACGAAGATTGGTGTATTCAAGTAATTTACTAAATGAATTTGACTGAATTTCTTAAAAGACCGTACGCCACGTTTGGCCATCTAAAAAAATCCAGTAAGGTTGAAGGAGTTGTGTTGAGGTTTAAACAGAGCGAGATATAGAATTAAGGGAGTTAACCAAAGCCCCAGCCTGCTTCCGGTATCTAGTTGATGGCTGACCTCTACAGGGGCTTAGTCCTAAAAGCAGATACGAGTATAGCCATCATTGATCTTGTTATTACTAATCAGATTGAAATGACTGACTTCAATTCTAAAAATGACTATGAAGCTCGAAGTCATTCAAAGTTTTGTAAGGGGAATTGGACACTTCAGCAGAAGGCAACATAAAGGTGCATTGGGTGTATCCATTACGGCACTAATTTCATGCACAAACACACCAGAGAAAGTGAAAATGGAAAACAAATTTATTCAGCTTTTCGGTACCATATCTCCACATGGTATGAATCAAATACTCTATTACTAATGTTTCTCAATTTTCCTGTATTTCTTCTTTTTTTCTTATTGCTTAGATAGTATGTCGCATCCCTAAAGATATTTGTTTCCTTAACATTCTCTACTTTATTAATTCACAGTACTAATATTTATATTCTTTCACTTCCTGTGATCCTTCTTCCGGCAATAAAAAATAGTGTTTTTTTTTTCTGTGATCTGTCTCTTCGTCTTGTTTTCTGATGAAGACTCTAGGCAGTGTTAAAACATCATTAAAATGTCGCTGTTGCCCGTACTAGTGACGCAGAGGAGTGAAGTGTTAAAACAGTATTAAAATGTCGCTGTTAAGAGCCGAAAATGATAATTTGATAAATCCACAGCTGAAATATTGTGTAATGATTTATTTTGGTGTCTAAGCTACCCAAGTAAAAGAGAATGTGCATGCTACCTGCGTGATACATGGATGCTACTTGCATGATATATGCATGCTACTGCATGCTACCTGCGTGATACCTGGATGCTACTTGCATGATATATGCATGCTACTGCATGCTACCTGCGTGATACCTGGATGCTACTTGCATGATATATGCATGCTACTGCATGCTACCTGCGTGATACCTGGATGCTACTTGCATGATATATGCATGCTACTGCATGCTACCTGCGTGATACCTGGATGCTACTTGCATGATATATGCATGCTACTGCATGCTACCTGCGTGATACCTGGATGCTACTTGCATGATATATGCATGCTACTGCATGCTACCTGCGTGATACCTGGATGCTACACATGTTTGTAGAAACTCATCAATGAAGCTAACAAACAGTTTATCTCCCTTTATTCTGAAATGCAGATTATTTTCATTTTTTTAAACGTTCTATTTTGTCAATAAAATAAAAATTGGTTTGACCTTAACATAACCAGAGCAAAGGATATTTAGCAAATTTATAAAATACCAAACTGGATGTTTGACAAGTCAGGCAGTAGATGTTTGACAAGTCAGGCAGAAGATGTTTGACAAGTCAGGCAGAAGATGTTTGACAAGTCAGGCAGAAGATGTTTGACAAGTCAGGCAGTAGATGTTTGACAAGTCAGGCAGAAGATGTTTGACAAGTCAGGCAGAAGGTGTTTAACAATTCATGCCGTCGATGTTTACCATGTCTCATAGCGGAACATGACGACACCCCATGGATGACCCATTACCACCATCTATGATATTCAGGTTTCAACTCATTTTACAATAATTTTAATATTATGTTGCATATGACGCTTTGCATTTATGTATGAACTATTCGATAACCCTGACTATAACCATGACAGCTGTGATTAGATCGATCTACATCACCGTTTAAAGCAGGACAGACCTGCATACTTAATGAGTATCTACTGGACTGGTCAACTGGCCTGGTCATCTGGTCTGCCCACATTGTCCCATACATGGTCACGCCTCCACGATGGTCCCACACACCTTCGGTCAATACAAGGGGGTACGGCTGCAGTGTCAGAGAATACTCAAGGGTCAGAGGTTACATGGCTACGTCACGTTTGGAAGGTCCCGCCCTACTTTTTTTTAAGGCGTGGGTGCTACATAAACCACGTGACTAACATTTCCCACAAACCCTTTCTTGGCACAGAAACATCCGAATGTCATGTAAGATGTTGGCTTGGTCAGGTGTCGCTGAAAGTATTTTCAAGATTAGTGATTTTCATTGGCAGAAAGTAATGATTTCATTGGCAGAAAGTAAGGAATTCATTGGCAGAAAGCAATGGTTTCATTGGCAGAAAGTAATGATTTCATTGCTAGAGAGTAAGGATTTAATTGATAGAAAGTAATTATTGAATTAGCATAAAATAATGATTTTCATTGGCAGAAAGTAATGATTTCATTGACAGAAAGTAGTGATTTCATTGGCAGAAAGTAATGATTTCATTGACAGAAAGTAGTGATTTCATTGGCAGAAAGTAATGATTGCATTGGCAGAAAATAATGATTTCATTGGCAAAAAGTAATTTTCATTGCTAGACAGTAAGGATTTCATTAGTAGAAAGTAAGGATTTTCATTGGCAGAAAATAATTATTTCATTGGCAGAAAGTAATTATTTCCTTGGCAGAATGTAATGTTTACATTGACAAAATAAACTTAATTATATGTTGAATTGCTTTGTTATCAGGTAGAGAATCCTCCAGAATGTTTCTTCTCCAAGGTGTGTGATTAGCTGAGCACAACCCCTTGATGTGCTCACCAATATTTGGGAGTTTTACCGTCATTCCGGGACCGATTCATTGTTTGATTCCGGAATTTAGGGGGGGGGGGGGTTTGGGTGTTAAATTATAAACCTGGGTCATGCTGACATGGAAACTATAGGCATACAAAAAAAGAAAAGCATTACTTTATCCGTGCAGATAAAATGTCCAGAAACATCATTTGAGCTCTTTGTGTTGATGTCTTTAAAGATCATTTATATTAACTTTGCATTTGATCGTGGGTGGCTGGCTGGCTGGCTGGTAGGCAAAGTCTTTGAATGACTAATTAACAATCTTCCCATCCTCCTATCGAGCCGAACCTTTACGCATAGACTCGTTGCCAAGTACAGCGCATTCTTTCAAAATTTTAGCCCCACCCCCAACCCCAAAAATATATTTCTCCTGTTTTTCAAGGGGAAGATAACATACAATTCCCGATAACTGCGCTAACTAATATTCTTAAAGAGAAATATCGCAAATGCGTTTGGTTCGTAATATTTTCTTTCCTTTTTTTTTTTTCTACAATAGCTGGTGAAATAAATTTGCGGAGTAAAATCGGGTGGGTCCTTTAGAATTTCAAATTGTGCCGAGGCGTGGAATAAAAATGCGGTTGCCATCTTTACTGGGGAAGGGGAGCACTAATTGGGATTCTTATGAAGTGCGTTACTTGTATGAATGGTGTGTGAAATGTTCAGCTCCATCCTCGCGTCGCCCAATATTACATTTTATAATGGATTTGTACGACATTCTTTGTTTTTAAGGGCTGTTTAATTTGTCTTATTTTCTTTTTCGCACTCGTATAAATAGTTCTCTATTAAAAAGTCTTTGGAGTCGGCGGCCATATTGTCACTTTTTTTTTTGTCAATGCTTAAGTATTTTTAAATACGTCTGCCGGGACTCTCAAAAAACTTAAATAGTCATGTAAATGTTATCAAGGTGATTATTGAAATAAGGGAAGCCCTTCAACTCTAACCATAACGGAAGCCCTTCAACTCTAACCATAAGAGAAGCCCTTCAACTCTAACAATAACTGAAGCCCTTCAACTCTAACCATAACGGATGCCCTTCACATGGGCCATGATGGATGGCACAATACAAAGTTGTTCAGTCGGTGTAATATGATGAATGATGGATGGCACAATACAAAGTTGTTCAGTCGGTGTAATATGATGAATGATGGATGGCACAATACAAAGTTGTTCAGTCGGTGTAATATGATGAATGATGGATGGCACAATACAAAGTTGTTCAGTCGGTGTAATATGATGAATGATTGACGGCGCAATACAAAGGTGCTCAGTCAGTGTATTATGATGAAAGATAAATGGCACAATACAAGGTTGCTCAGTCGGTGTCACCACCTACACATCGACCATTGGGATATGGTCGAAATATACAAGAGACAACAGTCGAGTCCCAAAATATCGCATCGTGACGACCCACACAACCCACATTAAACGCCCACAAGGCGCATGGGCGGAAATCGATTCATGGGTGGGGGGGGGGTGAGGTTCGATGTGGTAGTAGGCTGTCCGGCATTATTCTTATATTTGATAATACCGGCGTGGTTATTTCTTAACAAGTCCATCCACTTACCATAATGGAAGCAGACGACAATGGAGTGTATCTCTCCGACAATCACACAGCCATGGCGCTGTTGTTTCAGCGAAGTGACCCCGATGACGTCACACTGGCGGAAAAAGGCTGATGAGATGACGATGGGTTGGGCTGACCCCCCCCCCCCTGAGATGTCGGAAGTGGCAGCAGAAGGGGACACAATAATAATAAAGGGCGCTAATCAGTGTTTTAGTGATTGAAGAAAAACGCACAAATGTGAACGACGAGGGATGGGGAAAAAAAGGGGGGGGGGTAATTATTGCAATATAAAATCGTATTTTAGAAGAAACAAGAAACTATTGCAGTGCTATTTGTCCTGGACGAGGGTGAAGAAATAGTTAGAGAGCCTGAAAGAACTGTTTCATTTTGTTTATTTATTTTAAATCAGCAATTGTTGTTGAAAAGAAAGCCAATTTTTCACATACTTCATTTTTTTTTATTCTTAACAGCATGTCTACGAGCCACGCCTTTGAGTTACCTCATCCAGATTCTTACATCGACTAAATCAGACATAAGCAGGACACACCTCTGGCGCAAAGCCTGACAACATTTACGTATCCATGTCCTGATGGAAATCCCATACAAACGGCCACACTAAAATCAGTGTCTGAGAAATTTGGCTAAAAACGCATTTATGTTTTCAGAACTTTGTTGAATAGTTTCTTGATTGACACAGCTTAGTAGCGACTTGTGTGTGTCGATATGAGCAGAATTATTTTAACTTTTGGAAGTTTGGGTGAACTGAAATAATTTGGTTCATTAAATTCATAGCTCATTCTCATAACGTATGGCGTGGGTACACAAAAGATCTATTTATAGTTATCTGACCTAATTGTAAAAGTAGAACACAAAATAAACATAACACGTACCACCAACTTATCTTTATCTATCGAAATTAGATCGAGTTATTTTCTTTTCTTCAAAGTTTTTTTTTCGTATCTTTCAAAAATCTAGTTTCATCAGAAAGCTATAAAAACAAAGATATGATATGAGTTTAAGGGGCATTCACCCCCCTATCCCACAGCCTCATTTTTTTTTCATGAGATAAAAATGTCAATAAATTTAAATATCATCTCTATTATAGTCTTAAGTAAGACTTTGAAACAATTGAGTATGACAGAAATATGATAATACTATTTGGTACCAGCTAAACCATGGCGGTGGAAATGCGTGAACTTCTCATCTACTAAAGTTATTTGATAAAACACGCATTCAAGTAACGCAGTTTATACGAATTCTATCTTGTGCTGACACCCCCCCCCCCTTTCCTTTTAGGTACGCCCCTGAACTATATTAACATTCTAATATTCTACCCCTTTTACGCCGCAGATTTATAACAGCATACTGACATGGCGACAATCTCCGTACAAAAACGAATTTGCGGCTTGTTCAGGATCTCATTTCAAACCTGCTGCTCTGTAACGGAAGTGGGTGTTATGGTGTTCATAATACATTCATTCGTTACCAAAGGTTGACTTCCAATTTTACGATCAATTCAACCTGTTTTTAGAGAGTTCGTTTCATTGAATAAAAACAACAAAATTCAATGTAATTTAAAGTAGTGACATTTATGTTGTTTTACCCCTGCTATCAATAACACTAGCATACAGCAACACGAACATACATAAACGCGAACATACATAAACACCAACATACAGCTAAACTAACATACATAAAGAGAAAATACATAAACACTAACATACATAAACACGAACATACAGCTAAACTAACATACAGCAACACTGACATACATCAACACTAACATACAGCAACACTAACATACAGCAGGAGTAGTCCAGAACTACCTCCAGCGCAAACCCAGGATTAGCCAAGAACTACCTCCAGGGTCAGCCAGGAAGTAGCCCAGGACTACCTCCAGCAAAAGCCCAGGATTAGCCAAGAACTACCTCCAGGGTCAACCAGGAAGTAGCCCAGGACTACCTCGAGCAAAAGCCCAGGATTAGCCAAGAACTACCTCCAGGGTCAACCAGGAAGTAGCCCAGGACTACCTCCACTGTTAGTCCAGGACTATTCCAGAATGATTTCAGCTATAATCCAATACTAGCTCAGATCTAAAATACCCTAAACTAACCCATAACTAATCGGAAACCAAATCAGCATTAACTAAGCATTACCCAAGCGTTACCCAACGACTAATCCACGCAAATCCTGCACTAATCCCATTCTCACACAACACCAATCGAGGACAAGCAAGCACTAATTCAGCAGGCGCCCAGTTCTAACGCGTAACCCTAACAACAAACTAAGCAAGAACTAACCCATCTGTGAACAAATGGAAAACATGTTTGATTCCTTCCACCCCGTAGTTCGTATGACCATCGTTGAGGAAAGTTATTTATGTCTCATCACCGTCTTCGAAAATAACTTTTATCAATGAAATACCTTTTTAAAAAAAAAATAAGGAGAATTAGATAAGCTACAAAGTGTTCCGTAATTCTTAATTAAAATATACTCTAGAAAGATTTTAACCTGAAAAGATAATGTTCGGTATCAAATGAAATAATAATAAAAATGAAGTTCCATAATGCCTGCAAAGTCCCAGTAGGCAGGGCTGAATAGGAAATCCAACATCTGAAAATAGTGGGATGTGTGTGGATGATGTAAAAATAAGGAGTTGTCTGTCATAATTGAATTGGAAATAGTTGCGCTGTTCAAAGGGCACATATAAATTTATGGTAAGGCATGATCACAAGGAGTCTTATTTTGTGATGTTTGTTTGTGTCGAATGTCTGTCTAATGGTCTATAGTAGTATAATAAGGTGAATATTTGTCTAATGGTGTGTAGTAATGCAATGAGTTAAATGTTTGACTGATGATGGATTTTCGTAAGCTCGTATATATATATATATTTATACTTATTAGATAAGTAGATAGATAGATGGATAGATAGATACATATATAGATAGATAGATAGATAGATAGATAGATAGATAGATAGATAGATAGATAGATAGATAGATAGATAGGTAGGTAGGTAGGTAGGTAGGTAGATAGATAGATAGATAGATAGATTGATAGATAGATAGATAGATAGATAGATAGATAGATAGATAGATAGATAGATAGATAGATAGATAGATAGATAGATAGATAGATAGATAGATAGATAGATAGATAGATAGATAGATAATAGATATATATATAGATAGATAGATAATAAATAGATAGATAGATAGATTGGTAGGTAGGTAGTAGGTAGATAGGTAGGTAGGTAGATAGATAGATAGATAGATAAATAGATAGATAGATATATAGATAGATAGATAGATAATAGATAGATAGATACATAGATAGATTAATGATAGATAGATAGATAGATAGGTAGGTAGGTAGGTAGGTAGGTAGATAGATATATAGATAGATAGATAGATAGATAGATAGATAGATAGATAGATAGATAGATAGATAGATAGATAGATAGATAGATAGATAGATAGATAGATAGGTAGGTAGGTAGGTAGGTAGGTAGGTAGATATATAGATAGATAGATAGATTGATAGATAGATATATAGATAGGTAGGTAGGTAGGTAGGTAGATAGATATAGATAGATAGATAGATAGATAGATAGATAGATAGATAGATAGATAGATAGGTAGTTAGGTAGGTAGGTAGGTAGATAGATAGATAGATAGATATATAGATAGATAGATACATTGATAGATAGATATATGGATAGATAGATATATATAGATAGATAGATAGATAGATAGATAGATAGATAGATAGGTAGATAGATAGATAGATAGATAGATAGGTAGGTAGGTAGGTAGGTAGGTAGGTAGGTAGGTAGATAGATAGATAGATAGATATATAGATTGATAGATAGATAGATGGATAGAAGATAGATAGATAGATATATAGATAGATAGACAGACAGACAGACAGATAGATAGATAGATAGATTGATGATAGATAGATAGATATATAGATAATAAATAGATAGATAGATAGATTGGTAGGTAGGTAGGTAGGTAGGTAGATAGGTAGTTAGGTAGGTAGGTAGATAGATAGATAGATATATGGATAGATAGATATATAGATAGATAGATAGATAGATAGATAGATAGATAGATAGATAGATAGATAGATAGATAGATTGATAGATAGATAGATAGATGGATAGATAGATAGATAGACAGACAGACAGATATATAGATAGATAGATAATAGATAGATAGATAGATAGATAGATAGATAGATAGATAGATAGATAGATAGATAGATAGATAGATAGATAATAAATAGATAGATAGATAGATTGGTAGGTAGGTAGGTAGGTAGATAGATATATAGATAGATAGATAGATAGATAGATAAATAGATATATATAGATAGATATATAGATATATAGATAGATAGATAGATAGATAGATAGATAGATGATAGATAAATATATAGATAGATAGATAGATAGATAGATAGATAGGTAGATATAGATCTATATAGATAGATAGATAGATAATAGATATATATATAGATAGATAGATAGATAGATAGATAGATAGATAGATAGATAGATAGATAGATAGATAGATAGATAGATAGATAGATAGATTAATGATATATAGATAGATAGATAGATAGGTAGGTAGGTAGGTAGGCAGATAGATAGATAGATAGATAGATAGATAGATAGATAGATAGATAGATAGATAGATAGATAGATAGATAGATAGATAGATAGGTAGGTAGGTAGATAGGTAGGTAGGTAGATAGGTAGGTAGGTAGGTAGATAGATAGATAGATAGATAGATAGATACATTGATAGATAGATAGATACATTGATATATAGATAGATAGATAGATAGATAATAGATAGATAGATAGATAGATAGATAGATAGATAGATAGATAGATAAATAGATAGATAGATAGATAGATAGATAGATATAGATAGATAGATAGATAGATAGATAGATAGATAATAGATAGATAGATAGATAGATAGATAGATAGATAGATAGATAGATAGATAGATATATAGATATATAGATTGATAGATAGATAGATAGATAGATAGATAGATAGATAGATAGATAGATACATAGAAAGAGTTAGATACAACTGAACATGGTAGTATCTAAAGATTTAAACTCATTAGTGGTAAAATTGATGGACTCTGTCGTTAAAAGATCGAAGGTAGCTAACTAGTCCTAATAAAATGATTTCTCTGCTTCAAACTCACGCACAGGGTAACAAGAGACAGACCAGGTAGGTCCAGGGCTTTAATTATTGCAGGAATTTCTGTCACTTAACAGAAAATGTACATGTTTTTTCTTTCCTTATTTTAAATCATCATTGTTGTCTTATGAAACTATATGAGACTTTTATTATTTTGCACACCTGAAACTATTGGAAACCATTTTTGTTGACACATGAAACTATATGAGACTGTTATTTTTGTGGACACCTGAAACTATTGAAAACTATTTTTGTTGACACATGAAACTATGTGAGACTGTTATTATTGTGGACACATGAAACGCTTGGGCACTGTGTTCCTTGTAGACACATGAAACCCTCGAGAGTGATTTTCCATGAAAGAAAGGTCTCAAGTCTAGCTTTTCAGCTCACATGTTACACCACTCAGCCTGGGTTTAGCTACCCTAATATCAGAGTTATGTGTCATTTTCAGACAATCATTTACTGATTGCAAAACTAAAGCTTCAGCTGAAAGAACTGGACAAGCGAGGGAAGCAGGCACCAACGTTTTAACACCAATCTCTTGAAAGACGAATCCAAACTAAATGAGTTTCCTGATCCTACAAGAACTAGGCTATGAGGAAACAATTGACCAAAATTGGAAAGACATCAAGGAGATAATCCTTACTACGTGCGAAGAAGTGTTGGGTCCTGGGCAACAAACGCAAGGAAAATATCCAATTAAGGAAAAATAAGAAGGCAAATTTAAATAATAGCCCAACCAGAACCGAAAAGAATAGAGAGCATCAACAGAATACTCAGATACAAATAAAAGAAGTTAAACCTAATATAAAGACAGACAAAAACAACTACATTCAAGGAATAGCAAGTGAAGCAGAAGAGGCAGCTTACCATGGAAACACAAGATAACTATTCAGTACAATCAAAAAAGTTATCTGAAAAGTTTAACAATCCAGAGAGACCAGTTCAAACTAAAGATGGGAAATCAATACCTGATGAAGGGGGTCAGAAAAAAAGATGGATATAGCATTTTGAAGAACTCCTCAACTGGCCGGCCCCACAACACACACTCAACATAGAGCCAGCGGAACAAGATCTAGAAATAGATTGCAGCTCACCCACAAAACAAGAGATATGCAAAGCAATTAAACAACATAAGAAGGGCAAGGCGGCAGGTACAGACAGAATACCGACAGAAGCCTTGACAGCAGATATTACGACTATCACTGAAATGCTACACACACTATTCAAGAAAATATGGGCGGAAGAACAGATACCGATTGAATGTAAAGAAGGACACCTCATTTAGGTCCCGAAGAAAGAAGACCTTAGTTCTTGCTTTAAATATAGAGGAATAACCCTGCTGTCCATCCCCAGCAAAGTATTCAACAGAATGCTGCTAAACAGAATAAGGGAGGCAATAGATACAAGCAGATTTCAGAAAAGACAGACCCTGCACAGACCAGATTGCCACATTGATAATTATTGAGGAACAATCATTGGAGAGGAACACGCCACTATACATCAACTTTATTGACAATGAGAAGGCTTTTGATAGTGTAGACAGACAGGATCTGGGGAAGCTGCTAAGACACTACGGGGTACCACAAAAATTGACAGAAATAATTAAGACTTCTTTTAAAGGACTGTCGTTCAGAATTGTTCATGGCCAACAAAACTGCGGCTTTTCGGATACAGACCGGTGTCAGACAGAGGTGTCTGCTCTCGCATTTTTTATTCATGCTGACCATTGATTGGATAATGAAAATGTCTACAGAACAGAAGAAAAATGGTATCCAGTGATAACTATGGAAACAGAAGGATGATCTGAATTTTGAGGATGATCTGGCCCTAATATCACACACACAGCAACAGTTGCAAGAGAAAACAAAATTTGTAGCACAGTACACTGCCTTCATTGGCCTGAACATCCATAGAGGAAAAAGCAAAGTTCTTAAAATAAATACATCAAGCAACACACCTATAGCACTGTAAGGAACAAACCTTTAGGAGGTGGATTGCTTTACATACCTCGGCAGCATCATTGACATACAAGGAAAGACAGACGCCGACATAAGAGTGAGAAATCGCAAGGCAATAGCTGCATTTAACCAGCTAAAGAGAGGCTGTAGCTGCAGCAACTAGCCCTCCAGACCAAGGTCAGGCTATTCAACACCACAGTGAAACCTGTCTTGCTATAGGCAGCACAAACATGGCGAACAACAGCGCTGGTTCAAAAAAGCTGCAGGCGTTTATCAACTCATGTCTCCGAATGATTCTACGAATCAGCGTCATCACCAACGAGGATCTCTGGCGGCGCACACAACAAGAACCAGTGGAAGAGCTAGTCCGCCAGCGCAGATGGAGATGGATTGTCACACCATTAGAAAGTCCACATAAATTATCACAAGACAAGCCCTCACTTGGAACCACCGGGGCAAGAGAAAAAGAGGTAGCCCCAAAATGACTTGGAGAAGTGAGCTGGAGGCAGACACCAAAAAGAGTGTGCATAACTGCACAAGGGAATTAGATGAGACCAGCCTAATGGCCAAGGGTTTGAGATGTCACCAGCATAATGGTCAAATGATTTAGATGTGACCAGCATAATGGTCAAATGATTGAGATATGAACAGGATAATGGTGAGAGAAATGAGATGCGACCAGCATAATGACCAGTGGTTCAAGATGTGACAAGCATAATGGCCAAATGATTGAAATATGACCAGCATAATGGCCAAATGATTGAGATTTGACCAGAATAATGGCCAAATGATTGAAATGTGACCAGCATAATGGCCAAAGGATTGAGATGTGACCAGCTTAATGGCCAGGGGGCTAGAGATGACGAATCAAGATTCGAACTCTGAAAGACTCTGACCAGACTTTTTAGCCGGTCGTAAAAACTTGAATTAATCCCTGTGACGTAATCGCCCAACACGGCGAATGAAACAATGTGCAACCCTTACCAATTTGGACACCCCATCCCCCCACCCCGACTCGTTTTTTTCCATCTCATATTTCCGGTCAAAGCTTGCACGGAAATAACCGATCGTTGTTGGACTTGCTTTCACATAGTGAGAAAAATATTTAAAATTCACTCGCCTTAATACGATTTTCGAATTTCTTTTTTTTTTCAGAGCATACTTTGATTTTTTTCATATGGAAGCTAATTTTTACCGTTACGTTTTTAAACGTGTGTCTTTTGTTTTCATACGATCACCTTAATTCTTAATGGACAACGTCATCCATTTTCATTGACGTCATATTTTTTTCCTCCGCTCTATCACACACGTTCATTCCTCTCTCAACCTATTAAAACACACACATTTCTGAACAATGATATGAGCAATGGAAAGATGTTGAAATTATCAATTTTTAGCAATGTTAAGGCGTTGAAATTATCAATTTTTAGCGCTAACGACGTCTTCTACTCTTCAGATTTTCAATAATATGATTCAGAGTTTCCTAAACATTTTCACGGAGCTGAATTAAGATAAGACAATCGGGGACTGGAACAAGCTTTCAAAAGGAACAGCTGAGGCGACAACACTTGACTCATTTGCGGCTATTTGCCTCAGGCCTTCCAACCCCCAGTGCATGGTACCCTCTCTAAGTAACTCTTGCAACCAGTGAAAGATCCTCATCAACACCAGGCACAGAACAAGTGCAAATCCCCCCTACATGCATATGAGCCAGAATGATCAATAAATTGATTGTGGGCCTTTAATATATTGAAGAAGAAGAAACTCCGGGGTGAAAGAATAGTAGTCTAAAAACTACCATGAGTACAGTGGTACCTCGACTTACGATTGCCTTTTCATGCAAGGTTTTTGAGATACGAGCCTTCGTGTGAGCGATGTTTTGCTTTGAGATACGAGGAACCGGATCGGCGGGTCGGCCAGCTGCAGTGACGAAAATTAAGCGAAAGTAACAAAAAAAGTGTACAGTAGCATTTAAGTATAATTAAGTTCAGTGAAGTTTAGTCAAGTTCCATTAAGTTTAGGGATAAAATGTAGCATTAAGAGTGTAACGGGTAAGTGAATTTTAGTGACCGAAAGAGTTTAGCTTTAACATTGTAGCGAGTAAGTGAAGTGAAGCTCCTCCGCCTAACTCCTCCACCCTACACCTCCGCCAGCATCTTCCGTAGGCTCAAGTCGGCTGATCTCCAAGGTAAATACACTTTATAAAACTATTTATTTCTTTACATTCTCTTTTATTATGTTTTTATACAATACTTGTCATCTATAAATACATTTTTCTTATTCAAAAGACGCGTAACAAAAACAACTGGGGTGGCATTTTGCGGGCTGGTATGGATTAATGGCATGTCTATTAATTTCAAATTGGGAAAATTGCTTTGAGATACCAGCAAATTGACATACGAGCAAGGTTACGGAACGAATTAAATTCGTATCTCGAGGTACAACTTTATTCAAATTGCATCAGTGCAGATATTTCTTCTACAGATACGAAGAGTATCTGGTTGATTTAGCAGACTGGGATCAATTTTAATGTATTTATTTGTTAAAGAGCTGTTGAGACAAAAATTCAAATTTTTGCCTTAAAACGGACTTTAAAATAATAATTAAATTCTCCATCGATATATAAAAATAAAACAGTTTGGTGTAAGGGAGTGCAAGAGAAGTTGGGGATGTAGTGGTAAGGGAAGAATACCAGGCTCAGAATCATGCAAATCCATCTACATGCATAGGAGCCAGGATTATCAATACGTTGATCTTTAAAAAATAAGAAAAAAGGAAGAAGTTGGGAATAGACAAAATAAATAAGATTCTTTATTGATCCAAAAATATGAATGCTTTTATTGCATTGTACATTTTCATCACATTAATAAAACAATTTGAACTCAAGACATCTACATTAAATTATTTCACTAGTAAAATAAATAACGATTCAGTGAATTCTGTTAGTCATACGAGGGACTGATTATTTCTCATTAAGTTTTGTGGCATCTGGGGGGAGCACGCTGGTAAATTCATAAAGATGGGGGACCATATGAATTTTTATATCTTTCAGTCCTCGCATTGAGAGAAATAATTCGTCGTGAACGGACCGATCGTAAGTATCTGTGATGAAGAGGGTGGGATGTATCATCCAAAATTTGTTAAGTTTTGCAATAACATTTTTCTTCAAATAGTTCTTCAAGTGAAGGATGTTTAGTTTGTGTTATGTGTTATGTTCCTAGCTTTCTTGATTAGTCTGGGAATTAAGGATGTATTTGTAAATGAATAAGTTAGGGTTATAGTAACAATGGAAGAATTTAAGGTTTTAGTGACAATGAAACAATGTAGGGTTATAGTGACAATGGAAAAATATATGGTTATACTGACAATGGAAGAATGTAGGGTTATAGTGACAATGTAAGAATGTTTGGATATAGTGACAATGGAAGAATGTAGGGTTATAATGACAATGGAAGATGTAGGATTATAGTGACAATGGAAGAAGGTAGGGTTATAGTGACAATGGAAAAATGTAGGGTTATAGTAACAATGGAAAAATCTAGGGTTATACTGACAATGGAAGAATGTAGGGTTATAGTGACAATATAAGAATGTTTGGGTATAGTGACAATGGAAGAATGTAGGGTTATAGTGATAATGGAAGAATGTAGGATTATAGTGACAATGGAAGAAGGTAGGGTTATAGTGACAATGGAAGAATGTAGGGTAGTAGTGACAATGGAAGAATGTAGGGTTATAGTGACAATGGAAGAATGTAGGGTTATAGTGACAATGGAAGAATGTAGGGTTATAGTGACAATGGAAGAATGTAGGGTAGTAGTGACAATGGAAGAATGTAGGGTTATAGTGACAATGGAAGAAGGTAGGGTTATAGTGACAATGGAAGAATGTAGGGTAGTAGTGACAATGGAAGAATGTAGGGTAGTAGTGACAATGGAAGAATGTAGGGTTATAGTGACAATGGAAGAATGTAGGGTTATAGTGACAATGGAAAATTTGTAGGGTTAGAGTGACAATGTAAAATTTGTAAGGTTATAGTGACAATGGAAGAATGTAGGGTTATATTGACAATGGAAGAATATAGGGCTATATTGATAATGGAAGAATGTAGGGTTATAGTGACAATGGAAGAAGGTAGGGTTATACTGACAATGGAAGAAGGTAGGGTTATAGTGACAATGGAAGAAGGTAGGGTTATACTGACAATGGAAGAAGGTAGGGTTATACTGACAATGGAAGAATGTAGGGTTATACTGACAATGGAAGAAGTTAGGGTTATATTGACAATGGAAGAAGGTAGGGTTATACTGACAATGAAAGAAGTTAGGGTTATATTGACAATGAAAGAAGGTAGGGTTATACTGACAATGGAAGAAGATAGGGTTATACTGACAATGGAAGAAGGTAGGGTTATATTGACAATGGAAGAAGGTAGGGTTATATTGACAATGAAAGAAGTTAGGGTTATATTGACAATGAAAGAAGGTAGGGTTATATTGACAATGAAAGAAGGTAGGGTTATACTGACAATGAAAGAAGTTAGGGTTATATTGACAATGAAAGAAGGTAGGGTTATACTGACAATGGAAGAAGGTAGGGTTATACTGACAATGGAAGAATTTAGGGTTATATTGACAATGAAAGAAGGTAGGGTTATACTGACAATGGAAGAAGGTAGGGTTATACTGACAATGGAAGAAGGTAGGGTTATATTGACAACGGAAGAATTTAGGGTTATAGTGACACATATTAAATATAAACACAGAGAAACATCATATAAACACTTTGACAAAGTGTCTCTCCTCTTAGCTGAACTATTCTTAACAGATATGATGTTTCTCTTTTCATTTCCACATTTGTTCTCCCCCCCTTTCTTTTAGTGCCCACGTCCTTGACCCCTCACCTTCCTGCCACACACGACTCTGTCCCTTACCTCCCTGCCACTCACCTCACAGCTCCTAACATGCTCGCTCCTCACCTCTCTGCCCCTTACCTCTCTTCCCCTAACTTTCCCTTACTTCCTTGCCCTTTCCCTCCCTGCCTCTTCACCTCCCATCTCCTCATCTCCCGCACCATTACCTCCAATCCTCTTCCCCTCCCTGCCTCCCGTACAAAATCCACACCCAAAAGCCATCACGAGACGGCCTTCATCTCACGACCCCCCACGTCCTAAGTTCCCTCCACCCCTACCCACCTCACACCCACTCCAAAAGCCATCAGGAGATTCTTCCATGCCAAGCGTTCTCCAGTTACTCACGTGATGCCCTCCAGCTCTCGTTATAACGTCTTGATTAAAACTAATAATTTACACCGAACATGCCCATTGCGTTGTCAGCGGTTCTAGACTTGTCGGTCATTGACACACTTGAATTATGGAGATGATTTTAAAATTTAAAAAAAAAAAAAAACTTCAGTGTAAGACAATTTACCATCAATGTTTATGTCTTATTCACGACATTTTCGTAATACTTTCTCAATAATAAACGATACAATTTGATACATTTCAGTGATCTAAGTGGCTATTCGTACCCGGGTACCAGAAGTGAGAGGTTGGGATTAAAAAAAAACCTATTTAAAAATGGACCCGGACACGCAGCGCCACCATTCGCACTCGGGTCCCATTAGACTCAATGCTATTCGGATGTCAGTGGTGGTAGTTTATTTTAGTTAAACTGAAGAATTAAGTTTACCAGTAGAATTAAGTTTACCAGTAGAATTAAGTTTACCAGTAGAATTAAGTTTACCAGTAGAATTAAGTTTACCAGTAGAATTAAGTTTACCAGTAGAATTAAGTTTACCAGTAGAATTAAGTTTACCAGTAGAATTAAGTTTACCAGTAGAATTAAGTTTACCAGTAGAATTAAGTTTACCAGTAGAATTAAGTTTACCAGTAGAATTAAGTTTACCAGTAGAATTAAGTTTAACAGTAGAATTAAGTTTACCAGTAGAATTTAGTTTACCAGTAGAATTAAGTTTACCAGTAGAATTAAGTTTACCAGTAGAATTAAGTTTACCAGTAGAATTAAGTTTACCAGCGTATCGTCCGTTCAATGCTCTTTTATGTAATACCTCATTTTGTCTAACAAACCCAACAATAATAATTGAGATAGTTTTTTTTTAATCCCAGCCTCTCACTTCTGGTACCCGGGTACGAATAGTCGCAGCCTTCAGTGAAATGTTTGGATTGATTAAGTGACGGTTGATTGAATGGTGAAAAATTAGCCGAATGGTTAAAAGATGCGTTAGAGCGTCACCATCCGTTTTGAGATTATTTTGTGTGCGAGCGCAGCTGTTGAGTTAGTGTTTATTGTAGCACGCATTCAATAAATGCACTCCGGCACAGTACTAGATGAGGAAAGCAGTCCCGGTACGGTACTAGATGAGGAAAGCACTCCTTGTAAGTACTAGATGAGGAAAGCACTCCCGGTACAGTACTAGACGAGGAAAGCACTCCTGGTACGGTACTAGATGAGGAAAGCACTCCTGGTACGGTACTAGACGAGGAAAGCACTCCTGGTACAGTACTAGATGAGGAAAGCACTCCTGGTACAATACTAAATGAGGAAAGCACTCCTGGTACAGTACTAGATGAGGAAAGCACTCCTGGTACAGTACTAGATGAGGAAAGCAGTCCTGGTACGGTACTAGATGAGGAAAGCACTCCTGGTACGGTACTAGATGAAGAAAGCACTCCTGGTACGGTACTAGATGAAGAAAGCACTCCTGGTACAGTACCAGACCAGATATCGGCAACCTTTCCAACTATAGTTTCGTGTGCATCTTTGTTTCAATGTTATTCAAAGAGTGGTGGGTAATTCAGATCCGCGGGTGAAAGTTTGTGTGTGTGGGGGGGGGGGGGGGGGTGGCACGCAGCAGTAGCAGAGGAATAATATTGTGAAAGTCGTGAGGGGGGGGGGGGCTGGAAACTTTTAATATAAAATCATTTTTTAAAAATGTTATTCCATTACAACTTTTGGCACTAATGATCGTCTACAATCTTTCCTAAGTGATCCGAAGTTTTTTATTATTCTTGGTTGTCTCAGTGTGGATCTAGAATTTAATTAAAAATGTAGTTCTATTATATTGCGTACTTAAGATAAATGAGTCCCACTTCTTAACCTTAAAGGTAAATAAAATATTTTAAAAATATAATTTGATAAGGCTTTGTTACGATACAATGCAAAGTCCGACCTCCCACACCCTTTTCGACATTTCACTGTAATGTAAATTTGTTCTCATTGCTCTTACAACGTGTTTAAAATAATAAGTTGTGTCAATACACTTTGCCGGCCCTGGTGAGCTGTGTCAATACACTTTGCCGGCCCTGGTGAGCTGTGTCAATACACTTTGCCGGCCCTGGTGAGCTGTGTCAATACACTTTGCCGGCCCTGGTGAGCTGTGTCAATACACTTTGCCGGCCCTGGTGAGCTGTGTCAATACACTTTGCCGGCCCTGGTGAGCTGTGTCAATACACTTTGCCGGCCCTGGTGAGCTGTGTCAATACACTTTGCCGGCCCTGGTGAGCTCTGTCAATACACTTTCCGGCCCTGGTGAGCTGTGTCAATACACTTTCCGGCCCTGGTGAGCTGTGTCAATACACTTTGCCGGCCCTGGTGAGCTTTGTCAATACACCTTCCGGCCCTGGTGAGCTCCGTCAATACACTTTCCGATCCTGGTGAGCTGTGTCAATACACTTTGCCGGCCCTGGTGAGCTTTGTCAATACACTTCCTGGCCCTGGTGAGCTCCGTCAATACACCTTCCTATCCTGGTGAGCTGTGTCAATACACTTTGCCGGCCTTGGTGACCAGTGTAAATACACTTCGACTGGTTTTTATCTTGAAAGTAAAATCATCGGACATTCGGTGTATAACTGGAGTTAAGTTAGATATTGCATGACTCTGTTGACATGCTTATGTGTGCACATGTATCTTTCTCCGCCTATGACGACTCTTAAGCAGATCTGGCATACAAATAAGATGTCATCACCGATGTCACCAATGTCACCAATGCCACCAATGTCATCAATATCACAAATGTCACCAACGTAAACTTGGAATAAATGCACTGATTGTAAAACAATATGTTTATGTATTTAATCCAAATTCCATTTCTTTGTTGTTGAGAGAAGGGGTGATTTATTTTTTTTTGGTTTGGGTTGGGGGGGGGGGGGGTCTGATAAGCTTGTTACACAATGAAATAATTATCTGTTTTGTGTGAGGCAAGGGTGCAAATCTCAAAGACAGATGCCAGGTCTTCAAATAACTCTAGTGCTCGGCTCTGCTATATCATTGGCTTAGTATTGTGTTGTGTGATCTACTCGGATGTGTGATGTATACACCTGTATGAGGTATTCGGCTGCGTGATGTATTATTCTGTGTGATATATTCGGCTGCGTGATGTATTGCACTGTGTTATGTAATCGGCTGTGTGATGTAATCGGCTGTGTGATGTAATCGGCTGTGTGATGTATTCGGCTGTGTGATGTAATCGGCTGTGTGATGTATTCGGCTGTGTGATGTAATCGGCTGTGTGATGTAATCGGCTGTGTGATGTATTCGGCTGTGTGATGTATTCGGCTGTGTGATGTATTCGTATGCGTGATATATTCGGCTGCGTGATGTATTGCACTGTGTTATGTAATCGGCTGTGTGATGTAATCGGCTGTGTGATGTAATCGGCTGTGTGATGTATTTGGCTGTGTGATGTAATAGGCTGTGTGATGTAATCGGCTGTGTGATGTTTTCGGCTGTGTGATGTAATCGGCTGTGTGATGTATTCGGCTGTGTGATGTATTCGGCTGTGTGATATATTCTACTAAATGTGTGTTCGATAAGTCTGTTGTATTATGTGTTTGCAATATGTTTAAAGATGTGATTTGTTTGACAATTTGTTGTATTCGAAAGGAAGTGTTCGGATAAGTTCTTGAAAGCGTTAAAAAGCGCAATAAGTCACTGGTTCGTCTAAAAAAAGAGAAATGGTTTTGTTATCTGCCCAAGCAAAGCCGTCGACCTGACCTAACTATACCAGTCGCCCTGACCTAACCAAACCCGTCGCTCTGACCTACCCATACCCGTCGCTCTGACCTACCCATACCAGTCGCCCTGACCTAATCATACCCGTCGATTTGATCCAAGTAAACCCTCTGCCCCGACCCGAGCAGTCTGGTTTGCTTCTTAAAAACGGCTGCTCCGTCCTGTAAATTAGTCTTTTTTACGTAGTCTCGTCCCATCACGGTATTGACGTGCCATCACGGGTGAATTAGAAGAATCAGACTGATCGAGTTACAGACATATTTTTTGTGGATTGATATTAAGAATATTACATTGCATACATGTTTTAAAAAAAAAAATTAAATGTCATATGTTAAATATACGAAGATAACAGTTAAATGTCACGAGTAAAACCGATTGCTCCATGGATTCTATATCTCAATGTGAACATTGACCCTTGACTACGGTCACTTGTTATCGAACCCTATATTAATATTTCATTATTTTTTTAGGATAACGGTCCTCTATAATTTGATAAGAATTCAAAATGTCAGCTTAATTTTAATCAGTCTCTTTCCATTTTTAAAGTGTTAATTGTATTTCATAACAAAAATTTCCTCTTACCCAACTTTAAATGGATGGGCATGCTATTCTGTGAGCAGTTAAGCTCTTTAATCCCTACACACTAAAGATTCGACAATCTTACTTTAAATTCACATTTTGATTTCAAGCCGAGGTCAAGATTTGCAGTTAGTCCTGTAAGCCTAATATGTTGTATCTAAAATCTCCCACTTTGATATGGCAATCTAAATGGGCAGTCAGTTCTGTTCAAAAATAGTTTCAAATGTTGTGTATTGTTCTACTTCAGGTTTTCCTCTACTCTGTGTATATTTCTTTTGCTTTATTATATCCTGAACGCTACCCCCCCCCCTCTGCTGCTATTTGTTCGCAAAACCCCCCCCTCGTTTTTGTATTATGTCTACCATTTGCTGTCCACCACATCTCTACCAACTGAGTTGGTCGGTCTCTGTTTTTTTGCTGTCGAAGGCTTCATGGCCAAAACGTCCACTTTTTTGTGTTGCCCTTCTTCAGGTTTCCCATTACCTTGTTTATATTTCTTATAGCTTCAACCTGATCGGGGCCCTACACGTATACCTCCCAGATAATGATCTTAAATACACCTTAAGTTGTTTTTTTTTATTCTTCCTCAAATCAATATATAAATTAATTCATGTTCTTATATTTTCTATCATGAAATAGATGAAATTATGCATCTATATTGATTGATTGACTGGATATTTATATAGCGCTGGTATCCATGTTACTTTAGCATGCTCACTGGGCTCTGGTTTTCATAAATCTATTTAAACAAAAACGTTTTTTAAATGTTTCTTAAATGATGTTTTATCCTTTTCAATAAACCTCAAAGATTGAGATAAACTATTCCATAATTTTGGCGCTATTGCTTCAAATGACTTTTTTTCTGTGTTCATCCACACTGGGAATTGTAAGTAAGGAATGTGTAGAAGACCTCAGTTTCTTTTTATCATAGATCTATGTTGTTCAAATTACTAATGCGTTAAATGTAATGGACATTTTTATTCATTTGATTTTCATTGATCATAAAATTCTAACTCACGAGGAGTTTTTGTAAATACTTGCTTCTAAAATAATATTTAAAAGTACTATTTTGCTAAATCTCCTTAGACGATTTGAGAACCCCTGTTATAAGGAAGCCAAGAAAAGACAAAAAAGGGGGAGTAATATCATTATGCTATTTCTTAAGCCGGCACGCCCAGGTCTTAATGGTGGCAATGGTAATGAGAACAGCCAAGTTAACAGAGACACAATGCCAGCATTAACATCGCAGTTTTACATATAACCAGTCCAGGAAGAGGTTCGGTCACGCTAAAGAAATCAGAATGGAGGGAAAGAAAGTATGTGGAAAAACCTTTTAAGAAAGAGAACGCAGCAAGACAACGAACGTGCCGGCGAGAAACCTTCTTCAGCGAACAAACAACCGTAAAAACAATATAAATTGAAAATAAAAACTTGCTGTAATGTAGTATCCGAGAGGACAGAAAGCGGGAATGAAGAAATAAAGAAATCAATCGCTAAATGAAGGTATCAAGATATCATCTTATTTCTAAAGATCTCAAGATAACATTATCTTTATGATGATATCAAGATTTTGGCTTCTTATGTAGGTATCAAGATATCAGTTTCTATATGAAGGTATCAAAAAACAGCTACTATATGAAGGTATCAAGAAATCAGCTTCTGTATGATGGTATCAAGAAATCAGCTTTATATGAAGGTATCTAGAAATTCAGCTTCTGTATGATGGTATCGAGAAATCAGCTTTGTATGAAGGTATCTAGAAATTCAGCTTCTGTATGAAGGTATCGAGAAATCAGATTCTGTATGAAGGTATCTAGAAATTCAGCTTCTGAATGAAGGTATCGAGAAATCAGCTTCTGTATGAAGGTATCAAGAAATCAGCTTCTGCATGAAGGTATCAAGAAATTGGTCATTGTACGAAAGTAGTATTGCTGAGTCTCAGCTATATATTTTTTAATCTTAAAATCGAATTACTTCACACCTTACCTATGTCATAATTAAGTTCGATGAAGGAAGTTTGAGTAACTTATGCACAGACATTTAGGAAGCTTATGTCTGCTGGCTACTTTGGTTTATGGGATTACGTTGGCTTACGTTCACCATAGAGAATACTGTTGAGACATTCAAGACTGGCTTACTTTCACCCCAGAGAATACTGTTGAGACATTCAAGACGGGCTTACTTTTACCCTAGAGAATACTGTTGAGACATACAAGACGGGCTTACTTTTACCCTAGAAATTACTGTTGAGACATTTAAGACGGGCTTACTTTCACCCTAGAGAATACTGTTGAGACATTCAAGACGGGCTTACTTTCACCCTAGAAAATACTGTTGAGACATTCAAGACGGGCTTACTTTCACCCTAGAGAATACTGTTGAGACATTCAAGACGGGCTTACTTTCACCCTAGAGAATACTGTACGGACATTCCAGACTGGCTTACTTTTACCTCAGAGAATACTGTTGAGACTTTGGTTATTTGGAATACAGTTGAGACAGACCAGCATGGCTTTGTGGATGATGTTGGAACCATTGTCGAAGAGTGTGTTGAGAATAATATTTAGAGCGAGAGGTAATGATTTTAACAAAAAAATTGGTTTAAAGCATTGTTCAAAATATTTTAAGCATTACATACCGACCGTCACCGATATAATACGGCAACGCCCCTGGGATTTAAAGCCCCCCCACCCCAACCCCCAAAGTGCATGTGGAGAATAAATTATTTGTCCACGCTAACAGGTCCATTTGTTTTGATAGTCTTGACAGCCTGTGTGTTTATGAAACTATTATTAGTTTCAGTGATTTTAAAAAAAAAAAAATTTGCATAATGAAATCAAATATTTTATAAAAAGAACATGTCTTTAAACTCAGATTCTCTTTGGAATCACAGTGTGTCTATTCTTTCTTATTCGTCCCCCCCCCACCCCCTGAATCGGTGTGTACATTGTGTCTTAGAAGATCGGTATTTACATCGGTATTTACATTGTTTTATCTTTTGTTAAGTGCGTACATTGTGTGTCATATGGTCGATGTGTAAATTTTTTCTGATATAATCAGTGTGTTCATTGTTTATATTATGATCGGCGTGTACATTGTGTCTGATATGGTCGTTGCTTACACTGTGTCTTACATGGTCGTTGCTTACACTGTGTCTTACATGGTCGTTGCTTACACTGTGTCTTACATGGTCGTTGCTTACACTGTGTCTTACATGGTCGTTGCTTACACTGTGTCTTACATGGTCGTTGCTTACACTGTGTCTTACATGGTCGTTGCTTACACTGTGTCTTACATGGTCGTTGCTTACACTGTGTCTTACATGGTCGTTGCTTACACTGTGTCTTACATGGTCGTTGCTTACACTGTGTCTTACATGGTCGTTGCTTACACTGTGTCTTACATGGTCGTTGCTTACACTGTGTCTTATATGAGCGACATGTATATTGTGTCTTACATGGTCGTTGCTTACACTGTGTCTTACATGGTCGTTGCTTACACTGTGTCTTATATGAGCGACATGTATATTGTGTCTTACATGGTCGTTGCTTACACTGTGTCTTACATGGTCGTTGCTTACACTGTTTCTTATATGATCGGCATGTCCACTGTGTCATATGTGATTGTCGTGTGATTTGTGTCAAGAGTTTAGTAATGATTCTGTAAAATGTACTAAAGTTGTCATTGAACGCTCTAAACGATAACTTGAGATCAAAGAATCCCTCTTTACAACATAAACGTTTGATATTTTAGTGTCAAGTCATGTGGCGTGAACGTGTACCTTCCCAAGCGAACGACGATTTTATTGAATAAACACTTGCTCTTTTTCGAAATCCACGCCGTTAATTTTAAACACTGGGAATGCATGCCATCACTGACAGCTCCGTAAAATTCTGAAATCAATGCAAAATAATTAGCGCTCTTTTCTGAATCGCAACTCACACAAAAATGGTAACCGGAAGTCGAAGAGCGCGAGAAATTTCCAATCCTGCTAACAACGTCACGTGGCCGTCCGAAGTTGTAGCTCAAATGGCCGCTGTCATCATAATTTGTTGGGGAATTTCCTTCCCACGACGGGGCGGTTAAGAAATACTCTCTGGGACGAAGATTTCCAAAGACACGCACGGAAAGATGACTTAAAAGCAATTGAGCTTCAATATGAAAGACGTCACTTGTACGGCTTGTTCTTGGAAATTGATACTTTGTTTAACTTGAGCAGCGCTGGAACGCCCTGATCGCGTGCGTGGTAAAGGATCGTCCGGCATTTCTTCTTTCGGGGCTCATTTCGCGCAGAATGTGTCTACGTCACAAGCAATCAGGGACAGACGACTTGATTTTAATTGGTTTAAATCTCATGTGACCTCCTACTGTCTCGACTGCATGAGAGAGACGCATTCGTCCAAAAAATTTGCATACAAATAAGGAGTACGACAGGATGGATCGGTTTTAGCGGCAGAGAGGCACCTCATTTAAATGGCTGTAGTTGGTGCTGACGCCGGTTAGATATGATTTGAAAAAATGAATCTTCATTTACTAAAATTCTAAATCTTGGCATCCATAAAAAATACCTGATACTTGCTCAGTAACTCGGCGAGGCCACCTTAATGTCACTTTAATGTCACTTTAATGACACTTTAATGACACTTTCATGTCACTTTAATGTCCCTTTAATGACACTTTAATGACACTTTCATGTCACTTTCATGTCACCTTAATGTCACTTTAATGTCACTTTAATGACACTTTAATGACACATTAATGTCACTTTAATGACACTTTAATGCCACTTTAATGTCACTTTAATGACACTTTCATGTCACTTTCATGTCACCTTAATGTCACTTTAATGTCACTTTAATGACACTTTAATGACACTTTAATGACACTTTCATGTCCCTTGCATGTCATTTTAAGTTAATCTTAATGTTGACGAAACGTGAAATAATAAAACTATTATACAATTTTGTTATTGGTTATGCCGTTTGAAACTGGAAATATGACGCGTACATTTGGGCGATACATTAACTTTGTCTCTGGTTTGGTATTTTGAGCACTTATTGTGACTGTCACAGACTGTAGGAGGTATCCTGTTTAGGCGAAGTGTTTATACAAAGCATGAAACGAGCATCAGCGATATTTAAAATATATTTATAATCGGAGTAATAATATAAAAAATAAAAATGATTGATGATGAGGTCAACGTCAGAGTTGCCAAAGCATATGTCGTAGTCTGAAGACGTTACAAGAGTATCTGGGAAGCAAAAGGTCTCAGTCTTATCACCAAGCTGAAGGTGTACAGGACTAACCTGTTAATAACTCTCTTCCTACATGCCAGCGAGACATAAACAGTGTACAGCAGCCATTCCAGTGATTCATGAACAAGGTACAGGAGACAATCCAGCGAGACATGGACAGGGCACAGCAGACAATCCAGCGAGACATGGACAGTGTACAACAGCCATTCCAGTGATTCGTGAACAAGGCACAGGAGACAATCCAGCGAGACATGGACAGTGCCAAGCAGACATGCAAGCGAGACTTGGCTAGTGTAAAACAGACGTGCCAGACAACTAAACCCTCTGCACCTACACTGTTCACGCAAACGTCTTGGAACACGATGGCATGGGGTAGCCCTACAACATGCTGGTTGTAACAGTAGCAACACGCTTTAACCAAAACGATGAGCCAGACCGTGCGGGACGTGTGTCGATATTGTCGTACATCTTTAAGAATCAACACACGGTTACCTCGCCTCATAGAAACGCTCTACTGGTGGCCAGAAACCCTTTAAAGACTTGATACAACTTCTTCTTGATTACTTTAAACGAATAACAATTAACCTTAATGATTAAATGTGACCTTTGACCCTTCAGGGGAAAATATGTTAGTGTAATTTTGCCATTGTCAATTGATGTTGTTGTTAGTTGATGATGTTGTCACTTAAGTCTTTGTAAATTTTACATTCATTTTCTGCGAGTCGAGGGCGGCTCTTGTTGTTTACTTACCGTTGTTATTCAAGTGTTTGTCACGATTTGCAGTTAAATGAATATATATTATAAATGAAGTCAATGACTCGTCTGTTCTGAACAGCTGAGAGGAAGATGATAACAACACCATATCAAATCTAATCAAACAAAAAAACAACAACACACTGTCATTGCTAGATATAGATAGATTATATTAATACAATTAATTTTACAAATCTGTTATAGCCATTGTACTTTCTAGAATATAGAATAATATACTTCTTGTAGTGCTGTAAGAAGAAGCTAAATAATAAATTAAACATCCCCCAATAACAAGTCCTTTATAAAATGTAATAGCTAGCGAATTTGTTTGGGGGGGCGACCCGGGGGTGTCAAAAGTTGACAAAACATGCATAAAGGTTACGCACGTTATAATAATCCTAATCAGTGCACGCCCCCAAGGCTCGCAACCGCACCTGTGTTTCACGCCTCTAACCTATACTAATATCCTAATGAACCTCACACTTGCACACCACAGATTTATCACACCAAATATTTCTGAGAAACAAAAGACAAACATAAGCACCAAACGCATTTGCGATATTTTTGTATTCAATGAATCACATTTAGTGCATTTATCAGATATTTTTTGTATTCGTGAACATTTTCATCTCCCCTTGGAAAACAGGAGAAACTGATTTTCGGGGAAAATTTGCTAGAATGTGCTGTCAAAGCCAGGGAGTCTAGGAGCCAAGTTTCAGCTCGATAGGATGACGGGAAGTGCGTCAATTCGCCGTCCAAAGATTTTGCCAGAAGCACGCAAAAGTGAACTTAATGTAAATGCTTTTTAATTAAACAACTCCAAAAAAAACAACAAAAAAACAAAGTTGTTCGTAAAAATTCTTTATAAAATGTACTATCGAGAAGTGATGGGTCTCAAACATTTGGCAAAACATGCATTCAAGTAATAAACCTTTTAAGAATTCCAACAGTTGCTCTCCCCCCCCCATCCAAGGCTCACAACCGCACATTTTTTTCAAGCCCCTAAACTATATTAATGTTTTAATGACCAACCCCATTTTACACGCAGGTTAATTTCAAAAATTATTTCAGAAAAACAAATGAAAATGTTACGCACCAAACGCACTTGCAACATTTTTTTTTTTCAGAATCTCATTTAGCGCAGTTATCGGGAATTTCACATGATCTTTTCCTTGAAAAACAGAAGAAGAGGACTTATGGGGGTCAGGTTTGGGACTTTGGGCGGACAATTTAAAAGAATGTTTTGTAATCGGCATCGAGTCTACGTGCCAAGTCTTAGCTGGATAGGTTGGCGGCAAGTGAATCAATTAGCGGTCCAAAGATTTCGCAAATCCGCCACCCAGCCACACACGAACAAAAGCGAAGTTTATATAAAAGATTTAAAAAGGCTAAACATTGCTTTTTTTTTTGCATAGGCCACATTTTCCAATCTCTCTTTGTGTGGAAAGCGAAAGCAGAAATTTTGATATCTGCAAGGCCGGGATGGTGTAGCCTTAACGATCCTCTACAAAACATCGTTTTTGCATGAATGAAGGCTTCCTCAAACAGCCCACCAACCCTCGTTCCTGCCTCAACCAGTGACAACTACAGATAATTCATGCTCACGTTCATTCTGTGCATGTCGGTGTTAAATAAATACTCCGACACAGAGCTCTGTGTGTAAAGGGGTGGCGGGGGGAGTTAAATAAAATAAAACATTGTAACAATTAAATAATGGCACTGAAACGTCGCTGATGTATGTATTAGTGTCAGTGGTCAACCGGGCAGAACATCCGGTGCTGGAAGTTATGATGGGTAAATTTGTCAACTAATATCACGGTAAATAGTGTAAAATAATGTGTGTAATTGTAGGGTAGATGATATAAGTGTATGTAGTAAAAAAAAATGTATGTTGGTTTAGGGTGGAATGATAGATGTGTATGTGGTGCAGCATTCTGGCCGGTCGCGTGAGCCCATGACATACCTGACATACCTGACATACCTGCGACTGACGTGGGCCTCAGATATTAGAAGGACCATAGGGGGAGGTGCACAAACATACAATAGAATATCAACTTCGATTGTTGAGGGGCGCAAAACCGAAAAGTGGCAGGGGCGTCACAAAAGTCAAGAAGCACTATTTCTGTGTATATAGTAAGGAATTAATGGTCCTACTTACTCAAAACAAGCTAGACCTGTAATTGTGTGCGTCGATTGCAAATGTCATACTAAGCCTCGTTTCTAGGTCTTATATATGTCATCTTAAGCCACGAATGTATAATGTCACTCATGTATATGTCGTACAATGCCACGCAAATATATTTCATACAACGCCACGCATGTATATGCTATTTAACGCCGCCAATGTATATGTCATACGTCAACAATGTATATGTCATACAACGCCACCAATGTAAATGTCATACAACGTCAACAATGTAAATGTCATACAACGTCACCAACGTATATGTCATACAACGTCAACAATGTATATGTCATACAACTTCAACAATGTATATTTCAAACAATGCAACATAGCAAGATTTTTAGTGGCCCCCACCCCCCAAAAATAATAATAATAATAATAAGGTTGATATTACTTTAAAACATAATGGTCACATAATGGTCACATAATGGTCACATTTGTATGTAAAGATTCTACTCTTTGATTTTTACAATTTATTCTAAACACGAATTTGTCGCAAAGTAAGAAGTTAAAAAAGCACAAATATAAACTACCAAGATCTCAGTGGGTCGGGCTAAATGTTTGGTTGGGATGAGGAAAATAAAATCAATTTAATAACGGGTAACTAGCTTCAGGGACATCATTTGGGTAGGGCAGCGGGGGGCATTTGCCTGCCTGACTTTGCAGGTTCTATTTTAATTGCAATGTACTGTGACGCCTCCGGTTATAAACAACTCAACAGACAAGTTTTGGTTTTGTCTTTACTCCCTTAACGTCTTGTTATATATTGCGTAACGATGCTGCGTATATGTGGGGGGGGGGGGAATTGTGGGGGGGGGGAATTGGGGAGGGTGTTAGGGCCTGGCACACTTTTGCCGTTGGTCAGTTAGAGGGAGTCAGATGACGCTTCGTGTCTGGTAAATAATGTTTCCGACATGCAGTACCCCCTATGGGAGTACCCGGTGAAAAAAAAAACTACAATCATATGGATGTTGTTGTCTGGGACCAACTTACTGGCGGTCAAAGACTTGTGTAGATGATATACACGCTTGAGACCACCGCCATATAGGTTTCAATGTAGCTGGGAAATCAGGTGGCCAATATGTTTTTATAATGTTAGAGACACATGGGGAATGCAAAACACGGTGCCCACATTCAAACAAAACTACTACGTCTCCAGAGAATGAAAATACCAAGTTTCCTGAAAATAAATCTACTAAGTCTGAGTAATTTAAAGATTAAACCAGTAAAAAAAAAACAAGAATGCCCTGAAGGAGATTATTATTATTATTATTATTTGCTGTCTTATACAGCGCGGTACCCCAGCCTAGGGCTAAGCTCACCGCGCTGTACATAAAAATATTTTAAAAGAGACATAATCGTGACAATAACATAAAATACATATATGTAATAAAGAACAGATGTGTAGAGACAAAATGAAATGTAATGCATATTCACCTCATCCACACCAGAACTTTTACATGACAAGCCATGGACGACGACCAGCAGCAGCGTTTATCCGTCAGATGTGAGGAATTACTTTAATTTCATCTTGTCTACTTTAACTTTTGGTTTTGTGCGTCAAAAGCTACCATAAACCAAAAGCAACCAATTTCTAGTTCAAATTATAATATATGTTTTGTTCTATCAATGCAATCATATTGCATGTATAATAACATAAGGTATATTCTATCCTTGCAATCATATTGTAATTCGTCAGTCGGGAGTCGACGATGATCTCTTTAAACATTAAATTTGTACTAGTTCTGTATGTGGGTGCGCAGATGTCTAATGAGGCCGATTCCGGCAAGAACATTTCTTGTGCAGTATGTGCAAAGAACTGATGGGTCATCTCCGGAAGCAGAGTCACACTGAGCCTTCGTGGCATGTCTCTTGCGCTCTGCAGCCGCTGTTCTATCAACTTCATGTTGCACGTAGCTGCTGTGTAAAGTGGAACGTGATGATGTTCGATCCTTTGCTTATTCTCCAAGGTGTCGGTGTTTAAGTCGAACGCTTTCATTTAGGCTTTTAGGTTGTCTTTAAAAAAGTTTCTTCTGCTCAATCTCAGACCTCTTTCATTGTTCAAGCTCACCATACAAATTATTTTGAGCAGACTGTCGTCTGACATTCTCACAACATGTCTCGTCCAGCGAAACTGGGACTTCATTAAGATGGCAAATATGCTGGGGAGACCTGCCTGTGTGAGCACCCCAATGTCTAGGATTCTGTCCTGCCATTTAATGTTGAGGATTTTTCTGAGTCTTGTTGTATGAAAGTGGTTCAGCATTCTCGCAAGGCGTTGGTATAAAATCCACGTTTCACACGCATAGAAAAGCGTAGGGAGAACAGCCGCCTGATATACTTTAAGTTTAGTTTGAGTGCTGATACCTCTCCTGGTCCATACTTTTTTAGTCAATTGTCCATAGGTTGCACTGGCTCTCGCAATACGGAGGTTAACCTCGTCATCGATGGTTGCGCTTTCGCTCGGTGTACTGCCGAGATAAGAAAATCTATGCACCGCCTTAATCTTTCGCCATATACTTCGATGTTGGGCTCAACACAAGGTCTTCGAGGAGCTGGTAGGTATAGGACCTAAGTCTTTTTGTGTTAATGGTTAGCCCGAAGTTGGTGCAGTCATTAAAAACGTTTATGATGCAGCGCTGCATATCCACTTTGATACAGCGTCTACTGCACAGTCGTCTGCATACAGGAGGTCCCTGATGGTGTCTGTCAGGACCTTCATTTTGGTATGTAGCCTGTTGGGGTTGATTAGATTACTGTCAGTTCTGTATCTGAGGCCAATTCCAGCGTCTCCCTCTCTGATGGCTTCAGTCAGCGTTGCGGAAAACATAAAGTTTTAAAGTTTTGGGGCAGCCTTGTTTCACGCCGTTTATTACAGGGAATGGTTTGGACGTCTCTTCATTATCCCGAATTCTATCCTTTATACCATCATATAATAGTCGTACCACTGACACGAACTTTCTGGTGCATCCATGTTTTGGCTATGATCTTCCAAAGGTCCTCTCTACTGACAGTGTCGAAAGCTTTGGCCAGGTCTACACAGGTAGAGAAGAGGTCAACATTTTGTTCTCGCACTTTTCTGTAGCAGTCTGGCCGCAAAAACCATATCGATGGTTCCTAGTTATTTCCGGAAGCCACATTGATTTATGTCGGTACCCTTCTCAAGATGCGCGTTAAGACTATTTAGCAAGATTCTGGCTAATATCTTGCCTGCAATTGAGAGCAGTGTTATGCCGTGGTGGTTTTCGCATGATTGACTGTTCCATTTATGCTTGCACAGGCAAACAATAGGTGCATCTTTGAAGTCCTGTGGAATGGGCTCTTGCTGCCACATAAGTATGAACAGTTGGTAAAGCCTTTCAGACAGAGTTTCCCCCCCTTCTTTGTATACTTCAGACGGGATTGAATCATCACAAGGTGCTCCGCCGCTTGAGAGAAGGAATGTATCATGCTGGGTCTCATTTAGGGTAGGGGGGTCTTCCAGTTCTTGCTTAAACGGCACCTGTTTGAGACGATTTCTGGCTTCATCATTGATGGAAGAATGTCGATTCAAGAAGTTGTCTAAGTGTTCAACCCAGCATTCAATAAAGTTTCCCTTCTCAGTGATTAGAGATTTCTCATCAGCACTCAGACGTTGGGATGATCCTGGTGAAGTGGGGCCGTACACTGTTTCCTAAATGGAGTAGAAATTGTCGCTCAACCATTTATTCTGCATTAAACGCAATTTCTACTGCACTATTCTTCTTATACTATGGTACGCATATTTCATTGGTACTTACCTCGGGAAGCGTGTTGGAGACGGTGTTTTCAATCGAGCAGTTGCTTGATTACTTCACAGTTATCATCAAACCAGTCCTGATTTTTTATTCGAGCTTGGTCACAAAAAACTCCATGGCGGTGTTGTACAACATCGATGTAAGCGATGCCCAGTTTGCTTCGACTCTGTCATTTTCCAATAGTGCGGACTCGATACGTTCTTTCAGAGCGTCCACAAAAGATTTCTTAATGTTGGGGCTTTCCAATTGTGTGGTATTTCGGGGTCTTCTTTCCCTGTGGGTTTCTTTTGGGTTGTATGTGTAGGTTGAGCTTGGTGATAATAAGACGATGATCTGTCCAGCAGTCTGCACCACACAACGACTTGGTTACACACACGTCGTGTATGTCCTTCCCCAGATGATGGCATAGTCGATGAGGTGCCAATGTTTTGAACGAGGATGCATCCAGGACGTCCGATAACGCGTGGGAAGGCGAAATATCGTGTTAGTAATCAGCAGTTCATGCTCTGCGCATGCCTGGAGCAGGAGATGGCGGTTACTGTTGCACTGGCCCACTCCCTCATTCCTAGAGTCCCATGCCAAGCGATGCGGTAGCTACTTACTTGAGCATTGAAGTCACCAGGAATTATAAGCTTCTCCTGCTTTGGAACGCCTGCTATGACAGAGTGAAGGTCCTCGTACAGCTCTTGTCTCCGTTGACCAAGTAGTGGTTACTCCACACAGTTTGCCGGATTCAGTTTGCAGGATTTTACATGCTACAGGGGACAAGCCCTTTTTAACGAAGGTTCTATGACATTCGGCTACCCTCGCCTGATTTTGCCGGCTAGTCGAAACCGTTCCCCGTGGTGTGGCCGCTGTGCTTGTTACAGCTTCTTGGAGCCACATGTGAGAGCTGAGTACAGTGTGGAGACCAACGAATGATTAGCTACCTCAAAGGGGTATGACTGCTGCTCAATCGGAGGTGCTACCCCTCCAGAGGTGCTACCCCTCCAGAGATGCTACCTCTCCAGACATGCTACTTCTCCAGAGGTACTCCATACAGTCAGGAATAAAAAAAAGATGTCCGTCTTATGCCATGGTAGAATTCTGCAGTAGATCACAATGTGTACGTGAGGACATAAAAAATATAATGAACTTCCGGTTGCATCAAGCTGGCGGTATAGTAACAATAAGAGCACAAAAGGAAGTAATTCTTAATTTCAAAAAAAAAATTAATTGTATGAAATAGTGAATTTTGTGTAAAATATACTTAAGACTTTGGCGAGGATTAGAATTTATGTTGTCAGTAACGTATTTTTCCTTTTAAAGACAGCTACAGTATAGATCTACAGATACGCTCAATAGGAAGCAGCAATCATATTACATTTATAATAACATATGATATATTCTATCAATGCAATCATAATACATTTAAACATACAACGTTCTTCCCATCTGTCCCAATTACACTTAAACATTTAAAATTGTAACGTTTTTATCAAAAAAAATAATGAAATAAGTAATTCTTCTATTAATCTTACTTTGGGGCACACATTTGTAAAGTTTTACATTTTGATTCCAGCCGTTTCAAAAATATTATAATCTCTATACTTTTTTGACGGAAAAGGAGGCCAGATTTATCGACTTTGAAACAAGATGCTCTCTTCAAATTGTATACACAGTTCTCAACGAACCTGGCAACTACACCAGGATATTGTATAAAAAATCATAACTCAAACAGTGTTAAACACCTTAAAGTTGTATAAACAGTCCTAGCTAAGACAGAGTTAAACAAAAATGAAGCTGTACAAACAGCCCTGCCTACCACACAGTTTTAAACACCTTATTGGTGTACAAATAGTCCTCCCAAACACAGTAAAGACAAGGAGACCTCCCTTATACATCTCCACTTTACCAGAAATCCTGAATCGAACTTCACGCGATTATGGACAAACATGCATTGTAAATATGCACACATTATTTCACACAACAAACACACAGACATAACGTAAATAGCCTGATGTAATATTATACCAGTGTATGTGTGTGGGTGAAAGAAGGATGTTTCGTGGTGTGTTGTGTGTGAGTAATAATTTGTGTGAAGTGTATAGTTTTGTTTTGACATCGTATGAGAGATCTTCCTCTGAGAATGTGTGTTTTCAGAGGAGGTTGGGAGGTAGAGGGTGAAGGAGGTCGTGTTTAAATAGTGAAAAGTACAAAGCCAGGAAGTCCAATTCCAATGTTTTGAACGAGGATGCATCCAGGACGTCCGATAACGCGTGGGAAGGCATCTTGGGATGTCTAAAATCTATCCCCAAAGTAGCATGCTAAGTAAATACTGATACTGAGCCACTAAATATTAGAGTTATCCCTATGGTTCAAAGGTACATACATCGGGCTAGGCAAGCAACACCCGAATAGACAAAGGGTTTACAAAATGGAGACCAACCCATAGAATTAATCAAAAATCAATATTAGATGTGGCATTTGAAAATGACAGAAACAGCACCTAACGAAGATGTAGAGGAGACTTGCAAAGTATGCCTGAAGATCTCTCACCTAAAGCAGCTTTTACGAACGGCTTATATCAAAAAAGACCTACCCTAAAACAAATTGAAAAGAAAAGTATAGACTCATTACATAAAATGCTAGTACAGACTCATTGCATACAATGATGGAACAGAGTCATTACATGCAATGATATTACAGACTCATTACATGCAATGATATTACAGACTCATTACATGCAATGATATTACAGACTCATTACATACAATGATATTACAGACTAATTACATACAGTGATAGTACAGATTCATTACATACACTGATAGCTGCAGAAAAGAAAATTGCATGCTACACATAGGATACAATCAAAATTTACCCGGATGGATCAGCTTTCAAAGGAGCCTTACATGCAGGCTATGGTGTACCAAATGATCACACAGACCGGACAGTGACGAACTCCCCAACCCCCTGTGGGGCGCTCTGCAGTAATTATGAAGCAGAAGCGATTGTTATTGAAGCAGCGGCACGCATACTATCTGCAATGTTCACAGTTTATCCCAGTAAAAAAAAGTAATATTGTTATCTTATCCGACTGCAAGTCAGGCTTCAGATAGGTGGTAAAATCACTACTTCTTAAAAATACACCTTCTTCGAAACCTAAGCAGGGAAGCTAGCCTTATAATGAATAGCAAGGCCACCACAAACTACCAGGCCACAACAATGTACCAGGACACTACAATTTTGTCGGAGACCACAATTTACCAAGACACCAGAATTTACCAGGACACCACAATAAACCAGGAAATGAAAGAACAGAAAATCTAATAAAACAGAATGCATCCAACGAACAACTAAACAAACCTACATCACTCAAAGTTGCGAAGGAGATTATCAGTGCTAACAAAGTAGAAGATTATCAGTGCTAACAAAGAAGAAGAGTGGTCAAATGGTTAGGTTTTTGGCTCAAATGATAGATGTGTATTCACAAACAAGCCAAACTATAAAGGTATATATAAAACTGGTCTCTAAATACACTAACAGGTCATAATCTTGCGCTTACGCACATGACACACAGAACGCACAGGACACAAAGGACAAACAGGACACACGGGACACACAGATTTTAATTTCCACCTTAATAGGATAAAACAAGAAAAACAACACCAATGCTCTGTCCCTCTGCTGACATCCAAATGAGACATTGACACATCATCTCTCCATCAGCTGACATCCAAATGACACAGTGACACATCATCTCTCCTTCTGCTGACATCCAAATGAGAAAGTGACACATCATCTCTTCCACTGCTGACATCCAAATGAGACAGTGTCACATCATCTCATCCACTGCCTGGCACTTGCAGGACTTATGTCCTTTTACTCCAAAAAACTATATGCTAACGAAGAACAGTGTGTAGAGTATAAATTCTTTACCATGACCGAGGAACGCAGGGCACATTCCCAAAGGGCTACTGGATCTGAAGGGCCACAGGTCACATGCCCTAAGGGCTACTGGATCTGAAGGGCCGCAGGGCACATGCCCAAAGGGCTACTGTATCTGAAGGGCCGCAGGGCACATGCCCAAAGGGCTACTGGATCTGATGGGGCGCAGGGCACATGCCCAAATGGCTACTGTATCTGAAAGGCCGCAGGGCACATGCCCAAAGGGCTACTGTATCTAAAGGGCCACAGGGCACATGCCCAAATGGCTACTGGATCCGAATAAAGATGATGAATTTCTGAGAGGTTTGAGTGATTATAGAGTACAGGGTGGTTTATGTATAATTGCTGAGAGGTTGGGGGAGATAGGGGAGGGCCTTTGTGTTTAAATACTGAGAGGTTGGGGGAGATAGGGGAGGGCCTTTGTGTTTAAATACTGAGAGGTTGGGGGAAATTGGGGAGAGGGACTTTGTTAGAATGCTGAGAGGCTGGGGAGATATGGGACAAGGGGTTGTGTTTAAATGATGAGAGGTTTGGGTTGATTGTTTTGTGTTTATATATTAAGGGTTTAGGGAGATATGGGAGTGAGGGTTTAGGGTGACAGGGGAGATATGTGAGTGCAGGTTGGGGGTGATAGGGGAGATATGGGAGTGCAGGTTGGGGGTGATAGGGGAGATATGGGAGAGCGGGTTGGGGTTGATAGGGGAGATATAGGAGTGCGGGTTGGGGGTGATAGGGGAGATATGGGAGTGTGGGTTGGGGGTGATAGGGGAGATATGGGAGAGCGGGTTGGGGTGATAGGGGAGAAATGGGAGAGCGGGTTAGGGTGATAGAGGAGATATGGGAGAGCGGTTGGGGGTGATAGGGGAGATATGGGAGAGTGGGTTGGGGTGAGGGGGTGGTAGGAGTGGGCCAGGTCTCCTATCGTAAATTAAATTTCGAAAATGTCAAGTTTACATGTGGGCTGTTTGAGCTTTTCACTTGGGATATCGACCATTTTAATTGGAACAATAAACACGGGCCATGCTGTTGTTAGGTGGCCGTTCTGAGGGAAAAAAAAGGGGATTGGGGGTATTATTGTTGTTTCATCTCGTTTTACCTTCCTCTGTTATTTATTTTCATTTATCATTGCATTTATCGATTTCGCTCACATAAAAATCGTAAATAATAACAAAATAGAAATTCAATCGGCAAACCCAATTTTTTTTCCGTTATAATATTTTTAATCTCACCTTGCTTCGATGAGTGCATTAATGTCTCGTGAACTCTTGACATTAGAAAATAAAGAAAAGCAAGAAGTATTAAACAGAAATTCGTAAAACATAAAAATATATGATTCTTAAATATATACATACACATATATAAATATTTATTTGTGTAACCCTAGCGTAAGTACCTTTTAGCGTGTTGAAAGTTGTTTAAGGAACAACCGCGTGTGGAGGTGGGGAACACGGAGAAGGTGGAAAATAAAGGAACCGTCACTCCATGAAAGCCTGGAGCTCGGGACGACAATGGAGACCCTATCTCTCCCCCCCCCCCCCCCCCCCCACACACATTTTTTTAGCAGACGAGTCACGTGACTGCGCAGCGCTTGCCTTTATAAAGAAAAATCCCGAGCCGCGTCCAACAAGCGGCCAGAGGTGGAACAGCAACATAAACAAAAGAAACGAAGGGAGTGAGAGAAAGAACTGAGATTCTCCAAACTTTATAAATACCTGAAACAATTATTGGCTTTTTATTGGACTAGAAAGTGTTCCGAATAAGAAACAAATGCAGAGAGTATCCACAAAGTATCGCCAGATAAGAATCATAACTTGAAAGAGGGGGAAAACAGAACGATTCCCGAGTTTCCACACACAAGAGAAGTCGAGGGACCAAATGTTGTTGTTTTTTTAGGCCGGTGAAAGGAGAAAGAAAATAAGTAGGTGACCAACCCCGGAGATACAAACCGTGACGAGGAGTTTGGAAGACACGCCAAGTTTGTTTCGCGAAACCATCTGTACCACGGTGGCTCTCAAGTTCTAGTTTTACAGCTCGTTGTGGCTTTGTGTTACAAACAATTCTGAGGTAAGTTGGAAAGCGTGAGCGCTAGTCTGTCGGTTTGTTTGTGTGCAGGCGAATGTTTTTGTTTGATGAAATGCGAAATTTTATGGTGCGAAAAATATTACAAAATACATTTTCTGTACTTGATTGTTTCATTGAAATTTCGACGCGTCAATTTGATATGCTATTAATAAATACTAGCGAGAACCCGGCATGCGTTGCATGCCACTCAATAAAAAAAGTGTTTGTGTTTTAATTGAGTTTTAAAGTAATTTTTAAATAGAAAATATTTATTGTTTTTTCCGTCTAGTGCGTACACAAATAAATTTAGAAGTTTTTTCAACGCGTGAGCAGGCAACATATAGCTGTCCAGTGAGAAGCGTGTATTTTCAAAATTTAGTCCACACACTTGTAGCGATTGATCCACCCACGCAGTAGCTCTGTTTTAAATTATATTTAGATATTTATTATTTTTAAAATAAGGCCCCCCAGCCCCAAATGTAAAGTTTTAAAATGGTTGTACTTTTGTCACACACAAACTGAAATGTCGTTTGTATTTGATTGATTTCTAGCCACCCATGCAATAGCACTGATTGAAATTATATTTGTATAGCTCATATAAGAAACAAATAATTTGGGGCTCCGGCCCGAAAAGGAATATTTCAAAATGGATAAGCTAATTCAGAAACCATTGGTGCGCACAACAACTTACCAAAGTTTTATCGCTATCGGATGAATGGTATAGGAACGCATACGAAAATTATATTTAGCTCATAAAAGGGGGAAAAAAAGAATTTAGGTCCCGGTCCCAAAACGGAATATTGTCAAATGTGTGTAATAATTCAGAAACATTTGCATTTTTTTTACAATTCACACAATTTTCATCACTTTGGATTGATGGTATAAAAGCACGTACAGGATATACTTATATATGTATAGATATAGTTTACCGAATTAAGATAATTGTTTGCCATTATTCAAGGATGATCTGTCTGTCTCTCTGTCTGTCATTCTCTCTGTCTGTCTCTCTGTCTGTCTCTCTGTCTCCACCTGTCTCTATTTCTCTCTGTCTGTCTCTCTGTCTGTCTCTCTGTCTCCACCTGTCTCTATTTCTCTCTGTCTGTCGCTCTGTCACTCTGTCAGTCTCTCTGTCTATCTCTCTGTCGCTATGTCTGTCTCTCTGTCTATCTCTCTTTCTCTCTATCTGTCTCTCTGTTTCTCTGCCGGTCTATATGTCTCTCTGTCTGTCTGTCTCCCTGTCTCTATGTTTGTCTCTCAAGCTGTCTCTCAGTCTGTCTCACTGTCAGTCTCTGTCTCTCTGTCTGTCTCTCTGTCTATCTCTCTGTCTGTTTGTTTGTCTCTCTGACTGTCTATCTTTCTGTCTCTCCTTCTGTCTCTCTGTCTGTCTGACTGCCTGTCTGTTTGTCTGTCTGTTTATCTATCTATCTACCTATTTACCATCTACATGCCTGCCTACCTACCTACCTACCTATCTACCTAAATATCTACCAATCCAGCTACTATCTTAGATAATCTATCTACCCATGTATCTATCTATCTATCTATCTATCTATCTATCTATCTATCTATCTATCTATCTATCTATCTATCTATCTATCTATCTATCTATCTATCTATCTATCTATCTATCTATCTATCTATCTATGTATATATCTATCTATCAATCTATCTATCTACCTATCTATCTATCTATCTATCTATCTATCTATCTATCTATCTATCTATCTATCTATCTATCTATCTATCTATCTGCCTATCTATCTATCTATCTATCTATCTATCTATCTATCTATCTATCTATCTATCTATCTATCTATCTATCTATCTATCTATCTATCTATTATCTATCTATCTATCTATCTATCTTCCTACCTACCTACCTACATATCTATCTACCTACTTACCTACCAACCTGCCTACCTACCTTTCTACATACCTTTCTACCTACCTATCCACCCATATATTCATCCTCTCACCCATCCACCCTTTCATCCATCCATCCTTTCATCCATCCATCCATCCATCCTTCTAGCTATCTTTTATCTACATCTCTATCTATCATCTATCTGTGTATTTGTCTGCCTGTCTGTCTGTCTTCCTATCTAATAAAATCTCTATTTTTTAAATTAAATTTTCACTTGTGTAAAATAATTTGGTTTTGATATCCCTGGGGATAATTATGATACTATTTTTATGTTTTTTTAAAGTCATTGATTTTCTTAATTGGTTAACATATTTTCATATGTAAAATGAGAATACAGCTTCCTTTTTTTTACAAATGAAATGTCATTGGATTGAAAGATATTGTCATCCAAGTAAAAATGCATAAACTCAATTTCCTACCATCGATATAAATGTATCGAAGAAGGTTAATTATTGATCAAATTTATTATGAGGCTTATCTTGTGCTGCACTGGGCAAAATGAATGTATAGTGTATAGTGGGCTACACCGAGTTTTAAAAAAATAAATAAATCATCCACTGGATTGTAGCACCCTTACTTACGCAGAAGATTTTTTTTTTGCTTTTAATATGCTTATTTCTTATCTAGATCAGTGATAAGTGCATTAAAAATGTTATTTGGCTATTTAGTTTTGCTACACCATTTTAATTAAAAGGCATATTCTTATTAAAATTATTTTTAAATGTAGAGTTTTTACTACTTTATAAATTTCATAAAAGTTTATTTTTTGAATGAATAAAAAGTACAAACTTATTAAATGTTAAAAATACAAAGCTAAATTAGTATTTAAGTTTATCAATTTAAAAAGCAATCAATGCTATTTATTAATTTTACTTAAAAGAAGCGGAATGTACATCATCAGTTTTGTCACGCTCATTTATTAAATCAGATAACTTTTAGCTTTGGCTAAATAGGCAATTCGCACTATGACGCCATTTGCATCATTATTTAGAAATAATTAATTTTAATTTTATTTCGCCTTATTGACAACGCGCTAAAGAACGCACTAACAACAACTGATGTTTAGGTTTTCCCGATACATGTGATTACTGTGTATTTCTTTGATCATATTTTATCTATCTAATTTTTTTTTCATAACTTTTAAACGCATATAAAATACTTAAGATAGTTCCTGAGTTGTTTCTTTATATTTATTTGTAATTTATAATGAAAATACTTAAACTTTTGCTAAAATAAAAGCTGAAATATAATATTTTTTGCGCATTTAAATTTATTCGATTTCCGTAAAATAATAGAAAATAACTGTGTTTGCTTTTAAGAGTCCGAACGTTTCAAAATATTTTCGGCTCTTTGGCGTTTTGTCCCTATAGCTCATTCTTGTATATAATATATGTGTAAATAAACTTAATCTTTAGTGATGACATTTCTTTTGTTTTTGTGCCCGTAGCGCTGCTTTTCATTTTTTAAAAATAAATTTAAAATAATAAAAATTATGTGTTTGAACACCCCTGATTCCCAGTTATTTGATATTTTATAAACAGTTTTTTTATTTTATTTTCAAACATAATTTAAATTTAAAACACAATTATTTGATAATTTAACCACATATTTTGATATTTCAAACACAGCTATTTAATATTTGAAACACATGTATTTAATATTTTAAACACAGCTATTTTATATTATACAGCCTTCTAAACTATTTTGTCCCACATCATGAGCGAGTTGATTTACATTATTTCCATACAATGTATCAGGACTTAACTTTGGCTGTCTCAAATATATGATTTTATTAATACCTTTTCAAATGTGTCAACATTTAGACTAAAATATAGGAGTGGAACAGCTATTGAAATTTAAAATATAGACATTTTAGCTCCAACTTCTAAACTACATGTTAGCGGTTCTATTAAATGATTCTTTCATTTAACCGGATATGTATTAGTTTATATTAATATTTGAGCAATACCCTTGAGCCAAAAGCAACAACATTGCGTAAGTGTGTTTGTTATTCCCATCTCTGTCTCTGTTTGTGTGTGTTTATATATGTACTAGCGAGAACCCGGCATGCGTTGCACGCCACTCAATGAAAAAAGTGTTTGTGTTTTAATTAAGTTTCAAAGTAATATTTAAATTACTTCTTTCCGTCTGCTGTGTACACAAATAAATTAGACGTTTTTTCAATGCGTGAGCAGGCAACATATAGCAGTCCAAAATTTTCATCACTTTGGATTGATGGTTTAGATGCACATACGCGATATACTTATATATATATAGATATAGTTTACCGAATTAAGATAACTTTTTTGCAATTATTCAAGGATGATCTGTCTCTCTGTCTGACTGACTGTCTGTCTCTCTGTCTGTCTCTTTGTCATTCTGTATGTCTCTGAAATATCTCATTAAGAAATGGCGTCAGCGGGCCGTCGACTCCGCGCTCCTTATGTCCTCGCTAACGCCCACCCACACCTGCCAGGCGCCGGGTTTTCCCGACGTCGGGCCGTGCGGGGGATCGTCAGAGACCTCCCTGTTTGCCACCGGAGACCCTCCCCGCCTGGAGACATCTGGTCGACCGAAGACGCTGCGTTTAAGGCGTCCGCAGTCCACTTTCCTAGGACGGTAAATTATCGTCCTAATATCTCCCCCCACCGTCCAGGGGAAGCATCAGAAGCCCTCTAAGAGGGATTCTACTGTGGGTTCCCACCCCGCAACTAATTCGCGAAGTAGCTGGGACGAAACGGTTGCCTAGGAGCAGCTTTCTCAGGGCTGCATATTTAGAATCATCGGCCAGAGACTTCCACCACAGCCTCTCGCCTCATATCCCTTAACGGCAACTTGTAATCATGATCCCCACCCTGTGTTTGCCTTTTCTTCCCCTGTGAAGTATCACAGGTGGCAGCCCTGTAGGAGTCGTTTATTCAAGCAACTACCATGCATGTCCCTGTCTGCCACGCGCGTCACGCAATGGTGGTTATGTGCCCCGGGTTAACGCTGAGGGGGTCGGTGGCCAGCGCTTCCAAATCGGCAAGCCACTACAGACTTGTCGACTGGAATCCCGGCGGGGTCTTATGTCTCTCTATCTGTCTGTCTCTCTGTCTGTCTCTCTGCCTGTCTCTGCCTGTCTCTATGTCTCTCTGTCTGTCTCTCTTTCTCTCTGTCTGTCTCTCTTTATCTCTGTATGTCTGTCTGTTTTTCTGCCGGTCTATATGTCTCTCTGTCTGTCTCTATGTCTCTATGTTTGTCTCTCAGCTGTCTCTCAGTCTGTCTCACTGTCAGTCTCTGTCTATCTCTCTGTCTCTCTGTCTGTCTCTTTGTCTGTCTATATGTTTGTCTCTCTGTCTTCTCTCTTTCTGTCTGTATCTCTGTCTGTCTTTCTGTCTGTATCTCTGTCTGTCTCTTTGTCTCTCTTTCTGTCTCTCTTTCTGTCTCTCTGTCTGCCTGACTGCCTGTCTGTTTGTCTGTCTGTCTGTTTATCTATCTATCAACCTATCTGTCTATCATCTACCTATCTACCTATTTACAATCTACATGCCTACATACCTACCTACCTACTTGCCCACCTGCCTACCTACCTCCCTAACTAACTATTTACCTACCTACTTACCTACCTACCTACCTACCTACCTATCTACCTATCCAGCTACTATCTACAGACCTGTTTACCCTCAAAATCTTAAAATCGTACAATATCATCACAAAATCGTTCAATACATTATCTTAATGGTAAAAAATACACACATTATGTATAATTTATACACCTCAAAATCGTACATTGTACGCCAAAATCGTAAGAGTAAACAGGTCTGTATCTATCTACCCATCTATCTATCTACCTATCTCCCTACCTACCTACCTACATATATATCTACCTACTTACCTACCTACCAACCTACCTACCTTTCTACCTACCTATCTATCCATCCAACCTTTCATCCATTCATCCATCCATCAGTCTATCTATCTTTTATCTACATCTCTATCTATCTATCATCTATCTGTGTATTTGTCTGTCTGTCTGTCTTTCTGTCTATCTAATAAAATCTCTATTTTTAAAATTAAATTTTCATTTGTGTAAAGTGATTGGGTTTTGATATCCAGGGCCGGCCTTACGCTACTGCAACCTATAAGGCCGCAATGGACCACGCACTTTCATAGGACCCGCCCCGAATTTATTTTCTAATACAAAATCTTAATTTTCATTTATTATCTTTATTCCTACCCAGACTGGGCCCTGCGCAATCAGTTTCGCACAGGGCCCCGCAATTGTTAGGGTCAGCCCTGGGTATAATAATGTAAATATATTTATGTTTTGTTAAAGTCATTGATTTTCTTCATATGTAAATGAGAATATAGCTTCTTTTTTTACAACTGAAATGCAATTGGATTGAAAGATATTTTCATCCAAGTAAAAATGCATGAACTCAATTTTCTACCATCGAAATAAATGTATCGAAGAAGGTTAATTAGTGATCAAATTTATTCTTAGGCTTATCTCGTGCTGCATTGGGCAAAATGAATGTATAGTGTATAGTGGGCTACACAGTGTTTTAAAAAAATAAATAAATCATCCACTGGATTGTAGCCCCCTTACTTACGCAAAAATATTATTTTTTTTTTGCATTTAATATGCTTTGTTCTTATCTAGATCCGTGATTAAAAATGCTATTCAGCTATTTAGTTTTTCTGCACCAATGTAATTAAACGGCATATTCTTATTAAAATTATTTTTAAATGTAGTGTTTTTACTACTTTATAAATTTCAAAAAAGTTTATTTTTGGAATGAATAAAAAGTACAAACTTATTAAATGTTAAAAATACAAAGCTAAATTAGTATTTGAGTTTCAATGCTATTTATTAATTTTACTTATAAGAAGGGGAATGTACATCATCAGTTTTGTCACGCTCTTTTATTAAATCAGAGCATTTTTAGCTTTGGCTAAATAGGCAATTCGCACTATGACGTCATTTGCGAGATTATTTCGAACTAATTAATTTTAATTTTATTTCGCCTTATTGACAACGCGCTAAAGAACGCACTAACAACAACTGATGTTTAGGTTTTCCCGATAAATGTAATTACTGTGTATTTCTTTGATCATATTTTTTCTATTAAATTTTTTTTCATAACTTTTAAACGCAAATAAAATGCTTAAGATAGTTCCTTAGTTGTTTCTTTATATGTTTATGTAATTTATAATAATAATACTTACATTTTTGCTAAAATAAAAGCGGAAATAAAATATTTTTTGCGCATGTAAATTTATTCGATTTTCGTAAAATAATAGAAAATAACTATGATTGTTTTTAAGAGTCCGAACGTATCAAAATATTTTCGGGTTTAAAGCGTTATGTCCTTTTAGCTCATTCTTATATATATATATATATATATATATATATATATATATATATATATATATAAACACGTTCAAAGTAATCAATTAAAAAAATGAACGTATTTTAAAAAGATTCTACCATAAAGAAATATTATTTCAAAGCAGCATACCCATTTCGATAATTGTTAACATGATGTGTATTTTCCCCCACAATTCTTTGCCGGCCTTGTTATGTCTGTATGATTTAAACTTTACTGATTGGTTCTGATGCGCCACCTCCCCGTGGGGTGTAGAACAAACGGGAACACAGGGGCAGATAACTTTGAAACCATGCGATCACACTTACAAGCGGGTGTTGGAAGAATCATCAGGAGAAAGAACATCTCACTGAACGCCGTCTACTGAACATTGCCGATTAAAGATACAATGCACATCTGCTGCGGTTGGGGTTGGGGGGGGAGTGACTACGTCAGCAAAGTTTCACCACACTGCTGGTGTTGGTAGATCAAATTACACAGCCAGTAACACTGACGTCAGAATAATTTATTTATAATTTAGCTTTTGCCAATGAATGTAAGAGATAATTTGTTTATGATTTAGCTTTTGCCAATGAATGTAAGAGATAATTTGTTTATGATTTAGCTTTTGCCAATGAATGTAAGAGATAATTTGTTTATGATTTAGCTTTTGCCAATGAATGTAAGAGATAATTTGTTTATGATTTAGCTTTTGCCAGTGAATGTAAGAGATAATTTGTTTATGATTTAGCTTTTGCCAATGAATGTAAGAGATAATTTGTTTATGATTTAGCTTTTGCCAATGAATGTAAGAGATAATTTGTTTATGATTTAGCTGTTGCAAATTAATGTAAGAGATAATTTATTTGTTATGCGACCATCAATAATAAATTTTTTAACGTACCGAGTGACATCTGTCGTTTCGCACCTCCCCCCTCCCCCGTTCCCAACCCGTCTTGGTACTCCCTGGTCCACATATCACATTTTGTTCAGTTCATCATTCAAAAGGGAGTTGATGTTAGTCGTGCTTCATCTGGCTTTTAAAAGATGAAACACATGGTGGCGGAACCCAAAAAATGTTTCGTCACATCAAAAGATTGATATTTGATACTAAAACTGACATCAGAATCAAATACCGCTCGCTCTGTTTTTGATATTTTGTCTCATCGATTACATTTAAAGTAAAAATGTCGGCTGTCACAGGCTGTCACTCCGCGGGTGCAGCCAACCTTTGATGAAAGCTGCTGTCAGTGCTGTCTTGACGTTAGGTCACAACGTCAATCCCTGACTGGGAGGGCGGCCCCCTTCCTGGGACGATCTATGAAATGCGTGGCAGAGATCTTTAAGGTCATCGGCACAGGTCGTACGCCCTTGTTCATGTTAGCGTTAAACCTGAGACATTAGCGCCATGAATACAGAAGTGACCTTATTCATGCAGGGTCCTGATTTATGTATGTTTATGAGTCACGTAGCTGTCAGAATAATGTGCTGCCCTAACTCATGCGATGCCCTTATTAATGTACTGTACAAATCCTTTATTCTGCTCCAGTAACATTATATTTCAGCTTTCAGGAGATCTCTTCAAGTCTTATTTTCTTGGTATACCCCATCTTCCAATTGCGATCTCTATATAAATATCTGACTATCTTGCTATATGTGCCACGGTAGATTCTGTAGTCTATATTTTTCAGTTTAATATATCTATCTCTGTCTGTCTGTCTGTCTCTGGAATATCTCATTAGGAAATGGCGTCAGCGGGCCGTCGAGCTTGTGCTCCTAATGCCCTCCCTGGCGTCAACCCACACTCGTTAGCTGCCGGGTGTCCCCGGCGCCGGGCCGTGTGGGAAGACGCCAGAGACCTCCCCGGGCGTTGGACGCCCCCACCAGCAACTGCTCGATCGAGTTTGCTGATGGAGGCCCCCCCGCCCGGAGACATCTGGTCGACCGAAGACGCTGTGTTTCAAGCGTCCGCAGTCCACTCTCCTAGGGGCCGGGACGGTAAATTAACGTCCTTATATCTCCCCCCACCCGTCCCGGGGAAGCATCGGACGCCCTCTAAGAGGGATTCTACAGTGGGTTTCCACCTCGCAACTAATTCGCGAAGTAGCTGGGACGAAAAGGTTGCCTAGGAGCAGCTTTCTCAGAGCTGCATATTTATAATCATCGACCATAGGCTTCCACCACAGCCTATCGCCTCATATCCCTTAACGGCAACTTGTAATCATGATCCCTACCCTGTGTTTGCCTTTTCATCCCCCTGTGAAGCATCACAGGTGGCAGCCCTGTAGGAGCTGTTTATTCCAGCAACTGCCATGCATGACCGTGTCAGCCACGCGGGACACGCAATGGTTGTAATGTGCCCCGGGTTAACGTCTGTCTCTCTGTCTGTCTGTCTCTCTCTCTATATATAAATATTTTTTTTTCTCTCTCTCCTATCTATCCATCTAAAAATACCGGTAAACGTTGATATCGAATTCCAAATTTCCATGTACGAAACATGAACACATGGGGTTCTTAAGGTGATCGAAATAAATGTGTATTACTTGACACCAATACATCCTTCACCCCCCCCCCCCATACCCCCACAGATGCTCATCGGACCATTAATATCCAGGTATCCCCAAATTTTTCTAAACGGAAAGAAAAGTAAAAAAAAAAATATAATTACAATAGTTCACTGCCACATTTTAAAATTATTGAAATAAATGTTTTATTTGCTATAATGATCATATTTCTTTAGATCAAAGACTGGCTAATGATCAAAGACAGGCTAATGATCAAAGACGGGCTAATATTTGAGCCAGATGCTTAACAATGAAAAAAATCAAGGCCATCAAGCAATATTTTGACATAAAGGTCATCGAGCGATATCTTAACATGTAGATCAACTAGCAATATGTTGACATGAAAGTCATCAAGCGATATCTTAACATGTAGGTCGCCTAGCGATATTTTAACATAAATGTCATCAAGCGATATATTAACATGTAGGTCACCTGGCGATGTGTTGACATAAAGGTCACCTAGCGATACGTTGACCGTTTTGTCAAGAAATTAGATAATTGCCTGCTGTTGATGCACTTCTATTTACCAAAGACACTTTTTTATTGACATTTCTTTTTAAACACCTGGTTCTTGGGAAAAGGTTTCTTAAAACATGAAGGTGTCGTTTCAGCTCACTTACATTTCCTGACTGTCCATTGTATTCTTTGCCCTTTTGACTTTTGGGTTAATGTATAAAATCTCAAACGTCGTCCAAGTGTCCACAGTAGCATTTGAAGTTTTGGTTGATGCCCCATCTTAAGATGAGGTTGATGCCCCATCTTAGGTTAATGTTGATGACCCATCTTAGGTTAACGTGCGGGTTGTGGGTGATAGGGGAGATATGGGAGTGCGGGTTGGGGGTGATAGGGGAGATATGGGTGCGGGTTGGGGGTGATAGGGGAGATATGGGAGAGTGGGTTGGGGTGATTGGGGAGATATGGGAGAGCGGGTTGGGGGTGATAGGGGAGAAGGGAGAGGGGGTTCGAGGTGATAGGGGAGATATTGAAGAGCGTGTTGGAGTGATAGGGGAGATATGGGAGTGTGGGTTGTGGGTGAGGGGTGGTATTAGTGGGCCAGGTCTCCTATTGTAAATTAAATTTCGAAAAAAAGGGGTTTGGGGGTATTATTGTTGTTTCATCTCGTTTTACCTTCCTCTGTTATTTATTTTCATTTATCATTGCATTTATCGACTTCGCTCACATTAAAATCGTAAATAAGAACAAGATAGAAATTCAATCGGCAAACCCAATTTTTTTATCCGTTATAATATTTTTAATCTCACCTTGCTTCGATGAGTGCATTAATGTCTCGTGAACTCTTGACATTTTCTTGCTTTTCTTTATTTTCGTATTAAACAGAAATTCGTAAAACATAAAAAGCTATGGTTCTTTAATATATACATACACATATATAAATATTTATTTGTGTGAGCCTACCGTAAGAACTTTTTTTTGCATGTTGAAAGTTGTTTTAGGAACAACCGCGTGTGGAGGTGGGGAACACGGAGAAGGTGGAAAATAAAGGGACCGTCACTCCATGAAAGCCTGGAGCTCGGGACGACAATGGAGACCCTATCCCCCCCCCCCCCCCCGCCCCCACTTTTCTTCGCAGACGAGTCACGTGACCGCGCAGCGCTTGCCTTTATAAAGAAAAATCCCGAGCCGCGTCCAACAAGCAGCCAGAGGTGGAACAGCAACATAAACAAAAGAAAAGAAGGGAGTGAGAGAAAGAACTGAGATTCTCCAAACTTTATAAATACCTGAAAAAATTGTTGGCTTTTTATTGGACTAGACAGTGCTCCTAATAACAAACAAAGGAAGAGAGTATCCACAAAGTATCGTAAGATAAGAATCATAACTTGAAAGAGGGAAAACAAAACGATTCCCGAGTTTCCACACACAAAAGAAGACGAGGGACCAAATGTTGTTGTTTTTTTAGGCCGGTGAAAAGAGAAAGAAAATAAGTAGGCGACCAACCCCGGAGAAAAAAACCGTGACGAGGAGTTTGGAAGACACGCTAAGATTGTTTCGCGAAACCATCTGGAACACGGTGGCTTTCAAGTTCTAGTTTTACAGCTCGTTGTGGCTTTGTGTTACAAACAATTCTGAGGTAAGTTGGAAAGCGTGAGCGCTAGTCTGTCGGTTTGTTTGTGTGCAGGCGAATGTTTTTGTTTGATGAAATGCAAAATTTTAAGGTGCGAAAAATATTACAAAATACATTTTCTGCACTTGATTGTTGCATTGAAATTTCGACGCGTCAATTTGATATTCTATTAATAAATATGTTTAAATAAACTTAGTCTTTAGTGATGACAATTGTATTTGTTTTTGTGCCCGAAGCGCTGCTTTTCATTTTTTTAAAATAAATTAAATAAAATAAAATTATGTGTTTGAACACCCCTGATTCCTGGTTATTTGATATTTTAAACAGTTTTTTATTTTATTTTCAAACATAATTAAAATTTAAAACACAATTATTTGATAATTTAACAACATTTGTTGATATTTCAAACACAGCTATTTAATATTTTAAACACAGTTATTTGATATTTTACAGCCTTCTAAACTATTTTGTCCCACATCATGAACCAGTTGGTTTACATTATTTCCATACACTGTGTCAGGACTTATCTTTGGCTGTCTCAAATATATGATTTTATTGATACCTTCTCAAATGTGTCAACATTTAGACTAAAATATAGGACTGGAACAGATATTGAAATTTAAAATATAGACATTTTAGCTCCAACTTCTAAACTACATGTTAGCGGTTCTATTAAATGATTATTTCATTTAACCGTACATTGTATTAGTTTTTAATTAATATTTGAGCAATACCCATGAGCCAAAAGCAACAACATTGCGTAAGTGTGTTTGTTATTCCCATCTCTCTCTCTCTCTCTCTCTCTCTCTCTCTCTCTCTCTCTTTTTCTGTTTGTGTGTCTTTATATATATATATATATATATATAACATGTTCAAAGTAATCAATTAAATAAATGAACGTATTTAAAAAACAATTCTACCATAAAGAAATATTCTTTCAAAGCAGCATACAAATTTCATTTCATCCATTTTCGATAATTGTTAACATGATGTGTATTTCCCCACATTTCTTTGCCCGCCTTGTTATGTCAGTATGATTTATGCTTTACTGATTGGTTCTGATGCGCCACCTCCCATAGGGTGTAGAACAAACAGGAACACAGGGGTAGATAACTTTGAAACCATGCGACCACACTTACAAGCGTTTGTTGGAAGAATCATCAGGAGAAAGAACAGCTCGCTGAACGCCGTGTACTGAACATTGCCGATTAAAGATACAATGCACAGATGCTGCGGTTAAGCGTGGGGGGGGGGGGGGACTACGTCAGCAAAATTTCACCACACTGCTGATGTTAGTATATCAAATTACACAGCCAGTAACACTGACGTCAGAATAATTTGTTTATGATTTAGCTATTGCCAGTGAATGTAAGAGATATTTTTTTTGTGACTTAGCTGTAGACAATGAATGTAAGAGATACTTTGTTTATGATTTAGCTATCGTCAGTGAATGTCAGAGATATTTTTTTGTGACTTAGCTGTAGACAATGAATGTAAGAGATACTTTGTTTATGATTTAGCTATCGTCAGTGAATGTAAGAGATATTTTTTTTTGTGACTTAGCTATAGACAATGAATGTAAGAGATACTTTGTTTATGATTTAGCTATCGTCAGTGAATGTCAGAGATAATTTATTTGTTATGCGACCATCAATAATAAATTTTCCAACGTACCGAGTGACATCTTTCGTTTCGCACCTCCCCCCTCCCCCGTTCCCAACCCGTCTTGGTACTCCCAGGTCCACGTATCACATTTTGTTCAGTTCATCATTCAAAAGGGAGTTTATGTTAGTCGTGTTTCATCTGGCTTTTAAAGATGAAACACATGGTGGCGGAACCCAAAAAAAATTTTCGTCACATCAAAAGATTGATATTTGATACTTAAGCTGACATCAAAATCAAATATCGCTCGCTCTTTTTTTTTTGGTATTATGTCTCATCGATTACATTCAAAGTAAAAATGTCAGCTGTCACAGGCTGTCACTCTGCGGGTGCAGCCAACCTTTGATGAAAGCTGCTGTCAGTGCTGACTTGACGTTAGGTCACAACGTCAATCCCTGACTGGGAGGGCGGCCCCCTTCCTGGTACAATCTATGAAATGCGTGACAGAGATCTTTAAGGTCATCGGCACAGGTCGTGCGCCCTTGTTCATGTTAGCGTTAAACCTGAGACATTAGCGCCATGAATACAGAAATGCCCTTATTTATGCAGGGACCTGATTTATGTATGTTTATGATTCACGTAGCTGTCCGAATAACGTGCTGCCCTTATTCATGCAGGGCCCTGATTTATGTATGTTTTTGAGTCACGTAGCTGTCCGAATAACGTGCTGCCCTTATTCATGCAGGGCCCTGATTTATGTATGTTTATGATTCACGTAGCTGTCCGAATAACGTGCTGCCCTTATTCATGCAGGGCCCTGATTTATGTATGTTTATGAGTCACGTAGCTGTCCGAATAACGTGCTGCCCTAACTCATGCGATGCCCTGATTAATGTACTGTACAAATCCTTTATTCTGCTCCAGTAACATTATATTTCAGCTTTCAGGAGATCTCTTCAAGTCTTATTTTCTTGGTATACCCCATCTTCCCATTGCGATCTTTATATACATATCTGACTATCTGACTATCTTGCTATATGTGCCACGGTGGCTTCTGTAGTCTACATTTTTCAGTTTAATCTGTCTATCTCTATCTGTCTGTCTGTCTGTCTCTCTCTCTCTCTATATATATATATATATATATATATTTTTTTTTCTTCTCTCTCTCCTATCCATCCATCTAAAAATACCGGTAAACGTTGATATCGAATTCCAAATATTCATGTACGAAACATGAGCACACGGGTTTATTAAGGTGATTGTGTAAATGTGTAAACATGGCGCAGAATTTTGTTGATAATGTCCGAAAGAAATGTGTATTACTTGACACCAATGCATCCCTCATCCCCCCATACCCCCACAGATGCTCATCGGACCATTAATATCCAGGTAGCGCCAATTTTTCTAAACTGAATGAAAAGTAAAAAAAAAAATAATTACAATTGTTCACTGCCACATTTTAAAATTATTGAATTAAATGTTTTATTTGCTATAATGATCAAATTTATTTGGATAAAAGACGGGCTAATGATCAAAGACGGGGTAAGGATCAAAGACGGGCTAATATTTGAACCAACTGCTTAACAATGAATAAAATCAAGGCCATCAAACAATATTTTGACATAAAGGTCATCAAGCGATATCTTAACATGTAAATCACCTGGCGATATGTTGACATGAAAGTCATCAAGCATATGTTGACATAAAGGTCATCAAGCGATATTTGACATAAAGGTCATCAAGCGATATGTTGGCATAAAGGTCATCAAGCGATATATTAACACGTAGGTCACCTGGCGATATTTTGACATAAATTTTATCAAGCGATATATTAACATGTAGGTCACCTGGCGATATTTTGACATAAATTTTATCAAGCGATATATTAACATGTAGGTCACCTGGCGATACGTTGACATAAAGGTCGTCAAGCGATATATTAACATGTAGGTCCCCTGGCGATATGTTGACATCAAGGTTGTCAAGCGATATATTAACATACAGGTCACCTGGCGATATGTTGACATAGATGTCATCAAGCGATATGTTGGTATAAAGGTCATGAAGCGATATATTAACATGTAGGTCACCTGGCGATATGTTGACATAAATGTCATCCAGCGATATATTAACATGTAGATCACCTGGCGATATGTTGACATAAAGGTCATCAAGCGATACGTTGAAATAAAGGTCACCTAGCGATACGTTGACCGTTTTGTCAAGAAATTAGATAATTGCCTGCTGCTGATGCACTTCCCTTTACATTTATTGGCGTTTCTTTTTACACACTTGTTTCTTGAGCAAAGGTTTCTTAAAACACGAAGGTGTCGTTTCAGCTCACTTATATTTTCTGACTGTCGCTGTCCTCTTTGCCGTTTTGACCTTTGGATTAGTGCATACACTCTCAATCGTCGTCCGAGTGTCCACAGTAGCGTATGAAGTTTAGGTTGATGCCCCATCTTAAGATGAGGTTGATGCCCCATCTTAGGTTAATGTTGATGCCCCATCTTAAGTTTAGGTTGATCCCCCATCTAAAGTTGAGGATGATGCCCCCTCTTAAGTTACTGTGTGCTGCACACTTAGCCTTTCAACTAGATCGACAGCTAGATTCTGCCTATTTCTCTCGGTCAGCCCAAATACAAGTGTTTCCAAACTTTTCATTTATGCTTTAAGAGAAAAACTCACGCTCTTAATTTATCTTGGGCCGAAAACGTCTTAGAGGAATCTTTCCAGTATTAGCCACCTTTTCATCTCTGTAGCTGCGAAGTGTATACGTGTCTATGTCATAACTTTCTGCCTCAGTCTTCGGGCGTCTTTCTTTCTGCCTCAGTCTTCAGGCGTCTTTCTTTCTGCCTCAACCTCCATGCGTCTTTCTTTCTGCCTCAGCCTTCGGGCGTCTTTCTTTCTGCCTCAGCCTTTAGGCGTCATATCTTTCTGCCTCAGCCTCCAGGCGTCTTTCTTTCTGCCTCAACCTTCAGGCGTCTTTCTTTCGGCCTCAGCCTCCAGGCGTCTTTCTTTCTGCCTCAGCCTTCGGGCGTCTTTCTTTCGGCCTCAGCCTTTAGTCGTCTTTCCTTCTGTCTTAGCCTTCAGGAGTCTTTCTTTCTGCCTCAGCCTCCAGGCGTCTTTCTTTCTGCCTCAGCCATCGGGCGTCTTTCTTTCTGCCTCAGCCTTTAGACGTCATATCTGTCTGCCTTAGCCTCCAGGTGTCTTTCTTTCTGCCTCAGCCTTCGGGCGTCTTTCTTTCGGCCTCAGCCTTTAGGCGTCTTTCCTTCTGTCTCAGCCTTCAGGAGTCTTTCTTTCTGCCTCAGCCTCCAGGCGTCTTTCTTTCTGCCTCAGCCATCGGGCGTCTTTCTTTCTGCCTCAGCCTTCAGGCGTCATATCTTTCTGCCTCAGCCTCCAGGCATCTTTCTTTCTGCCTCAGCCTTCGGGCGTCTTTCTTTCTGCCTCAGCCTCCAGGCGTCTTTCTTTCTGCCTCAGCCTCCAGGCGTCTTTCTTTCTGCCTCAGCCTCCAGGCGTCTTTCTTTCTGCCTCAGCCTCCAGGCGTCTTTCTTTCTGCCTCAGCCTACAGGCGTCTTTCTTTCTGCCTCAGCCTCCAGGCGTCATATCTTTCTGCCTCAGCCTTCAGTCGTCATATCTTTCTGCCTCAGCTTCCAGGCGTCATATCTTTCTACCTAAGCCTCCATGCGTCTTTCTTTCTGCCTCAGCCTTCGGGCGTCTTTCTTTCTGCCTCAGCCTTTAGGCGTCATATCTTTCTGCCTCAGCCTCCAGGCGTCTTTCTTTCTGCCTCAACCTTCAGGCGTCTTTCTTTCGGCCTCAGCCTCCAGGCGTCTTTCTTTCTGCCTCAGCCTTCGGGCGTCTTTCTTTCGGCCTCAGCCTTTAGTCGTCTTTCCTTCTGTCTCAGCCTTCAGGAGTCTTTCTTTCTGCCTCAGCCTCCAGGCGTCTTTCTTTCTGCCTCAGCCATCGGGCGTCTTTCTTTCTGCCTCAGCCTTTAGACGTCATATCTGTCTGCCTCAGCCTCCAGGTGTCTTTCTTTCTGCCTCAGCCTTCGGGCGTCTTTCTTTCGGCCTCAGCCTTTAGGCGTCTTTCCTTCTGTCTCAGCCTTCAGGAGTCTTTCTTTCTGCCTCAGCCTCCAGGCGTCTTTCTTTCTGCCTCAGCCATCGGGCGTCTTTCTTTCTGCCTCAGCCTTCAGGCGTCATATCTTTCTGCCTCAGCCTCCAGGCATCTTTCTTTCTGCCTCAGCCTTCGGGCGTCTTTCTTTCTGCCTCAGCCTCCAGGCGTCTTTCTTTCTGCCTCAGCCTCCAGGCGTCTTTCTTTCTGCCTCAGCCTCCAGGCGTCTTTCTTTCTGCCTCAGCCTCCAGGCGTCTTTCTTTCTGCCTCAGCCTCCAGGCGTCTTTCTTTCTGCCTCAGCCTCCAGGCGTCATATCTTTCTGCCTCAGCCTTCAGTCGTCATATCTTTCTGCCTCAGCTTCCAGGCGTCATATCTTTCTACCTAAGCCTCCAGGCGTCTTTCTTTCTGCCCCAGCCTCCAGGCGTCTTTTTTTCTGCCTCAGCCTCCAGGCTCAGTCCTTCTTTAAGATCCTACAGAGCCTTCTGGAGGGCATCTCATCCATAATTTTAGCGTTCAGTTTTTCTTAAGTTAATACGAGGGTGAAAAACAATAAACAAATATTTGTTTAAACCACGTTAAAACTTTCATATAATATAAATGAATATTAAAATGAAATTTATCATTTTAAACTTGAATTTAGTATCTGGGGAAATAGTGGGGGTAACACGGACACGATGGGATATTTACCCTAATACCCGCATGGGTGATTTACCCCTAATTAAATCGCTTGATAATCCCAAAAAAATATTATAGTTTTCCCGCTTCCATTTTAATCGAAGTCGTTGTTAGAATACTTTCAAATCAATAATTTTACTGGATTCATTTGCAAATTTACGATAGTTCATCGGCTTTTTAGGTTAACAAGCTTTTACTTAATTTAAAATTTAATTAAAAAATATCTAGAAAGTGAGAAAAAAAATTCTAAAAAAAATGTACTTGTTTTGGCATAAAAGTTAGCACGCTTGTTTACTTGTAACGTAGAGAAAGGAGAGTTCAATGAACGAAATAGTTTGATTTGATTCACGTTAATATTCTCTTTTGGGGGGTTGTGGGGGGGGGGGGGTGGGGGTGGGAGGAGTGGCGTCTTACCCCATAGGGAGATTTTTATCCCATACTATCCTCGAGATAAGAGAAAGTAACCACGTTAAATGGCCGTTTGAAATGTTAACCAATTTAACAGTTACTCGACACAGGTCCATGTGTTTAGGTAAGAAAATGTATATTTAATCTCTGTTATGGAATGTGATATAGTATAGAGTATGTCTTGGCCTTTCTTTAAAAAAATTCAAGTTAGAGCTAAAGCATTCCACCGCCTCTCTCCCCCTTTTTAGTTTGATTGCGTCACCGATTGTATGTGTAGCCGACCCCAACCCGCCCTTGATTGGGAAAAGTTTGTTTACGTTGGCATACGCTCCACTTGTCCTAAACAATTCATTCAGATGATGCAATGGTTAAAAAAAATTGTGGTGTGTTCTAACTCAGTGTCGTAGTGAGGGGGGGGCAAGGGGGTGGCATGATGCCCCGGGCGCTACTCCCAAAGGGGCGCCATATGATACATTTTACTATAATATTGTATGGTTTTCGAATGGGGGGGGGGCGCTAGAAAGGTATTGGAGGGCGCTAAAAAGGTATTGTGCCCCGGGCGCGAGTTAAGCTCGCTACGCCACTGTTCTAACTTATTACTTTTATGTTCTAACTTACTACTTTTATGTTCTAACTTACTACTTTTATGTTCTAACTTACTACTTTTATGTTCTAACTTACTACTTTTATGTTCTAACTTACTACTTTTATGTTCTAACTTACTACTTTTATATAAGTCGCCAGCTATCCAAGCCGGGGGAAATTCTTATTATTTTTCCGCGAAATTTTCGAGACGTAATAATACTTACAAGATTGTTTTCTTTATATGGGTGTGTAAATTTGATATTTGCATCTTTTTTAGGATTGCAATTTTTCACTTGCCGTGCTGTAAGTTGATATAGTTTTCCTTTCTCTACATTTGATCTTGCACTTTTGTTATACATTTGATAGTACAATTACATTGGCTACTGTTAGTATCACTAGCTTTTGTATCTTTTTTCTTTGTATACTTTATTTTTATCCCTTTTACTTAATATTCAACAAAGTAGCCATATCTTAAAGCAGAATACATTGACAAAAACCATAAAAAAAAGTAAGTAATATCTCATTTACATAATAGACTATCCATAATAAATACACAAGCCGAATAAGCATAATTTTATAACATAAAGCGCAACTTATTATTATTCTAATCGGTAGCAGTTAAAAGAATGTTTTTTTTAGAATTTGTTTTTAACATTTATTTGAGGAAAATGGTGTAGAGTTACTGCTACCATCCCGTTTAAGACTTACTATAAAAAAAAAAACGATTTTCCGTACCCAGACAGTAGTCAATGATTTAGAATTAAAACAAAGAAATTTGGATACAATGTCATGCGTCTGAATGCTGTCCTCAATCTACCGTGACAGGATGTATTGTATAGACTGGTTAGACTTAAAGGACAACGGCAGCAGATATATAGTTATTTTGGTAATTTTATTTCATTTGTAGGTGAGTCAGTTTATCTACGTCATTATATTGCTGTACGCAAGCTTCTCTCTTGAGAATTAAAAAACGATGTCTTTCTTTTAAATTCTCAAAATACTTGACAGTGATGAGGTCTATAAAATGTGCACAAATATGGTAGAAAATATTTGACAATGATGGAGTCTATAAAATGTGTACGAATAGGATATAAAATATTTTACAATGATGGGGTCTATAAAATGTGTACAAAACTGATATAAAATATTTGACAATGATGGAGTCTATAAAATGTGTACGAATAGGATATAAAATATTTTACAATGATGGGGTCTATAAAATGTGTACAAATATGGTAGAAAATATTTGACAGTGATGGGGGTCGATAAAATGTGTACAAAACTGATATAAAATATTTGACAATGATGGGGTCTATAAAATGTGTACTAATAGGATTTAAATATTTGACAGTGATGGGGTCTATAAAATGTGTACAAATAGGATATAAAATATTTTACAATGATGGGGTCTATAAAATGTGTACTAATAGGATTTAAATATTTGACGGTATGAGATCTATAAAATGTGTACAAATATGATATTAAATATTTGACCGTGATGGGGTATTTAAAATGTGTACCAATATGATATAAAATATTTTACAATGATGGAGTCTATAAAATGTGTACGAATAGGATATAAAATATTTGACAATGATGGGGTCTATAAAATGTGTACTAATAGGATTTAAATATTTGACAGTGATGGGGTCTATAAAATGTGTACGAATAGGATATAAAATAATTTACAATGATGGGTTCTATAAAATGTGTACAAATATGACAGAAAGAATATGGGGATAAAACATGCTGTAAAGTCTTGGAAATGATCAAACAATTAGAAATACTAGTGCATTAGCCATCATGTACTAGGGCATTAGCAAACCTTTACTAGTGCATTAGCCATCATGTACTAGGGCATTAGCAAACCTTTACTAGTGCATTAGCCATCATGTACTAGGGCATTAGCTAACCTTTACTAGTGCATTAGCCATCATGTACTAGGGCATTAGCAAACCTTTACTAGTGCATTAGCCATCATGTACTAGGGCATTAGCAAACCTTTAATAATGCGTTAGCCATCCAGTATTAGTGCATTAGCCATCATGTACTAGGGCATTAGCAAACCTTTACTAGTGCATTAGCCATCATGTACTAGGGCATTAGCAAACCTTTACTAGTGCATTAGCCATCATGTACTAGGGCATTAGCAAACCTTTACTAGTGCATTAGCCATCATGTACTAGGGCATTAGCAAACCTTTACTAGTGCATTAGTCATCATGTACTAGGGCATTAGCAAACCTTTACTAGTGCATTAGCCATCATGTACTAGGGCATTAGCAAACCTTTAATAATGCGTTAGCCATCCAGTATTAGTGCATTAGCCATCATGTACTAGGGCATTAGCAAACCTTTACTAGTGCATTAGCCATCATGTACTAGGGCATTAGCAAACCTTTACTAGTGCATTAGCCATCATGTACTAGGGCATTAGCAAACCTTTACTAGTGCATTAGCCATCATGTACTAGGGCATTAGCAAACCTTTACTAGTGCATTAGTCATCATGTACTAGGGCATTAGCAAACCTTTACTAGTGCATTAGCCATCATGTACTAGGGCATTAGCAAACCTTTAATAATGCGTTAGCCATCCAGTATTAGTGCATTAGCCATCATGTACTAGGGCATTAGCAAACCTTTACTAGTGCATTAACCATCCAGTACTAGCACATTAGCCACCCAGTACTAGTGCATTAGCCTCCAAGACTAGTGCAATAGCCTCCAATTACTAGTGCATTAACAACCCAGTACTAGTGCATTAACCACCCAGTACTAGTGCATTTAGTACTAGTGCATTAGCCACCCAGTACTAGTGCATTAGCCTCTTAGTACTAGTGCATTTGCCTTCCAGTTAAAGTGCATAAGCCACCCAGTACTAGTAAATTAGCCACACAATACTAGTGCATTAGCCACCCAGTACTAGTGCATTAGCCACACAGTACTAGTGCTTTAGCCACACAGTATTAGTAAATTAGCCACCAAATACTAGTGCATTAGCCACCCATTACTAGTAAATTAGCCACCAAATTCTAGTGCATTAGCCACCCAGTACTAGTGCATTCTCAGCTTAAGTCACTAGAACAAAATTAACTTATTATAAAATGGTACTGCTATTTATTTCTTAACATAGTCATGTTTTGACATCCATCGTCTTAAAAATCAACATTCAAATTCAATACGCTAAAACTGTTTTTGTATTTCATGCCTGATTTTAAGACACTGTGCACAGTGATGGAAATTTCGTATTTAACCCCTTCCACACCACAATTGACTCTTGACCGGCCGCTATGGATGGCTGATATCAAGAGAGTCATCAGATGAAAAAAAAATGGTTTTGGCGTTGATGATATTCTTCCTTGGAATAATATTTTAATGTAAGTGTATCAAAATCAAAGTGATTTAACTGTTAACTTAGAATTCGTTTGACATATCGTTTAGATCCGGGATTTTCAACGTGGGCCAAATGGCACACGAGGACAGGGGTCACAGCATATGTCATGGGGGCCACGAAAAATTTAGGAACCCAAAGTTTTTATTTTGATAAAAAAAGAACATTTTCAATGAGCGTTTCATATTTGCCGCTGAGCTAAATAAAATGTTACAAGGTAGCCCACGCAAAATATTTTGAGAAACACTGGCTTATATCATAGAGTTTATAAATCTCAACACTAACTGAGCTATTGATGCATCACACATGCAGAAAAGAAGACGAACAGATTTTGATTTCGTGTAAAAGAGAAATTTTCTAAGAAATTCGTAACAGTTGTGTAAATGGCAGGTTTATGACAAATTATGTTATTATCAATTCACAAATTAACATAAAATATAATATTCTTCTTATTTAAAAAAATTTCAACGTAAAAATAGCTTGAAAATTTTGTTTGAAAATGAAAAGAAATAAAATAATAAGACTCACTACAAAAACACTTTTTGGTCAGCTCAGTAAAACAGAGTATTTTCAAAAGCATTATTTCTTGATAGACTCCATACGGGTAATTGTGCAAGATAGAACTGGCATTTATCATCACGTGCAATGCTTTATGACTTTACAATGTTATTTCCACATTGAAAATCGTGTCAATTCTCTTTTAACACATTATTTGCAGCTTTAAGTAGCTGATGTAGCAGGACCGGAGAATCTTTGTGCCAGGAGCGAATCAAAATTTTCGGGCCTCCACAATTTTCAAAATAATGTTTCAAACGTTTTCTGAATTTAAGACCAATGATACTTTTACCGAAACACTACAAAAACACATCACTCCAAATGAGACTCACTATTTAATAATGCCGTACCTCTGGTTCTCTAATGAACCGTAGACGACATTCTACAATTAAAACAAAAGAATCATTTTGAGTTTGCGAAATGTCCGACTTAATATAGCAACAGGTACTGGAAAATTGAGCAGATACTTTTACACGGCTTAAGTTCAGATATGAGGCTGAGCGAATTCGCTGGAGAAAGATGCAGGGCTCGAAAATTTAAAAGAGGAATTTAATTTCAAGTGCAAGATTTCTTCTATCAGATCGGTTTCAGAAACTTCAGAAGAAAGTTTGATAGACGAATTTCTAATGTACTTCAACTTCATACATTGTGAAGTATTTCTACAAGAAGCTGAACATGGGAGCAATTTCTTTAACTGCTGTGAAGCGAGCTGTGAGTCCAGTTATAACATAGTCAATAATAAGGTTTATAAAGGATCTTATGAAAATGACTTCCTCATCTGGTTCAGGCGACGTATTAGAACCACATGGAGTCTCTTCAACCTAATCACCAGGGAATGAATTTCTCTCTGGATTTGGAATCCACGACTGATGTTTTCTCGTTCAGTTAAACTTTTGACTTCTTTAAGAAATGTCGGTCACTCATCTCGACGCAAGATAGTAAAAAGAGCAAGTACTCTAACTAGTCTGACACATGCGCCCTCACAATGTCCAATGACGAGCAACTGCACCGTAACGCACAATTTTTATACAGTTTCTACCTTGCCTATTGGTGTCACTATGAACACTACCAACATGCCTTGGAACACTCTACCAACATGCCTTGGAACACTCTACCAACATCCCTTGGAACACTCTACCAACATGCCTTGGAACACTCTACCAAGATGCCTTGGAACACTCTACCAACATGCCTTGGAACACTTTACGAACATGCCTTGGAACACTCTACGAACATGCCTTGGAACACTCTACGAACATGCCTTGGAACACTCTACGAACATGCCTTGGAAGATGGAGAATAATGAGAATTGATGAGGATTTTTTAAAAATCAGCACTTAATACCCCCCACACCCCCGATCCCTCCGATGCCAGTGACTCCTTAAGGCAGCGGTTCTCAACCTTCCTAATGCCGCGACCCTTTAATGCAGTTCCTCATGTTGTGGCGACCCCCAGCCACTAAATTATTTTTATTTCTACTTCATAACTGTAGATTATATGTGTTTTCAGGTGGTCTTAGGCGACCCCTGGGAAAGGGTCGCGGGACCCCCAAAGGGGTCGCGACCCACAGGTTGAGAAACGCTGCCTTAAGGACACCATAAAAGTGTATGGACCCCTTTTAACATATTTGTTTGAACAAGGTCAAAAAATTAATAACGTTCTAATTAAAGTCCTCAAGATAGGCTCATGTTTAGATGTCAGCTATGAACTAAGTGATTGTAAAAACATGGTGACGTCCAACTGCTTCTATATGTGGTAATAGTTGTTACGTCATAGATAACTGAATGTGTTAACATGGCTGTGTCATTTACTGGCATGAAATAAGATGGGGCAGGTCCACTCGGCGGTGACGTGTTGTTACGACGTTTACCTTTACGGAGCTGGTTCATTTTCAGATTGAGCTATTTTTACATCCGCAGCGGCGGATCCAGCAGATTTTGACAGGCGGAAGAAGTTAAGATAGAAGTGATTTGCCGCGAAGGCACTTGTGGATTCATCTCAGTGCAACTGTCGGTGACATTTGTACAAACAAAGAGTTATAACAGTAAACGATATTCTGGCTAGAGCCATAATTTATACTTGTTTATTTCCCTACTGAGTTAATCTGTTGTGTTTTGTTCATTCAGATGTTTATTCTTGTAGTTTCCCCATGGATCTGAACGTGTTTGTTCATTAAAACAAAACAAAAAAAATAACAGAAATAAATTAAAATATTAGTTTACCTGAAGGGATCAATATTTCTCAATTTTAAAACATTTTTATATGAATAGAAATGACCTCGTACCTAATAGAAGCGTTCATATTTAATCCAACATACGGTTCATTAAACAAATTTGCAACTTTTATTTAATAGAAATTACCGCATTTAGTCACAAGGTGCTAGTTAGTTATTTTAACTAGACAGTAAATAGAAGTATAACGGGAATATACTCATTGCAAATATAAAAAAAAATTCTTTATGCTTTCCAATTTTTTTTTAATCTTGCCATATCGTGTACACTGAAATGAATGTACATTGGAATCCGTGTAGGTCGAGTATTTAATCGGAAGATTCAATAGAGAAATTTGTAAAAAAAAAATTTTTTTGAAAAAGTGAGGGATGTGGTACGTGATATCGTAACGTAAATGTTCATCACTGTGATCGGTTTCCAGGGTTATCTGTGAATACTCATACATTACTTCCGCCTTTCATTATGGTCGCCCCGTGTGTTTCGTTGGGGTAACCGTAAATTAATTTCAGATAAGAAAATTTTCGACATTTGCGTCACTCGTTTGATATTACAATTAACCCGATTTGGATCCGGGGGAGGGGAGCAATGAACATGTGTAAACCAAACCCGTGGGAGACTTTATGACTTTTCCAATAACCTAATACATTAATGATTCTCAAAGTGGTTTGAAGATACTTGGACAGATCTAAAGTAGGTCATTGTCAGTAGTATGTAAAGGGAATGAAAAACTGTAGTGTCCATGAAGAAAATAGTGACTTTTTGAATGTGTGGGCTGAACAGTAGTACAACTAAAATATCAGTACAGTAAGCGTACCACAGATTTGAGAAGTGTTACAAAATACGTTATGCTTTTTCCGTTAAACATTCATGAAAGCTTGGGAGGCTCGCCAGGTTTTTTTCCCCATTGTAATATATAAGCAGTGTCATAATGCATGAACTAATCCATGACGAAATCGTTTGAACTTACCAATTGATTGTGACAACATGGCTCAGCGCACAGACGCTGTCAGTTTTCACGAGAATCAGTAGTCTAAAAACAAAACAACAAATAATTTAAAAAAATAATATTTATTTTAAAAAGTACATAAATGTCGAGAAATTGAAGACAATGAACAGCTTAAAACGTCTAGAAATATTGAAATGGATGACGTCTTAAGCTAATTGTACTGGACACTAACTCAAAGATCAAGGTTGCTGTGTGTGAAGTTAAATATGAATTCTGTTAAAATTTAGTAACATATTCGAATGACGAGTAAAATCACTTAAATGCTGTCTCTAAGGTCTCTAAACCATATTGTTCTATGTCTGTAGTCTGACCGAAGACATCTATAATTCTGTCTGGCCCTGCTCGTCGGGGCATACAACTATTTTTTTTTAAAAATCCTTGTATTAACTTCGCTTTCCTTTGCGACTGTTTGTGTGGCAAACTCTTCGAATGGCTAACTGACCCACTTCCCGTCACGCTATCGATCTGACACTTGTCACGATAGACGCGTTGTCGATGACAGCCCATTCTATCAATTTTACAGCCCCTCCCCAACCCCCCAAAAATCAATTTTCTTTTTTTTTTTTCAAGGGGAACTTCAAGGAACATTTCCGATAACTGCGATTACTCGAGCGTCTTAAAAAATATCACTAGTGCGTTTGGTGTGAAATATTTCATTTTTGCTTTTCTGATTAAGTTGGTGAAATAAATCTGTTGTGTAAAAGCGGATGGGTTATTATGATATTAGTGTATTTCAGAGGCATAAAAAATGTGCGCTTGCGAACCTTGGGGGTGGGGGGCACAAATTGGGATTCTTATTAAGTGTGTTACTTGCATGAATATTTCATCAAATTTTGACTTCCACCCCATTGCTCATTTTAAAATTTTATCGGGTTGTTTAATTATTTCTTGTTTTGGTGAAAAAAAATAGCAAACATACTATTACGGATTGTTATTAAGAGAGAATTTTATCTCTTAGTTTAGTCTATTGGCTCGTTTCAAAACAGTCCATAATAAAGGACGATATACCAAGGTTAAAAAACAATAACAAATAGAACGATACACAAAGTCAGGGCTTATTACAATTAATACGTTTTTAATGGGTGAATTTGAATTGAATTACAACCACAAGAGAATATGATTAAAATTATTAACTTACACTAAGGCTGGTACCAGTAATGTATGTAAAAATACAATGAGTTCAAGTTGTACAATGAAAGAAAATCTACACACAACAAAGCACTGTCTAGTGATAAAGGAAATGATCCCTCTCTCATTCAGCCGTTAAGCCTTTTATATTATTATTAGAATGATCATTCTCGAAAAGAATACGCAGTCTCACTGCTTCTCGCATTCGCGAGATCATTCGACAATGTTCGACTGAAACGGACAATACTTAAGCATTGTTGTAAACAAGGGGAAAGTTTCGCTAGACACACCCCAGAACCTGGCCTCGAATGTGTTGACTAGAAGAGGTCATGCACCTGGAAAGCGAGGAAGGCGTGTCTCAACTGAAAACACTTCACCTACATAACACATACCCATTAATGAGTATAAAAGTTTCCAAATATTTGTTGTTAGACAAATCTTTGTGTTTTCAAAATACACGTGACACATTTTGAAAGTACGTTTAGTATTTATTTATATATACAATAATTGGAGAAATATATATTTTAAAAAATCCTTTGTATTATTAACTTCGATTTTGTGTGTTTATGGTGGCTAGTTAACCCACTTTCCGTCACCCCATCGAGCCGAAACTTAACATATAGACCAGTTGCCCATGACAACACAGTGTATCAAATATTCAATACCAATCCTCAAAAATAAGTTTTTCGTGTTTTTCAAAGGGAAGGATGAAGGACATATGACGTCACTGATTTCACGAAATGAAATTCCCGATGACTGCACTAAATGAGATTCTTATGTTGCTATACTGGAGCCGTGTCAAAGATTCTTCACTGAACAACTTCTTATATATCGATTTTTACGTGTTAACTTGAGAAATAGTTTTTTTTAAAAACAATCAGATCACGGCGATGTGTACAGAATGATTTTGAACTTCGCGGAGATTTCATGTTTGAACCAAAAGATGGAAGCAGATTTGGAAGTAAAAAAAAACAACAACAAAAAAAACGAACTTAGCCTAAGACTTACATGGTCTAAAACAGTGGTTCTCAACCTTCCTAATGCCGCGACACTTTAATACAGCTACTCGTGTTGTGGTATTACAAACTCGATATTATAAACACAACAAGAAAAGAGAATGCCCCAGCCCTACCAAAACAATTATGTTTCCGCCTATGTTCTCTTTGCTTTATTTCTTACATCTGCTTGCGTGGTCCGTGATGCGTGTGTGTGCGTGGGAGGGGGATTGGTGCGTGCTGGAGGAAGAGAAGAGGAGAACACATACATAGATGAGAACACATACACAGATGAGAACACATACACAGATGAGAATACATACACAGATGAGAATACATACACAGATGAGAACACATACATAGATGAGAACACATGCATAGATGAGAACACATACACAGATGAGAATACATACACAGATGAAAAAACATACACAGATGAGAACACATACACAGATGAAAACACATACATAGATGAGAACACATGCATAGATGAGAACACATACACAGATGAGAACACATGCATAGATGAGAATACATACACAGATGAGAACACATACACAGATGAGAACACATACACATATGAAAACACATGCATAGATGAGAACACATACACAGATGAGAACACATGCATAGATGAGAACACATACACAGATGAGAACACATGCATATTGTCATGAAACAGATTGAACTGAAGTAACAAAACTTGTTTTAGACCAATTAATAGTTTATATCAGTGAATGTAGCACTAGACGGATTCTAGTTAGGGATCTGACTCCTGGTACCAAATATGTCAAGGCTAGAGTTTCTCCTTTCCCAACTCTTTCCTTATCCCGGGAAAATGGGAATAGCGTTTTTCTCACCCAAGGATCCATAAATCCCGTGATGAAATTAATTTCATTAAAACTACGAAGAGTTGATTGTATATTTGTTTAATTGATTTTATAAATTAATTAATAAAAACAATAAACAATAATGTTAAGTTTAGTTGAGGTTTGGTCACGTGCTCCCAGTAGATTAATTTCCCAATGCTTATCCCTAGGAATGGAAAACTGGCCAATAGGATGCTTTTTAGGCTCACGTCTGATATAACTACCTGTAGAAAAATTCAAAGCCATTTTTGAGTGCTGTCACTCTTTGCAGGTGGCTAAATCTAGTTTCGAATATGTACAAGTAAATGTTCCTAACAACTTGTAACAAAGGGTTCTAACAACTTGTAACAAGAGGTTCTAACAACTTGTAACAAGTGGTTCTAACAACTTGTAACAAGGGTTCTAAGAACTTGTAACAAAGGGTTCTAACAACTTGTAACAAGGGGGTCTAACAACTTGTAACTAGGGGTTCTAAAAACTTGTAACAAAGGGTTCTAACAACTTGTAACAAGGGGTTCTAACAACTTGTAACAAAGGGTTCTAACAACTTGTAACAAGTGGTTCTAACAACTTGTAACAAAGGGTTCTAACAACTTGTAACAAGGGGTTCTAACAACTTGTAACAAAGGGTTCATTTCAAGTAAAAAAGAATTAGTAGTGTTAACCGATATCTAAATATGTTTTACCATGTTGATTCTGGAAGAAAACAAAACCCAATTACATAATGTAATGTATTATAAAGGTAGTTTGACACATGAAGTCTTGAGATAATCAAGTTACCGGAGCAAAGATTACCAACTCATGGCAGGTGACCTCAAACAGTGCTGCGAAGAAATTTATTAAGGGTCACCCGCTGAACCAATAGACTAAGAGAATTTTTTTTTAAAGTTCAAATTTTCATAGTCAGCTTCTTTGCTTGTTTAATTTGAAAAGTTTGAGTTACAATATGATTCACAGCATCAACGATGTCTCCGACTGATAATTAATTTTGAGAATTAAGTTTGAATATATTTTTTATACAAGAAGTTAACCTTTTTAAAAGCCCAGTTTTCAATATATCGTAGTGAGGGTTAATTTGCTTCTATATGAATGTGGTCTTGACTTCAAAACGTTTGAGATCCTGTGCACTAGAGCTAATCAGCTTAGAAATTCAGTGCAGTTAACTATTGTTTCACACATCCGCGGCTTCAAGAAAAAATTGATCACCATCTACGGATGGTTAAAATTGTATTTTTAAAAAAAAACACCAAAACTCGAAAATTGTATTCTAAAAGAGTGTACTCGGGATTTTCCGGGTTTGGAAAATGTCCGGAAAGTATTTTGTTTACTAAAACTCATACGGGATCTCGGGTGATAAATCGAGTCAAATGCGATAAACTTCAGAATGTGACTTAAAAATAAAATCGTATTAACTGAAAAATTGCTGGAAAAACTTGAAAAAAAAAAATCAAGGCCAAGATTTATTACAATTATATAATTTTACTTATAGGCTGAACAATCAGTTAACGTAATATAATTTATACGCTATAATCTGTTGAAACTTGGAACATAACTTATTCGCTATAATCTTTTGAAACTTGGAACATAACTTATTCGCTATAATCTGTTGAAACTTGGAACATAACTTATTCGCTATAATCTGTTGAAACTTGGAACATAACTTATTCGCTATAATCTGTTGAAACTTGGAACATAACTTATTCGCTATAATCTGTTGAAACTTGGAACATAACTTATTCGCTATAATCTGTTGAAACTTGGAACATAACTTATTCGCTATAATCTGTTGAAACTTGGAACATAACTTATTCGCTATAATCTGTTGAAACTTGGAACATAACTTATTCGCTATAATCTGTTGAAACTTGGAACATAACTTATTCCCTATAATCTGTTGAAACTTGGAACATAACTTATTCGCTATAATCTGTTGAAACTTGGAACATAACTTATACGCTATAATCTGTTGAAACTTGGAACATAACTTATTCGCTATAATCTGTTGAAACTTGGAACATAACTTATTCGCTATAATCTGTTGAAACTTGGAACATAACTTATTCGCTATAATCTGTTGAAACTTGGAACATAACTTATTCGCTATAATCTGTTGAAACTTGGAACATAACTTATTCGGTATAATCTGTTGAAACTTGGAACATAACTTATACGCTATAATCTGTTGAAACTTGGAACATAACTTATTCGCTATAATCTGTTGAAACTTGGAACATAACTTATTCGCTATAATCTGTTGAAACTTTGAAACTTGGAACATAACTTATTCGCTATAATCTGTTGAAACTTGGAACATAACTTATTCGCTATAATCTGTTGAAACTTGGAACATAACTTATTCGCTATAATCTGTTGAAACTTGGAACATAACTTATTCGCTATAATCTGTTGAAACTTGGAACATAACTTATTCGCTATAATCTGTTGAAACTTGGAACATAACTTATACGCTATAATCTGTTGAAACTTGGAACATAACTTATTCGCTATAATCTGTTGAAACTTGGAACATAACTTATACGCTATAATCTGTTGAAACTTGGAACATAACTTATTCGCTATAATCTGTTGAAACTTGGAACATAACTTATTCGCTATAATCTGTTGAAACTTGGAACATAACTTATTCGCTATAATCTGTTGAAACTTGGAACATAACTTATTCGCTATAATCTGTTGAAACTTGGAACATAACTTATTCGCTATAATCTGTTGAAACTTGGAACATAACTTATTCGCTATAATCTGTTGAAACTTGGAACATAACTTATTCGCTATAATCTGTTGAAACTTGGAACATAACTTATTCGCTATAATCTGTTGAAACTTGGAACATAACTTATTCGCTATAATCTGTTGAAACTTGGAACATAACTTATTCGCTATAATCTGTTGAAACTTGGAACATAACTTATTCGCTATAATCTGTTGAAACTTTGAACATAACTTATTCGCTATAATCTGTTGAAACTTGGAACATAACTTATTCGCTATAATTTGTTGAAACTTGGAACATAACTTATTCGCTATAATCTGTTGAAACTTGGAACATAACTTATTCGCTATAATCTGTTGAAACTTGGAACATAACTTATTCGCTATAATCTGTTGAAACTTGGAACATAACTTATTCGCTATAATCTGTTGAAACTTGGAACATAACTTATTCGCTATAATCTGTTGAAACTTGGAACATAACTTATTCGCTATAATCTGTTGAAACTTGGAACATAACTTATTCGCTATAATCTGTTGAAACTTGGAACATAACTTATTCGCTATAATCTGTTGAAACTTGGAACATAACTTATTCGCTATAATCTGTTGAAACTTGGAACATAACTTATTCGCTATAATCTGTTGAAACTTGGAACATAACTTATTCGCTATAATCTGTTGAAACTTTGAACATAACTTATTCGCTATAATCTGTTGAAACTTGGAACATAACTTATTCGCTATAATTTGTTGAAACTTGGAACATAACTTATTCGTTATAATCTGTTGAAACTTGGAACATAACTTATTCGCTATAATCTGTTGAAACTTGGAACATAACTTATTCGCTATAATCTGTTGAAACTTGGAACATAACTTATTCGCTATAATCTGTTGAAACTTGGAACATAACTTATTCGCTATAATCTATTGAAACTTGGAACATAACTTATTCGCTAAAATCTATTGAAACTTGGAACATAACTTATTCGCTAAAATCTATTGAAACTTGGAACATAACTTATACGCTATAATCTGTTGAAACTTGGAACATAACTTATTCGCTATAATCTATTGAAACTTGGAACATAACTTATACGCTATAATCTGTTGAAACTTGGAACATAACTTATTCGCTATAATCTATTGAAACTTGGAACATAACTTATTCGCTAAAATCTATTGAAACTTGGAACATAACTTATTCGCTAAAATCTATTGAAACTTGGAACATAACTTATACGCTATAATCTGTTGAAACTTGGAACATAACTTATTCGCTATAATCTATTGAAACTTGGAACATAACTTATTCGCTAAAATCTATTGAAACTTGGAACATAACTTATTCGCTAAAATCTATTGAAACTTGGAACATAACTTATTCGCTAAAATCTATTTAAACTTGGAACATAACTTATTCGCTAAAATCTATTGAAACTTGGAACATAACTTATTCGCTAAAATCTACTGAGACTTGGAACACAACTTGTGCGCTATAATCTACTGAGACTTGGAGCACAACTTGTGCGCTAAAATCTAATGAGACTTGGAACATATGGCTGATGGAGCAGTTAACAGCCTCGTCGGTATTACGACACCCTGGGTACACAAATAATTCATACATCCCTCAACTGGAGAACCATTGTGCTCGCTGGAAACATTTAGCGCCATAGAAAAACGACCTTAAAAGGCCAATGTGGCCAGCACCCAAAACCCGAGTGAGAAGGAAACTCCCGAAAAAGGACCTTAAAAGGGCAATGTGGCCAGCACCCAAAACCCGAGTGAGAAGAAAACTCCCGAAAAACGACCTTAAAAGGCCAATGTGGCCAGCACCCAAAACCCGAGTGAGAAGAAAACTCCCGAAAAACGACATTAAAAGGCCAATGTGGCCAGCACCCCAAACCCGAGTGAGAAGAAAACTCCCGAAAAACGACCTTAAAAGGCCAATGTGACCAGCACCCAAAACCCGAGTGAGAAGAAAACTCCCGAAAAACGACCTTAAAAGGCCAATGTGGCCAGCACCCAAAACCCGAGTGAGAAGAAAACTCCCGAAAAACGACCTTAATTGGCCAATGTGGCCAGCACCCACAACCCAAGTGAGAAGGAAACTCCTGTTTAATCTAACGTCTCGTCAGGAGGACGGGCCGAGACAAGGCCGAGGGAAGGGTTTGTAATCCAGCGGCCTACGGTGTAATATTTGCTATAATAATTCACTTTCCGTTTAGGCTACACCAGGGCTTAAGTTTCTTGGACATGCGAAAGATTGAATTAGCTACCAGTCTTTCTTTCTGTTAGGTGAACCTGGTGTCTGTTCTCTCACTTTCATATTTCTCTTTCTGAATTATCTCATTTAAAAAAAAAAAGAAAACTATATGTGTTCGCCATCTCTAATTATAACAGTCTCTCTATTCGTGTTGTATTTCGACAATACTGTCCTTCTTTCTTTTCCTTTATCTCCCTCTCCTGGCTCTTCCCTCAAACTCCCTTTGTGTTGAACCCTTTCTGCCACTCACTTCTGTTTAATGTAACACCAAATATGATTGTGCCAATATGCCCCCCCCCCCCAAACCAATGCCTCCTTCCCTTTTCAACTAGAATATACCTTGCAAACTTCTGTCCAAAATTTACCTAATTTTAAACATTAAATGGTGTTCACATATTCATCGATTGAGTCTCTCAAAAGTCGGAGAAGTTTTAAAAACCGTGACTTTGTTCCTCATTGTCTACAGTCGTATTATTATAAGATGTTGCAAAATCACTACTACAATATACCCGATTTTTTTTTTTTTTAAACAACCAACAAAGATGCAAAACTAGCATTTAAATTCTTCAAATAAAGATTATTTTGACAAACGCCTAAGTTGAGTAATATTCTGACACCCAACAATCACCCAGCAATCACTTCCACAATTGATGGTCCTGGCAGACGACGCACCAAGTGGGCATTTTGCGCATTAATCTTCCAGTGAATCCTGCAGTGGCTCTATATAATTTGCAGGTCATCCTACCAATGGCTCTAGAGAATAGGTCATCCTCTGAATGGCTCTCGAGCAAATGTAATCTTCTTAATAGCTCTAGAGCAAAGGTCATCCTCCCAATGGCTCTAGAACACATGCCATACACTCAATGGCTGTCGAACAATGGTCATCCTCCTAATGGCTCTAGAATACAGGCCATCCTCCCAATGGCTTTCGAACAAAGGTCATCATCCCAATGGCTCTAGAACACAGGTCATCCCCCTCAATGGCTCTTGAGCAAAGGTCACCATTTCTATAGTTCTATAGCAAAGGTCATCCTCTCAATGGCCCTATAACAAAGGTCATCCTCTCAATGGCCCTGTATCACATTCCTGGTGAGAGCTCACTTGACGCGGGCGGGACAAGTCAGTGGTACCATAGCCACACGTGTCAATCCGAGGTTCTTTGGAATATTTATGAAGGTCCAAAGTGGAGGAAGACCCCAGGGAACAGCAGACTTGAGTGCATATAATTGGAGATTTTATTTAACGGCCAACTAGAAAGTGAATGTATACCCGATGGTTATGTTAGACTCAGGAAGTGGGTAGTTTGCGCTGTAAAGCAGGAATCGAATGCGCGTGGTGACGATTCCGAGGTGTTCCTTTACGTCATCGACGCTTCTCACAATAGTACGGCCATGAACTTTCGAAGATGTTAGATGCGTGTGTGGGATGATGTGAAAGAGCGTTTTTAAAAAGATATTTTGTCAGCGAACCACAAAATCCGAAAAGAAAGTGTCTTTTAAAAACAAAAGATCCATTAACAAGTTCTGGATTGCTTAATACAATGGTTCCCAACCTGCGCTTCAAGAAAATTAAATTGCACATTTCAGGGGCCCCGTGGCTACTTCTGGAAACTATTACACAATATTAAATTATACAATATTTATGGTATGGCCGTGTAGGCTTATCGGGCTCCTTCTTAGACGGTAATAGACGCTCCGCGAACACAAAAGTTTGGAACCACTGGCTTTATTTATTTCAGATAATCAGCCATTTTTTTTACCATGGATTTTTTATCAAAAATATTAAATGTTAAACCTTTTAAACTTGATTATCAGAGCCATTGTCAATGTGCACCAAGTTAAATCTATAACTTCAAGAACAGCTTCATTACAGTAACGCTAGCATGCGTCTATGGTATCTTCCGAATATATGCTTTTCCCAGCCAGCTTATTGAGTCTGAGGCATCCGTACTGCAAGTATTTGTACTCTATGTATCATAGATTAGACAGAGCACGCCATGTAATGGTCAGACACATTTTTTTGTGACGGCTTCCAGCATGCATTTGTTGCCCTGTCTAGTAAATATTTAAAACGCAGCGAATTAAGTTTTCTGATGAGTCTACGGGGAGTTGGGTATCGGAGGATAAGATAGGGTGGGGGATAATGAATTGCGTAAAATAGTCCAGTCTTGGGGGTCCAATCCCCACACCACCACCCCCCAGTCTTGGGGGCTCACCAACAGTTCGTCTATCTGTTTGTTTTGGCGCAAAAGACCATTCCCCAGCGATGCATTTCTCTTAGTTTCGGAAACATATCGCCATCTTAGAATGTCGGCTAAACTGATTAACTAACATTTTTGCTGACCTATAGTGTGTCATATGAACTAAAATTCTCACTGACCTATCGTGGGCCATGTGCTGTGGTTACACAGTTATATTCTATTTTTTTTAAAGTAATGTTTCAATTACATTCAATGTAAAATGTAGCGTCGTTCCACATCAAAACTCTTGTGCACTTATAATTAAACTATAAATGTACAAAGCTAAAAGACATTGAAAAATTAACATCGTATCTCTTATGTATCTCATAACCGGCCCTTCCCCCCCCCCCTTCCCCCACTCAACATGTTTTATATTAATAGTAACTGAGTGAAAAATAAAAGCTACCAAGCAACGAACGTCATGCGTGACGTCATGCGTGACTGTTGAACTCGGGAAAAGAAGGTTGAGTTTTTTTGGAAGGACTATTATATTAGTCAATAAAGGGCAACGGGTGTGGCGTAGGACTGTCTGTAAGCCTGTCTGTAGGAATGTCTGTAAGCCTGTCTGTAGGAATGTCTGTAGGACTGTCTGTAGGACGGTCTGTAAGTCTGTCCATAGGTCTGTCTGTAAGTCTGCCCATAGGACTCTTGTTTATAGTCATTGAAAATTTAACTCCTTTTTTTTTGTAACACTTGGACTCAGAATACCCAGACCTGGTGTACAAATACTTCACCCTGATAAGCCTCAAATATATCTTTAAAAACAAACATTGAACTAAGAGTTACGTCAATTTCACCTGTTTATGAAACTTAATCTCTTCCACAAAAAGTCCAAACTTATGTGATTAATAAAATATTCACGCGATGAAACGGTCCAATAAGAGCTCGCTGTAGGGCTGTAAGGATGTAGGGTTTGGGACAATCATTTTAAATTCAACACATCAAAGTCGACAAGGAATTTCTCGCACTGACCAGAAATCCACGTATTCCCTGTATGCTCTTTGATGTCTTACTGACCAGAAATCCACGCATTCCCTGTATGCTCTTTGATGTCTTAATTGAAGATTTTTAATTTCAATTAATACATTTTTTATTTTGCAATGGATAAAATAACATTGTCTTTTCGGTTGTCATATTTTGCGATAAAAGCAAGTGGAAAGATTGCGTAATCAGAGTAAAATCTTGTTGTCTTTGAGCATGTTGATTCTGCTGTGTAAAATAAGCTCGCGTCGTCCGTCCGGTTCTATGAAAGCTTCCGATATAAAGGACATTTTGTTTTCTAAACATTACCATTTGGCGTCAGTGGCGGCTGGGGGTGTAAACGATATCTTCTTCTACTTCGATATCATCAGTCATCCTCTCCAGCACGACCCGCAATAGCAGCCTTTGTATAGAGGTTCTTGTAAGAATGCTTTGAGGTTACCAGTAGACTGGATCAGAAGTCATCTTCTGGGGTGTTGTCATTTAGGTCATTTCAAACGCATGTTTAGTGTTTAGGTCATTTTAAACGCTTGTTTAATGTTGTTCGTGTTGAAAATCTGGGATTGACCCATCAGCTATACAAACCTTTTGCTTAAGGGACAGGTCCTGGGGCACTTGGGTATAGGCCTCAATGCACATACTAAGGGACAGGTCTTTGGGCACTTGGGTATAGGCCTCAATGCACATACTAAGGGACAGGTCCTTGGGCACTTGGGTATAGGCCTCAATGCACATACATAAGGGACAGTTCCTGGAACACTTGGGTATAGGCCATAATGCACGTACTAAGGGACAGGTCCTGGGGCACTTGGGTATAGGCCTCAATCCACATACATAATGGAAGATCTGTAATTGCATATTGATGTATATACTTTGATTTATCCATCTCTATGTTATCATGTCCTACATATTGACCCATCTCTATGCTATCATGTCATGTATGCTGATGTTTCATGCCGCACAACTAAAAGTTGAGTTAATTTAGTATTCGTTAATTCGTAAACAACTATAGTTTAGCTACAAATAGCTTGACGAAAACATTGACTCAATTCTGTGGCTATGTTATTGATTTTTTTATTAACCAATAAAAATTTAACACAATAATTATATTGTTGGTCTAACCTCTTACTTGATGTAGTATATGGTGCTGTGCACTTACACAGTGAGTCTTTCATACTTTAGCCCATTTTAACCATAATATCCCCAACTTTCTAAAAGCCCCCTCCGGAAAAAAATAATATAGAGTCATATAATGAAAACAAGAAGACTAATATATTACTAAATTTATTTTGTTTTAAAAATGATTTCAATGAAAAATATTTCTTACTATACAAACTGGTGGCTATCAAACTTTGTGGACAAATTAGTTGATTTATCTTCTCAACAGACTAGCTGAACAGTTCAATATGTTTTCGCCTGAGGGCATTCAGCTACCACTGACTTTCAAATAGACGTCCACTAAAAGTAGTGTGCCCATATTTATCAATAATAATAATTTCAACACTCATATCAAGTACAAATTTATAGGTTTTTATTTTGCCCCACGCATTAGTTGCGTACTATCAGTTTTCAGATTTACACACACGATCCCCGTTAATGGTCAATGAAAGTGGTTGACATTTCGAGCAGTCACAATTCACAACTAGAACCGGTGATCTTCACCAATGGCGGACACCTCAGATGTAGGCAGACATACTTCGTGTTCACGGAAGACGCCTGGTGGATTCGAAGGCCATTAATCCACGATTTAAAATTAAACGCAACCAAGTGACGACAGAGAGCATTAGGTACGCACGGTTGAATTCTCCCAGTTCTTTGCCTGCCATCCGAAACCCCCATGCCCGCGCCGACACTGGTAAATTATATATGACGTCGAGGACGTGACACATGTGACCGGGTTGGAGGCAGAGATGCTAACCAAACAAATTTGCCGTGAGCACACAAGGCTGCTGAGTTCTTTAGATCAGAATCATTACAGCTTTCATTGCAACTGTCATCATATCTATCAGTACATTTGTCATTACATCTATCAGAATCATGACATCTGTCATTGCATCTATCAGAATCATGACATCTGTCATTACACCTATCAGAAGCATGACATCTGTCATTGCATCTGCCAGAATCATTACATCTATCCCCCAATCTGACAGAATTTACAAATCCCTCTTCAACGGCTGCATATATTATATTGTCTTTAAGAAAATAATTGTTTATATCATTGCTGATAAATAATTAATTACATCCCCCATTTTATTTTCTGTTCTGTGTAAAAATGGTAAAAGTCTCCTTTAACAGCGTATAATAATGTTCAAAAGCCATTACATTTTTTGTTCTTCTGAACTAAAAAAAAAATAATTAAAGCTTAAAAAAAAATCAAGCTTCTCACGCTATTGCTCTCGCTATCGCCAATTGGGAAACATCTGCATTGATTACTATTTCGTTTTTTCCCTTTAAAAAACAAGCCACATTCTTGCATCATCGCCTGTTCCAAGTTTGACTCCTATCAGAAGATAGCAAGCCAGTCTCAGAAGGTAGCACCACTCTCAGAAGGTAGATAAACCACTCTCAGAAGGTAGGGTAGCACACCACTCTCAGAAGGTAGCACAACTCTCACAAGGTAGCAATCCAGTCTCAGAAGGTAGCAAATCAGTCTCAGAAGGTAGCAAACCACTCTCAGAATGTAGCAAACCACTCTCACAAGGTAGCACCACTCTCAGAAGGTAGCACCACTCTCAGAAAGTAGCACCACTCTTAGAAGGTAGCAGACCACTCTCAGAAAGTAGCACCATTCTCAGAAGGTAGCACCACTCTCAGAAGGTAGCAAACCACTCTTAGAAGGTAGCACACCACTCTCAGAAGGTAGCACCACTCAAAGCGTGGAAGCCATGAGACACGGGAATCAATTATTCTTTGAACTTTATGGAGTGTCCCACACCATTGAAATGAAAACTACAATGCCACCGAGTCCCAGGCAATGGGCCAATCGCTGCTCTCTTTCTTCTCTCAAAAAAAGTGGACATGATTTAATTTGATTTCTAACAGTGAAGGTGTTTGCGTGTGTGGGTGTCGGGGCGGTGAGGAGTGGGTGGGGGTTGGGGGGGGTAATCGTGCAATATAAGTTGGAAATGTTCTGTTTTATAACTACACAATCGAGGCTTGACGTAACGGAGAAATTTTTATCGAAACGGACACCTTTGTTCTGATTGTGTATGTGTTGAAATAAAGTTGTCGCTTGGGAAGGGGGGGGGGGGAATGCCACGAATGAAATCTTAAACTTTATATATCCTATAATATGTTTTGTTGGAACTGGGCGGACGGGGCTAGTACCTAGAAAATCATCTCGACTGACCGTTCGTTTGAATACTATGGATATATTAGTTCACCTGGTCATACACAAGGGATTATGAGATAAAAATTGTGCGTACAATTTTTAGGGCTGCGGAAATTAAAGATTAATTAATCAATTAATCATTAATATTTTTGGTCACCATTAAATTTTAGGATTAATGATTAATTGAATTTCACATTTTCCAACCATCACTAAGATTTTACCGGAAGTCAGGAGAAAATAATGACAGTAAACAATATAAGATGGCGGCAGAGAGTAATTGAAATATTAGATACAAATCTACATGAAAGTTTTGGATTTAAGTTGTCGGCTGGTCGAAACAGAGAAAATTTTTATACTGTTTGTTGCATACATTGCGGAAGGTCATTCGCATATCGTGTATCTAACACGTTTCATGGATCTAAAACATATCATGGATCTAACGCTTATCATGGATCTAACACGCATCATGGATATAACACATATCATGGATTTAGCACATGTCATGGATATAACAAATATCATGTATCTAACAAATATCATGTATCTAACAAATATCATGTATCTAACACAAATCATGGATCTAACAAATATCATGGAACTAACACATATGATGGATCTAACACGTACTATGGATCTAACACATATCATGGATCTAACACATATCATGGATCTAACACATATCATGGATCTAAAACATGTCATGGATCTATCATCATCAAAAATATTTTTTTATTTATCGAAAATAGTTATTAATTAATCGCTAATTATCGAAAAGTTAACTAATAAAATTAAATTACTCTTCACTTGTCATTTTTGTCTTAGTTCACCTTATAAGACCGAGGCGGCATTTAATTCTACACACATGGATTCAGGGAAACTCCTAATTTGATTGAAAAACAAGTTTGTAATGTTTTATGTGTCTTTGAATTGCATTGTTTTCAATTTCCAACTATCAATATGGGCCTCATGAATCCAACTATCAATATGGGCCTCATGAATCCAACTATCAATATGGGCCTCATGAATCCAACTATCAATATGGGCCTCATGAATCCAACTATCAATATGGGCCTCATGAAGTCATTTCTATTTTAAAAAAATTTTAAAATGAATAAGTAAATTGGCTCAAATATGAGTCCAACAAAAGCGATGTTGTAAGCTACTTTCTGATTGTTACCCCGTTGTTACATTAAGAGTAAAAGCTGCAGCTACACTCGAAACAGAGACGAATAAAACCCCATTAAGCTTAATATGGAAAACCATAGGTGCATATAAAACGTTTGACCTTTGACCTGTGTGATGCGAGCGGTAAAATTAAATCTTCCCTCGTGTTTAGGGTCATATCTTTTGTCTACACATTAGTAGATGCACCAGCGTTTGGCAAGGACAATATTTAATGACTTGTTATAGCCCGCCAAATATTGGTGACAGCAATGCGTGAACTTCCCATCTACTAGTTATAGCTCGCCAAATATTGGTGACAGCAATGCGTGAACTTCCCATCTACTAGTTATAGCTCGCCAAATATTGGTGACAGCAATGCGTGAACTTCCCATCTACTAGTTATAGCTCGCCAAATATTGGTGACAGCAATGCGTGAACTTCCCATCTACTAGTTATAGCTCGACAAATATTGGTGACAGCAATGCGTGAACTTCCCATCTACTAGGTATAGCTCGCCAAATATTGGTGACAGCAATGCGTGAACTTCCCATCTACTAGTTATAGCTCACCAAATATTGGTGACAGCAATGCGTGAACTTCCCATCTACTAAATTTACTTGACAAAACATGATCTCAAATAACGCACATTTACGAATCCCACTTTTCACACTTTTTATTTCACGCCCATGAACTATATTAATCTTCTGGTGTCGCAAACATTTTGAAACCGAATATTTACTACACCTTGTTTAAATTGAGACGATTTCATTTCCCGAAAAGAAAACATTAATAACCAAACGCAGTCACGTTATTTTTAAAAAAAAGTCATTTAGTGCAGTTTTCGGGAATTATATTTTGCCTGCCATCCGGCAATGGAAGCAGACACACTACAAGTAAAACATATGCAAGCCATTCGTGGTTTCCCTTTAATTCGGAAGCCGTGTCGTTCGAGAGGCGATGTACCATTCCCCACAAACAAACCCGATACAATGACGTCTTATCTGGACTGGACGTCTTATCTCTTACAGTTGAGTAGCTACGTCATTAGTTTGGCGGCGGCGGGGCGTTGCTGTTAATTTATGTCACGAGCAGGTAACGTGAGATCTTCCAATGGGGCGAGAGTGGAACGAGATCCGCACGATTGTGGCGAGAGTCTAGCGCTCTGGGTGACTCGGTTACAAAGGGTAACGGATTTGATATTTCTGGACCTGGGGTCAATTTGTTACCTATACTCAACAACATACTCAGACTCGTAAGATTCAGATTGGATTTGTTTGTTGTTATTATTTTTAATCATATTGTAAACAATGTTTCAAGGGTACCGAAATTATTTTTAATTTGTTTAAAAACAGTTTCTATTAGACGAAATATATAACCAGCCTTAAACATTTTCAATGATATTTTTTTTTAGAAAGTGTTAAACAACACTAATGTCACATGGGATGGGGGATGTGGAGGTGCGGACCACGCCAGGTGACACACTCACTGGGGGCAAGGTGTGATACCAAAACGAAATTTGAAAATTCAAAATAATTGAAATGAGATGTTTCCATAACCAATCAGAGTTTAAATACAAGGGTAGGTTGCCAAAAAAAATATAGTGTGAGACCCCCTTATTGCCCTGTTGTTATGTTCATGCTTAACACTTATTTCTGAACATAATTTAAACACCTGTAGTAATTCCATTGCTAGGGATTGAGCACCAATGGCGAGCTAACTCTTGAGTACTTGAGCTAACTCCCACCCACCCAACCCTCTATTTATACATGTGGGACATAGAAGATTGCCATTAAACTCTGTAGACACCAGGTGTAGACATGTCAATCTTACCATTTTAAAGTTATTTGAAACGGCAAGATCAGAATCCCTTAACATTAAGACGTCATGTTTTCTGTTACTGTTATAGCGTTCACATTTCGGTCGTACGCTATTATTCTATACACCAGTACAAATCCACAACCCGATATCTCGAATGTTTTGTGTCAAGTTGTGGATAGGATTAGGGCCCCATTAGACGGATCAGCAACGCAAGAGCTCTCCAGCGCCTGGGAAAGATGGTTTTCCAATTCATGGACAAGCCTCCCCCCCCCCCCCCTCCGGGCTTATGTCCCCCCTCGTGGGTGACATGAGAAATCCCGTTAGCATTCTTTGGAGATTTGAATAGGATAACTGCTCCCCCGCTGTTTCCTTTCTATTTCTCATGTTGATGTTGTTAAGACGTCATCATTGCCAGATATCTTGTCCAGTTTCATGCTCTTATTAATTGTTTAAAGAAGGCCATATTCATATTTGCTTTTTTAAAAAAAACAAAAAACAAAAAGAAAAAAAAAGAAACATTCTTAAATAATTAGTCAATATTTAATTTGTGAAGGATTTTAAAAAAGAAGAAAAAACATTGTAAATCTAATGTTTATAAATATTTATGTTTAGTCTGCTTTTGTTGGCTTCAAGTCTGTGTGTTGCTGTTCATTTGACGCAGAAATAATTACACTCCAGATCAGCGCAACAACAATAAATAATCTTGAGAAAACATGACATTTATTCCATAACGCATTTATCTAAGAAACTTCTACTCATTTCCCATAACTTCCCTACGATCATTCCTCTGTCCTTGTGTCTCATGTCACCCTTCTCATGGGCGTAGAAATGACCCCCTTCTCTGCTCATACGACCTGTAGAGGGCACCCATGTCTTTACTAACAACAACCTAGTAATGGTATACTTTTTGTTTTTCAATAAAATTAAAAGAAGGTCAATAATTTATAAAATGGTATTATATCAGTTTTAGAATTGGATAAAGTTTAGTACCGATTATAGCTACTATCTCCTTTGATTTAAATAATGATACGCCTCTGTCTGAAAATGTCACATAGGAAATGGCGTCGGTGGGCCGTCGAGCGCAAGCTCTTAAATGCCCCCCCCCCCGGCGCTCCCCCACACAAGCCAGCGCACTGAAGGTCTCCCCGACGCCAGCCCGTGCGGAAGGGCGCCGGGAACTCCCCCTGTGCCTAGGGGAAGCCCGGTCGACCTAGGCCGCTGCGTTTAAAGCGCCCGCAACCCACTCTCCGAGGGTCAGGACGGGTTTGCTTCCACTCCGGAGGGGATGTGTTGCGTTCCCACCGCCCAATGAGTCTTTCGGTCGGGATGAGTAGTAGCGGGACAAAACGGTTGCCTAGGAGCGGATTTCTCACGGCCGCGTAGCTAAAATCATCGGCATGGTTTTGGCCGCCACCCAAGCCTCATATCCATCAACGGCAACAAGTAAACATGTTAGTCGCTACTCCTGTTGCGTTGGGATCCATGCGTTTGGCCGGGGTTTTTTGCTTCGGGTGAACAAGTCCACCCTACTAGTCCGCCACGCCACGGAGAGGCAAACCCCATGTGGACGCCCCCAAGTGTCCTCGGGGGCGCTGCCGCTTACGGAGCACGGACGCCTCTGTCTAAACAACGGGCATACATAGATCTACCATAAAAGCGAGATAATTAGACTACTGAAAACTTCTTACGAAAAAAACCTTCCTGTCTGAGGAATTGGTCATTTGTTAGTTTTGGTCATTTCTTTGCTGCGACTAGTGTGAGACGGCTGTAGTGTTCGTGCTTTGATGAATATTTAGTTTCTTAACTCTGTTGCTTACTTAAATTTGTAGCTTACTTAACTTTGTAGATTACTGAAGTGGATTAGTAACATGACACTTTAAAAATCATTTTTCAAGTTTGCAAAGGGCCAGAACAGTGTTAACAGTTGGCCAGATCAGATTGACCAAGTCAGCAGTCGGCCAGATCATATTAACCAGGTTAACAGTTGGCCAGAACATATTGATCAAGTTAACAGTTGGCCAGATCAGATTAACCAAGTTAACAGTTGGCCAGATCATTTTGACCAGGTTAACAGTTGGCCAGAACATATTGACCAAGTTAACAGTTGGCTAGAACATACTGACCAAGTTAACAATTGGCCAGATCAGATTGACCAAGCTCCAGCTGGCCAGATCAAATTGATCAAGTTAACTCCTGAAGTTGTCTTTATATTAAAGTTATCGTTTACGTTATACAGACATTCAACTTCCATAAAATAAAACTAGTGAAAAATATGTAATGAAAACTTCTTCTTTAAAAAAAAAAAACACACGAAACAAATCCGTATTATAAACCTCAGCATGGCTTTACCTTATTGTTTTTAATTTTTTGTACTGTTTTAAATATTATTTTAACTGTTAAAACCTGTTTGTAGTCTTTAGGGCTCTGGTCCCCATTTGTGTGGTGCACTGACCTAAAATGGGCAACTAAATTTTTTTTTTTTAAATTTCAATAATTTCATAAAACTGTATTTATTTCCGTGTTAATTTATGAACATATTAATTGACGGAACTACGCGGTCGTGAGAAAGCCGCTCCTAGGCAACCGTTTCTTCCCACCTTAACGTCCCGACCGAAAGACTCCCTGGGCGGTGGGGGTGGTAAATCAACACCATCCCTCCGGAGTGGAAGCAAAGCCGTCCCGATTCCCGGAGAGTGGACCGCGAACGCTTTAAACGCAGCGTTTTCGGTCGACCGGCCGTCCCACAGGCCATGGGGGAGGTTCCCGGCGCGACGCCGCACGGTCTGTCAGCGGGGAGACCCGCCGCCTGGCCGGCGTGGGGGTGTGCCGGGGGGGTGCATTAAGAGCTCGCGCTCGACGCTCGACGGCTCACCGACGCCATCTCCTATGTGACGTTAGTGACGGAAATGCACGGGTCTCGGGTTTGCGTGGGGGTCTCGAATAAAAACGAGTATGAGAATCAGTGCTTTAAATGTCCTACTTTTTTTAATGGCTTTGTTTTGTAGCAGGCCTACAAAAGGTAACGCTAGCACAGGCAACAGCTGCTGTCTCTGACTTAGGGCTTCGGTTGTTCCCATCACTTTCCTATAAATAAACTGGCATAAAAAGGTCATGGTTTATTGAATGCATAAAAGTCCAATACATAGGAAGTCTCAAAGAAGATCAAATCAGAAATGCTTAATATATTTAATCGTCACAAAGATATTTCGTCATTTGATACTTGAGATGAGATTCTTTCCGACAGAGGGTTAAAATCGGTCAGGAGAGATAGGAAATGGGTCTAAACATAAATTGTGTGTATTTATTGGCCAACTAAGAATATATAAATGAAAAGAATAGAAAATTTCGTCTCTTAATCTGTAACTGAAAGATTTAAAAGAATATATGTTTACATCCTCCGTAAGACATTTCATCTCTTAATCTGTAATCGAACGATTTAAAAGAATGTATGTTTCCATCCTCCGTAAGACATTTCATCTCTTAATCTGTAATCGAACGATTTAAAAGAATGTATGTTTCCATCCTCACTAAGACATTTCGTCTCTTAATCTGTAATCGAAAGATTTAAAAGAATGTATGTTTCCATCCTCAGTAATACATTTCGTCTCTTAATCTGTAATCGAAAGATTTAAAAGAATGTATGTTTCCATCCTCAGTAAGACATTTCGTCTCTTAATCTGTAATCGAAAGATTTAAAAGAATGTATGTTTCCATCCTCAGTAAGACATTTCGTCTCTTAATCTGTAATCGAAAGATTTAAAAGAATGTATGTTTCCATCCTCACTAAGACATTTCGTCTCTTAATCTGTAATCGAAAGATTTAAAAGAATGTGTGTTTCCTTCCTCAGGTTTGTTAGAGAAGCTTCCTGATGAAAACGTGGAGTCACGTGGCCCTGCTGGCCTGCCTGTCCATCAAATGGCTGACCTGTGTCATGGCTGACAGCATTTATTGTGATGACCCCGATATGTGCAGTAGTAAGTCTAACATGTGCTTTACACGTCCACCAGACTCTTGTCTTAATCCATTATTTAAAACTAAATCGCTTTCCCCCCCCCCTTTTTATGTCTTGTCATTCATATTTCAGCATGTGCGCCAACAGACGACCTCACCTTCTACTGTATCTATTGTATCTTGGTTTACATTCATATGTAAACACTTGTATTTAATCCTAGCTGTGATGATCTTCTGCATAATAACATCTTATCTTAAACATCCCATCCCCGTCCAGTTTATCAATACATTACAATACACATTATTTGACAAATCTGTGAAAAAACAACTATGTGAACACGACAACATTACGTCAACATTTTTTTAACATAAATTTTCAAACAGCTCCTCAAAAATGGAAGTTTTTTGTATCAGTCCTGGCCCCAGCTTTGTTATTTTCCTATGAGTTATATACAATAGGAAAAGATAATTCAATGGCGAAGAAATATATAATAAAATGTCAAGATGTCATTTGCTATACCACAAGTTGCAGTATCTGGTCCTTGAAGTACATGAGCATTATCTTGTAGGATCGAGCTTACGCTCTTATGACCACGGGTCCTTGGGATACAGGACATTCTCTTGTAGGATCGAGCTTACGCTCTTATGACCATGGTCCTTGGGATACAGGACATTCTCTTGTAGGATCGAGCTTACGCTCTTATGACCATGGTCCTTGTGATACAGGACATTATCTTGTAGGATCGAGCTTACGCTCTTATGACCATGGTCCTTGGGATACAGGACATTATCTTGTAGGATCTAGCTTACGCTCTTATGACCATGGGTCCTTGGGATACAGGACATTATCTTGTAGGATCTAGCTTACGCTCTTATGACCATGGGTCCTTGGGATACAGGACATTCTCTTGTAAGATCTAGCTTACGCTCTTATGACCATGGGTCATTGTGATACAGGACATTATCTTGTTGGGTCTAGCTTACGCTCTTATGAACATGGGTCCTTGTGATACATGTCTTCTCTCTTGTTGGGTCTAGCTTACGCCCCGTGCCCCTGTGTCTTTGTGATACAGGACATTATCTTGTTGGGTCTAGCTTACGCCCAATGCCCCTGTGTCTTTGTAATCAAAGAGTCTAACTCAGCATGCTAGTCTCTTATTAATGCGTGTAGCTAAAATCCACTGAAAAAGTCTCCGAGTCCTCTCGCGATATGCGTAACAATAGGGGAGGAAGGGTAAATTAGGCCAGGTCATTTTAAGTATTTTACTCTTTACATTATCAACTTGTCACGAAATTGACAGTTATTCCCACGACAATGTCTCGTCTAAAGGAATGTCCATTCACCGTGTATACATGTATTTTTAGACAGCTTCCATTGTCAACATCCTTCTCGCTCATCCTCTTCAACACATAATTATTTGAATTAAGGCGCACTTCTGGAAGAAGAATATCTTGAAATTGCTGACGGGCTGTCACAAAACGTCTTTACCCCTGGGGCTATACACTAATTTTTGTTTCATTTTTTACATATAAAGAAACGATCGGTCAGAGACCTGTTATAAATTTTGCTTGAAACAGAAACCGATTTGCTTTAAAGTCATTTACTATTTAACTTATTTGTTTCTGGTAACGTCATAGGATGTGACGGTAGCGTCACAGGATATGACCGTCTTACTTTTGGGTTAACTGGTAATTATGTTTAACTTTAAATTTCGTTGAGTATCTTCTCATTTCTGAACATTATATAGCTGTCAATCAAGCCAAACGATTAGATTGGCCTAGCGCTACATCTAAATCAGCTTTTAGTTGAGACGTCCTTGCAAAAAATGCTTCTCTAAAAGCCTGTTCAAGATATACATTTATTGAAATTAAATAGTTAAAGAAAGATGTATGTTGAATGTCTTTTTGGCGTCAGGTAAATAAAGGTTGTCTTCAATGCAAGGGACTTGTGTATGATGTGTGGTCACGGAGATTTGAGTGTTTAAATATCGTCAACTAGACTAGATAGATGAAATGTGACGAATTGGACTAGATATTTGATATTATCAAATTGGACTTTATTGTTGATAGGATCAAATTTGACTAGATAATTAATATGATCAAACTGGTGGCACTAGTTTTTTGATCAAATTGGACTTTAAAGTTGATATGATCAAATTGGACTTTAAAATTGATATGATCAAACTGGGGGTAATAGTTTATATTATAGTTTAAATTGGACTTTACAGTTGATAGGATCAAATTGGACTTTTTTGTTTATATGATCAAATTGGACTTTATTGTTGATAGGATCAAATTGGACTTTATTGTTGATATGATTCAAATTGGGGTAATAGTTTATACGATCAAATTGGACTTTATTGTTGATATGATCAAATTGGACTTTATTGTTGATAGGATCAAATTGGACTAAATAATTGATATGATCAAATTGGGGTAATAGTTTATATGATCAAATTAGAATTTATTGTTGATATGATAAAATTGGACTTTATTGTTGATCGGATCAAATTGGACTAAATAATTGATATGATCAAATTGGGGGTAATAGTTTATATGATCAAATTGGAATTTATTGTTGATATGATCAAATTGGACTTTATTGTTGATAGGATCAAATTGGACGAGATAGCTGATGTGATCGAATTGTACTTAATAGTTCATATGAATAATTTGCAACGTGAGTAGGCTATCTCTTGCTGTCGTAACGGATACTACTTTGCAGCTAAGTGTTTATTTTATATTGTTTTTATTGTTGTTTGTTCCCCTGAAGAAAGCTTCTTGGCGACACTTTACTTGTTTTGTCGTGTCTTTGTCAGGTTTTTCTCATGCAGTGTTTCGCTCACTTCCAATGCGTAGTCTGTGCAACACACACCGTGAACGAAGAGCTGCTGATGATATGGATTGGACAAAGTTATTCATAAACTCTAATGCGCAATATAAAAAAAACAACATGTTTATGTTTTCCTCTTTGTGAACTAGAAATAGTTCGATTAAAAATAGTTAGGCTAACAAATATTTAGGTTAAGAAATAGGTTAACAAATAGTTAGGTTAACAAATGGTTAGGTTAACAAATAGTTAGCATAACAAATAGTTAGGTTAACAAATAGTTAGGCTAACAAATAGTTAGGTTAACAAATAGTTAGATTAACAAATAGGTTAACAAATGGTTAGCTTAAAAAATAGTTAGGTTAACAAATAGTTAGATTAACCAATTGTTATGTTAACAGATGGTACATGTTCAACGTAAGGTGCAACTCGTTAAGTAGAGCCACTTAGTTAGAACTAACACACAGACACCCGTTTCTGTGAAGTCTAAAAAAAGCAGTTGTTTAACGTCCAAGTCAAAGTGTTTCAAAGGCGTTTGCAGATTGACCGTAGACTTAAACCCGCATTAACATTGTAAAGTTATGGCTTGTGGTTTCAGTATATTTTTATTGGCACCGGTCTCCCCACCCCCAAATCTGATTTGAAAAGTGTGACACCGCCGGGCTACCCCGAGATCAAGTTGCATCACAGTGATGGGTAACGTCCCCTTTGATAAATATTTCTTAAAAATCGAACTCTGAAATAAAATGTAAAAATCACGCTAAACTACCAGAGTGGTCTCCCGTAAGCTGTTGTAAAACGTGAAGTGGGTCAGTCCATCTTCCCTGAACGGCAGACGTTTCTCCGGGCTCTCACACCGGGATTACCCGTTGAGATCGACACTCCGTGCCGTACAAGTGTTATCCACTTTAACCATAAGCGATGAGATTTTAACGAGATTAGGTACGGGAACAAGGATGATCACTGGCGTTTTCTTCCTCAACCTTCATCCCCCCTCCTCTTCCTCCCCCCCCCCAGTCACCCGTCTCACCACATACGTTTGGACATTTGGCATCTCAATTTTGTTTTTTTCTCCCCAACATTGCCATTTTAATCTCATAGAAACGATCACCAGTTATGTACTATGTGGGTCACCTTCGAAATATGGATTTATTTTTAAGGGAATTGTGTAGCCATTTTTTTTATGTTTTATGTTTAATGTTTTGTTATGGTCCCATATCTTCAAAGTTATATTAAAATCGGATAATCCAAAGAAAAAATATACAATGCAAATGAAGTAGATAATAACTTTCCCATGCAAAGTTAATCATTAAAGAAATGGTGTGTGAAGTAGGGTGCTGGGTGGCCGAGTGGTCTAAACTGAGCAAATCTCAAGTTGATGGTCTGATCACCCCACTAAAGCCCAGTCAAGCAAACACACCACCAGCACCCCGGGTGGATGGGACTCGTTAACCTTGGACGGCAACTCATCTAAGAGAAGGAAACTCTGAATTCAAACACGGCGATGGAGTCCTGATAGGCGGATGACATTGATACAATGAAACATTCCGGCAACTCCCGGGTGGATGGGACTCGCTAGCCCTGGATGGCAACTCATCTAAGAGAAGGAAACTCTGAATTCAAACCCGGCGATGGAGTCCCGATAGGCGGATGACATTGATACAATGAAACATTCCGGCAACTCCCGGGTGGATGGGACCCGCTTGCCTTGGACGGTAACTCATCTAAGAGAAGGCAAACTTTGAATTCAAACCAGGAGCCAGAATGATCAATAAATTGATCGTGGGCCCTCAAACATAAGAACATAAGAAGAAGAAAATCAAAGACAATGCCAAGAAACTATGCAATAATTTTAATGTCATTTAGACATCAGACCCCTATCACATGCTGTTTTGATATCTGGGTATTAAACAATGCGTACTTCAAAGGAGAGTCAAAATCTAAATTTTCGGAATCGTTCAGGAAGATGTTATTTTGTTAAAACATTGCGATACTACAGCCCTAAAGAAATACAAAGCTGATTTAAAAGAATGCTTCGTGTCCTACCTAATGTTTGCCTCTTTAAAAAAAAGAATCTGGCTCAAAAATAAAACTAAAAAAAAAAAAAAAACAATGCTTTTGATTAGATATTGTAGTTAAAAGTTGAGTCCAATTATATGTTGTATGACATATTTTATCTAATAATTCATAGAATATCAACCTGTTGTATCTCCAAGAGAACAGAATCAATTAAGTTGAAGTAGATTACTAAATGGTATGTAAAAAAAAGCCATTGCTTTAAAACCCTCAATTCTTTCGTCAGTGCTAGAGACAACGTCACTTTCAAATGAAAAGGCCATCAATAAATCCATAATTTTAATCGATACGAAATTTCCCGTTTCGGACATGGGGGAAAAAAGTGGGGGGGAGGGGGGGGTATTAAAGGGGGTGAAATGGCAATGTGCTGGTGAGTAGCTATGATCTCTGTCTGATCCTGTTACTGTCACCTACAGCTAAATCCAAAAGACCACCATCGAACTGTGGCCAGGACTGCCGTCAATTTTTACTTCAAGGGAAGATAATACAGTAGGTAGGAATGTCAAGGGGAGATAATATAGTAGGTAGGAATATCAATGGGAAAGAATAAAGTAGGTAGGAAAATCAAGTTGAGATAATATAATGGTAGGAATATCAAGGGGAGAGAATATTGTGGGTAGAAAGATCAAGGAAGGAGAATAGAGTTAGTAGGAAGATCAAGGGGAGAGAGTATAGTATATAGAATATCAAGGAAGAATAATATAGTAGATATAAAGATTAAGGGGAGAGAATATATTTGGTAGGAAGATCAAGGGAGGAGAACATAGTATGTAGGAAAATCAAAAGGAAAAAATATAGTATGTAGGACGATAAAGGGGAGAGAATATAGTATGTAGGAAGATAAATGGGAGAGAATATAGTATGTAGGAAGATAAAGGGGAGAGAATATAGTATGTAGGAAGATCATGGGAGGAGAACATGTTAGATAGGAATGTTAAGGGGAGAGAATATCGTTGGTACTAAGATCAAGGAAGGAGAGTATAGTAGATATAAATATCAAGGTAGGAGAATATAGTTGGTAGGAAGATCAAGGGTAGATAATTTAGTTGGTAGGAAGATCAAGAGGAGATAAGTTAGTTGGTAGAAAGATCAAGGGAGGAGAATATAGTTGGTAGGAAGATCAAGGGGAGAGAATATAGTAGATATAAAGATCAAGGGGAGAGATAATAGTTGTAGGAAGATCAAGGGGAGAGAATTTAGTTGGTACAAAGATCAAGGGGAGAGAATATAGTTGGTACGAAGATCAAGGTAAGATAATATAGTTGGTAGGCAAATCAAGAGAAGAGAATATAATTGGTAGCAAGATCGGGGGATAGAACTTAGTTACAAGGAGATCGAGGGAGGATCATTTTAATTTGTATAACACAAGACGGCTTTGGCAAAATCTTAAATGTAATATTTAAATTATGTCCTCTTTAATGGCTTGCATTTAATTCATATATACAAATATATATTATATGTATATAAATATATATATATATTATATGTATATATATATATATATATTATAGTTTAACTATAGACAGAGTTTAAGTTATATATATTAATATTGTTATTTAAGTGGTCTTATATAGTTGTTATATATATTATGTCATCTCCAAAACTCTATTAGTTTAATTATGTATGTGGTTTTTGGGAAGGATTAAATGAGTGCGGGTACACGTTTAAGATGTTTTTTGGTCATGTAACAGTACAGCTAAAAGCAAAATAAAGAGACACGCATTATTTTATATTATCTTTTATTTAAAAAAAGTTTAAGTATTATTATTATAAATTAAAAATACATTAAAAGTAACAACTAAGAAACCATTGTAAGCATTTTATGTGTTTGAAAGTTATGAAAAAATAAACGGATCAAAAAGTATAATTAAATTAAAGATAGATAGATAGATAGATAGATAGATAGATAGATAGATAGATAGATAGATAGATAGATAGATAGATAGATAGATAGACAGATAGAAAGATAGACAGACATACAGACAGATAGACAGACAGATTGACAGACAGATTGACAGACAGACAGACAGACAGACATACTGATAGACAGATAGACATATAGACTGATAGACAGACAGATAGACAGATAGATAGATAGATAGATAGATAGATAGATAGATAGATAGATAGATAGATAGATAGATAGATAGATAGATAGATAGATAGATAGATAGATAGATAGATAGATGGATGGATGGATGGATGGATTGATGGATGGATGGATGGATAGATAGATAGATAGATAGATAGAAAGATAGACAGACATACAGACAGATAGACAGACAGACAGACAGACATACTGATAGACATATAGACATATAGACAGACATACTGATAGACAGATAGACAGATAGACGGATAGACAGACAGATAGACAGACAGATAGACAGAAAGAGAGATAGACAGAAAGAGAGATAGACAGATAGATAGATAGATAGATAGATAGATTGATAGATAGATAGATAGATAGATAGATAGATAGATAGATAGATAGATAGATAGATAGATAGATAGATAGATAGATAGATAGATAGATAGATATATAGATAGATAGATAGATAGATAGATAGATAGATAGATAGATAGATAGATAGATAGATAGATAGATAGATAGATAGATAGATAGATAGATAGATAGATAGATAGATAGATAGATAGATAGATAGATAGATAGATAGATAGATAGATAGATAGATAGATATATGGATGGATGGATGGATGGATTGATGGATGGATAGATAGATGGATAGATAGACAGATAGATAGATAGATAGATAGATAGATAGATAGATAGATAGATAGATAGATAGATAGATAGATAGATAGATAGATAGATAGATAGATAGATAGATAGATAGATAGATAGATAGATAGATAGATAGATAGATAGATAGATAGATAGATAGATAGATTGTTTTTCGCATGCGCAAATTCGACCATGCTAAAATACTTCTTAGAGAACTGCATTGGCTGCCGGTCCGCGCTCGCATAGAGTACAAAATTGCAACTCTGAGCTACAGCTGCTTGCATGACTTAGCGCAGTCCTATCTCAAAGTGCTCATGACGCCTTATGTATTGACTAGACAATTCCGCTCTTCCGATAGTGGCAAATTCTACATACTGCGCTTTGTGACTAACGGTCGGCGCACTTTCGCATTTGCTGGCCCAACAATTTGGAACACCCTTCATGTCGATCTCAGAGACAGCCAGACACTGGAGTCCTTCAAAACCGATTTGAAAACAGACCTATTTCGCAAACACCTTCTGGGGTGATGTTGTCTACCATCTTTTCCAGCTAGCTATTATCTCCTAGATGTATTTCGGTTTGTGTTGTTTATGATTGCAAGGTGATGTAATACTTTGAATGGGTATGCTCCTATGTAGTTTTGTATTGTTGCGTTTTGTATTTCAATGTGGTAAAATACAGGATGTTTTCATTTCTATTTTAATATGGTTGACTTTGTACCGCGCTTCGAGCCATTGGGAATAAAGCGATATTTTCAAATAAACTTTACTATTATTATTATTATTATTTAGATAGATAGATGGAACGCTTTATTGAATAGTTGCGCAAAAGGTATCTTTAATTCGGTAAACATTATGCATATTTAAAAATGAATGTATGTATGTACGTATGCCCCATATCCGTTCCTATATAACTATTCATACGATTACGATAAAACTTTTGTGAGTTGTTGTACACACGCCAGCAAATTTTTCTAAATTATTAAAAACATTTTACAATATTCGATATTGGGCCCGGGCCCTTAAATTTTTTTTTCCTATACCATTCATCCGATAAACTTTTGTAAGTTGTGCGCACGCCCGCAAAAATTTTAGAATTAGTTTATCCATTTTGAAATATTCCTTTTGTACCGGGGGTCCTACATTATTTTTTGTTTTATATGAGCGATATAAATATAATTTCAAACAGGACTATTGCATGGGTGGATGGAATTTAATCTAATACAAATAGCGACATTTCAGTATGTGTGTGACATAATAAGTAGCTTTCTTAATTAGTACAACCATTTTACTTTTTGCGATTTGGGCCGGGGCCTTAATTTTTTTTTATTATTTTGAGCTATATAAATATAATATCAAACATTTCTATTGCATGGGTGGATCAATCGCTACAAGAGTGTGGACTAAATTTTCAAAAGCCATGCTCCCCCTCGTATGTTGCCTGCTCACGTGTCGAAAAACCTTCTAATTTGTGTGTGTGTGCACCAGACGGGAAAAAAAACAAAAATATATTTTCTATTTAAAATTGATTTCAAAACGTAATTAAAACATAAACAATTGTTTTTCTTTGAGTGGCATTACAATGCATGCCGGGTTTTCACTAGTAAACAATATTTCAGCAAGACTATTCGTTTACGTTTAAAAACAGATCGTGATCATTGAAATATTTTCCGGAACAAATGCTACATAATTGAAAATTCCAAGCTGCCATCTTAAAATTTAAATTCAGTTCCCGTATTCATTCTACATTTAATATTTATCTTGGGTTCAACCATCGAAATAAGTTAAGTTTTAATATACTACGTGAAGAAATCCTTGCATCACGATAGAAACAACAACATGTAATTTTTAACAATAGGATATATTTCTTGTATTGACATTTTCCACCACATATCATTCCTCCTTCAAGTGTCCGTCAAATCTAACTTTTCAATTCCAACATGGCCCCGCTATCATGATTACAGCCATCAACAAGTGTACAGTCCTAATTCCTATCTCCTGGGGGCCCCTGCTCCCAACAAGAACCCTTATTGACAACAAAACTCGGCCAGCAAACAAACATCACGGCCACCTAACCAAATAGCGTTGGCCGCCGATCCTACCGGCATTAATTGCTATCGGAAGTGTGGGCCCCATTGTTTTCTCCGTCACTTTGAGCGACAGGAAATCCGTTTTGCGCTCGCTGCGGTGGCTCCCGTGCGGCTAATGAGTCGCTTATCTCCCCTCGCACTCATGGCATGCTCTCGGGGAGAGTTGTCGGACACCCGAGGTGAGGGGGACACTGCAGCATACGAGTGGGGTGGACTTAACATCATGTGGGGGGGGGGAGGGACCAGCTATGGCCGCTGACCAAATTAGGGCAATCGGTGTGAGGGTATGATGTACGTATTTGGAGTTAAAATGGTTTAATGTTCGGTTCAGATGAAAGTATTTTGATTATTAAAATAAATAGGGTTGATTGTCAAATAATTGTAAATGTTAAGGTTTCTCAGGCTGAAAGTAGAAGACACTTTTTTAAACTACAATTTGTGACCGAAAAATGTGTGGGCAATATTTTTAAAATTTCTAGCACTGCAATAAAAATTTAGGCCCACTGTCTAACATAATATTCCCATTTGTATTGCGTTTACCGAACCAAGTAGACTAGTTCTATTTTTTGACACAATTTTCCAACATAAAAAAGATTATTATCACACGACAAAACATATAATGTCTGGGTCAGTACATGACTGCATCATTTAACTGTCTCTGTAAAAAAGAATATTCCCCCCCCCCCCCGCCGGTTCTCAATTACTTTCCAGCTACCCCCACTCAAAAGCCCACCCCAAGGCCCTATCACAATCTGTCTCTACCGTCTACCCACCCCCCAACCCAGCCAACTTTGTTAAGCTAATAGCTCGTAACATTGTAATGAGCAGATCTCTGTAGTTGTGTAACGTTTTAATCATACGCCCGCAGGCCTTCATTTAAAATATCTTATTAAACATTATATGTGTAGCAATCAAATTGTGTTTTATATTTTAAAGGGGCTTTTTTGAAGTTGTGAGACTCTCTGATGCCATACATTTCTTTTTGGTGAAAAAAACATAAGGTTTCACCGATTTACCCCCAATAAATGTATTTTAAAATTATTTAAAAATCAACTTTCTTTTTGTCGATGATCGGGTAGCCCGTAGTCGGTTAGTCGGTGGTCGGTTAGTTGGTGTTCGGTTAGCCGGTGGTCGGTTAGCCTGTGGTCTGTTAGCCGGTGGTCGGTTAGTTGGTGTTCGGTTAGCCGGTGGTCGGTTAGCCCAGTAGTCGGTTAGCCGGTGAACGGCCAGCGCGGTTGTCGGTTAGTCGGTGGTCGTCAACCAGCGGCACCTGAGCCGAATGCAGCTCTTTGAAGTAAGAGATGGGGCTCTTTTTGTACTAATATATAACGACATGCGGCTCCAATGGTCGGTCTCATTTACAGAGCGGGGTTAGTTAAAGTAAATTGAATAGCAATGTGAACGAATCATGGTCAAAGTAAATTTAAAGAAAAGAGGCCTACTAAAATAATACTTTTGAATATTTAAAGAAGCCTTAGAAAATTCAGAAAAGTCAAATATTTGCCAAATTTGTTTCAAAACTCGAAATAACTGATGGAAATTTGATGAAACCATACGGTAAAACTATAAATGCTAGGAGAATAACAAATATAAAAATTATTTTAAAATATACTTCTTCGTTAAAAAAATTGTAACAAATTGCTCTCTTTACTATTACCATGGTGATTTGTTCAACCTAAAAATAGCCTAGATTAAGTTGAATATTGACTTCATTCCTCCAGGCTTGAAATAGGCAGCTATGTAATGCCTGCAAGCAATGAAATAATTACAAAAAAATAATTGAACGTACATCATTATAATTCTTGAAAAAAGGGCCAGTACCGCTGGCTTTATCAATTTGAATTGTTGTTAATTAAACTGTAAAAAAAAAAAAAAGTATGTGTATCATGAAGTCGCTTCTATCACTCTAGGATATACATGTGTATCATTGTCAGACCAACATTATTTGATTTGTCTTATTCTTTATAATTAAATGATGGGCTCCTAGTTAGATCAATTCGGGGCCGGTCCAGATTTACTCGATGCATCTTTAAAATATTGCAGCATAAACAAGGATTAAACAAAAAAGCTGTTGGGCGGGGGGGGGGGGTGTCTTAAATAATACATAATTTAAATAAAAAACTTGCATTTAATTAAAATGAAATATGATTTCTTCTTACTTTTAATATTGTGTGTTTTTTTAATAAATTTTCATGTGGTTGATAATTTCTGGCGTAATTTTTTTTTTTAATCCAAAGGTTTCCTACTTTTGATGTAAACTTAATTATGTCCTCGCAAGTCTAACTCTGGCACTGGCCAATGATAATTACTTACGTTTAACGTAGTGCTTGTGTTGTTGTAGGGCTTAAAGGACATGGCTTTACGGGTTTTGGTTGTTTAGTTAATTGCGAGCGGGTTAAAGTTGGTCATTACAATAATTTAAACAACAAGACCACACTTACACAAATTGATAAACCACATGTTGCATCAGAGGCGTAACTATGATATTTTGCGCTCGGTGACTAGCTATAAAATTTGCGCACTCGCCCCCCCCCCTCCCCCTGTTTAATCACATTTTCTATCACATTGAATAATGACAACAATTTAAATTTTAATTAAAAAAAGTGTATTTAAAGAAGCAAATTTATAGAAATGATAAAACATGACCAATTTAGTCACTGTCGTAGACTGGTTGACATAGTCTACAAATATTATTTTTTTTTAATTCACTGTCGCAAACTGGTCAATCAGTTTCTTCTCCAATGCTCCTCTTTCATCGTCAAAAAGAGCAAGATCGCTGAGACAATCCTGTCCCATGGACGCAAGCAAATGCGATAAAAATAAAAAGTAGGCTATCATTGTGACACGTCTGCTGAGCCGCTGCACCGATCTTGGGACCGATTTATTTCCCTTGTTTACTTATTATAATTTAACGTTGTAAGTCTCATTTTGGCGCCCCTGTACCTTTGCGCCCGGGGACATATGTTCCCACTGCCCCCCCCCCCCCCGCTACGCCTCTGTGTTGCATATACCATTTTCCAACATTTGTCAAAGTTATAGTTCGCCCGTGTCTTCTGTTCACAACCACTGTATGTATTTATTTTAAGTAATTGAAAAGATTTAAGAAAATTACCTAACATCAATTAGTGCTGACATATTTTAAGAACTTGGATTAGTTTTGAAGTAAATGCGTGATTAATTGACCATCAGTTTCCCTAACTTTTAATTGTAATCGAAATCACATTGTCCAAGCATTACATTTTTATTGTAATCCAACTGATATGGTCGAAGCATTAAATAATTATATTAATCGCACTCACATGATCAAGGTATTACATTGTTATTGTATCAAACTCATATAATCCAAGCAATAAATCGGGATCACGTATATTTAGACACTTTAAAATAACGAGAAGATGGGAGACGACTTGTTAAAATATTTTGATAACAGACATACATGTCCCGTCTATTTAAAAACGAAATAAATTCATTCCATTTTGTTTTTACCAGGGAACCATGTAGCCACATATAGCCACAACTAGCCACGATACGTCAAGATCATTTATTAATAAGCTGCTTAAATGTGGCAACGTCGCTTGCGAGACGTCAGGTGATGGAGAATTTTTTTTAACGCATGAATCAACTCACTTTGAGTTTATCAGCTCACCCACTAAAATCAATCTCATTGACGTGACTAGAGGTGTGTCCACAACAACCGACCCACAGCATGTAGTGTGTAGTGTGTAGCGTATAGTGATGGAATCACACAATTAATATGAACAAAATAAAAGGATTCTGGGACATTTTTTTTTTAAAGAAAAAAAAAACGGACAAGAGAGCCATCGCGGGCCCTGCAGGGGGCCCCCTGAGATTTAAGGGGCCCAAAGTTTTCAATGTAAATAAGTAATAGAAAGCATTTTAGGTTTTTCTGAAGTGGCAAGGGGGCCTCCGCGCGTTATATCCAGACAGCAAGTTCTTGCACTGAACGACTAGACATCTGAAACGAAAAGTTGTATGCAAATTTCCTTCCCGGTGAGACTAGCAGACTCTAACCAGGCCTGAACATATTAATTAAAGAATACGTCAATGTCTCCAAAAGTGTCTCATGAGCTCTAAAGCAATTTCTCCAAAGACTTCCCGAGTTATCCTCAAGCCTCTTTGGTACACAATAGTAACAAACACAATTTTGATTGACTGTATTTAAAGATTAGCGCTACTGTCCCTTTCAACTCTCTCGTGGGTAATTTCATTGTTTCAAATGCATGCAATTTAAACTGTTTGAATAATCTTGAATTGTTCTTGTGTCTGTACTCATTTGATTCCAAAGACAGAGAAATGTTGATTTTTGTTTCTTTAGGTCTGTTAGTATTGAGTTCACGTAATTAATACAGGCTGTCATTTCTTTATAGAGAGTGAAATTTTCGTCTCAATTGACCTGTCAAGTGTCATAAGTCCTTCACCCACTTCTAGGTGCTCAGACCCTTTAAACAGGGCCAGTAGGTATTGCATCCTGGAGCGAGTCAAATGATATCTGTTTGACGATTCTGAAGGTTGCGCAGTTTTGTGATTGCAGAACTATTACGCAACTATCAATATGATATATTTGAACTGATCGTTCTATTCTCTTGATATCTAAGGCATTCAATGTAAATCTCTTGATATCTAAGGCATTCAGTGTAAATCTCTTGATATCTAAGGCATTCAGTGTAAATCTCTTGATATCTAAGGCATTCAATGTAAATCTCTTGATATCTAAGGCATTCAGTGTAAATCTCTTGATATCTAAGGCATTCAATGTAAATCTCTTGATATCTAAGGCATTCAATGTAAATATCTTGATATCTAAGGCATTCAGTGTAAATCTCTTGATATCTAAGGCATTCAATGTAAATCTCTTGATATCTATGGCATTCAATGTAAATCTCTTGATATCTAAGGCATTCAGTGTAAATCTCTTGATATCTAAGGCATTCAGTGTAAATATCTTGATATCTAAGGCATTCAGTGTAAATCTCTTGAAATCTAAGGCATTCAATGTAAATATCTTGATATCTAAGGCATTCAGTGTAAATCTCTTGATATCTAAGGCATTCAATGTAAATCTCTTGATATCTAAGGCATTCAGTGTAAATCTCTTGATATCTAAGACATTCAATGTAAATCTCTTGATATCTAAGGCATTCAATGTCAATATCTTGATATCTAAGGCATTCAGTGTAAATCTCTTGATATCTAAGGCATTCAATGTAAATCTCTTGATATCTAAGGCATTCAGTGTAAATCTCTTGATATCTAAGGCATTCAATGTAAATATCTTGATATCTAAGGCATTCAGTGTAAATCTCTTGATATCTAAGGAATTCAATGTAAATCTCTTGATATCTAAGGCATTCAGTGTAAATCTCTTGATATCTAAGGCATTCAGTGTAAATCTCTTGATATCTAAGGCATTCAGTGTAAATCTCTTGATATCTAAGGCATTCAATGTAAATCTCTTGATATCTAAGGCATTCAATGTAAATCTCTTGATATCTAAAGCATTCAATGTAAAAATTATTGTTTTGACATCAACTGAGTTTGTCCCCACAACATCAACACTCCATTTCGGCACTGCAATGTAATATTTTAACACAACTAGGATTACCCCGGCGACTTTATTCTATGGTATTATTATAGTACTATCTTACCCCACAGTGTCTAGTTGAATGTTAACACACTTACACCAACATGTCTAGTTGAATGTTAACACACTTACACCAACATTTCTAGTTGAATGTTAACACTATTACCTCAAAACTTCGTGTCCAGTGTTCCCATTATTGCTTTCACCCCATGAATTAATTAATACTTGATATTTATTTTCCCCTATCTGAAAGCTTCTCACTCTGGCCAGCTTGTTATTCGACTGCGCGCGCTGTCACGCCAAAAAGCATCCATCCCGAAACCACGGGTGAACATCCAGGCAATTTTCAGAGGGTTTAACTCTGTAATCTGGTTGAAGCCGTCCGACAGAGCTCGAGCTGAAAGAGTCCAGAACACAGGACGACAGGTCCCGACCCAAAACTGCTGTAACCTCGTTTGGCTGATCTCTCTAACCTCATCCCCGTGCACTTGAATCGCTCCTCACTTCTGCCATTTATCTTACAGCTGACGTTCTTAACCTTTAACCTCTATATCACTGCGTGTCACACGTTGACACAACGTTATTGTGTTACTTATTCATAACCTAATCGTGTTACTTGTGATGCACATAATCTCTACTAACTCCACATTTTCTGTTCAGTTTCAGATGCTGTATGAAGCGAACAGTTCCACAATAGGTCTACAATTTGATACGTTTAGTGTATTGTCTTTCTGTTTCTCTTTCGCGTTGGAAATTTTGTCTTAACAACTGTTATAATCAACGTAGGTTACTTTTTACTAAACAAATAAAATAATTTTGTCTAAAACATGTTCATGCTCTGTGTACAGTTAAAATGAGAATCAGTTGAACATTTTAATCTCACATCCACAAAATACATTTTTATCACCTGTTTTACATTTCCTCATTTTAGGGCCATCTTATTCATTGTCTACGCATTCATAACCATCACTTATTTCTGCAGGCTTATATTGTTCATTTTCATGGAATGCACGAATTTTAATTTTTTATGCAGATTTATTGGATACATTTGATTTTTTTATGTTCTATAGAGTATGTATTGCTTATCAGTAGTGAATATGTAAAGTCTTAAGGCTGTATGCAAAGTACAATAAAATTAATATGGCGTGCTGGCGACATAATAACATTAACCATTAGGCAATTTAGGCAAATTTGCCGAAAAAATTGGTAATTTTAGCAGGGATAACTTCAGTGTTCAACTAAAAGTTTAAAAAGGGGGAAAAATACGGTTGTCTTTAATGAGCAGTAGAATTTTAGATCGGAAAAAATTAAAATGTGAAGGCTTTCAAAATGACTTTATAAACAGTAACCGCTTAACAATTTTGAGATGAGGTATTTTATAGAAGTGAAAATTATTGACTAATTACTGACTAATTGTTTAGTGTCAGTGGGTGGTACTCAGAGATGCCAATAACAAATTTTGCTAGCAATAATAACTGAATAGAATGTGCACACTACCTGGCCTGCCTTTCAAATGTTCACAATGAGCGCGCGTAAACGCAATAGCTCGCGAGGTCATGTGATGCTGTGACGCACTGTGACACGCGTGCCTTCATGCGCGTTGACAAGCGGCCTTTACTGCAATATGGCGGCTTTAAATGACATCATGTGTATTCTCTATTTGATATAGGTTCGTTTAAATCAACGAGCATAACGGGTTAGGTTTTTTTTAAAGACTTCGACCGGAAATAGTAGCAAGACGTAGTCTCGTGGTAACTACTCCCGCGAGAATGCCTCACACAGCGGTAAGTTTCAAAGAGGATTTAAGTTAAAGATAATAATTGGCCTCCGAATTTTAAAAAAAAATCGTATGTTCGTTCAACTAACCGTTAGACTGTCTTGATTAAAGTTAAAACGTTTCAGAAGCAAGACCGTCTTATCCCATGAGATCAGTATTAAATGACGTCGCTTTAGCAAAAGAGTGAGAGGAAAATCAAATTTCATAGCTGCCGGTCTTAATGCATTAATTAATTTACACTTTTAATTATAATAATTACATAAACAAAGTCTAAATAGTGAACAGAATCCGAAAAATTAGAAGTGATGCCTCAATTTAATTAATCGTTCAAGACTTTAAAAAAATTGCTCAAATATCTGAACAAAATAAGGTACCCTTTTCAGCTATTAAAGTATTCCATAATCGTTTGAGTTTGCGTCAGTTCACACGATCAAATTTCGCGTCAAATTGTTGTATGAACGCACTATTTTGTGCGTGGTTTCTTTTTTCGGGCATTTGATCAAATAGTAATTCAAAAGTTGTGACAAAGCTTCATACACGAATTGCATCAAATGTTTGAAGGAAAATTCGATCCCTTAGGGAGCCACCTTAACTTATGTATTGTGGCACATGCATCTGTCCCTGTGCTTGGATGCCAAATGACACAGGTACACACGTTATCACCACTGAAATGTTTAAGTACTACCATACTGTCATGTAGGCGCAGGGTTTAAAAAAAAATGTACAACTAATTTAAGCGTCACTTCACACGATCAAATTTTGCGTCAAATTGCTGTATGAACGCAATATTTTGTGCGTGTTTTCCTTTTGGGAGTGTTTGATCAAATAGTAATTTGAAAGTTGTGACAAGGCTTCATACACGAATTGCATTAAATGCTTGAAGGAAAAATTGATCTTGTGAACCGACCATTAGTCAAACGAGAGCACAACTCTTCTAATAAAAAAACCAAACCTGAGCTTCCTGTTGTCGTACGTGTTTGTCCTGCAAAAATCTTTTTGAAACCTGACTTTTTCATTAAGTCTTAACCATAATACTCATCCATTCATTAGGTTTAGTTGTTCGCGTAAAGAAGGTTTGTGAAACTAAGCAATAGCAACAAAAACAACATTTGCAACCAAAATAAATGTGTCATTCAAGTGTCAAATTTAATTAAATGTTATAATGCACCAACGCCTTTTTTTCAAAGACAACTCTACATGAAATATTTGATCTCTTTTGGAGATTAGTTTCAAATGCTATAACATTAGTGTCACATACTATAACATTAGTCCAAAACGAATTCGCCCATGTTCACAAAAGTTATCATTTGATGATATTTTCTTTTCACAAACAATAAATTTTTTTTAGAAATATATATATATATATATTTACAAATAATGTTGTTTTTTAAATAGGTAAGTAAACCCGGAACTAAATAATTATTTGGCACGAATTTATAAAGGAACGGATGATAGTTAGCATCAAAATAAAAATAAGTACGCTAATATGATTTGTAACTTTACTTTAAGTTAAAATATTTATGTATGCAAGTTATTTCATTTAAATGTCGTTCCAGGTTTTTATAAAGAGTTTATTCACCAACACTTATAGTTGCTGTTTGCTTTTCTTCACTCTGCAGTGACCAAACGCTTCTTGAGGTTTGGCCGAGCTCTGGACACCACGGATCCTTTCATAAGGTTGAGAAGACAGTTCTATCGCATTGGCCGAGGAGGTTACCAGCCTTACCAGGACAAGAGGTTCTTGCGGTTCGGTCGGTCAGAGCAACCGGACGTCGATGATTATCTTAGAGATGTTGTCCTCCAATCAGACGAGCCGCTGTACAGAAAACGGAGATCCACAGAAACGGGTCCCCACTCAGAAGAGATGATGCATAGAAGAGCGAGGTCAGCCCCCGAGGCCGCAGCTGAGAGCAGAGATATTATGAAAAGAGAAACCGGTGCAGAAGATATAGATGAGGAGAAGAGGTTTATGAGGTTTGGAAGAGGAGATGAAGAGGCTGAAAAGAGGTTTATGAGGTTCGGAAAAAGTTTCATGCGTTTCGGAAGAGATATGAGTGACGTAGATAAAAGGTTTATGAGGTTCGGTAAGCGATTCATGAGGTTCGGACGAGAACCTGGAACAGAGAAGAGGTTCATGCGGTTTGGAAGAGAGCCCGGAGCAGACAAGAGGTTTATGAGGTTCGGGAAAAGCTCCGATGGAGAGGAAGAGAATGATGACGATCTCTACTACAACGAGAGCGATGTCGACTCAAACGATGATGTAGACAAAAGATTCATGCGCTTCGGGAAAAGCGCAGAGGAAAAGCGATTCATGAGATTCGGGAAAAGCCAGGACGCCAGCAGAGATAAGAAAGAGTTCTTGCGCATTGGGAAGCGAGAGTCAAGGTCAGCGGAAGTAGAAAACAATATCCAAGTTGCTGCAAAACAGTCGTAATAAAAATTAGAGCTAGGGGCTAGAAGAGACAGTTGTGTAAACAAATAAAAATTCCTAAAAATATCACCGTCTAACAGTAATTTCATATTTGGAAATAAGTATAAAGATGTTGTCAGCTCTTAATCACAACGGGAAACTGATATTAGAATATATATTTCTTCGTTTTAAATATTACTGTTAATGTCTTAACACACTACTGAGCTGTATCCGCGACTTTTTAAAATAAAAAGTAATGACTTCTAGCTGCTTTATTGCCCTTTTATTTGTAAAATAATATATGTGATCAATAAAATTTTATAAAACAAATGATTTATGTTCTAAAATGTTGCTTTATGACAAAAAAAGTGTTCACCCTTTAAACACAACACGCGTGACTGTATGTTTTTAAAGCACAAGTGGTAAAAATCTTTTGAAATATAAACTCTTTTTGTAGCAGCCAGATCTTCATTTGATTTAATTTCATCCCTTTCATTTAGTTCTTGTGAGCCATGTTTAATGAATAATGTCTGGATTGTTTTTCCTTTTCCCTTCTCAAGGAGAGAGAAGCTGAGGCCACTCTCACCTTCGTCTTGTAAGACAGACAGCAGAGTCTGTTGACCCAAATGCGTACCAAGCATTGGCCAGGGACCCGACCTGCTGGCATTGCAGCATGGTCACAGAAAGTATAGCACATCTGTTGACCGAATGCCCGTCACTAGATGTTTCAGGGGAGGCCAGGGCGACGGTATATTCCTAAGTGATAATTTTGTTACGAAGTGGCTATTGGTGCACGGCTACCAGAATTGAGAGGTTGGGATTAAAAAACGATTTAAAATATTTTTGTTGGGTTTGTAGGACCAAATGAGGTATCAAATGAAAGATAATTGAATGTACTATACGTTTGAAATCTTAATTCTTCATTTTAACTAAAATAAACTACCACAAATGACATCCGAATAGCATTGAGTTTAATGTGTCCCGGGTCCGAAAGGGGGCGCTGCGTGTCCGTGTACATTTTGACTAATGCTATAGTACATCCAATTATCTTTCATTTGATACCTCATTTGGTCATACAAACCCAACAAAAAGATTTTAAATCGTTTTTTTTAATCCCAACCTCTCAATTCTGGTACCCGTGTACCTATAGGTGCAGCCATTTTGTTATAAGGCACAGCTCAGCAGATGGAGCTGGTTGCCAAGGTACTTGCCGGCACAGCCCAGCAGATGGAGCTGGTTGACAAGGTACTTGGCAGGGTTTTGAGAGCCAATGCTTAACCCTTCATCAGAAATTCGAGATGGTTAGTTCTCGTGAGCCTACTGGTTATTTAAGGAACTTCGATGGAATGCCATCTCTGCCAAAGTCTGCTGAGAGGCATTTCTCTTGTGACTCTTTTCCTGGCCTGTTCATCTTAGACGTGTGCTGAGAAAGTATACATTCTGCAAACAACAAAACCAACGTCAGCGATGTGCTTTGACTATTTCAACATCGTTTGTGTCCTTCTGCACTCAAAACTCTCTGAATTTATACTATGTAATGTTTGAGTAAAGCATTTGACCCCAAACACTTGCAACCTCCGTTCTAATATACTACTAGTCTATGATTAGGGCGTATAGAAAACTCAGACATTAATTGTGGATACTGCATTTTCAGCATTGCTTTTTATGCGATCACCTCTGCATTGATCGTGTCAATATATTTTTACCGCACAATTATACACATTTGTCAAGTAAATATAGTGGTACAATTTGAGCGTCTCTTACAAACAGTTAACAAATAACTATAATGTTATAAACATTATTATTAGTCTAAACAAGTTTTTTTTTCCCCTTAATGAATAGTTGTTTAATGATGAGATCTATTAAGTCACCCGAATGGTTTGTGGTCTGAAAAAAATCAATACAAATTAAACAACATTTTTAAAATCCGAAATTTAAGTATCATTTTTATAAAAACAGGAATCAGTTTTTGAGTTTTCCATTGACAAGAGTTCAGGTACAGACAAGAATCAACTTAATTTGTAAAAATGATATTTGGGTCCAGTTCCAAATTGTCATTATTTTAGTACCGTTAAGTGTTTTTCCAGTTTAAATCATAGAATGATGTACGGATCAACATTATATTTAATAAAAATGACCGACAAAACTTGCCGAAAGTCTGCGTTTAAATAAAAATAAAATGTAAAATTGTCTGATCCGTTCAACTTAAGTTCTACGGTATTCTGTTGTAAGGAAAATTTTGTCACACATGACTTATTGCTAGGTCTCAGATAATGTGTGTTTTTTTTTTCTTCACAATTTCCGTTTTCATTCATTTCAAATGAAATGGTTTATAAAAACCTTTCATAGAAATTAATTTTCAATCAATAACTGCTCTATAGTAGCCACTGTACATCAGCTGAATAGACAAGCGTCGTCGCTAAAGCAAAGCATCCGAACCCAGACGGCAGCGGAATGTCAAGCTGCTGCACAGCGGACTGTCTAAGCACTAGCTGGCTCCGTGTCACACCCTCCTAACAGGCTGGCTCGGCTCATATCTAGGTAGTCGGCACTGCTGAATGTTTATGCCCAGCTACGGCACGCAAGCACAGCCACGCAAGCACGGCCACGCAAGCACGGCCGCGCAAGAGCAGGGTTTGTATTCACATAATATTATCATTAGTAGCCTCCGACCAGTTTTTTTTCAATACATTTTCTACACTGTATGCCAACTAAGCAGCGAAAGTAATTTTTTCTACAAATATATGAAGTGAGTTAGTTATAAAAATATAAAAAAGTAAAATCTTGTCTAAATGAATACATTTAATTCGCTATGCGTTTGATATGAATGGCAGATAGTGCAAATTTCATTAAATGATTTAGTGCTTCTGAAAGTACGTTAGCCTTCACGCATGAATTTTGTTGTGTAAACTTTCAACATCAGAAGGAACCAACTTTAGTATTGAGAACTACCGTCGTGATATTTTTGTTTTTTAATGTCAAGAATGAAGCATGTGTATTTCTAACGGTAGACCTATGCCTTAGGGATTAACGCCCGCTGTTTCTTCTCTTTTTTAGACTCTGTGGATTTAGACAGAAAGGAGTTCTTCCCCCTTGGTAGGCACGACGGGGTGTACCAGACTCCAGAAGGAGACGGAGATCTGGAAGACAGGCAAATACGTGGAGACCCGTTTTTGAGATTTGGAAGAGGGGATCCCTTTCTTCGATTTGGTCGAGGGGATCCTTTCCTCAGGTTTGGCAGGGGTGACCCTTTTCTAAGATTTGGACGGAGCGATCCCTTTTTGAGATTTGGACGTGGCGACCCTTTCCTCAGGTTCGGAAGAGGAGATCCTTTCTTAAGATTTGGAAAGAGCGACCCCTTTCTGAGATTTGGAAGGAGTGATCCTTTTCTAAGATTTGGAAAAAGCGATCCATTTCTAAGGTTTGGAAAAAGCGATCCATTTCTAAGGTTTGGAAAAAGTGATCCATTTCTAAGATTTGGAAGAAGTGATCCTTACCTGAGATTTGGAAGAGGCGACCCGATTTTAAGGTTCGGTCGCAGCGATCCCTTCTTCAGATTTGGTAAACAGCAAGTGGCGACGGACGACAGCGCTGAACTTGATGATGATATTTTGTCCAGGTAAAATATTCCAATGATGAACGTTTTTATTAATTGGTTTAGTTATATTTAGAGAAATAAAAAGACAATAGCAAAGCACTGCATTGAACGGGTGAATCTATTTTTTTTGAACAGCTGAATCTATGTGAACTGAATCTTTATATTTTGTGAAGAGCAGAATGTATATACTTTGTGAAAAGCTGAATCTACATATTTTATGTACAGCTGAATCTATGTGAACAGCTGAATGTATATACTTTATGAAAAGCTGAATCTCTACATTTTTCACGATGGAGATATCATTGTTTGTCTTTCGAGGTATATATATATATATATGAGACAGAGAGAGAGAGAGACAGAGAGAGAGAGAGACAGAGAGACAGAGAGAGATCTGAAAACACGTGTGTTTACGTGTGTTTTCGTGTTCGTGAGAGATAGTGTGAGAGAGAAATTGAATGCGCGATGTGTGCTCGTGAGAGATAGTGTGAGAGAGAAATTGAATGCGCGATGTGTGCTCGTGAGAGATAGTGTGAGAGAGAAATTGAATGCGCGATGTGTGCTCGTGAGAGATAGTGTGAGAGAGAATTTGAATGCGCGATGTGTGCTCGTGAGAGATAGTGTGAGAGAGAAATTGAATGCGCGATGAGAAATTGAATGCGCGATGTGTGCTCGTGAGAGATAGTGTGAGAGAGAAATTGAATGCGCGATGTGTGCTCGTCAGAGATAGTGTGAGAGAGAAATTGAATGCGCGATGTGTGCTCGTCAGAGATAGTGTGAGAGAGAAATTGAATGCGCGATGTGTGCTTGTGCTTAGAGATTTGGAAAAAAGCCATGGGATAACATATTTCCATTGAAACCCCCTCGACTCGTCTTTATTCTAGTGCGTGTTAAACACATGGATGAACCTGATATCAATATTTCCACATTTTGATCTCTGTCAAAGATTTTATTTTAATCAATGTTACAGATTTTATTTGTGATTTTTGTTTAAACATTTTATAATCTTTGCTTCAAGAACAAATTGACGTTACTATATAAAGTTTGCGAATTTCAGTGTGCATTTTCAGACTCACACCACTGTACAGACATTTGACGTACAAATAGAAGAACAAATTCTGATTGTTGAAAATTAGATATGTACAATAAAGAATCTGCATGTTAAGGTCTTTCTGCTTTAAGCTTATCCGTACAAACCTGATTTAAGTTGCTTAAAACCGATTAGTTTTCTACAAAATTTAAAATTGAACGTTGTGAGAATAAGTATTATAGGCACAATAAGGCGTACTTTAAGTGGTTTACGCAAAGGATAGAGTTGAAAAGTTTGATTGGAGTTGTAGATATAGACGTACGTGCCAGTCAAGCGCAATCATAAATGTCTAACAAATTGATCACACAAAAAAAGAAGAAAACAATGAAGGGAGAGAAGCGCGTGGTTGGCTATTTCTGTCGGTTTTGTTTTGTTTATTAAAATGGGATTAAATTGGCATATTGAAGTTTATGAAACTTTTAAATATGAATATTTTTTTTTTAAAACTCATTAATAATTTTATATTACAAAGCTCAAACAATATGTCATGCAAATAAAACAAAGTGGCTAGATGCAATTAAAAGAAAAAGACACCTTTTAAAAAAAAAATTAATTAAAGATTACCCATACTGTTTTATTTACCCAACTTAACCATACTGTTCTATTTACACAATGTACTTAAAAGATGTATCGTAATTAATGTATCTTTTTATTCCATTTTAAGGATTAAAATAATAAAATTTACTTATCCCAAGTGTTTAAATGCCTATAATTATTGACCATTTTTACCCAGTCTAATAAAAAACGCAATAAACATAAATCAACTCTATTAACAAAAAATATTTCGGCGCGTTAGAGTTTCAGAAGACGACAAGAACATCAGAAGAAAGAGATCAACAGACACCGCAGAAAATTCATTCACCAGGCACGAGAGAGAGGCGTCCGCTCCAGCGGCGAAGAGCAAGATCAGTGAAGTCAAAAGTTCAGATGACTTCGAGTCAAGGGAGATTCGAAATAAGCCTTACATGAGGTAATATAATTTGTGGAGATGACTGGGGGAACCTATAGAGGTATACTTGGGCGCCCAATAGAGGTATTTTGGCGTCCGTGGAGGTATTCTGCGTGGTGTAGAAGAAAAAGATATCATTATCCAGATATAAAGAAAGTAAACCTCCGCCCAAATCAGAAAAAAATATGTATATGTGACAGGCAAAGTCTTTAATCTAAGCTTCTATAGAATTCTAGTCAAAGTGTGAAACACATTAGACATTATACACATTGCCGAGATATTCTATAGAATGTCTAACTCCAGTTAGGCAAAGTACATGATAACATAAAAGGGAGTGTACTTTTTAAGAATCACATACACCAGTGTCTTCAAGTAGAGCTCATCGGTGTCCGAACTGTTAACGTAATAGTCCAGTTATTAGTGGTCATAGTTTCTATGGCGAAGAGAACTATATGCCCACGTGTTTAGCCCCGATTGCTATAATCATAAAAATGCTACTTAAAACAGAAAAGCTGCATAAAGTTATATTATACAGCACGCTTAGAAAATAATGACAACAGCAAGCTGGATTGATGGTGGCAAGATTTGAGAACACGTTCCCCCCAGTTGAGTGAGGCATTTGAATGCAGATTCAACCAAGTACATGGTGACTTTCGTAATGTGTTGGCTGTCATCATAGACGTGCAGAATGGAGTCATCATAGATGTGCAGAATGGAGTCATCATAGATGTGCAGAATGGAGTCATCATAGATGTGCAGAATGGAGTCATCATAGATGTGCAGAATGGAGTCATCATAGATGTGTAGAATGGAGTCATCATAGATGTGCAGAATGGAGTCATCATAGATGTGCAGAATAGAGTCATCATAGATGTGCAGAATAGAGTCATCATAGATGTGCAGAATGTAGTCATCATAGATGTGCAGAATGGAGTCATCATAGATGTGCAGAATGGAGTCATCATAGATGTGCAGCCCGGTGTATACAGGGCACGACAAGTTTTATTGCAACAGAATTTTACAAGATTTCAGATTTATCTGAAAAAGGGTCCTTTAATGACATTTATAGACACTCCGATAAATCAACAAATCTCACTCATATCAGCTGCAACGCAACAGTCTACTGGGAATGGACAACACAACAGTCTACTGGAACTGGACAACACAACAGTCTACTGGAACTGGACAACACAACAGTCTACTGGAACTGGACAACACAACAGTCTACTGGAGCTGGACAACACAACAGTCTACTGGAGCTGGACAACACTACAGTCTACTGGGACTGGAAAACACAACAGTCTACTGGGACTGGACAACACAACAGTCTACTGGAGCTGGACAACACAACAGTTTACTGGAGCTGGACAACACAACAGTCTACTGTACAACACAACAGTCTACTGGACAACACAAAAGTCTACTGGGACTGGACAACACAACAGTCTACTGGACAACACAACAGCCTCCTGGAACTGGACAACACAACAGTCTACTGGACAACACAACAGTCTACTGGAGCTGGACAACACAACAGTCTACTGGAACTGTACAACACAACAGTCTACCTGACAACACAACAGTCTACTGGAACTGGACAACAAAACAGTCTACTGGAACTGGACAACACAACAGTCTACTGGACAACACAACAGTCTACTGGAACTGGACAACACAACAGTCTACTGGAACTGGACAACACAACAGTCTACTGGAACTGGTCAACACAACAGTCTACTGGAACTGGACAACACAACAGTCTACTGGAACTGGTCAACACAACAGTCTACTGGAACTGGACAAGAAATCGGACATGGATTTGTTAAATGAATATGTAAAACCAAGTGTCAAAATAGAAACATGACTTTGTGCTATCTAAGTGATAATGACATTCATGTTCTAAATGTTAGAATTTCACTTTCATGTCCTCTGTAGTGAAAATCATTTTTTAATCTTTTTATGGCGAACAAAGTACATGCTTCTTTAGGGCAACTCATTTTTCAGACTCTGTGTGCTTTCATTCTGTTGCTTCTTCAGAAAGTGATTTTAATTTTGAAGATTGTCTTCTTAGTTTCAGTTTGAAGTGTGTTTTCTTAGTTTCTTATAAAATTAGCGCATCACCTCAGTTAAAAAGCTATTTATTACTGGGCTCATGTGAAGAATATTTTAAAATTAATACAGAGAAACAGAAACTGTTGAAATTTGTAGCTCAGTTAATCACACCATTTCGTCTACAAATTGTGGTCAACACATTAAAACTTCTGTCGTGAGATTAGCACTAAATTTAAGTGTAATTAGCTGTATTTACCTTAGCCTTATTTAACTCTAACTCTAGCAACACTACGAGAAAGAAACATTCTACAATAGACTACAAACAATAATAGAAAAATTCCCAAATAGAGACCTGAACATTTTAATGGGGGACCTTAACGCCAAGATCGGAAACGACAACAGTGGATATGAGGAAATCATGGGACGCCATGGTGTAGGAGAGAGAAATGAGAACGGAGAAAAACTAGCAGACTTCTGCGCAACACATGAGCTTGTTATCGGAGGCAGCGAATTCCAACATAAAAACATCCACAAGATAACATGGGTATACCCGGACAACAAAACGCAAAACCAAATAGACCACATATGCATTAACAAAAAATTTAGAAAGTCTCTACAAGATGTACGAGCAAAAAGAGGAGCAGATGTCGCATCTGACCATCATCTTGTTTGGGCAAGACTAAAGTTAAAGTTGAAGAAGAACTGGGAACCGCCAACTGCTAAGCGAACAAAATTCAACGTAGCACTTTTGGTAAATGAGCAGAAAAGAGAGGAATTCAGTGTTACCTTAAGGAATAAGTTCCAAGCGCTGGAAGACCAAACAGAAGATGACCAAGTAGAACATAAATGGCAAAACATAAAGTCGTCTGTAACATCCACTTGCCAAGAAGTTTTAGGATCAGTGAAACAGAAACACAAAGACTGGCTCTCAATCAACACACTGCAAAAATTACAAGAGAGAAAAGAAATGAAAAGTTTAGTTAACAGCAGCAGCACCAGGGTGGAGAAAACAAAAGCGCAAGAGAAATATAAAGAAGCAAACCAAAAAGTAAAAAACAGCATAAAAAAAGATAAGAATGCATACATGCAGAAGGAGCTGCCAAGAAGGGAAACCTGAGAGAGCACTACGATATAACAAGAAAGCTGTCAGGGCCATACAAAAGACCGGAGAGACCTGTCAAAGATAGAGAAGGTAGATCAATAACAGAAAGGAAAGAGCAACAAAAAAGATGGGTGGAATACTTTAAAGAACTATTAAACAGACGCCCACCCACAGACACACCAGACATACAACCAGCAAATGAAGACTTACAAATAGAAGAAAGCGCCCCAAATAGGGAAGAAATAGCTCTGGCCATCAAGCAGCTCAAATTAGGGAAAGCACCGGGACCGGACAACATCACAGCAGAGATGATGAGAGCTGATATAAATACAGTAGTCAACATGCTGCACCCTCTGTTTGAAAAGATATGGGAAGAAGAGAGAGTTCCAAAAGATTGGAAAGAAGGATACCTCATCAAGATACCAAAGAAAGGGGATCTCAGCAATTGTGCAAATTACAGAGGAATCACACTGCTGTCCATACCAGGAAAGGTCTTTAACAGAATTATTTTGAATAGAATGAAAGACCAGGTCGACATGCAGCTACGAGATCAACAGGCTGGATTCCGCCAAAACAGATCATGCACAGATCAAATTGCAGCACTGAGAATCATTGTAGAACAATCCATCGAATGGAACTCCCCTTTATTCATAAATTTTATAGACTACGAAAAGGCCTTTGATAGCCTGGACCGACAAACATTGTGGAAACTTCTTCGGCACTATGGAGTACCAGGGAAATTAGTCAGGATTATTCAGAGCTCTTATGAAGAAATGACATGCAGTGTGGTCCACGAAGGTAGACTCACAGATGCCTTTACAGTCGAAACAGGAGTCAGACAAGGATGCCTCTTGTCCCTATTTCTATTCATCCTTGCCATTGACTGGATAATGAAAAAATCCACAGACAAAAAAAGGAATAGGATACAGTGGACACTCTGGGAACAACTGAATGACCTAGACTTTGCAGATGACATTGCACTTCTGTCCCACAACCAGCAACAAATGCAGGAAAAAACAAAAGATGTAGCCACCTTTTCATCACAGCTTTGACTTAATATAAATAAAAGTAAGACGAAAATCATGAAGGTAAACTCATCCAACCAAGAGCATATCTGTCTGGAAGGAAAGGCACTGGAAGAGGTGGAGCCCTTCAATTACTTAGGCAGCACCATAGACACAAACGGCGGATCCGGCGCAGACGTGAGGTCTAGAATTGGAAAAGCTAGATCAGCATTTGTGTTATTAAAGAAAATATGTGAGTCGAAGCAGCTGAAACTTCAAACCAAAGTCAGAATCTTTAATACAAATGTCAAAACAGTCCTACTTTATGGAGCAGAAACGTGGAAAACATCAGCGAGCATTACACAGAAAGTGCAGACATTCATAAACACATGCCTTAGAAAGATCCTTAACATCAAATGGCCAAATACCATCACCAACAAAGATCTATTAGAAAGGACATACCAGGTGCCCGTTGATGAAGACATCATAAAGAAAAGATGGAGGTGGATTGGGCATACTCTGAGAAAACCCCCAGATAGCACCAACAGACAATGTCTAACATGGAATCCACAGGGAAAAAGAAAGAGAGGAAGACCTAAGAATACATGGAGACGTGAACTAGAGACAGACACGCAAAATATGGGATACAACTGGAAGCAATTGGAAAGGAAAGCACAGGACCGGGATGAGTGGAAAATTCTTGTGGACGGCCTATGCCCCAGACGGGGTAAAAAGGCATAAGAAGAAGAAGAAGATAGCAACACTTAAGTAGCCCCTTGTAATGCACTTTCAGTACCTTAGGGTTATTTACCCTAACTTTAACCCTAACCCTAGCACCATAACCTTAACCCTTACCGCACTTAACTAACCCCTGTCATTTCTCTCACAAAGGTTCGGACGCAACAACCTGGCCAACTATGTACTGGAAGACGAAGGCAAACCTGATACCATCGACGACCAGTTCCAGCGCTACCAGCGCGTGCCGAGCAGAAGCTCCTTTCCGAGATATGGCAAGAGACAAGACAAAAGACATCATTACATGCGCTTCGGGCGCACTTCTGGGGGAGACTTCATGGGCTATGATAAGTCTCCAGAGAATGTAGGGGCCGAACAAGCTCGATAAATTCCCTTTGATTTATTGATTCATGAATTTTACATTGTCTTCACGCCAGTAATTGGATAAATATATTTGTAAATTTGAAGTGTCGGAAAATTTTTTTTATCAACATTTTGTAAGACACCTTAATAAAAGACATCTTAAAAAAAATTATGGGATGATGGGCTATGCGTCTTATAAATGTGTCTTCCTCTACTTATTGATGTAAAGAATTAAACAACATACAACATTTAAAAAATCTTGATGGCATTTGTTATGTTTGTCTTAGAGGTAGAGTTGTTGAATTAAATTAATCCTTGGATCAATTTTTTTTTTTTTTTTTTTTTTTTTTTTTTTTTAAACTTTTAATGCAAGAATCAAAGAAACAATATTTTTTTTAATTGGAGAAAAATTGAGAAATTAAATTATTTAAAAAAGAATATTTTCTCATGTCGTTTCATAAATTTTCTAAAATATTAAATTAATATGTCAAGTTACAATAATTTAGAATTGTGTGAGTCATTTCAGTAGCCTCCCGTGTTTTAAGATTTGATAAGTTGTACCCCTTTGTTACCCTTCTCCATTAAATCAGATATTTTTACCCAGCTATTTATTTTTATTCTTTGAAGAACGAAACATCATGTCAACCTTTAATTGATTTCTTTAAATGCAGTAATCTTTCAAGCTCTGCTTAGCAGCTAACAAACAGCTTTACGATTGTACTCTTTATATCAAAATATCAGCTAAAATCTGATACTGGGGTGATGAATTCGAAAAGTGATTAGACCTACCAAAGAAACAAAAGAAAGATATACGTTTATGGAAATGTCAGTATAATTTGGTGCACATATATATTTCCATAAACGTATATCACACGTTTTAAATTTTAAATGTAAGAAAGAAGTTGATTTAAAATTAATTTAATTAATCTCAATAAAGGATTATATCATCGAAATTAAAAAAAAAAAGTCTTAAATTCTACTGGGTCAGAGGCATAGCTTGAGTGTTTGGCGCCCTGGGACAAGATTCGCGCCCGGGGACAAGATTCATTTTAAAGCGCCCTCTTTTCCTTTTTTCAACTCTCAAACCCATTATTTTCATCCAATAAAATAATACCAAAGTACATTTTGGCGCCCCTAACTAGCTGGCGCCCGGGTACATCTGTACCCCCTGCCCCCTACGCTACGCCTCTGTACTAGGTTTTCCTTTTCTCTCTTATTTACACACTATTATTGTTAGAGGTAGCCCACGTATATCGTTAGAGGGAGTATACATAATAGTGTTAGAGGTACCATACATATATTTTAGAGGTAGCACATGTATGTCTTTAGAGGTAGCATACACATATTTTAAGAGGTAGCATACAATATATTGTTAGAGGTAGCACACGTATTTCGTTAGAGGTAGCATACATATATTTTTGGATGTAGCGCACATATACTATTAGAGGTAGCACACATATATCGCTAGATGTAATATTACATATATTTTTAGAGGTAACATACATATATTGTTAGAGGTATCATACATATATTGTTAGAAGGGGCATACATATATTTGCAGAGGTAGCTTAAATAGAGGTATCATTAGGTAAGAGTTAAGAAAGAGTGTGATCCCAACAGCTATATATTGGTGACTGCAGAAAATAATACCTCTCAACAGCACCAGCGGAGAACAGAAAGATAAAAACAGACTTTGAAACAAAATTACAATCAAACATCAAATGTTACTAAGGCATCCTCTACATTAACTTCGATTTTGTTTAGTCGTGTTCTTGTTTGACAAAATTTTCGGACGGCTAATTAACCCACTTTCCAGCAACTTATCGAGCTGAAACTTGGTACATAGACTCGTTGCCAATTACAACACATTCTATCCAATTGTAAGTCCCAACCCCAATCAATTAGTTTATTCCTGTTTTTCAAGCGCGAAATGAAGAAAACATGATGCCACTGAAAATAACATTTCTAACTGCGCTACTTTAGATAATTTAAAAAAAATATATATCACAAGTGCGTATGGTACGTAATATTTTCTTTTGTTTTTCTGAAATAGTTGGTGAAATAAATCTGCGGTGTAAAAGCGCGTGGGACATTAAAATATTAATATAGTTCAGAGGCGCAAAAAAATGTGCGGTTTCAGTCCCCCCCCCCCCTTTCGAGCAATAAAAACCTGAGGGCGAGTGGGGCACATACCACAAGTTGATATGAAATAAAAATAAAAGTATGAAGAGGAGAAACTCCGCTGGGACAAAGTTGAAATCTATTGAAACTATCCCAGTAAAGATGACACTACTTAATTATAAACTACTTGTATGAAAAGTGAATATTTCTTAGAGTAGATTTGAGTAATTTTATTTCAAGTTTTGAATTTTGATTTTCTTTTAAAAATAATTCTAACCCCATATCCAATGCTTTGTGTTTTGTGTTTTTTTTGGGGGGTTGCACTGTGCTGTACAAAGGCTAGACCCTCAACTCACCAGACCCTTGCCGGAGGGGCTCGACTCTCTCTCTCTCTTTCTCTCTCTCTCTTGACAATGTGGGTTAGTCTTTCTACTGAATCTTTATATTGTTTTCTTTCCGAAGGAGGCTCCTGGCCAGTAATGAACTGTTCAATATGAAGTTCGTTCAAACTTTGCTCACGGCTAATGGCTCTTATAAATGTACACATTTTGGGGGGATCCGTGCAAACTTGGTTCTGAAACCTCCTATGCCAACCTTAAAGAGCAATGTTGTCTTTTGGCAAATCTTGCTTACTCGCATCAAAGCAGTTTCTCTTTGTGATATATGAAGGGGAAATCAGGGGCGTCGAAAGGTGACTATGATTAGGCCAACCGGTCCAGGTGTCATCAAAATAATTAACGATTACTTCAGCTTCAGAGGGTAAAATATTTCTGCTGCAAAGTAACTGAAAGTACTCTACCGCGTGTTGTGTAGGCAGCAGGGGCCAATGCTCAAACAGACAACATTCGTATTCTTAATGCAAATTCTGGGTCAGAGTTAAAATTCGCATACACGTTTTTTTTTTAGCTTGAAAGTAAACGCATTTTACTCCTGGTTGAATATATCAAAATTCTAAAAGGAAATCTATTCACTAATGAATCTGGTGTACCTCCTAAGAGAAGTAATAGTTGGACCCATGTGTCTCTTAATAAATGATTTAGTATGTTTTTTTCATAGTTTCAACTGAAGGGAGTTGACATTTCGTAACTTGGGTTAAATTCAAAGTAAAGCTTTAGACAAAATATAATGAGTAGATTAATATGTAGTTGCAGGATCATTTTTAATCTTTTTCATTATTATAATTACTTCAGTTTTGAATCTATCAACTGCATGGTTATGTTCAATGCTTTGTTTACTTATAGCACTAATAGCAGTTATATAATTCGACAGGGACACTTAGGCTGTTACATGAATGGACATGAATGTTTTATTTTGAGGTTTTCGTAATTCCAATAACTTGTATCGTAAGGTTGATTTTCCGATATTCTAGATATTTTAATAAAAACGTCATAATAATAGAGCAACTTTTTTTTTTTTACTTTTAGTGTTGTTCCTTATATTTTTATTAATACGTTTATTTATACTGTTTTGAATTTTTCAGTTACACGCGTCCTTTCGAACAGATCTGCCCAATTTCTCAGACGTAAGCCTTCGATTTAACAACATTTACTTATAAAAAAAAAAGAATCAAACCAAATATCGTTCAAAGATAAGTAGGCCTACCATTCCAACAAATTTCTCAATGGCAGCTATTCAAATAATAATAATAATAAAATTCGACCAAACTTCAGTTCGACAAAACTTCATTTCGATCAAAATTCCGTTCGACCAAGCTTCCGTTCGATCAAAATTCCGTTCGACCAAGCTTCCGTTCGATTAAAATTCTGTTCGGCCAAACTTCCGTTCTATCAAAATTCCGTTCTATCACACTTGCGCTGGATCAAATTTCCGTTCGATCAAACTTCCGTTCTATCAAAATTCCGTTCGATCAAATTTGCGGTCGACCAAATTTTCGTTGAATAATTTTTCGTCGAACAAATTTCTTTCAAACAAATTTCCAGTAACCGACGTAGACGTAGGGTTGTTCTGATAACATCTAAGTATTCTAAGCGACCAAATTTTAATAGTTTAATAGTGACTATCATTTTCATCAAGGCAATTTTTGTGTATGTGGGTTGTTGGTTCGAGGTGTTCTAGAGCAGTCCAGTAGACTTCAGTAGATAGCATCTTTCCAGTCCAGTGATTATGGCGCAATCTGCATATTGTCATCAGTCCTTTTCTTACAAGTACACTTCACCCAACCCAACTACACATTTTCTGTCAAAATCCTATTAATCATATTTAGCCTATTATCCGCAAATTTGTTAAGGCTACTGCCTAATATAATCACATTTAAAAATGACTTGACTTTGATTTAACATATACCGACATCACTATTGGCACTATCACTCACCATAGTCATATGACATAGCCAAGCATCTTACCAAACAAATTATTTAAATCAGTGAATTTAAATGGACCAGAAAATTATGAGTAAACGACTCACAGATCGAAAAAAATTATTCAGATAATTAAGTCATGCCTTTGCCTTTTGAATGTAATAAACAATTTTCTTTGTTTACAATTTTAAAAATAAAATACTATTTAAATGACGTCATCAATAAATGTGTGCAAATATCCCTTATTGCGTCTGTCCAAGATATAAAGGGGAATAACTCCCACGTAAAGCTTTGCATACTTGGTCAACCGCTTCATTGACAACCATTTTTAATGTGTTGATTTGAGAATGTTTTCGCCCTGACTTAAATATTTACCAAGGAAGTATGCATATAATGGCAATTATCTTAACGGTTCAGTATAAATAAATCATATAACGAAATCGCTAAAAAAACAATATTGGGTAACTACACTGACTAGACAAAGACTTTTTAACTACTTTCAAGGCAATCAAGGACAAGAGACAAGACTGAAAACAATGCAGATACAGCTTGAGTTTATGCAGTGAGCAAAAATAAATTCCATTTATTTGAATAAATAAAAGCATCTTATCTTATCTACAGGTTTTAATATTAAATTTCAAGGGCCTAGCCTAGAGTTACTTAATTATTAAAGTTACTGCTAGTAATAGTCTTGGGACTAGAGCTGATTTATTTGTCTTTTTATACTTATAAGTCCAAGTATAATTTGAATTAATAAAATTAAGTTTATTTCATCCAAAAAAATTCATTTCTTTTTTACCATATATGCCTCCCACTAATTATTGTGTTTTTACCCTACTTTTTTTCTTACATGGCTGAGGCTGCTATATTTGTTCCCATGAAAGCTGAACAAAGATGATGGTCATGTGTCATGTCAAAAAGTAGTGTAAAAAACACTTCTACCAAAATGAGGAGGGAAAAGGAAAGATTTAAGAATGAGTTGTTTTTAGCTACCATACGTATGAATGAAAATGGTGTGAATGGGTTATTTTGAATGGAAACATATTAAAAAATACATTTTTAATTAAAAAACTTATTTTTCATTATAAATTATAATTAATATTAAAGAAAATTTTACAATAAATGGAGAAAAGTTAAACATAATCACATGTTAAAGGAAAATAAAAGTAAAACATTTGCAAAAGTTATTTAGATTTAATTTTTTTTTTTTTTAAAAACCCAACAACTTTCAATTCAAAATATACAACTCTACCTAACTTGCATGCTGAGTCAGTAACCCTAATGCAAGTGTAAATTGACCCTAAATTTATTACCCCTTAAACTTGAGCATAACTTCACCCCTAAATAAATTTAGCCCCAAACCTCCTACACCCTGGAGCATGACGTAAATCTCAAAACCTAAAATCTATGAGTATTACCTAATGTGAACCCTAAAACTACGTGTTTGTGTTCCACAGATACACACTGTGCTGAGAAAATTGTAAAGTTTATTAAAAGTTTAAACAATTTTTAAAATATGCAAAATAATGAAAACCCAACTTACAGTTGCTTAGAATACACTTCTAAACACTTTATAGCAAGTACTATGATCAATCATTTCAATTCAGTCAAAATCGCAAATCCATTTATCAATCTATGAGACTCAAACCTCGTTATCAAATACTGGTATTAATTAAAAAATTACATTCCACCGGTGCATTAATATAAAAAATGATAATTGTAAAATCTATTAACAAACGGTGACTAAACAAGGGGTGCTCACTCATGTACAGAAACT